>CM027869.1:39588453-40188453 GCA_016097605.1 Eucalyptus guilfoylei | reverse complement strand
ATGAAGTCGGCCAGTCTTAATCATCACAGATAATCTTTTTTAAGAGCTGGGGTTTGTTGCGAAGAGCAGAAGAGGCCAAGGAGCAGTTGAAGATGTGTGGCAAAGAATGCCATTTCTCTCCACGTCATGCCAGAGAAAATAGAGAAAGAGAAAATGGAGTCAGAGCTGCAGCTAATATTTTCTTGTCAGCATGAGAGATCCGTACAGAAGGCAGATCCTAAGGGCCTGGGGGAGGAAAATTAGGTAGTAAGAAATACAGACAAAACAACAACAACAATAACAACCCACTGAAAAAATATATGGAAGAATGGCCAAAAAATTGCATATATATTAGAAAATATAAAACCACAAGAGCCGAAGTGTGTATGGTGAGCCGCCACGTGTCGCTCACGTGGCTTAAAGTGGCGTAAGATCGAAATTATAAAATCAAGATGGTCCAGCTCGAAGAATAATGTGGGGGAGTTGGAAGACGGTCACGGCAACGGATTAGCTGGAATACAATAGGTGTAATTTGACTCGTTTTAGTGCAGTCTTTGACACCAATTTTTTATTTCGTCCATGAAATTTATGCAGATTGTTCTGATTCTATTTCGCTTCACTTGACTCTCTCAAACGCCAAAAAGAACTTCAATTTTTTTACACGATCGATAGTATGTATGCACTGCGCAAACACTCTTTAGACGATCATAAGAATGCGTAGAGCTCGTCCTCCACTTGCGAATCACTTTTCACGTCGTTGCTACCGTCGTGGCATATTGAAAAATGCGATGAGAACGTCCGTCTCAAGGGTTCGGGAATGCGAATCTTTGGAACGGGGATGAGAATGCAGGGGGGAAGCCCGTCTCCCAGTTATCCATTGTTCTTACGTGCCGCGAGGAGCTGGACAAGCTTCACGTCGTACTCGTATCTCGGGCGGAAGAAACACCGGAAACGTCGTCGTCGTCGAGGCGGCTGTGTGTAGAAGAAGCAGGAGCAGATATGACACACGATTGCTGTCTGGACAGCATCGACTTAGGGCCTTCGGCTTGGGCTATCTTCGAAGCTAAGACTACGCGTCAGCGAATCGCCCACGTCGACCTTTTGCTTTTTGTGACTAGTTGCATTTTTTCCCCGTTTCGGACGCAAGAAAAAGGGGTGGGAATTAAAGTCGTGTGTCGTTTTGGTTTAGCATTGTGGTTCGAGATTCCAAATGGCCTAACACCGTAAAAAAACCTCATACTCTAAATTCAATTTCAATTCTATTCCATACCTTTTTTTGTCCCATAAAAAAATCTATAATTTTGAGTCTAGTCTCAATCCATCCTAAACTTTCTTTCTTTATCTCGTAAAAAAATCACAAATTTTCACTTAAATCCCAAATCTATCCTAATTAACCATCCGTTTAAAATTTCTCTTGACAGCCAAGAGATGGAAAAGTCCCAAGCATGAGCTCTCCAACCATAGGAGATGGAAGACTCTTAAGCATGCATGAGAGATTGAATATCGAGTGCAAAATCGAAAATCTTGAACAAGATGAAAGGAGGACTCTCTTAAAAGTAAGTGTAATCTGAGAAGGCCAACCCCAAATGCTATAAGTTTGCCCGAATTTCTGATCCAAGAAGACTTCCCCCTAAGCAACGTCTCCTTGGATCAGAGATTTGGGAAAAAACTAGAGTAATAAAGTAGAAATGCCAAATCACTAAGGACAATTTCAAACAAAGTGTTAACGGGGTAGATTTGAGACTCAAGTAAAAGTTGTTAATTTTTTACGAGACAAAAGAAAAGCTTAGGATAGATTGGGAGTAGATATAAAGTCGGGGATTTTTTATGAAATAAAATTTTTAGGGTAAAATTGAGACTGAACGTAAAGTCGACGGTATTTTAGGGTATTATAGGCTAATTCTGAATAGAGCTGGATTTTCAATTCTATTTCGGTCTCTCCGCGTGTGGGCTTCAAAGCGCTCTTCTTAGAGTATCCAAATTGGGCCCGAATAGCAGGCCTCAATTCAGCCCAATGGGGGGAGCCCATCCGGCCCATCGAGATCCACACCCCAGGGGAAGCGAGATACCTTAACCCAGGCGGAGGGCAATTTCGCAAATATAAAGCCTCGATCCTCGAGCTCGTCTTCTCCTTTTCCAGATCGCGAATTCGCTCTCGCTCTCTCTCTCTCTCTCTCTCTTCATCTCCATCTTCCTTCTCCAGTCCGCCTTCGACACAGTGTCCTCTCTCTCTCTCTCTCCTCTCACTTTCTCTCTCTAAAACCCTAGGAGGGGGCCGAGTTCCCGGCGGCGAGGGCGAGGGCGAGGGCGGTTGGTCGGTGGGTCGGAGCTTCGATCGGGTCGGGTCGAAAATGTCGGGGAAGGGCGCAAAGGGTCTGATAATGGGGAAGTCCGCCTCCAACAGCAAGGACAAGGACAAGAAGAAGCCCGTCTCTCGCTCCTCCCGCGCCGGCCTTCAGGTCTCCTTCTCTCTCTCTCTCTCTCTCTCTCTCTCTCTCTCTCTCTAGAGGTGTATACGGATCGCGTATTTGTGTACGGGTAGGGGTGTACGGATACGGATTGACTCGGCGTAGGTCGCTGATCTCGGGATACGTAGTTGATTTCTCCGAGGTTTTGAATGTTTCCGGCGGACCTGCGCGCCACGTGTTGAGCAGTCTGCGCTTAGTGGTCGGACTTTCTTCTCGGCCGAGACTTTTTGCGGAGGGGGTGGGTGGGGTTTGAATATGTCTAGGACGCGAGGACTGCGGCTGTTGAAATTAGGCCCCTGCGGTATGGAGCCGTCGGTGGATTGGGTTTGCTCCGCGCCCGCGATTATGGTTTGAAACCCTAATTCTTGCCTGGACTGCTTGGGGTTGCCGTGTCCCCCGCCTGCAGCTGGTATAGCAATTTCTCCGAGGACCATCTTCGGGTAGAATGTTGTTGACGGCGGCACGCATGAAAATTGTGGCCGAGGATCGTAAAGTTCTTTGTTTTGACCGGGAGTGTTGGGCTGAGTGTTCTGAATTCTTTTTTCGCTGTGTGATGCGTAGCTATTTTCAACAGCTGCAAGCTTTGTTTTCATCTGGGGATGTTTGTTTTCGTGAATTGTTGACATGGCTGTTCTTTCTGAGTCTTTTTTCACATGGGGAAGCTTTCGCCATTGTGCTTATCTTGAACATCCACTAGCACCTGCTTTGGAAAAGTATTTCTAATGAAAACAAAGCTGAGGATAGAGTGTGCATACCTGAAAGGATCGAAAACTTATGGATGTTGTCAGGAATTCCTGTTCCCTTTTTTCATATTTCAGATATGATTTGATGACAATTGCTCTAGAACACGGCCAACATGAGTCCGTGACTTGAATGTGGGTTGACTTGTTATCAGGTTGCTGTAGGAACTATTGTATGCGTGATAGCATGCACCTTTACTGACAGTGTCCTCAATTCTTTTAGTCATTGCCATCTACCTTGATTTACGGAATCATGATGTTTCATTCTACGAATGAGATGTTGAACAGTTGATTGGTGTTAAGTTACATGTGCAACTTTAGAAGAAAAAGGTGTAGGTTGAGGGTTCTGATCGTAGCTTTACTCAACCTGCACCTTGTTCTGTTTCTATGTTCCCTTGCACACCATTGCATAAAACCACTGCATAGATTGTTGATGTCGGTCATTCAGTATGGTTTTAGAGAGTTATGCATTTAAAGAATAGGCAGTAATTTATCTGAGAGCACTTCTGCATAATTTTGGTGCTCTGTGATATTTGCATCTCCCCACCCTTGATTGCACACTACTACTTGAAGCACATCCTGACCATGAAGCTCATCTCCTCTTTTCTGCATCTGGCAAATTGATGCAGATGACAATTTGCTGTAGCTTGTGTGCAATATGGTTTGAGCATGCAAATAGTTCTTTTTAGGTGAGTGGACTGTAGAATCTACAGAATTAGTGGGGATATCTATTGACAAGTTCACTCTGCAGGTGTTTCTTAAGTATTTTAATTAGATACGTGAACTCTTTAAGATGCTTCCTGGAACAATCTAGAGTAAATGGACTACATCAATCGGATGTTGTTGGCCAACAAAGTGGAGAAATGATAAATAGAAAGTGAACAGGATCGAGGAACTCTCAACAAGTAGTTTTGACATCTTGCAAGTTATCAGTAGTCAACAGTGGTTGGTTTCCTGGCTTTCTCTGAACAAATGATCAATAGTTGAAAGAGCACTTTTGTGGAGAAAATCTGTGCTCTAAATGGGCAGGAGCATTTCTCAGATAATTTTTTAGAAAGGGGAAAAAACGATCAACATTGGCCTGATGGGAGCTCTAGACATTTACTGGAATAAGGGGTGAGTTTTTGATAAGGGAGATAATGGAGTATGTTTGAAGCTAGTAGTTTATGGTATCATGCATGTTTAGAGTGGATGGACAAGCAAAGATATTCACACTACCCAATAATGTAAAAGTACAGATGAGCTGCCAAGTTTTTTTATTTTTGTGTATGCAGATGAAATACATATGAGCTCACAGTTTTGGGTTGTCTCCGTATTTGATTAATTTAAAGTATCTCTAGGAAATTTTATGGTTGCGATTGGGTAATCTGTTAAAATACTCTGGCTGTCCTGCGTTAAGGCCTCAAGATATGGGAGTCTTGAGTCTGTGTGTGCATCTTCTTGCTTTTATCACAGCTTTTGGTTTTCTGTAATTTTGATGGCTTAGCATGCTTTTGTGTCAAACATTGTCCTTCTATTTCTATAAGCATACATAAAAAGATGTATGACAAACTTCGGAAGTGGGGTTCCAATTGTATGGTAGGCAAGGAAACTAATTTGGTTTTGCTTGCTAGTTTTATATACTAGAGGAGTGGCCACATAATCGTGGTGTGAACATAAAATTTGAATGTGAGATCTGATAGTAGCCCCTTTTGTTCCATACAGTTTCCAGTAGGCAGGGTCCACCGTCAGCTGAAATCAAGGGTTGCTGCAAATGGAAGAGTTGGAGCGACAGCTGCTGTTTATACTGCTGCTATCCTTGAATATTTGACTGCAGAGGTTCTGGAGTTGGCAGGCAACGCGAGCAAAGATCTGAAAGTGAAGCGTATCACACCAAGGCATCTGCAGCTGGCGATCCGGGGAGATGAAGAGCTGGACACCCTCATCAAGGGAACCATAGCCGGTGGAGGTGTCATCCCCCACATCCACAAGTCGCTTATTAACAAATCTTCAAAGGAGTAGATTGCTCTCACCGTTGCTTCGTTTGGTTCCATGTAATTTTTCAGTTAGAGGGAGATGAGGATATTGTTGGTCTGCTTTCTTAATTTCTTCCATGTGACAAATCGGACGTGCTTATCTTAGTTAATCTTGTGCTAGCTTAGGTGGTGTTTAACAGAAGTTGCGTTGCTTTTGGCATCCCTTCACTTTCTCTCTTTTGAGTTTAACAGTGATACAGCTTCCCCTTCTTAGTGGGTTATATCATTGCTTCGTGGATAGGTAAATTATACTCTAGAGTTCATGACAGTTAACAATCAGGCCGTATTTTATCCGTCGTTGCAGTTTGTACTAGAGGCGTGCTTCTGTTTTCTTGAGCGCTTGAGTATGGCGGTTTCCATTTTCGCCCCGTTTCCACCTGATGGGTGATGCACATTCACATGCTTCTCTCCGGAGTGCTCCATGCATCTTTGAAATCTGGTGAACCATCGCGAAGAGACTGAATTGCATTTTATTACGCCATCCTTAGAGGGTTTGTAGGAATGAACTTAGCATACATAGCTCATGCGCACCGGGGACTTGTGGGGCTGCTCATGAGGTTACCGTGCTTCAACAACAGGATCACGGTATAATTTCTCATGGGGTTGAATGATTCTTATGCTGGCATAAGAAGCCAAATTTTACTGATGAATCCTCTTCCTACTGTGTCTAAAGTGCGCTCTCCTTTTCATTGGAAAGAGGAACGACAAAGGTCCCTGATCAAGGCTAAATTCCAGTCACAATCATGATCCACCCGCTGTGGCAGCCACATGCGGTGGAATGAGCAAGTAGCATTTGGATCGCCAACCCAAATTTAAAGGCGGAAGGCAATCCATGCGTTGTAACTTCTTTCGTGGAAGAGATTGGCACACCGAGCCTTGGCGTCGGCAAAATCTCGGGAACCACCGAGCTTCTCAATCGGATAACCTAAAACAAATGATTTTTCAAGCCAACCATGGCAAGACCAACGGGTATGACGAGCCTCGTCTTATATGACTTAGACAGGAAACAAGCCTTCTGTAGCAAGAGTGGGGCATAGCACTTCCAATTCCCTGCGTGGCTTTCTCTTCTTCACTCAGGAGCAAGCGGAGCATCTATTGGCTCTATATCCACCAAGTAATGTTCCCTTAGCTAATGTGGCAGGTGAGAAGAAAAAACAATCTTCGGGCAATAGACTCTGGTCATATGATCAATACGACACGACGATTTGAATTCCTTAAAAACTGTCATCCTCATAATGATCCAGATATCACATTGCCAAATAGTGATTTGTATTTTGTACCCATCCCTCTGGGGTTTCTCGAGTTTAATCCCCACTCACGTTACCATCATGTACTATACATATCTTCTTACAGATTCAACCTACTGGTCGTATTTTTTTTCCTTACTCCTGCGACTTTCAGGATCTACTAATGAAGGTGACCGGTTCGGATAAAGAGCGAGATTGTCTTCATTATTTTGACACCTACGCTCGATCCATGACATCCATCTCAACGACAATTATTTCTCACATCGTCGATTCGTGGCACTCAAGTTTTGAGTCATCCAACTTTGGGCCTTTTCTCATATTTTTCTCTTTACATTCTCACGTTTAAGTGTAAATACGACATTTGTCCCTCAACACGATCAATCCTGAAACTATTATATGGAAACCAATCGAGTACTAAACCTCTGCTAATCGAATCAAGACAAATGAATTTCATGCAAATCTCAAGTCCAAGTTGATCTGACCAGGTATGTGTCCTTGTGGCTTTCACTCTACAGTGCTGTCGCGACAAATGAATGCCAACAAGCATATGCGTCACCAAAATCAAGTGAAAAGAATTAAGATAAAATTACAGATGAGGTGAGATTGCTCTACAGAAAAAGGGTCAAAAAGGCTTCAAGCTAAAACATCAAAATCACCCACCGAAGAGACTTTCTTCTCTTCCTCTTGTTGGGGTGAGTAGGACCCAAATAAGAAAGGGAAAAGGAAAAATTAAAGCCCCCTACAATAGATAACACCATCTATTTCTCTATTATAAT
Source organism: Eucalyptus guilfoylei (assembly GCA_016097605.1). Taxonomy (NCBI): domain Eukaryota; kingdom Viridiplantae; phylum Streptophyta; class Magnoliopsida; order Myrtales; family Myrtaceae; genus Eucalyptus; species Eucalyptus guilfoylei. The sequence continues at coordinate 40,181,228 of CM027869.1, read as the reverse complement.
GTGAAGCAACAACCTATTGATTCACTGCTTCTAATGTTGATAAGAGCTTGGTTACGAAGGGTGATATAGCTGCCACTAATGCCTTGGGGCACTCCTCGTGCGGAAGGTGGCCACAGCCGGATATTGCAACCAGTCTCTGCATTGTAGATATGCCATGAGACCATCTTAACTAGAGGATTTCATGAGACTTAAGAGAACACAAAAGAAAGAATCAATGGGAGATTCACATGCAGCTTTTTCTTTCCTTTATTCATCTTGCACATATCACAGCCTAAACCAATAACAAACAAGCAGTTATGTCTAAAATGGACTCATGGGGTGGGGTGGCAACATATTGCACTTCCTAGTTAAGCATATATAACTGCCTCGACCAAAGTTATAAAGCCATGTTTCAGAATTCACAGAATTTAACATGCGGTTATGAGAAGAAAAACTTACAGAATTTACAAGCTTAGATGCCATAGATTGGGTAGATTTGAGAGAAATGAGGGCATCTTCAGCCCCTGCAATAACCAACACAGGTATGTCTTCGACTGCTTTGAGCAAGCCTGCCGCGTATTGGGGCGACAGGACAAATTCGTAAGAGAGTTTTCCAATCTCATGAAGTGCTTCATCCCAACCTTCTACAAATAGTGGCGCCTGATTGACACCAGACAAGATGAGCAAATATAAGACAAAAGGAAGCACTCGTTGGAAAGACCATCTCTTCTGAGAAACATAATTACAACATAGAGTTGCTAAAGTTCAGAGAGAATTTCCAGATGTTTACTCGGTTGATCCCTCTGATCAGTCCCAATAGAATACAAAGAGAGTTCATACAGGTGCATACACAGTAAAGGCAGGGACATCTCGATGTTCAACTTGCTTGATTTTTCCCAGACAAGCTAGTTTTCTGCTAGTGTAAATACCCCTCTTCCAAGAAACTGCTTTGGTTTTCCATTGACAAGGGACAATTTGATGTGGATAGTTTCCAAAGTCCATTATCCCATGTTACTTATGCACGCAAGCAGCAAACTTTCTTGGTTCAATTACGACAGGTAGACATGCTGAGGAGAACTTCTAAAGGTAAAATGTTCGTGGAGCACTGGCATGGTCTTCAACATATTGTGTAATGGAAACTGAAGATTGCTATAAACGTATATGCAAAAGTGAAACAAAACCACAGCTAGTAATGATCTAAAGCAGCGAAATACCTTGTAGAGGCTGAAAAACTCTGGTGCTATCTTCCTTGCGTCATACCATGCACGACGACTCACCACTTGAGCAATCTCTGCTCGCAACAAAGGACGAACCAAGTGCTTTTTGCCCAAGGAAGTATGCAAGAGGATCCTCGCAAAACCAGGAACAACTTCTCTTGACAAGCTGACACTTACCAGTACAATGCCCTCAATTACAATCTGATGCACAGAAGGCCAACAGTGATAAGTCATGATGATGTGAAGGATAAAGCAAGAGGCTAACGGAGATAATTTTGTAAAGAAAATGCCACCTGACAGCTGAACTCTTCTCAATGCTAAAATACAGAACTTATGAACAATCAATGGACATATGTGCGATGTACTCTGAAACATTTTTCAAGCTGTTTAATTTGCTAAACTCGCTTCCAAAACAGGATTGAAGAGCCAATCTCATGTGTGCGAAATAATCTCTAACACACCGTGTTATTTCCTCTTATAAATGCATTGCTTTTAAAATCTTAGCAATTGATAAGAACTCAGGAATCAAGACAACCAATAAATCAGCGATTCTTTAATAACAAGTTAACTGAGGCCATATTGCAATAGAATTATAACTCCATGCAATCTCTGTACCACATAACCAAAATGGACCACCTAATTCTAGACAAGTGCAGGCACATACTCAAATCAATTTCAAAAAGCAAGAAGAAAAGACCAGAGGCTTACGTACATTGAAAGAATTTGATGATGCCTGAACCTTTTGTGCAGCCCTTAAGGCAATCTGGCCACCATCATCATGACCGACAAGCACCACAGATGTGAACCCCATCTCCGAACAGAAAGAAAGAAGGAGATCTACCTGAAGTTGACAAAATCAAAACATATTTTAAATCAAGAATTGAAAATCAACCCATTGAGCCTAGAGTTAGCAAATGCGGCACCCCTGACAGGATTGCTAGTTCTACATACCACTAAATGAAAGAAAATTACCTAATTAGAGCTATCAACCTAGTACAGCCCAAAAGAATATAAATATAGGGCAACCTGTATCCAAATGATCCTATTAATGTGACAATATCTAGCATTGGTCATTTTCAAGGAGAATGCAAGCTAAACATCATGTCTCCTTCTTTCATCCCTGTTTGTTAAGACTTCATAGAAGGGTTTTCAATTGTTTTCCCCATATCATCAAACCTCAGCTACTCGATCCTACCAAAGGGTGAGAGATTTAGAACCAACACCGTGGAGCCATGGTCAAACCTTATGCTCACAATAGTAATCTATTTTCCACAAAAGATTACAATAGTAATTTGATATAATATCTTTGTCCATAATAATGCAAGTCATTTCTTGACTTCTATATTGTGCCTCACTAAGTAGTGCTTTAGAACTCAGGATAATAGTTAACTGGGACTTCCAGCCGATTTCTAGGGCATAATTTGGAAGACACGGAGCTTCTTATTGACAAGTCGTAAAAAAAAAAAAAAAACCCGTAACGGTTGGTTCAAATTCATTATGTCATCAATTCTTTTTTCATAATCAAGACATTGTAATCAATGCACCAAATAGGGTGAACTTTGAGAAACTTTTGCAGGCAGCTATAGGATACAACAGGGGTAATAAATCACTGAATTAAAAGCACACAATTACCTGCGTCTCCAGCTTGTAAGGATTAGGCATTTCTTCTTCCTCCCAAGACTTGCGTCGTGGCCTGGAGGTTAATCCCCATCCAGGTCTGTCAAAAGCGACAACAGTACAACCAACCTGCCGTGAAAGCACTCCCATAACATGCCTCCAGGAAAAGACTCCTCCTCCAAATCCATGTATCAAGACAATCCCAAATTGACCACTTTTGGAATCTTGCCCAAAAGTTGAGTTCAATTTTTTTGCTCGGTCGTCCATGTCAGCATCATCCAGGTTCAATGCAGGAATTTCTTCAGCAAGAATAGGATAAGGTACAGAGCTATCCAAAAGTGGAGAATACAGCGAGGAAGTGTTGAATTGACTGCTATAGCTCCTCTGAAGATGTTGAGATTTTGGCAAAGCACTAAATGCCTGCCTATCAATATTTAGCCGACCCATCACTGTTCGCGGCGAGGTGCAGTTAACATTGGGCTCAGAGAAGGCAGCCGACGACAAAACATGAGATGGTGAACTCGGCAAGCAGAGTTTATAATGGACAGTAAGCCCTTGGCACGTCATGAATAAGCTGTCAACATCTGTGAGGAATCTGATTGGGACATCACCTTCGCCAAAAGCGGACTCCATTGGCCTCTGCCTCATTTCAGAGTCACTTTTTGGCGTCCTCCCAGCAGTTGGAGTTGGTGACCTCGGGACCTTTTGGTAACCGGAGAAAATGGTTTTGCAGGAAAGAACCTGTTAAATTCAGAGAATGCAAGAATACATTCAGAAAGAAGCATACTCAGGCAATTCAAACCACAAATTACTCAGGCAAATCACCAGCTCATGCTTGAGAAGATACAAGGATTTATGCCATGGATAAGATTTTCATAGCTGTCTCAGACAAGATTTTCTTTCTTTTATGCTATGTAACCGCGAAATTAACCCAAACTTACTGCTTCAGGATCAACTCGGTGAAATAAAAGTTTCCTCCGTGCCCGGCAGCTGGTTCTATAAGCAACCACAGTATGGCCCAAAGCAAATACGACCGAAGACAGGAACAAGACAGGCATGCCCCATGACTTCTTAAAATGAAGTTTCTGCCTCGCTGGGGAAGATGGAACTTCAGCTTCCATTTGAGAGTTTATAGAAAAAACACAAGCCTTGACCGAAAGAATGAGGATAGAGATGACGGAGGACAGAGTAACGGTTCCCAAATAAGGCCCATGAGAGAGAGCAGGACCATCGCACATCGCATAAACACCTGTTGCAGAAAGTAAACAAGAGCAAGCTCGTAAATGCGTTTTCTTCGATTCTCTTACACAAATCCTATTACTAATCCACACCAATTCGACACAGCAAACATAATTATCAAGCCTGCAACACTAGTCACTAACATCAAAAAAGAAAAAAAAAATCTAGGAATGTTAAATTACAAAAGCCATCCATGACTCAAACTGCAGCGCCCTTGTAAAATCATTCCAGAGAGTTCATCAAAGGCCACAAATTCTAGTGCTGCAATTTCACATTCATATCAAGAGCACCAAAACTAAAAGTTGAAAGCCTAACATTCCCCAGCCGAACAAAGAGAATCGTCCTAGAAAGAAAGTTCTCATCTTTTAAACATCAAAGCGAAAGTTACCGATGCCAAAGAAAGAACGACAAATCCTCGAACTCTACCAAAAGAAACGAAAGCGGAGCGAACAGGACGTGAACACATACACATGATGATCAGAGATCTAACGATCGAAACCAATGGAATGTCCGTCAAAGAGCTCTTGAACGAATATCGCCTCAAATGCTCCCTAAATCCGTAGCAACTCACGCAAGTGAAGCTCGGGACCAACACCCACGGCACGACCACGTCCCCTACCGCCACCAGCACCGGCAGCGACGACGCCAGCAGCGACGCCACCATCGCCACCACGAAGAACGCCGTCCGCGCGATCCTCCTCAGCTTCTCCACCAGGTGGCAACACCCCAGCCCCCTCGCCGCCATCTCTCCTCGCCGCCGCCGCCGCCGTCGCCGAGGCGACGATCATCCAACGGCGAGCCGCCCGCCCGGTGATCAAGCGGCCGCGGTCGGTCCCGGCCGGGCGGGGCTCAGTCGTCGAGGCGGAGGCGAGGAGGAGGAGAGGCGCGAGACCCTAGCCGGCGTCGACCGCGGCGGCGCCCTGGCCATTCCCCGGGGGGGGGAGCGCGGCGGGAGGCGGCGGCGGGTGGGCGGCACGCGCGCCGGCGGCGATTTTCCGGAGGCAAGGCGAGGAAACGGCAGAAGCTGCGGAAGATTTTGAATTCTCTCTCTCTCTCTCTCTCTTCTCTCTCTCTCTCTCTTTCTCTCTCTAGCGTGTCTGACCCGACGGCGTAATTTATCTCGGGCCCTCTTTGATATAGTCGATCTTTTATTTTTTTTAAATATTTAAATAAAAAAATCGGCGAAAATGGTTTAATTAAGGAAAGTGGGGTAATTGACGCTGTTAATTAATAATTAGTTTATAATAGGATTTCGTTTAATTTCCATTTGTCAGGCCCCTTTTTTCCAGTCTCCACTTGACAGAACTACCCTTTAATTCGGGAAATAAAATAAAACAAAATCTCCGTCCTTTTCTTTCGGGATGATTAATAAAAACGATAGTTCTTTTTTTTGGACCGTATTGCCCCACAAACGAGGATGCTAATTTTCATATTTGGGAGAGCCTGACGACATGGTCGTTCCTAATTAAGAGTTCTAGAAGGGGAGAAGTGCTCCGAGGTGGTTGGGAGATTTTTCCAAAAATTGATTTTTCCACATTCTTTTTTTATTCTTTGTATGGAAATTTCTATTTTGGCTTGTTCTAGGAATTTTCTACCTTTTCTCATTGAGGCGCATAAGCTCATTTTGGGCTTGGATTCTGATCTTGTAATCAGTGGAAATGGAAACCGTCGTCGAACGAGATGATCTCTCGTGAAGGTTAGGTGGCAATGGTCGAGAGAAGAGATCATGATCCATGATTGCACTTTCTAGGTAAAAACATTTTCACCTCTCAAGGTGATTGCATAAAATCAAGGGCTCCACTTGTCCGGAAAAAAAGAGTCGAATTTCCACAGTATTATTTTGTGGCAAAAGCGATGTAATATCACTGGCTTTTACTTGGACCGTACCGACCGTGAAATTACATTTTGTCGATTTGTTTTCTTTATAGGTTAAGAGAGAGAGAGAGAGTTAATTCAATTGTATAAGTTAAAATCAAATGAATTCACATGGGATATTTTCTTTCAAAAATGGAAGAAGTAGCTCAATCGATAGATATTAAAATTTGATAATGTTAGCATATTAGTGTGGGCTCTGCTCCGATCATCATAAGGCGTACGTTTCGGCTTTCAATCACTACATCTGTTTACTTTCACCTTGCGTTCGAGAAACGCCACTAACCGCACGTTGGGAAGATTTTATTTGATCGGCAATTCACAAATTTCCCTCGTCATAAAAGAAAATTCATTGTGAAAATCACGTCAAGATAGTACTAATCGTGGCCACATCGTGCTATATAACCCGTGAACGAGGCAAAACAATGCATGTTTTAAATGGAAAAAAAAAAATTGAAAATGGGAGGAGCACTACTTTTCAAACCCCAGGGAAAAACCCAATTATTAAATAGAGGCGTGCAGCAATTGAGCAACGAGAAAATCAAATATTAAAGTAGGGATTTGGAGAGTTGATTAGTTTAATAAAACAAAATCAAGTCAAATCAGATTGAAAAAATTTCGAAGAGATTGCGCGAGGGACGGCGAGGAATTGGAGAGGAGGAGGGACGGCGCGAGGGCCGAGACAAGGTGGTGGCCCGGTGGCGTGGGGGCTGCCTACCGTTTGGACTTTTGAGACGGAGATGGATCCCGGTCAGGACCAGAAGATCTGCGCCGTGCTGACCCCCACATGCTCCTCCCCGGTCACGTCGCTCTCCCGCCCCCTGTCCCCTCCCCGGCCCGCCCCCGTCCCGCCGCTGCACGGCGGATTCCTCGCTGTCCCCGCCTCTGCTCTCGGGCGTACGCCGGTACCGGACGCGTGAATTGTTGGCTCCTATGGACCGTTTGATCACGACGTGTACAATGAGCTCTCGTCTCGGCCTAACTCTATTGAATGCAGGTCTTGTAATAATTTGAATCTCGGCCTAACTCTATTGAATGCAGGTCTTGTGACAATTTGAATAGCCCGGAGCATGCCAAATTTTCATTGATTTGCGACGACGTATGTTTGACTTGTCTCGACTTAATAAAAAGAAGGTTTCTCTTTGTTAAAGGAGCCGCTCGCATCACAACTCGACGTCATCAATTTCTTTGGCTACTAATCTTGATCCGTTTCATATCAATGTCAATCGCGAGGATAAGGTCAAATACCATAAATAAAATATAAAAAAAAACTCATATTCCATCTATTATGATATGAATATTCCAAACTTTTTTTATCACCCAAAACTTTAAATTTGAATACCCCAAATTTGTACATGTGTGATATATATACAATTTATTTCAATTCCATCCGAACTACATTCATCACACTAATATAAGTTCCAAGGTTTATACGACACATGAAAAAATTAGATATTTGTGTTATAATCGACAAGTTTAGTATTTTAGGCGATACAAAAATAAAGTCTGAGGTACCCACCCTGCTATATCCCCCATCCCGGTTGGGGGGAGGTTCAAGTCACCGCATGCGCAATTGCGCGACTTAAGTGCGGTGCCGTGGGAGGTGAGTCCCTGCGCTAGCATCATCCCTGGTTTATGTTGCCGGCTGCCAGCTGTACGGCGGTTTCCGGATCATCAAAATAAATAAATAAATAAAGTCCAAGGTGTTTGTGTCACATTCAGTATGATTTAGAATTTTTTTTTATATTAACCTTAAAAATAACCCGAACTTCGATTACTATAATTTGTTGGACACGAAAATAGTTTATTTTATATTTCGGGAATCCCAAACGCATGCTAATTGGCACCATATTTCAGGCCAAAAAGCTCCTTCCGCTTTACTAACTCTCTGCGGCTTCTTAGCATGTCGGGTTGCGATTTGTCTTGACATCGTTTGGCCCGTTCACCGTTGCGTAGCTTCCGGCCACTTAGCTCCTGCGGAATGATTGTACTAAAAGCGTTAGCATCTTATGATGCTCGAGGCAGTGCTCTCCCTTTAGTACTTGTCTTTTTAACTTTATTCAGTTCTTAACCATGATAATTAATTATATAGATCTCGTTAGCAGGCGCACCATAATTTGGGCAATCGATTTCTCTATCTTCTTGTCCCTTCGTATGTGCACTTGTACAGCATAGAACTTCAAAGGGAGGTTTCTCCTTTTGGATAAAACAATCTTCAAGAGAGAGCTGATGTCGTGCTGCTTTTCCTCAAACATAAAGAATTTTTATGTTTCGATATATCCCGACATCGAAGGTTTCGAATGCTTCGCGCTGTACGAAAGGACAATGTAATTTACCTTTTTAAGATATGCATGCACAGTGGATTCTTTATATTTTCGTGCTTTTTTGAAATACATAAATAATCTCTATTAAACAGACAAACTATCTTCAACTGTAAGATGCAGACTCGTCATTCTGAGTCTAAATGTTGAGCATTCACATTTCAATATATGATAAAAAGGTTGTGTACAGTGCGAGTGTAATCACTCTTCGAAATTTATGGAGAACTCTACAATAATAAGCTATCTCAGTGTGTAGACACATGATTAATTTGACCAACTGCGTAGATTTTAATGGGGAAAATTGGCACAAATGGTCTAATGCACAATATTATTAATGAACTATTAATTTGTTCAATGAATTCCTTGAATTTTGATCCAATATATAACTGTCGTTCTAGAGTTAATATTGTCTATGAAATTTAATCAAATATTTAATGCAATTCATGAACTTTTAAACATCTTTATATAGCCTGGGGAATGCATCAAACATTTACTAATGGTCCAAAGATCACATTGAATAGATTAAAAACCTAGGGCTTAAACTGTATAGTGAGTTAAAGTCTAGAGACTGCGTTATACAAATGAAGAGTTTATAGACGATATTTCACATTGGTTCAAAATTTATGAATCATTTGCGTTATTATCCCATTTCCATATCATCTTCCAAATCGAGAAATCGATTCTTGCACGACAAGTGTGCGCAAGAGACTAATGAGATCGATCCTTACTAAGCAAACGACAATCTTTTGGTTCTCGCATGACAAGTGTTTCCTCGGCCTCCGTAATATCACGCCTTGTGGCAGCGTCTCGCTCGGCTTTCGCTGTCCGAGCAAAGGCTCGAAAAAGGCCTGTCGAGGCCGGTCTTGATCCCGGGCGTCGGGAAAAAAACACTGTGCATCTATCTCACTTTCATCGTATTTGACGAAACTTCGTTCTATCCAATGATGTTAGCAAAGCTAAGCTGTTATCTCTCCTCGCGGAGCTGGACCGCATTGTCCGGTTTACAAAGCTTAAAAGGCAGGGCACAGCGCCGTTGGATCGCGAACAAAAAGGTGCGCTTTATATTTCAGGACAGCTCGGTCATTTTGGTTCTTTTTCCCTCCTAATCAACGAATTTTGGGCACAAAAACAATAAAATAAAATAAAGGGAATTCTTGGAAAACTCGAGGAGACAAAAGGGGCGGGTTGGCGCATGAAAATGGGACGTAAGGTTGGACCTGAAAAAAAGAGCAAAGTTTATAATAGCATGACACGATTGGACATGAGCCGTCTCATCCTTAGTCATCCGAACTTTAGGACAGATTGCTGATGTTGCTTTGGGCCCTCCACGTTCCTCTGTAGGTAGATAAGGTAGTTAAACCGAGACAGCCGCTATCTCTTTACGTGGACGATTAGGGCTGGTCTGTTTGAAAGAAAACTTCATGACAAAAGATAATTCTTTTCAAGAAATCCTTTTTCTAGAAAAAAAAATATTTTTCCCTTTTCAGGTTAGTAAATTTACATTCTCAATTTCAAGCTTGCAATATTTTCTTTTTAACCACAAATGATTTTTCGTTGACCGATTATTTTCAACGTACCAAACGCACAAAAATCCATCAAAAGATGATTTGTGTGTTAGAACAACTCTGAAATGGAGTCATGACAAACATCCCTAGCCTCCCAAACTAGGGCTGCCGTTGAGTTGGAAAGGGTGATTTGTGTGGACCAACGTAGGCCTATCGAATCACAAATCCACATCATTGGTTAGGTAGGTGGCAAAATAAAGAATGGTGCTAAATTTCAAGATTCTTGTGGAGGGAAATTTTGAACCATAACGTCTCTCTCTTTTTCAGTAATGATTAATTTTAATTACATAATTGTCACATAGTTAATTTAAAAAAATAAACAGAAAAAAAGAATAGATAATTTTCTCCCAATTGTCGTGCAAAAATATATCAAAGCAAAGGACGACTTTGTTGCCTCGGAGAATACATCGAGTCATGAGGTGGTCCCTTAGGGAAGACTTTCCAGCTTGGGCTGATTCGGATGATAGCCCCACAAGATTTGACATTAGCTTCTATATATTCCCATGCTTATGTTTGAATTTTAGAGTCTTCTTTAATACAAAATTAAAGGTTAGTGTCATCCAGGTTGGTACAACGGTATGAAATCCACTCATCTTTTGTTGCATATCATAAGTGCATCTTAGGTAGCTATTTCATTCCCTATAACTTCACATCGTGCCCCGATAACCAATGACCCTTTTTTTTCCTCTTCTCGAGAGGATGATTAGCGTCCAATAGACTCCGATGGTCGCTTCAACGGGCCAAAAGGAAACGTACGTTGTCCACGGAACTTGGCTCAGGTTCAAAGAAAGAGATGTGGCGCACGGTACGGGATCGAATTCTCGTGCTATCAAGTTGGAGGAGAATCGATTTGGGCCACCGACTTAATGCTTTGATATAAAGAAAATGGACCCTCTTAAAAAAATTTGTGGTGAGGGCTGTTTCTTCTTTTCTTTTGTTGCACGAATAAGATCCAGCCTACAAAGGCATATATAACTTCTTCTTATTTATGGCCATGCATAAAAGTGAATGTGCACACACATATTTATTACGAGGAAGTTCGCTTAAACTATGTAAATGGCATATCTACGGGCGATTATGTAATAATTCCACATATTAGGTGAGTGGCGAATCGAAATACTCAAGTAAAAATCTCAAAGATTAATTATTTAAATCGGAGATATAGGCTATCAAACGGGTATTTTTCGTCTAGCCCGTGTGTTATTATGTTCCTCAACTCCGTTGAGTGAATCTATAGCATATATAACTGGCCTAATATGCTTGGGCTTTATATCTTTAAGGAATTTTAGAAGGGATATCGTTGGCCTAAATTTTTTTTTAAACAAGAAATTATGGAATGAAAACCCTAATGAATATAGTTACTGTAATAAGAAACAATTTATGTGTCGGCCATTTAGCGCTTGAATTTTACACTGTCGACATAGCGAGTCCAATCTTTAATTTCTCCACTAATCGCCTTGCTTGCTTGGTCGTGACATTCTTGAAACAAAAGCTGATAATTCGCACTAGATGACGTTTATTGAAAATCGGAAAGAGTTGAACCATGAATCAGATGTCACTCCCCTTAAAAAAAAGAGAGGAAAGAGGAAAGAAAAAAGGGACCTTCAGATACAGGGAATTTCGCCACAAAATCATTTATTCCATTAACGTGCGTCACACATCATAATCTAGGCATGCCACGATGACTTTTTGACCAAGGCTAATGCTTCCAATGTCGGAAAATTGAAATCAAAGGTCTCACACTTCATAAATTGTCTCCGGCTAGCTTGGGAAACGCCCTTTTACCTATTTTCCCACCATAATGTTTGATAAGACCTTAAGAAAAGTAAAGAGGGTAGGTGAAAGTTGGAGTAGTAAACTTTCAAGCATGAGTTATCTCATTGAAACTAAATGATGAGTGTCGTAAGAAATTATCCAATGAGATTCATTACCATCTTAGAACTGAAAGTTCTCTCCCACATCATTATGACGTAATACGCTCATCAAGTAAATCGACCGAGCTTAATCAAAATTCAGAGTACCTTGACAATTTTCTCTACGATTGCTGATGGATCTAGGACAAAACTCATGGAAGGGTCCATGATTAAAGTGATCTAAAGAAATTATATATATAATTTGTTTTACCATAATTCCATAAAAGGGATTTCTCTATGGCTACGCCTACAACAATGCCAAAAAGGCCTATTTCGTGGAAATTCTCATGCCTGGGTTTCTCGAGACCGGGCCGATATCTCGGGCTAGACCCAAATGACAAAATTTAGGGCTTGGGGGAAAGTTAGATGAGGTCTCTTGAGCTAGTAATGTTGCAATTTCAACCTCGAGGTGGGCCCAATTTGGATGAGTCGGGCCACGACGCCAACACTAATTTCCTGGTCACAATTTTCTGATCCCAACCGGGTATTGCTTACTATAGGATCTCTCGTTCATCCACTCTCTTACAAATGAAATATTAGGCATCACCGGTCTTGAACTAATCATGTTTGGACAGGTTTCTTAGAGGGATAATTACGGAAATGGTTTCTAAACTTTGGATCAATATACAATGTTGCTCTTTAACTTTTGAATTTAATGAGGTTCTTAAATTTTAGTCCAATGTATACTATCGCCTCCGAACTTTTAATTTATTCAATGTGGCATTTGAAAATTTAGTAAATATTCAATATAGCTTTTAAATTTTATGGAAATATCCAATATCATCCTTCTATTAATTCAAGTTGATAGAATTTACTTCCCAATCCTATAAGTTTGAACGGTGGACAAAAAAAGGAAAAACATTACACATGGATTCAAGTAATCCTTTTTAATTAATTTATTTTGTTCATTTTGTAAAAATGATTATCTATATTATTTGATGACGTGGAATTGTATTGTGATTTGAATTAGATAACTTACATGAATAATCCACATATAATTTTCTTTTTTTGGTCCAGTGTTCAAAAGTATAGGATCGAAAAGTCAATTTAGCAAGTTACATTAACTTAGATTAATAAAATAACAATATTGAACATTTTCATGTGGTTTAGGAATTTGATATAATAGATACTAAAAGTAAAATTATCATATTGAATAAATTAGAAATTCAAGAATAATATTGTATATTAAATTAAAATTTAAAAATTATTTCTGTCGTTTTCCTTTTCTCATGCGAACTCACTCAAATTGTAATATTTTCATATTAAAAGTACTCGACTTTTGGTCATGTCCTATTTGTATGGTCAAAAATGACCGGAGCCAAGCGGCGATAACGTGTCGGGCCGCGTGCTTCCGATTACCGAGGTGGGGGTGATGGGCTTGTCTTGTCTCCCCCATCTATTTATGTATTTATTTATTATTTTATCTTGGCTTTATTGCTTTAAAAAAAAAAAAACACACCCGACGGAGTCCCGAGGGAGACGAACCAAGAACCGCAAGACAATATATAACTTCAGTAATATATTTCTGACTAAATTAATTTATGACATGGAAAATAACTTGATGATATATTTTGTTGATCAAAAAGTTCATAATGAGCCTTTTCTTGGGAACATCAACCATCGAAAAGAAAACTTACCACGTTAAGAGGATATAATATTTTTAGAATACATATTTAGGAAACATAAGTAGATTTAATTTACCTCTTCGAGGAATGACGTGTTATATAAATACAGAAAGATAATGGCGTGTCGTGATTTTTCCGACTAAGTAAATCGGGCCAATCAATTGAGCAGGTTTAATTCTAAGCTCTTGTTAAACTAATTACTCCATTGTTATTTTTATTACTATTTGGACATCTTGAATCTTGACGGGGAAGTCTGTGATCCGATCAAGGCAGCTATCCCTCGATTTGTTTTGTCAACAAACTCTTGAAATTATATCAACCCGAGGTTCGAGATTTAGGTAAACGCGAAAACAACGGCACTTATAATTCTTATTGATTCCCGTTAAACTTAGAGCATCGTATTTTTACTAGAGCAAGTCAAAATATTGGAACAAGAATGTGGAATTCAAATCAATACGTGAATCGAATGTCTAGTGTTAAGCATATAGTTTTGCAACATCGAATCCTTCTTTATTGGTTGCAATCTCTTCTTTAAATCAAGTCACATGTTTGGTTAATCCAAAAAATCTCCTCCGAACCTAAATTGGACAAAGAGATCTATATGGATATTTGAACGATCCGAAACCTACACGTACAAGATAGATATTCTTCGTAGTTCCTCTCAAATATTTTCTAAGTGATCAACCTTTTGTCAATCCACCCGACATCAATTCTCATCCGTTAATTTCTTCAGTTTTCAATTCCCCGAATTGTTTTGAGAACGACATCAATATCAAGTTGATCAAAGTCACTAGTTGGATTGGATGCTCACGTTAATTATTGAAAAAAAAATATCAAAAAAATCCCTAAACCTATTATACTTGTACTAATTCAATCATAAATTTTTTAATTTGACAAATTCCATCCTAAATCTTTAGATCATTTGTCAATTTAATTATATATATTTTAATTATGCCAGTTGAGTCATTAACATTTCAACCATTTTAACGATTTATCGATTTAGTAATTCCAGCTAATTTTAGTCAGATATCGATATTGTGGTGGTCAAGTCAATGCTAACCATTTTACGTGAGATGGCCAAAACCGATGTTGACAATTCTTGCAATAATTTAACTTTTCTAATTTTTTTTATTTTTTCTCTTTCCTTTTTTCTTCTCTTTTTTTTTTTCCAAGTCTAAGCGGCTGAGGTTGCCGCCAATCCTTATCGGCCACAAGCAAGGGCCTTCAAACCCAAACCAAGTAAAATGTGAGGTTCATTGCCCTCGCCTAGATTTGGGTGATGACCCAACACCCTTGCTTGTGGCTTGCAAGGGCCATGATACCCTCACCCAAACTAGGCAAGGGTGGGTCGACGTCGTCGTTGGCCAAGGTTGGAAAAAGATAAAAGAAGAAAAAAAAGAAGAAAAGATAAAAAAAAAAATTGAAAAAATTATCTACGTTAGTGACGATCATGTCGCTAAAAACAACTAACACTGTATAGATCGCTATGTCAATGCATTTTTGCCTATTGCCAGAAGGACTAAATTAATAAATCATCAAAATGTTTAGGACTAAATAACTATATTGAAATGTTTAAAATTGAGTTAGTGCATATGCAATAGATCTATGACGTTTTTAGTAATTTTCCCTTGATTATCTGGTAAATGAATGTGGATGGTTTCTAACTTCCTATCACTTTCGTTCCTCATCCCATTCCAATTCATGCAACTTTATACGCACGTAAAGTTAACGTCAATGTTTTTATAGAATTATTTCTTTTATTAAAGATGTTCTCATTTTATTTTCAATTATTTCATTACGTTGATCAATTGAAAATGTGTTATTGCTGCTCTGTCAAAACGATTTACTTTAAAGATAGGTAGGAGATGATTTCTTGAAGTGTAGATACATCACAGCCCAAAATTCATGCAAACAAAAATTTACTTGCTTTCATAACTCTAATTATCAAATTTTATAGGATCTAAGTTTTGTTGAAATCAATATTGTGATATATAAGAAAAATGATTGGACAATGATTTTTAATTTACTGTGAGAATAATAGTTTATTTTGAATCATAAAAAATTTGTTATTATAAATTATTGCGGAGTCCATTTTTTTTAAGAATTTATGATTTACAATAAACGTTATTTTATAATCCAAAAATGGTTACGTTAGCAAAGCCTCTCTGAGATATAATGACGCTTATGCCCTTTGGAATCAAGTGATTGATTAGCTAGCACCTACTCAGCACGCGGATTTAAAGAAACTTCGTTGGAGCAGTCCAGTTCGGCAACTCGGTCAACGGCAGTGAGTCCTGGAAAGCAATGCTATTATAATCCTTAAAGAGGTTGCCGTCGAATTCATCAGAGTATCTTAAACTATTACCTACATTGGAAAAACTTATCTTCACTCCAGTTTATGATTTCATGTTTCCTTAGAAAGTAGGATTTGCAGAACTTAAGGGGAGGGAGGGAGAGAGAGGGGCTGTCGTTTTTGCAGCATAATTTAAGGAGCTTTGTGATGGTGGGACTCCGAAAGTATGCCGACGTTCTGTCCTAAAACCTCGAGGGTTTTGTGTGTGGAATGCTATAAAAGCTATCATTTTTATCACAACTCTCTCTGAGAAATTGATCTTCTCCAGCCACCTTATCTCTTCCCTCCCCTTTTCTCGTCTCTCTCGTCTCACGTTCTCCTCTTGAAGAACCAGAGAGAGAGAGAGAGAGAGATGGAGGCTGTTCTCAAAACCAGAGGTCTCATATCTCTCCCACCAAACCCGAGGAGCAGGTTGCTCAATCCATCTCAAGGCCTGAAGCACCGAATTTTGTCCATAAAGTCACAAGCGCTTCCTGGGTTTCCTTTATCGTCCAATGGGTTTCAGGGATTCAATGGCTTTATCTCGAAACCCAGTGGAATATACCAGAAAAATAGGAGCTTTAATATTTGCAAGGCTGAAGCAGCTGCGGCAGCTGATGGGCAGCCTTTGTTTGCTGAGCCTGAGGAGCCCAAGTTCTTGGGCATGGAGGCTGTGACGCTGAAGAAGATTATTCCACTCGGGTTAATGTTCTTTTGCATACTGTTCAATTACACAATCCTTAGGGACACAAAAGATGTGTTGGTTGTCACAGCGAAAGGAAGCAGTGCAGAGATCATACCATTTCTTAAAACTTGGGTCAATTTGCCTATGGCGATTGGATTCATGTTGTGGTACACGAAATTGGCCAATATGCTGTCAAAGCAGGCTCTCTTCTACTCTGTGATTGTTCCTTTCATTGCTTTTTTTGGGGCTTTTGGGTTTGTTCTTTATCCTCTCAGCAGTTACATTCACCCTCACGCTCTTGCGGACAAGCTTCTTGGAATGCTTGGGCCGAGGTTTCTTGGTCCACTTGCCATTATGAGGATATGGAGCTTCTGCTTGTTCTACGTTATGGCTGAGCTCTGGGGCAGTGTTGTGGTCTCGGTCCTCTTCTGGGGATTTGCCAATCAGGTGAGGAACATTTATCATGCTGTTATAGACTTAAGAAGAGAAAATCTCTCTGCCTAGTGAATGAGATATTATGTAGTTCCTTATCTTTCTGGCTTGTGAATGGGAGCCTTTCTATTCCAGTTCTATCATTGGTTCTGGCCAGTGGATCTAATTTTGTGCTGTGTGTAGAAATTTTCATCGCTTCAAAAGGCATTTTGTTTCTCTTAGTCTCGCATAAGTTTAATCCTAAGGAAATAGATATCACAATCTCATATGCTACCTAAGTTGTGTCTTGCTTCTGTATAATTCTAAGGTATATGAGTCATATATGAGTGTCCCTTTTGTTTGATGAGGGGGCGCTTCGTGTTTTGATTGAGTCACGACAGAGTATCTCTTTTGGTGTTTGATCGATAGATTGTTTGTGCTCCCATTAGTCAATATTATGTTTTGTTATCCTAGAAATTCTAACTTCTGCGTTTTCTAGGATTTTTTCTGATATTACTTGGAGATTGAGTGAATGATGTCCTGCTTTTGTTCTAAGCGACCAAATGATTCGGGGTTATTCTGTGATTGCCTTCTCTAATTCCTCAGAGGAGGAGATTATGCTAATAGCTTAGTATAGCCAATTAACCTTACTGCTACTGCTCTAATTGTCTGTGTCATTTTGTGCCATTTTAACTCTCGTTTCTGATATTGGATGAATTGGGGTCAATGTGTATTAATTATGCATTTTTTTTAGCTCGACACTGTGTGCTAATGCTCCAGATATGCTGTTTCTGCAGATAACTACTGTGGCAGAAGCCAAAAAGTTCTACCCTCTTTTCGGACTTGGAGCAAATGTTGCTCTTATTTTTTCAGGCCGGACAGTCAAGTACTTTTCCAATATGAGGAAGAACTTAGGTCCTGGTGTTGATGGTTGGGCCATTTCCCTGAAAGGGATGATGAGTATTGTGGTGGTAATGGGGCTTGCTATTTGCGGTCTTTACTGGTGGGTGAATACGTTTGTTCCTCTTCCATCTCGTAGCAAGAAGAAGAAGGTAATCCTCTACATCAGTATATTTTTTACATCCTCAGTTAAGAGCCAGTGAAGTAAGCTGATCGGACTTTCCATTAATCTCGCAGGAAAAACCCAAGATGGGAACCATGGAGAGCTTGAAATTCTTAGTGTCTTCAAGGTACATCAGAGATCTTGCCACATTGGTTGTTGCATATGGTATTAGCATCAATCTGGTTGAGGTCACATGGAAATCCAAGCTCAAAGCTCAGGTAAATCTTGATGGAGTTTCTCTCTTCCTGGCTCAGTGTTGATAGGTTCTTTTGATTTGTAACTTTTGAGCCTTCCACTCTTCTTGCAGTTCCCTAGTCCGAATGAGTATTCTTCCTTCATGGGTGATTTCTCTACTGCAACTGGAATAGCTACCTTCATAATGATGCTACTGAGTCAATATGTATTCAACAAATATGGATGGGGAGTTGCAGCCAAGATCACACCTACCGTCCTGCTCGTGACAGGAGTTGCATTCTTTTCTCTGATTTTGTTTGGCGGTCCACTTGTACCAACTCTTGCGAAGTTCGGGATGACTCCTCTTCTTGCTGCTGTGTACGTTGGTGCCATGCAAAATATTTTCAGCAAGAGCGCCAAGTACAGCTTATTTGACCCCTGCAAGGAAATGGCTTATATTCCTTTGGATGAGGACACCAAGGTTCAGATTAATTACTTGCCATTCCCACACGAGTTTTCTCTGTCACTTTCCTCTTTAAATTTCAGTCATTTTATTTATGAAAGTATGGACAGGAAATTTGCTTCGTAACTATTGCCAAAGCTGTCGCAGGAGAAGATTTGGACTGTTGAAATTCATAAGAAATAGAAACATTGGAAAATTACCTAAAACTTGTGTGTAGATTTTTATACCTCCCACCCTATCATTCACTCAGCAATTTTCAAATGCTTGCTTCAGGTTAAAGGGAAAGCAGCCATTGATGTTGTCTGCAACCCGCTGGGGAAATCCGGAGGTGCTCTGATTCAGCAATTCATGATCTTAACCTTCGGCTCTCTCGCCAATTCGACTCCATACCTTGGAGGAGTACTTATGGTGATCGTGCTCGCATGGTTAGCTGCAGCGAAGTCTCTCGATGGCCAGTTCACTGCATTACGTCAGGAGGAAGAACTTGAGAAGGAGCTGGAGAGAGCCGCGGTTAAGATACCGGTTGTGGCTCAAAACGAGAGCGGCGATGGTTCTCTTGCAAGCGATTTAACAGTGAAACCAGCAGCAGGAGACTCCACTGGCAAATCATCATGATTCTGTCACACACATGTTTTTGTACCATTGAGCAAGAAAGAATAATCATCGGCCAATGCTGATGAGAAGCAGAGTTAGAACCATAGACATAGGACATTTCTTTGATTAAAAGGAGGACAAAAAAAAGAAAATGTTATTTATTCGAGCATTTTTGAAGTTCCTTTGGCATCCTGTGATGAGGTGCTTTCTGATTTATGGGCTTGTATTACATTCAAACCCTGTATCTATAATTCTTCATTGGTAGGGATTTGAGGCTACTAGTAATTGCAGGCTTGTAGAGGGGAAAACAGAGAGAAGCTTTGAATTCATAATTGGGAGCTCAGCTCTCACTCTCAGAGAATGGCTTGCAATATTATACAGGACCGTATCCTCTTTACAAAACACGATCGTGACAAGACATGAAGTGGTTGACCCGTGTATCGACATGAATCGACATTTTCGTTGTAAGTTAAGATGTCTTGATGCGAGTGTGATATGTGCAGTGAAGTTGTCGGGTCTAATCGAAAGGGATAATTTTGTAACCCACTCAGTTGATTCTTATGGCGGTGAGGCATCGGTTACAGTAAAAACTCATTCAAAATGGAGTAAGACTGCCAGATAATGTGTTTCCTCATTGAACTTGTAGGATTTACAAGTTTAATAGATCTTCCCTTTTGATTAACAAGTGCAATAGATCTTAAGGGATTGTATCCAGCAAATCATATGGAATTATACTCGAGCTAATTAAAAATAGTGAACCCGTCTATACAGATGGCATGCGGTTTGTCTGATCTATTTACAATGGTTATGCTACAAATGATCATGAGCTTGTTTGATAAAACTAAAATAAATTTATGAAACTTTAGGGCTAAATTTTAGGTGTCGAAAATGAAATTAAAACGTTGATCATTCAAAAGTAATAGCAAAATTTCACTAATTCCTCACCAAAGATGTAGCGATGACAATTAGTTCTAGGGATACTGACACAAATTCATGAACTTTGATTTAATGTAATTCCTAAATTTTAATTTACATCTAGTTAATTGATTTTGATTTTAAAAAATTCGTAGAGGTTAAATTGAACATATACCAAAAATCAAGGAATGGTATTAAACAAAATTCGAAGTTCATGGACTGAATAGCATATACGACCAAAGTTAAGGGATCATATCAATTAGATTAAAAATTCATAAACTACATTACATATTGGTTCAAAGTTTATGGACCATTTGAATTAATTTCCCTTATTGGTATGTTTTAGCGATTTATTTACCAAGATTTTAGTTGCCATCAATTATTTTCGCTATAATATGGATTAATTAACCTCTCCCTTATTTACCACACTGAGAGGATTTCAAACTAAATAGAGTCTTTCCAGTTTAAAAAAAAAAACTAGATTATCAAAATAATTTTAATCTCATCGAGTGCTGAATTTTCAGTTTTTCAGCACTCAATTGGGTTTTGAAACTTGCCCTTGGGGCCCTAGTATGTCACATAAGATATCTTGAGAAAAAAATTGCTCACGGATAAATATTTAATAATTATTTTTCCCGGCAAACCCCCCACGAACGCATCTTTTTTATTTTTTATTTTTTTTAATTTGTTTTGTATTTTCTTCTTCCTGTGGCTTTTGCGGTTTTATCTTCTGCCGCTTCCTGCAGAAAAACCTCCCGCAAAACCCAAGAGGAAACCATGCTCTGCTCCTTCAACAATGGCTCTCCCCGCTAAACCATCCCCAATTCCTCCGAGCGGAGACCGTCCCAATCCTTCCTCTCACCAGACCCATCATCCCAGAACCGTCCGCTTCCCGCCGGACCCCGCAAGTCGTCAGCTTGGCCTGAGGAAGTCCCGGGAAGTGTCGGTCCTCAGCGCCAGCTCGCTCAACACCCAGAACCCGAATTCCCACCTCTGCGAGCTCTGCCTCCGCGGGGACCTCCAGCAGGCCCTGGGATGCCTGAACTCGATGCAAAGATCGGAGCTTGGCGTCGAGGAAGACTCGTTCATCGCCTTCTCGAGGCTGTGCGAGCACAAGAGGGCCCGCGACGAAGGGGCGCTCGTGTTTTCCTACGTGTTGAAGGCGTACGCCCAGCTGAGCATCAGGCTCGGGAATGCTCTGCTGAGCATGTTCGTGAGGTTCGGCAACTTGGCCGACGCCTGGTACGTTTTCGGCAGGATGAGCGAGAGGGATGCGTTCTCGTGGAACGTCATGGTTGGCGGGTATGCTAAAAATGGTTTCTTTGACGAGGCTCTGGACTTGTACCATAGGATGTTGTGGGTCGGGATAAAGCCTGATGTCTATACGTTTCCTTGCGTTTTGAGGACTTGTGGTGGGGTGCCTGACTTGGCTAGGGGGAGGGAGGTTCACGTGCATGTTATTAGACACGGGTTCGAATCAGATGTGGATGTTCTTAATGCCTTGATCACCATGTACATGAAATGCGGCGATGTTGTGAGTGCGTGTTTAGTATTTGATAGAATGTCCAGAAGAGATCGAATTTCATGGAATGCAATGATATCTGGGTATATAGAGAATGGGGAATGTTATGAAGGATTGAGGCAGTTCATTAGGATGCTTGAATGTGGCATTGATCCTGATATCATGACCATGACTAGTGTGGTCTCTGCTTGTGAGATTCTTATGGATGGGAAGATAGGGAGGGAGATTCATGGTTATGTGATAAGAACAGCATTAGGTGCTGATGTTTCAGTTGCTAATTCATTGATTCAATTTTACTCAAGTATTGGGCAGTGGGAGGAAGCCGAGGATGTGTTCTCTAGAATGGAATGTAAAGATGTAGTCTCTTGGACATCGATGATTTCATGTTTCGAGGATTATTTGCTTCATGAGAAAGCAATAGAGACTTACAAAATGATGGGAGAAGCTGGTGTGGCACCTGATGAGATTACTATAGCTACCGTTCTCTCTGCTTGTACTTCTTTAGGCCGTTTGGACATGGGAACTGAGCTTCACGAACTTGCAAATGAAACGGGGCTCATCTCGTGCTCAATAGTTGCGAACACTCTCATTGACATGTACTCCAAGTGCAAAAGCATAGACAAGGCCCTGGACATTTTTCACAATATTCCAGAGAAAAATGTCATATCATGGACTTCTATCATCCTTGGGCTTCGGATCAACAACCGCTGCTTTGAGGCACTGATTTTCTTTCGGCAAATGAAACTCAGATTGGAGCCCAATGCCATTACTTTGATCTCTGTCCTATCTGCTTGTTCTCGAATAGGAGCTTTGATGTGTGGCAAGGAGATTCATGCACATGTATTAAGAAATGGACTGGCATTCCATGGTTTCTTGCCCAACGCATTACTGGATATGTATGTTAGGTGTGGACGGATGGGATCTGCATGGAATCAATTTAACTTGCACGAAAGGGATGTTTCATCTTGGAATATTCTTTTGACGGGCTATGCAGAACGAGGACAAGGGACGCTGGCCTTGGATCTTTATCATAAAATGAACATATCTGGAGTATGCCCAGATGAAATTACATTCATTTCACTGTTATGTGCTTGTAGCAGATCTGGAATGGTTGATGAAGGGTTGGAATACTTTCAGCAAATGCAGTATGAATACTCTATTACTCCTAATTTGAAGCATTATGCATGTGTGGTTGATCTACTAGGTCGTGCTGGGCAGTTAGAGGATGCATATGAGTTTATTCAGGAAATGCCTGTAGCTCCAGATGCAGCCATATGGGGTGCCTTGCTTAATGCGTGTAGAATTCATAGGCAGGTTGATCTAGGCGAGCTTGCAGCGCGGCATATATTTGAAAAAGATACAAAGAGCGTGGGCTATTATATTCTGTTGTGTAATCTTTATACTGACGTTGGCAAATGGGATGAAGTTGCGAAAGTCAGAAAATTTATGAGGGAGAAGGGACTGACTATGGATCCTGGGTGCAGTTGGATAGAGGTGAAAGGGAAAGTCCATGCTTTCCTCAGTGGTGATGATTATCACCCTCAGAAATCAGAAATTAATGCAGTTATAGAGGGATTCTATGAGAAAATGAAGATAGATGGTTTTGGTGGATTAGACAATAGTTCTATTGATAAGATTGAAGCTTCAAGAGCAGAAATTTTCTGCGGACATAGTGAGAGAATAGCTGTTGCATTTGGGCTCATCAATACTGCTCCTGGGATGCCTATACGGGTGACAAAGAATCTATACATGTGCCAAAGCTGTCATGATATAGTGAAGTTTATTTCTAAGGTGGTTCGCAGGCAAATATCCATTAGGGATACAGAAAATTTTCACCATTTCAAGGATGGAGCTTGCTCTTGTGGTGATGAAGGTTACTGGGGAAAGCAAGCAACATAGATGAAACTAGAGTAAGGTTTTCAGTTCATTTGATTCTCTCTCCTAGGACATACTGCAATTATACTTGTGGATACCAGTCTCTGTGAGTTGTGCTTCCTTGCCATCGCAGGGTTAAAACTAATTAGTAATGTGAAATAAAAGGAAGTACACCCAAAAGAAAGCATCTTTATTGAAGCATATGCATGATCCATCAAGACTGGATTGTGTATGGTCTGACAATTGGCTGGCTCTTGAAGCTGAAACATGATAGTACAAAGCTCATCAGTTTGAACTTGTATCTTTCCATTTATGTAACTAAGTGTACAATTCATTACTGGCTATCTAACACGTATCAAATTTTGGAGGTTGATATGCTTCCCTGTTCTTTTAGTTTTTATTCACTGTGTTATGCATAAAATGAAGTTCAGAATATTGGTTGGAAATCTCTACACATTTTGTTGCCAAAGACTCTTGAAAAAAAAAAAAAAAGCCAAGAACTTGGGATATAGAAATCGAACCAAGCTGTTGACAATCTCACATTACCAGACGATTAGTTGGAAATCTCAGCACATTTAGTTGCCAAAAACTGATTCCTGGAAAAAAAAATATAGCCAAGAACTTGGGATATTGAAATCGAACCAAGACATCAACAGGCTTACACAACCAGTTTCAATGAACAAATGAAACATAAAATACAAAGTTTTCACACAATTATTTATAGAATGGAGTCATTGCGAGCACCCCATAAAACATAATATTTTAAGTACAAATGAATGCATAAAGAAGCTGCTGAGCGAAAGGGGCTTATAGTTTGACAGCTCTCCTGACGGTCCTGAAGGATGATTGGATGAAATTGCTTTCTGCATCATAATTCTCATCCCCATCAAAGTCATCAACTACCATAGGCTTCTTTCTGATGCAGTCTACACCCTTTTTCAGCCCCAGGATCACAGATGGAGACGATGGAATCCGTCGAAGGATTCTTGCACTCTCTGATCTCACGAGCCCCTTTTCTTTTTTAGACTTCTCTCCTCTCTCTTTTCCCTCAATGTTCTCATTACTTCCAGTTGTTACAATACCGTGGCGGCTTACTTCACTTCTTTGGCCTCTTACATAAGGCGCTTTAATCAGCTCTGTTGTCTCAACAGTCTCTTCTTTTATCTCACTTTCTTTTCCTTGAGTTTCTTTCTGCGTGTTCTCCACCTGAGCTTTTCCAAGACCTGCTTCGTCCTGTGAATCTGAATACCTTTTTTCCTCCTCTCTCTGTGGGAACTTAAGGTCCATCTTCCTGATTATTTCATCTCCGGCCATTCTTTTCCCTCCCTCTTCATTTCGAGGGCTCAGTTCATCTTTAGTATTCTCCAGCAGCATGTGCAGCCATCTTTCAACATTGGCTTTTCCGCGTCGCTTCCTGCTCTCTCCATCTTCCTCAGTTTCTGTTTCTTGTAAAGAAGGGAATAAAATGCTATGCCTTTTCCCTTCTCCTTCTTCTAAAACCTTCGATTCACACTGTCTTGTGGATTCATTCATCACTGCAGGACAATCTTCGGGACTCTCTTCATGGGAATCTTTTGCAGTTGATTGGTGTCCCTGTTGTGTTTCTTCTAGATTTTGCTCTCCAGTGAGAGAAAATCGAGCTATGGTTGCTTCATGTTCCTCTTCTAGGAAGAGTCTCAGTTCCTTGTGTAATGGTGTCGTCGGCTTGATTCCTGGTAAATATAAGGTCGGTTTTTTGTCTCCCTCGTCAATCAGTAAGGTATCATCCATCCTGGACCTCTTTCTTGCTTGCTCCCACTCGGGTCGAACCTGTTGCTCAATTTCATCCTTGTGTCTGTGGATTTTGTGGAGTTCTCTCTCAGATGCGTCGCATATTGCTTTCTGGGCTTCAAGTCTGGCCGTTAGTGCATTACTTGCAGCCTGGTTCAGTCTTACCTGCTCCTTATAGATGACACTCCTGAAGCCAAAAGGAAAATTGTCAATAATTTAAATTTGCTACAAAAAATAAAGTGTGGTCATCACTGCATTATAATCTCAAAAGTCATGTTTATTCCCATGAGCAAAATGGCGATCGGACAAAAAATTATATATAATTGGATTGTAGTAAAAGGTAAGATGATAAAGAGAGGGGTAGAACTCTTACTGATGCATAGCATCTCGAATCATCTTCTCCAGCATTGTTCTATACGAAGATTGTGCCTCTGCTAGTCTTCTGCACTTTTCAGCCCTCCTCCTCTTTTTGATCAGGGTTAGTTCCAAGTCTTGAATAGCAAGTTTTTCCTCTTCATTCTTCAGCTTCATCTGGATGACTTCTTCATCAAGTTCTGCTAGCTCAGCCTGCATTTTTGTTGCCTCGTCCTTTCGTCTTAGTGAATCTCTAGCCAAGACAATCTCCTGGTATGGATTCCTCAACTGGTTTGGGTTTTCATTTTCTTTCAGCGGGCTGGAATTGAGCTTACTAGCCACTGAAACGATAAAATTAACAAAGGTCATTCATCACAATCTCGAACCAAATTCATAAGGAAGTCAGATGCCTGTTTGTGGGCAACATTAAATTTTAATGATCCTTCGCTCCTCAGGGTAATCAAATTAACTTTTTAATCCTATTGTCTCAAACAGAACCGATTCTCTCCTGTTCACAAATAGCTTCACCTCATGTCTTCTTATATATGATAAGCTGATTTAGTTCTCAAGTGGTAATCCTATGTTCCACACGGATTATGTTCTGGTGAATTTTCTTTTGTAGGCTGTCGGTGAGTAAGACACATAAGTTAATAATTATTAAGATGAAAATAAAGAGGCCTCATAAATTTTCGGCTATAGGAAACGCGCTAAAGCATAAGTGGAGAGGAAGCCTACTCACCCATCATAGCCTTGTGTAGCCTCTGTTTTCTGTTAGGATCGTTTGATACAAAATTCGAAAAAGAATCACGAGACTCCCTCCGAGAAACCACAATGGCAGCCGGAGCTAAACCAACTCTCTCTTTTGATTCGAAGAAGTGCTGAGGAAAAGAATGTGATTCTACTGTTTGGGAGGCATTTATTTCTTCGTTTTCACCTTCCAAGAACAAAAACGAGAACGCTCTGTGCCTGCCAAAATTGAAAGGATGCGCCTTGAGTACTCATAGTTTTACTGCTTTACATTGATATGAAAAGGAAATAATGGTACAATGACTACCTGAAATCTGAATTCGATGAAGCAAAGACCGATAAGAACTGATTCACAGAGATGCCTAATTGAAAATCCCACCAGGGAACGAGCAATTCCAATTTGTTATGCTTTTTCTTGCAAGCTTGCCATTGCAATATCCTCAAATTGCTTGGAACAGTCAACCCACCTCCTGCATATCAAATAGATAGTTCATATCTTCCGTCCAAAAGAAAAAAATAGATAGTTCATATCTAAAATTGTGGAGAGAGAGAGAGAGAGAGAGGAGAGAGAGAGAGAGAGAGAGAGAGAGAGAGAGAGAGGGGTTTTACAGACTTGAGCAAGGAAACCAATGATCAATGTCCCAGGCGAGAGGAGATGCCGAATCAGCATGATAATAGAGAACATTCCCATAAGGGTCCACTCGAATTACCGCAGGATCAAATCCGGCATTCCTGCATCAGGAGACATTATATCTCAAAATACAGTGACTAGATGATTATACCAGGCCCTGTTTTGCTAACTTGTGAAAACTCCTTGGCACTTTAGATGTAAATTCACTCATAAAATTTTCTGGTAAATCCAGCGAGTACCCAAGATGGTTAAGTTGCTTCCACAGGAGGCTGATAAAGATCTTTGGCTTGGCAGTGGGCTTTGCTTTCGGGTTGATTATCGGAAACATCAGCTCCAAATCTTCCACTATTGCAGCCTTCAAAGTCATAAAACCAAACATGAAGAGGGAGGAACAATAGCCAGTGAAGATCTCACCCAGTGAAATAATTCATTCTTAACATAACAACACACATCCAGCAAGACTCACATACAACAGTCACAATAACATTTAGCAAAACTTAACCAGCGCAATTCATTTCAATTAGTAGAGTATTGAGAGACAAGTAGACACTTTAATTTGTTTTTCCAAAATCAAGACGTTCACACTTTGGATCCACTAATAAAATCCTAGCAATTAATTGAACCATTGTTGGCGACAAAAGGATCGAATCGAGCTCACTGGCGGAAGCACGATTCTTGCAGAAGCTGAGAGCTACTGATGAGGGCACAGCAATGCGAATTTTCTCCAGAGACGCCGTTTAAACAAATTCAAACTTCATGGACCATTATTTATACATTCTCACATTCAATTACTGAATACTTTTAGGGACAGAAGAGAATAAAATACGATAAGCCGTGTCTCTGAACCAGTAATTGCAGCAGTTTTCACTCAATGAAAATTTCCTTTTCAGGACAGGTTAATCAGCTACTTATTGGTCTCTGGAGCATACAAATCGAGCGATCCCTCAAATTTTCCGCTGCTAACTAGCCGCGAGATTCAGCTAAAATCAGAGAGCCTATATAGGAATATTCAATCCCTAGAAAAAACCAAGTTCACATCATTTCATTTCCACTCAATTTTTTCTTTTTCTTTCAAGGAAAAAGCTGCTGATTGAACACCCAAAAACACAGAAGCGCCATCTTAAAATTACCGCGTCCAGCGGGAGAGCGTAAGGCGTGAAGGCGAACGGCGGGCCGTGGGCGTAGGGGCCGGCACCGCGGTCCCGGCAGAGCTTCGCGTACGCGACCGGGTACCCGAGGCTCTCGTCGACCTCCATCTCCGCCTCGGAGAAGCAATACTCGGCCGCCATTTCCACGTCTAGCAAATCTAGAGCCGTTCCGCTTCTTGTTCGGACACACTATTGGTGCGGTGGTGAAGAGCAACGAAATCCGAGAGAGAGATGAAGGCAGGAGCTTTTGATGGAGGAAGAAGGCGAGGAAGGAGGAGTAACGGTCGACTGATTTGAAAAAGCAGGGGAGTGGGGTGGGTGGTGATCTTTCGAAAAGTCCGGTGCCACGGTGGCAAAACGGTGGAGGCCATACGTGTAACGGCTACAAGAGTGGGGCCCCCCGGCGATTAACTCCGTTTTTTCTTTTCTTGGGGTTTAAAAAAAGAATTTCAATATGCCTCCTTTTGAGGAACCCAATCAAAAAAGATATGGACCACACATGGGGGCGCCAAGTAAAAACCACATCAATCTTGTCATGTGATAGGGAAAATGAAATAAACGGTTCCCAAATTTTAGCTTGTTGGTTTTTTGATTTGCTCAATATGATCTTTCAACTTTTTGTATGAGAGGATAATATTAGTTTTTTTCCCATATAATTTAAGGACTAAATTAAGCAAGTAACCAAAGTTTAGGGATTGCATTGAATAAATTAAAACTTTGATGACGACATTTCAGGGGTCATTTGTGTAATTAATCCCATGTAATGTAATTGTCACATAAAACCCCTTTTTTTTTTAAATCCTTTGATGATTGACATATGCTCTTTTCTATGCTATGGAGAGGGAAGGTGGGGGTGCGAGCTTGAAAACTTGAATGAATTTCGTTTTCATTAAGTTTACGTCAATTGAAGTATCTAAATCGGGTCAGAACTTGGAAAAAGCACTTGATTCAACATCTCATAATTCTAAGTGAGTAGTCAAATTTTTTTTTTTTTATGTCGTTTGAAATGAGAAATTCTTGCTTGTAGAATAATACTATGTCTTCTACCAAAAAAAGAATACTAGATGTCAAGCAGAGATGAAAAGCCCAGGTTCGTCATTGGATCCGAGAGAACCTGGGCCACATAAAGTGCCGTTTAAAGATGAAACTAGGAGATTCTGGGATCCTACGCAGAAAACGGAAAATCAGTACAATTTTGGGTGTGGTTGAATCCACGACTAACGACCTTTTTCTCAATGTTCCGAAAGCAAACGCATCATTCTAGTTTGAACAAAATGGGACGACGACTTTGTCCCGAGCCAAAAAAGCGACTCTTCCTTTTTTCAAATTCTTTGATTTTCGCACCTCCTGGACCCTCCATTTTGGAGCTAATCTTTGTCACTTCGAGAAGAGAGTTTGTGCTCTCTCCCTCCCTTTGGCCTCAATTGTCAGTTGTCCTTTCTTTGTGTTTTCTATAATTAAGAAAGCTTTGTTTTCATCACACTTAATGCCATAAGCCCTCACGAAAACAAATTACAAAACTAACAAGTTATCCCCCAATCAAGATGCCGGCATTTATCTAACGGTTTAAATAATTATCGCTAATTCTACAAAATATCATTTCAAGTTTAAGATCATTCTCTAGAAATCTGACAAGTAGACCCGTCAAAATGGGTCATGGATCAATTTTTCGACTCATATTTAATTGGTTGAGTTGTTATATGAATTAATTATATTCAATAAATAAGTTATAGATGGGTTATGAATGATAAAGTTCAAATAATATGCGTTAAATGGATTCATAACTTAGTCTCAATCCACCTCTAGGATGTTCTATTCAACGTCGCTCGCTGGGTCGGGTTGGGTAAATGTAAGAGGATCTGTACTCCATTAGAATGGATCGAACTGTTCTTTTGTTTGGGTCTAGCAGCTCTATATTCCAAATAGGCTTTTGCATCTACAACGAAAGCCGGGGCCTTAATAAAGCCTCTTTCCCGTGCCCTCATCATCATGTCTTAAAGAGTCAAAAAACCAAACCTGACTTTCCGAGGCTTTGAACGGCCGATATTCTCGGGGAAGACACGAGCGTCCCTGTCCATGCCAGCTTTTCCCAACTAACATTCAAACTTTTCGTGTACGCTCTTCCTTCTATTTTGATTCGATGTCCTGTTCTGTCATCACATCATCCTCCTTCCCACAACCACCCACTCAACTAGAGATCATCAAGTGAGTTTCAGTGCTCCTCTATTCGGTGATGGTGAGAGGAAGAACAAATTATTTTGAGGACATCTTCGTGAGATTGGAGGATTTATTGACTGAGGAACTGGTTTATGTGTGGATGTTACCTAATGGATCGATCGATATAAAATTACATAATCTTATGGGGTTGTCATGAATTAAAATTTTAATTATCTCTTATATTAATTGGGTGAACAATTTCTGATACGATATGATAGGACGATTCGAACAATCATACGAACCTAGAGACTTCCGATCTATGTTAACTGCATTTTTTTATTGGAATTGTGTCAATCTGTTGCATATGTGTAAGTGGGGAAATTTGTTCAAAAAAATCTAAATCAATTATATGACGATCAATTTACTTCTAACCTTTTTGAAGCTATTGTGTTGCGGTCAATTTACTTTCAAAATTTTCAATTGTATTAATTAAGTTTTAAATCTTTTGAATATTTATTAGTCTAGTCATAAACTTCTTGATAATTTGCTAATTTAATATATTGACTAGAAGTCTCTTAAGTGATAATTTAGTTAGCATTGATTATTTTATATGGTACGGTCGACGCTGATGTAAATAATTTTAATTTTTTTTTAATCTCATTTTCTTTCTTATTTGGCGGAGAGAAAAAAGAAAAAAGAGAAAAAAATTTAAAAACTTAAATTTACGTCGCCATCAATCCTCTCACGTAAGAAAACGGATGCTAATTAAATCATCACGCCAATGAATGACTCAACGATAGTCTTGCCGAGAGACACGTAGTGTTCTTGTCCATGTGCCAACTTGTCCAACTAACATTCAAACTTTCGTGTACGCTTCTCTCTCTCTCTTTGATTCGATGTCCCCTTTGGTGAGGGTGAGGAGGAAGTACAAATACTTTTGAGGGCTTGTTCATGGGATTGAAGGATTTATTGATTGAGGAACTGGTTTATGCGTGGATTTGGCATATTGGATTGATCGATATAAATGTAAATAATCTCATGTTGATGTCATCGATTAAACTTCTAGTTCTTTCTTTACTTTGTCGGGAATGGATTCATGCAACGAAAATACATTTCATCATCGGTTGACATTTCAACTTTAATTGAAATTTCAGTTTTTCTGGTTGAATTAGGTTCTGCGGCAATTTGGTTAAGTGTAACCATGATAAGAACTAAATTTATATACTCTATAGGAAAGCATGTATAGAAATTGGAAAGATAAAATTGAAAGATGCATCTTTTGTGTTGCTGATTGAAGGTCTCTACAATGATTCAATATGTGGTCCCTAGGCTCAACTTCAAGCTTCACGGGTCACCCTTCTCTATGAACCGTTGATAACTCCTCAATCGGCATCTTCATTGCTTTATATTTTATCACTTACCTAAATCTACCAATTGTCAATCGCCAACCAATCGTAATCACATATCGATGCAACACTTGTTCATTGATATTCATGATTGTGGACGCGCTCTTTTGCCTTTAATGTCCTATCGATGGTCCAATTGCTCGACGCATAACTTTATATTTGCGCTGTGTAGACAGGCTTTTCTTCCAATGACCACTTATCGATTATAAAATTGACTAATACTAAACTCTGTATTGACGCCGCATTGATTAAAAGGACTTGGTAATTTTTGAGTGTCAACACTCTTATATAAATCGGGTGAACGATTCCTGACACGATACAATAATACGACTCGAACAGCTAGACCAAGTTAGTGGTTTTTGATCTACATTAATCAACTTTTCTACCGTAATACACGTAAAATGATATTAATGGTCTATAAACCTGAACTTAATGTGCAATATGATCTTTAAATTGTAATTTAATATGTAATGTGGTCTTTAAATTTTTAATTTATAAACTGTGCATGTGAAAATGTTCGATATTGTCCATGAACTAAAATTGATAGAACAACAATATTAAACATTTTTATATAGTTCAAAAACTGAATTAAACATGCATAAAAAATATATGATGGTGTCCTATCACGAGATTTTTGCCACATTAAACACGACCAATACCATGAAGGGCCACATACATCGGACCAACGAGATGAAATAAAAGGACATTTTCCCTTTCTCGCTCGATCCACTCTCCACCTCATCCTCGACGGCGACCACCATGGAAGACTCGCCGTCCGACCCCAATCGCCGCCACCCCTCCGCCGCGGCCGCCGCCGCCGACGACGACACGGCCACCACGCCCCTCCTCCTCCCAGGCCGGTGGCGGCGCCACCTCCGCCTCAAGACCGCCCTCTCGTCGGAGCTCTCCGGCGCCGTCGGGGACCTCGGGACCTACATCCCCATCGTGCTGGCCCTGACCCTGGTGTCCCACCTCGACCTCTCCGCCACCCTCATCTTCACCGCCCTCTACAACGTCGCCACCGGCCTCCTCTTCGGCATCCCCATGCCCGTCCAGCCCATGAAGTCCATCGCCGCCGTCGCCGTCTCCGAGTCCCCCCACCTCTCCCCCTCCCAGATCGCCGCCGCCGGCCTCTCCACCGCCGCCGTCCTCCTCTTCCTCGGCGCCACCGGCCTCATGTCCCTCCTCTACCGCTACATCCCCCTCCCCGTCGTCCGCGGCGTCCAGCTGTCCCAGGGCCTCGCCTTCGCCTTCTCCGCCATCAAGTACATCAGGTACGAGCAGGACTTCGTCACCTCCACGTCCGGGCCGGCGAGGCCCTGGCTCGGCCTCGACGGCCTCATCCTCGCGCTCGCCGCCGTCCTGTTTCTCGTGTTGTGTACTGGGTCCGGGGACGACGTTTCGACGGACGCTCGAGGTATGGATTGTATGGATGAATGCGACGGCGATGATGGGGGCGATGTTGAATCGTCGCGATCTAGGCGAAACATCGAGCGGAGATTGAGGACGTTGTCCGCGATTCCCTCGGCTCTGTTAGTGTTCTTGTTTGGACTGGTGTTGTGCTTTATCCGCGACCCTTCCATCTTTTCCAGCCTCAAATTCGGTCCCTCGAAACTGCAAGTGTTGAGTATAAGTTGGGACGACTGGAAGAGCGGGTTTTTACGCGCCGCGATTCCGCAGATCCCGCTGTCGATTCTCAATTCGGTGATCGCGGTGTGTAAACTGTCTGGTGATTTGTTCCCAGATAGGGAATTGTCGGCCGCATCGGTTTCGGTCAGTGTAGGGATCATGAATTTCGTGGGGTGCTGGTTCGGCGCGATGCCGGTGTGCCACGGAGCCGGGGGGCTTGCAGGGCAGTACCGGTTCGGCGGGAGGAGCGGTGCCTCGGTGGTGTTTCTGGGGATCGGGAAGTTGGTGCTCGGGTTGCTGTTTGGGAATTCATTTGTGAGGATATTGACCCAATTCCCAATTGGGATTCTCGGGGTGCTGTTGCTGTTTGCCGGGATCGAACTGGCAATGGCTTCACGAGATATGAACACGAAGGAGGAGTCTTTCGTGATGTTGGTGTGTGCTGCTGTGTCTTTGACAGGGTCAAGTGCTGCACTAGGATTTGGGTGCGGGATTCTGCTGTTCTTGTTGCTGAAGTTGAGGCGAATGGATTGTTTTTCGTCAAGGTTTCTGACATCTGCGTCCAAAGATTCCGGTGACGGGAGGAATGTCGTTCCCTGAGGCTGTATAATTGGGATTGTAGCTGCTTGAGAAGTACATTTCGAGTAGGTGCGGGTTCACAAATCTCATTAGCAAGTTCATAGGGCATTTTTAATGCTGTACTAGCTAGCTGGTATCTGTACTAGTAATATGTATATACCTCATTCTGTATTAATGCATAAAATCCGCATATTGGAGCTTCGGTCCAAGATGAATCTTCACCTGCCTTTCTTGTTAATGAGCTGGTTCTGGCGATAGATTTCGTGTTGTATGAATGATCCACTGTCAAGTGCTCATTCGTGTTGTATGAAGGATAAGGACATGTCACCGCTGGTTCAACGTTCCTATCCTATGTATGAGCCGGATCAAGATTTTATGCTGCTTGGCCAGGGACTTGCCCCATGCCCACGGCCTTCTTTCTGTTGGGATAGATAGATTGTAACACGGTCGGCGCCGAGAGGCATATCAGGAGGCTAATATTCGACTATTTTCGGGTGAAGATGTATCTTCACCTCGCCGCCCATTATGCAGAAATGCCTAATGGGTACATCAGATGCTTGCTGGGCATCGACTCCTGAACTAGCACCTGCTTCACAGGTATCCCATAATCCGAAAACTAATCACAGGCCAGACGGGGATCTGCAATGTGCGTGATCGGTGCATGGGAAGCATTTGTGACGCGACAGTACCTTCTTCGCCCCATCCGAGAAGGTCTCTAGCACGACAAGCCGCAACTCTCTCCCTGACTGCTGCTCTAAGTAAGCCTACTCAAAAGAGCTAGAGATCAGAAACTTCTCAAAGCAAAATTCTGACCCAAACAACTGTGGTAGTCTTTTATAGCAAATTATGCAGCTACCTTTAAGAAAGAGAGAACCATGTAAACACATAAGCTGGTACCAACACGATCACAAAACACATCGACTTATCAGAAGCAATGGCGCAATCGAAGAGAGCGTCTCTCCTCCTTTAATTCACGATTATACAAGACATGCTTGATATTTATTGTGATTGATCATTACAACAAAAATTGTGTCTTGTTTCCTTTTTTGTCGAGGAAGGAGAAGTCAAGTTACTAACCTTTTAAGAGGCAAAATTACCATCCTTTGTTGGTCATTATTTGAGAAAATCATCCAATCAATCAATTACTTATTGTATGGATGCCGATTTAATATTAAACTTTTCAATTTTGTTAATTTCATCTTAAATCTTTGAATGAAATTCTAATGTGTTGGAAATAGCTGATGTGGCGATCCAATCATTGTCAACCATCTTATGTAGCACACCATCGCATCGATGATTTTTAGGAAAAATTGAGCGGAAGTATTATATTGGAATTTCGTGTAAATGATTAGAACTAGATTGGCAAAATTAGATAGTTTAAGACTGAATTGATATTCATAAAATAAGTTTAAGATTGATTGGACAATTTCCCTGTGATTATTTCTGTTGCTCTTTCTCTCGTGTTAGATATTGTTTGTTGAAGTTTCATAAGAAGCAGAATGATGATTATCGTTAATCTCAATTTTGAGTTCGATATCACTCGAAGCCGAATAGATCCCTGTGCAATCGATCTTTGAAATTTATTTAAGGACAATCAGAGGTGCAAGTCGTAGACATGTCAACAAATAATTAAAACTGAAAGAAAGTCACAAGGATTCCCGGTATATTTCTCGTTAAATTTCTTAATTACTCGCCCATTTGCAAGATTAGTCTAAAAGTCCAGGTCCAAACGAATTCCAAAAGTAAAAGAATCGTAAAGGGTTTTAAAAAAATCTGGTTTACGTAAGGAAGAAGCATACTCAATAAAAATTAATAAGCTGAAGATCCAAATTGTAAGCACGGTGCGAACATGACATACCACCGAAAGAGTTGAAAGCGACTCCTTACAAACTTGAAAGGAAAAAGCAGAAATACACGCGTTTCATGCATACAATATCGCTTATTCGAGAGCCACGTAGGCCAATTCTAGACACCGCAATAAGTTTCGAGGGCAGACTCTGCGCTTTGTCCAGCTTCAGTGTAGAAGAACTGCAAGAACTCCATATGATCAAAGGGCTTGAAGAGCAGAGGGTGCTCTTCATCCACCAATTCGTCCGGCGCTTTTATTATGTACCCGCCCTTCGGGATCGAGAACAGGGCGGCCGAGTACCTCGCCTCGTTCCCGCTTATCATGACTTGGTGACGTGGAGAGTGCAGTCTGCCATTTACCCACGCCTGTAGGATCATATCACGTGACATGCTAACATTTTATCATCAAAGTCAAATGTTTTTATACTGTTACGGCATGTGGTCGGCTTGTAAAATCATATTCTGAAGAGTTAGAATAAAGCTGAATACTGGATTGGTGAATGATAAGTCCTGCTGAGATGTTACTAATCATAGGTCACGTGAAAATATCTCGCTTGGTGATGTTAAACGTAAACACATGGTTCCATGACTCGAATGCGAAACGATAAGATTACGAGATGCGAAAAATTTCCGTCTATCGTTTCCAAAAGAAAAGGAAGGAATTTAAGACTTACGTAGAGCGAGTCTCCTATCATGACGGTGAAAGAATTCGGCGAGGGCCGAGCGCTGAACCACTCGCCGTGCTTGGTCTGGACTTGGAGGCCGTGGACATCGTTCTGGCACAAGATGGTGAGGAAGATCTTGTCCGTGTGAGGGGCGAGGCCAATTCGGTCGTCGGTGGTTCGAGGCGCTGCGTACTTCATGACGCGAAGGAGGTAGTCGGTCGAGTTCATGTGATCGTCCAGGTATTTCTCGACGCCGAGGCTCTCCAAGATCATCCTTCTTATCATCTGATCCAACTCCGATAGCTTCTCCGTGTATGAATGTATGGTTTCACTGCCAGAGAGAGAGAGAGAGAGAGAGAGAGTTCAATCTCGGTATATAGCATGTTTCGACCACTTTCTAGAAAAAGTTCAAAGAAAAATCATAAACTTATCATACGAATGTTTATTTAGTTCTTAACATTTCAATTTTGTCAAGTGAATTCTAAATCTTTTGACGATTTGTCAATATAGTCATTTTGGCCAATGTTGGCTCTAAATCGCTGACGTGGATGTAGGCCATGTCACGTAAGATGGTTGATGTTGATTTAGACCACGCCAAACTTAGTAGAAAAAAAGGAAATGAAAGAAAAAAGGAAAAAAAAAGAAAAAGAAAAAGAAAATTATTGGAAATATTGCTTTGACCACTCATGGGGGGGGAGGGAAATTTCAAATGAAGGCCCGAAATATTCTCATTTTCTCAAATAAGGGTCTGAAGTGGATATTATTTTAAATAAAGCCTTGAAATGGCCATATCAGTCCCAAATAAAGGCTTGAAGTGATTATGGCTATTTCAAATAGGGTTTGACCTCGTCGGCTCGTCGACCGACAAAATATTCCCACCGATCAGGAATATTTTCGTACGAACACAAGTTAAATTTAAATTAAATTAGATTAAAAATAAACAAATAAAACTTAAAAAAAAAGGAAAACACAAGCCCCTCTCACCTGTGGTCGTTGCCCCATTGTCGGTGGGGCGGCAACAAAGGCCAACAAGGTTGCCGACGCCTAGGCGAGGGTTGGCGACCCTTGCCTCTAGGCAGGAGGGTGCTCTCTCCCACGTGTGTTTTTCTTTACTTTTTTTAAAATGAAAAAATAAAAAAAGAAAGAAAAAAATAAAATATAAAAATTTTAAAAGATGAAAATGCCCTTCACAACCAGTGAGTTCGAGCTCTTTTTTGAGATTGATATTTGCATTTAAGATTTTATACTTCAGGCCGTTATTTGAGAAAATGAGGCAAGACTATTGACTCTCATTTGAAATAATGTCCGTTTCAGATTTTTGTTTGAGAAAATGATTGTACTTTATGTCCTTATATGGAATTTTTCCCTTGAGGAGAATTACTAAAAAAATCATCGACTTATTGTACATATGTTAACTTAATTCTAAACTTTTCAAATTTGCCAATTAAGTTATAAATATTTTGACAATTTGCCAATATAATCTTTTTAGCTAATTTTGGTCGCGAATCACTAACGGGGATGTGCCTCGAATCCGTGAGTTAAGTCTATATGCACACTTCTTTTGTCCCTCGAATCCATGAGTTAAGTCTCATTTCTTTCTAAGTCTTGTACTAAGTATTATAAAAAAAATTATCTGAGAACTTAATTAGATTTATAAACGAAGGCTCTATGATTCGTAATTGTGAAATTTATCGAGAAACAACTTCCAAATGCAACTTACCTAGAATTAACGAATAAAAATTCTAGACAATAAGCTAGTTAGGGCGCGTGTGGCAACTTGCTAATAGTGACTGATTATATTCTTTTGTTCCTGGAAATAAACTTGAAACAGAAATCCGTTTGATAAATATTTTGTTTTCGAGAACAAATTTATTTCCGAAAATAGATTTAAAACAAAATCAAGGAGTAAAAACAAGTAATTTTTTTGTTCTCGGGAGTAATTTCAGAATTAAGCCAACGCAAATTTCTTTTTTCTCTTCTCTTATTCTTTTCTTCTTGTTCTTTTTCCTTCTCTCTTTTTCTTCCAAAGTCTCTGGTCGCCGGCGATTGATTGGGCGAGGTTTGACAAGCTTGCTGGAGGCTCACCAGGCCAGAGTGAGGTTTGACAAGCTCCCCAAAGGCTCGCTCAGCCACGAGTGAGCCTCGCCTAGCTGGGCCAGGATCGGCCGATGATGTGTGGCCTTGCTAAGGGTCGGCGACGCTCTAACGAGGTCATCGGCCAAAGGTTAAAGAAGAAGAAAAGAAAAGACAAAAAAGAAAAGAAGAAAAAAAGAAATAAAGTAATAGAATCATTAAAAAATTAAAAGAAAATAATTTAGATTAGAAATTTTGATGACGGTGTTAAAAACAATTCTATTCCGAAAATAAAAATTAGAAATTATTTATAAAAACATGATGATTATCAAACGCATCCTTAGTTGAACAAAGGATTTTGCATTCCTAGATTCTTAATTAAATCCTAAGGCAAAATATATATAAATCCTCAGTGTTTAAAAAACTTTGGTTACCTAAAACTCGGATGTCCCTGGGGCCATAAAGTAGTGGTAAGGCCATCCACCTTCTCGTACACGTCGGCGTCCTCGATCCCGATGCTCTCGTAGAGCGGGACCATGGGGTACTGCCCGACGTAGCCGTGCAAGGGCTTGCTCGAGACGTTCCGGAGCTTGGTCTGCAAGGGCAAGTCGAAGACCTCCCGGACCAGGCCCAGCATCGACGCCTGCATTTCGGCGGGCACCTTCTCGAATCGGGCATCGAAGCAGCCATAGCTTTCCAGCGCCCGCTTCACCCCGTCCCTCGCGGCGGTCCACTCGGCCGTTCCCGGCTTGAGCCCTGGGCTCGAGAAGTCTATGACCGGGAGCTTCAACTCCGCCATTGGCCCCATCTTCTCTAGATTGCTGAACTTCGGTTTCGGGTTTGGTCGCTATTTATAAGACTGGTACAGTATGCCAAGTGAGCATAAAGTAAAGAACTGTGAGAGTAGAGACAAGGACTGGGAGGCGTGAAGATGCTTGCTTTTGGAAACGAAGATTCTCTAAGAGCATTTACAAGTCCTACTTAGATTTTAATTAAAATGTGCCAACATAAAATATCAAACTTAGCATGTTTTAAGCACTAAGCACTCGGGCTAGTAGATCCTCACTTGATTCTGATGGTGACCCATCATGCATAATACAAAGTTGCCTATAGAATGCTTTTGTTGACATAGAATTAAGAAATCCCGGCATCGCCAATTGAGTTGGGACTGCTGAAAATGTACATGTCAATCAAAATCAATTGGAGATGATCGCTGCACTTATATTCCATGTCCTGTTCTTTGTTGGTTCTTTATCATGAGTTGATTATTGTAGCATGAAGCCTTCTCCGCACATAATGTAATGATCCGGGATCTCATTAAACTATTATCATCTTTACAACCCAATCAAGATTCAATAAGAAGTCGTTCAAGCTTGTTGGAGATATGACTGAAGATTCTGATTATGATAATGATATGGTTGCGGACTAATTGTTTTAGTCAACCACATTAAATAGGAAAGTTGTAATTCTAGTATATTATTTCCTATTTCCTCTTCATTCTTTACATTATAAATTGCACAATGTACTGGTATAGGGGTAATATACAGAAAACTTTTTTCCTCCATTTTTCCTTTCAATTTCTGTCAAAGTTGCTCTGGTTGTATCATTATTTAACTCTAATACGATGCTCCATGCACAAGCACCTTGGATACCGAACGCAAATTTATGCTTTATTATGATGAAAAAAAATTGAGTCAAAATTGAGATCCAACTTAAAGTTGGTACTTTTTTTACAAGACAAAAAGAAGCTTTGGCCATAATTAGGGCCATAATTAGGACACGTTGCTTCAAATGCGGCTTCGGCTCTCGTCTTTCAAGCCGAGACAGTCACCGATTCTCGAAGTTGGACTTATCATGTTGTCTAAGCCCGTCCATAATTTAAAATCTCCACTACGATGTTCGGTCCAATAGAGGCTTGGCCCGTACCCAAGTTAGGTGGGCAAGGCCTTTTAATGCAAGACAGTTGCCTAAACCCGGCCATGTCTAATGTTGTCATTTTGTCCATTGTCTGAAAGATATGGATACAACTCGTCAGATATTGACCATGAGGGTCAAATTTTACTAAGGGTGAAAATAATGTTCTGTTGACTTAATTGCACGGAGGGAATAAGTTTTCTATTTGTCTCCCTATGATAAAAAAAGGTTCTTACTTAAGAACAACTTTTATAATGGACTTTTTTCATTTCCACAATTCACTACTATGGGCATATTCAAAATGTAAATAATGTACTGAGGAATAATATTTAGGCCCACCATAGCCCTTAATGTATGTCTCATGACTATATACTATTCTTCTTTTCCTTACTTAGGCTCCAGAAATAGTTGTTAGGATAAGTGCATATTTGACTGGGGTAATAGTCTCTCCTGCTTTTGCCTTCAAATTTTCAGACTATGCTTGGAAAAGTGACGAGAAAGAAAATGTAGGTCGGAAGTTTTGAAAACGTCAAATGAATAAAAGGGAAAATATTTAAACAAATTGGCATTTTCTTTCTTGCTCTCGCCTCCAAACATAGTGTAAAGATTGGCCAATTATGATTTGATTCCACAATCCGCAATCTCAAATGTCGGGTGAATCCTCTTTCATTCGACATGTTGACTTCTGTAAATCTTCTAACAATTTTCATTCACCGTAATAAATATCTATACATCATAAAAACATAGGTGTGTTTGAATTGATTTTTACTTTTTACTTATTTAAAATCTCGTGATTCACGCACTATAACGGTTTTTGTAGTCCACAATACTCGAAAGTTTACTGGGTACAGATACTGCTATGCTGCTATTTTTTTGCTTTTGATTAAGTGTCGGCAAACAAGCCATATGTGGTGATGTCGACCTAATGGCCGTGACAAAAAGTTAAAGTTAGGGTAATCTCTATCTTTCATAAGGACGCGGGGCTATTGTGTAAAGATCAAAGTTGTAGGAGGCAAAAATCTGCAATTTCTTAGAATTCGGGGGGCAATTGTGCGACAGGCGTATCATGCACTCCACGCGCCCATAGAGGTGTGGGATGGTGGGCGAAAGGTGCGATCTTTCCCTTCTCCAACGTTTGTCAATCCAGACATCGCACCAAACCTGGAGCGTTACCTCTGTCCTAATTATCTTCAACTTCACTTCATCTTCTCTCTCGCGCTAGAAGATTCGTGGGTCGAGATCTCAGTCTTCCTGTCTTCCGAGCAAGTTGTTGACATCCGACATCACACCAGAACAATGCTTGAACTGGGTTCGCGGTTGCTGCATGTTCAAGTCTTGCTGGTGAGTATGGAAAAATCGCTGTTCCCGGGTTTAGCTGTCCTCTGAGGCAAATGGGTGTTTTGAAAGTTGCGGCCTTTCTTGTTTATTTCCGTGAAAATTCGATCTTTTTCTAGGAGTGTTCAGATCTCGTGTAGTTGGAGATCATGAAGATCTCGTGCGTTGGCACTCTTGTTTTCACTGCCCATTTGTTCTTGGCCCTTGAGTTCACTGGTGGGTACTGGATAGATAGGGATGCTGTTGTAGTCGAACGCGAATCTTCCTCTTCTGCTTCTTCATCAGCTTCTGCTTTCACTTACAGTAATGATCTGATCAATGAAGTGAAGAAAGAGTGTGCAGCTACTTTGAAATCTGCTTCTGAACTGCGAATTGAAGATAGCAGAGCTTTTAGTATTAAGGAAGAGCTGGTTTTTGTGAATGGGGATTGGGAACAAGATGTGGGTGATTCCCCAATACTCCCATTTGATGATAGCGAGCTCCCGAGCAACTCGTCGAGGGCTCCTTTGCACTTGGTGTCATTCTGGATCACTGACGTTGATCGGTCCCACCGATCCAGGAAATCGGTCTTCGTGAGCGGGCTCTTGACGATGGGTATAACTGTGAATGGCATGTTCTCGGAGAAGCCCTATGAGGGAAGTCATCAGTTTGAGATATGGCCGGACCATACTCGGCTTTCGATTTCGTTTCAAGGGGTTTACAGTGAATCCAATCAAAATGGTGGAGAGAGAGTGCTGTGTCTTTTGGGGAACACCATGCTGCCGTCGAGGGAATCTGATGATGCTAATCCATGGCAATGGGTGAAAAATTCGAATTACAATAAAAACCAGCCTCCTCTTTTGCAGGACGACCGAATTTTGCTCGTCCTCCGGTATCCTAGGACATTCAGTCTCACACACAGGGTGATCCAAGGCAGAATGATGAGCCTTAACCCGAAATCTAATGCTAAGCACTTTGATGAAGTACATATTGCATCACAGTTGGGCAAGGCGGCTCATTACGAGTTTGGTTCTGAAAAGATTGTTGCTAAATCCTGCAATCCATACCCATACCAAGATGGGTTTGTAAATGGCAGCATTGAAATCTATAAGGGTACCGGATTCTGTAGGATTCTTGAGGAATCTGGAGGACAAGCTTTTACCATTGTGCCGAACTGGAGATGCAACTCTACCGATGATTTTTGTAGCAGGCTGGGTCCTTTTGCGGTGGATAAGGAGATTAGGGCTTCGGATGGAAGTTTTAAGGGTGTCAAACTTTACATGCAGGATATCAAGTGTGAACAAACTTCTGCACAAGGAATGTTCTCTGCGAGAGTTGCTGCTGTGTTCAGAGCTGTTTCTCCTGCAGAGAATCAGTACACTGCAGAAAGAAGATCGGGTCCGAGCAATATGACTCTTGCTGCCGAGGGAATTTGGAAGTCTTCGAGTGGTCAGCTGTGTATGGTTGGATGCATAGGGATCGGTGATTCTGTAGGGAGCGAGTGTAAGTCTCGGATTTGTCTGTATATTCCTACCTCATTTTCCATAAAGCAACGAAGCATTGTGCTTGGGAGCTTCTTTAGCTTAAAGACTGACAAAATATCGTTCTTCCCTTTGGCATTTGAGAAGCTAGTGCAGCCTACAGAGCTATGGAATTATTTCAAGACCGCTAATCCATACTACAGTTACTCGAAAATCGATTTGGCTGGTGTTATCCTTGAAAAGAATGAACCTTTCAGTTTTAGGTCTATGATAAAGAAGTCACTGTTGCAATTCCCCAAGCTAGAAGATGCGGAATCATATCTAGTCAGTCTCACTGTTCTATCAGAAGATCTCACTCTTCACGCGTCTGCGCATCCTGATCCATTCCCTAAATCAAGATCTCCAAGAGTCGACCTGCAGATGGAGATTCTCTCTCTTGGTCCATTGTTTGGACGCTATTGGTCTTCACAGAACAGTTCTTCCATGGAAGACAAGGTCCCTTACCGCACTAAGGCTGTATACACTGAAAGGCAGCTCCTTTTAAATGTTTCAGCCCAACTTTCTTTTCTTGGAAAGGCTTACAGCAATTTTTCAGTGATATTTTTAGAGGGACTATATGACCCGCATGTCGGAAAAATGTATCTTGTTGGTTGCAGAGATATTCGTGCCTCATGGGAAATATTATTTGAAAGTATGGATCTCGAAGCTGGGTTAGACTGCTTGATCGAGGTAGTCATTTCGTACCCTCCCACTGCAGATCGGTGGCTTGTTGATCCCACGGCCAAAATTTCCATCAGCAGCCAAAGAAATGAAGATGATCCTCTCCATTTTGATTCCATCAAGCTTGAGACCTTCCCGATATTGTATAGGCAACAAAGAGAGGACATTCTCTCTCGCAGAGGTATTGAGGGGATCCTTCGGGTACTGACACTTTCTCTGGCCATTTCTTGCATTTTGAGTCAACTCTTCTACATCAAGCATAATGTGGATTCTGTACCCTATGTCTCGTTGGTTATGCTTGGTGTTCAAGCCGTGGGGTATAGCCTTACTTTGATTACCGGTGCGGAAGCCGTTTTCAAGAGGATAGCATCAGAATCCAAGGAAGTTTCTTCCTTCAATCTGGAAAGAAGCCAGTGGATTCATGTGATCGACTATACCGTAAAGCTTCTGGTGATGGTTTCATTTTTGCTTACTTTGAGACTTCTTCAGAAGGTATGGAAATCTCGGATCAGGCTACTCATGAGGGCTCCCCTGGAACCACATCGAGTCCCAAGTGATAAAAAAGTGCTGCTTACTACCTTGTCCATACACCTAATTGGTTACCTTA
The DNA here is from genome assembly GCA_016097605.1 of Eucalyptus guilfoylei. Taxonomy (NCBI): domain Eukaryota; kingdom Viridiplantae; phylum Streptophyta; class Magnoliopsida; order Myrtales; family Myrtaceae; genus Eucalyptus; species Eucalyptus guilfoylei. Next base: position 40,136,803 of record CM027869.1, on the reverse strand, counting down.
TTGTTTTGTTAATTCATTCTGGAAAAACTAGCCAGGCATCGCTTCAGATGCAGTTATACTATGATTCTGCTGGCAATTCGGACACATCTCCAGTGTGGGAAACCAAATTGGAAGAGTATGTTGGCCTCGCTCATGACTTTTTCCTTCTACCTCAAGTTATTGGTAACTTCTTATGGCAGATTGATAGTCATCCTCTCAGAAAGCTATATTATGTCGGGATCACTATTGTCAGACTCCTCCCTCATCTATATGATTACACGAGATCCCCCTCTCCCAATCCATACTTTGTGGATGATTATGAGTTTGTCAATCCTAATTGGGATTTTTACTCCAAGTTTGGAGATGTTGCCATACCTTCATGTGCTGTTCTACTAGCAATTGTAGTCTATGTTCAGCAGAGGTGGGGCTATGAGAAGCTCAGCCAGAGTCTTAGATTGGGGCAATGTAAGCTTCTTCCGTCGAGTTCGAAAGCCTATGAGAGGTTGCCATCCAAGCCAACTGAGGCAGAGCTTGTATCTGGTGTAAATGGGAATTCCAGGCATGATGAAGAGAATGACGGTGAAGATTAAATTGAGACACTTTAGGGATAAGTAACAATAGGTGTATAGTTAGAGATAACTTTCTCTTCTTTGAATGGATGGATTTTTCATGTCTGATACCAGCTTTTGATGGTGTGGGTTTAAAGTTGTTCTTTTTCAAGTAAATTATAGTGCATTGCTCCTTTCGAAGCTGTTTTGTTATTTCCATTAATCCCCTCTTATTGAGCCTTCATCAAGGGATGCATAAGTTCATGACACTTGATAGCGTTAGACATATAAATAGCTCTCTCATAAGCTTTGTTGTCTCCTGGTGTCTGGATGGTCACCTAAGTTGTGATCAGGACATCGTATTGGTGGGAGCCAGCGAGATGAGGGCGTGAAAAATGATGTCTGATTATGCTACTTATTGTGCTTGTACATAAGGGGGATAGGTCTAGTCACCCAAAACAGAGCATAATGGATGCCGCTAGAGAGATAAAAGGTTAGCTTCTTATTGTTATTGTCGTTGTTGTATGCATGCTATGCACAAGATAGAGATGTACCTCGTTGGTTTTGATTTAGGCAATAGAAGTAGAGGCTGGTGTTGTTGTCGTTTGATTGTGCTTTAGGTTGGGGGCTGATGGGAGTAACAGAGATTGGGATTATAGGGACTTGAATCACAACTGAGTCTGATCTCATTAGTTGTCTACTGTGGTGGTGCATGCTGCATGGCACACCCTTAACCATAATCTATAGGCTCTAGACATAGCAAAAGTACACTATCACGGTACGGTGACTGGATTAAATAGTTTGATAATCTTGTTTTTTTAATTAGCCAGGGGTACAATCATACCGCCTCTGGAAATTGAGCACCTTGGGTGGTAGACTTTAGCGTGTCATTGATCCTCATAACAACTTTGTTTCTGACAGAAAATGAGAATGGGTAAAGCATTCGCCGTGCATCATTTGGAGAAGAGTGGAGTGGAGTAAGTCATGCACGCTTTGCGGGTTTTAATTCGTTGATCACGAAGAGTTTAAAATTGGAATGTCCTACGCATTTCGAATGCCTGAGTCTTCTGCATTGTTCTCTCCGAGTCCAACTTTGGCTACTGTATAAGACTTCTGTTCCTCAATTTGCCTTCTCAACGATTTTTGATTGATTTTGTGAATGATATACGATGGCTCACGCGATCAACCCGTTAGTCTTGTCAAGGCCATATGATTGGCTTTGTTTCTTGCTAGTTTCAACTTCGGGGGAGAACAGTTATCTAACATACGATATCAGAACATATATCACAAGCTCAAATTCTTACAGTCCTCTACATTCCATTTATTTTGCACGTCTGATAACGTTTGCCTGGAAGAAGTGACCAATGGACAGGCCTTAGGATCAGTGTTAACTTGTCACTTAGGCCCGCCTGTCAACAAAACCTATCATAATATAATCACAACTTTGCCAAAAATTGCTTTCAAGCTCTTGTGGCATGAGTGAGCATGGCAGGCCCGTGAACTACTAGACTCATTATCAAGTAGGTCTATTATGTTGTTTAGGTGACGTGGATAGATTCGCATCACGCATTTGTGCCTAGTTCGATAAACGAATTTTTCTTATTTATCTAAAAAACTAATTAGGTTCGAAAAGGATACCATCTATCTAGAAAAGAATAAGAACTTAAAGAATCATGCGCAAGCTACCACCCTTGAATACCCAACTACCATATCCCTCAACTCCCTCCGGATATGCTTAGATTTGGCATTAAGAGGGCCAACAAAGCAAGTGAAGAAGAAAGAAAATTGTTTCAACTCACCACCTTTGTTTTTCATGGGGCTGCTTTTGAGAAGAAAAATGTGAGAGCTGGTGGTTGGACACTGCCCTCACCAAGGGTCGTGCCTACGAGGAAGATCTCCCGGGCTTACAGCCCTTGAGACTTGTACAATTATTTCAAATCGTGACTTCATCTCTAGATATCTTTTTATTAGATTCAGACCCTCAATTTGAGAATACTTCATCCAAAGTCAACTACCTTTTTGCATTCCCATTTTTAAGGGAGTGTCTACTCCCACAGTCAAAATTGCTGGAACCACGGCATTTATGTTCAAGTCATAAGTAGCAAGTTTGTATTCTCAATTCATGGTTGCCGGTCGTGACAAGGAATCGTTGTTTCCTCTTAAACAACGAGCTTACTTAAAGAGGTTAGTCTAATAAAAGGACGATTCTATTCATGATCGATAAGATTCAACCACGAACTGAGTAGAGAAGCCCTGTTTTGTTTGAGATGGTACTGAAAAAGAGAAATAGAGAAGAAGGAAAAGTAATGAGTTAAAAAGATCCATTTCAAGTTTGAATTTGTTCATTTAAAATTGGGGTTCTTCTACTTCATTTTTATTACTTATTTTTTTTTATAAAATTATTACTCCTTTCTTTTTTTTCATTGCCTTCCATCATTCCTTAATAAATTTTTACTAAATGATACATTACACTAATATACCTAAAATATGTAAGTAATATAGACATTGCATACACACACACACATGTATACAAAAAATATATTACAGAGTAGAAAGAAATTCAAATATACATTTAAAAATAGGAATAGAGAACAAACTAAAACTGTCCATTTTTTTGAATTTTATTTTTTATGTTATGACCCAAATAATATTTTATATTTCATTGTTAATTTAGTTTTTTAGTTTAAGAATTTTGTTATTAGAGAAAATAAATTTTTATGTCATGAATATAAGAAATTTCATTTACCTTTATCTCACCTTCCTCAGTGATATTTTTATCCGGATTATATCTGTCTTATGTTAGACTTGATCATAGCTTGAGTTGGAACCGAATAAGAAATATGATTACCTCTTTTTGTCTTGGTAATTAACTTTTATTTTCCTAATCTATTTTTAATCTCAATAAAGTTCCATCTGACACTTTCCGCGGTCTTACCCACTCACCATGCATCACATTGTCAGAAGGATTTAATTAGAGAATTTGTGGAAGTAAGATGAATTAATTAGATAAATTAGAAATGTAGAAATTCGATTGAAAAAAAAAAAAGTTCAAAAGTACCGAAACGAAGAATGAAATTTGACTTTCTTATTTTCCAAACCAGGAAAACTTTCATGGAGTCGACAATTCGAATGCGGGCACCCTTATTTATGAGCTCCTTTCACAGAACAACTCTCCATACGTGACTACAACAAGCACCCACCAGCAGTAAGCAGAAACCGAAAAGCTGTCATTTACCTCCTCCTGCTTCTTCTTTTTGTGTTTCAGAAACAGAGCAAGAGCAACGATTTAGTAGACAGTCATCGTCCGTGGAAAAGAGGAGACATATACAGAGCCAGCAACAACCTGCGTGCGACTAGCTCCACCACGTGAGGGAACCGTGCACCGACGATGGACGTGCTCTCGAGGTCTTCGCGCGACGAGGACGGCGAAGAAGCTCTCCGATGGGCTGCTCTCGAGAAACTCCCCACCTTCGACCGTCTTTGGAAAGGGATTCTGTCGGCTTCGTGGGGTGGCGGTAACGAGATTGACATCCAGAACCTGGGCTTTCATGAGAGGAAGAGGTTGATGGAGAGGTTAGCGAGGGTCGCTGAGGAGGACAACGATAAGTTTTTGCTGAAGCTCAGGAACCGCATTGATAGGTAGAGTCTCTGTTTGCTCTGTCTTTGGAACCTCTGTTTGTGGGGTTCCCGAGCGAAGAGGAAAAGTTTACAAAATCTACAACGTTTTTCGGAATGGAGTTTGGCTTCCGAGAGAAATCTTTACCGAGGAAAATCCATATCATGTCAGACCATCCATGTTTTTTTTTTACCTGAGAAAGTTTTCTCGGTATTATCATGATGTTTCTATATATATATATATATATATTGAGGGGGGGGGGGGGGGGGGGGGTGGTGTTGGTTTTGAATAATGTTGGTAATGGTGGATCTGGGTTTATTTGCAGAGTTGGAATTGATTTTTCTACAGTTGAAGTCAGATTTGAGCATTTGAACGTGGAGGCTGAGACTCATGAAGGAAGCAGAGCTTTGCCAACCTTCATTAGTTTCTGCACTAATATTGTAGAGGTAAGCCAGCAACCACCTAAATTTTTTAAATGTAAAAGCTAAAAAGGCAACTTCATTCTTGTTAGGATCCTAATTCAGTTGTTGGACTTGGATCCATATTGATGGACTTCGATATGTGAATTAGATGGCCTTGGCTCTCAAAAGCCTTTGGAACTTAAGAGAATCAAACCCAAAAGTCCCATGCCATATATGTGACGTTTGCAGTAGCCTTTTGCCATTCTTGTGCAACCACCGCAATATCGGTTCACCGCCAGAACCCCTTCATAATGCAACTTTGAGATATGGTGGACGATCTCATGTTAATTGATATTGACTTCAGAAGAACCATAACCCAAAATCTAGCTGATGAGATAGGATGGGAGAACCCAAAATAAATGAAGGGCTTTATTTAACCTTTACTTTTATTGAGTCACATAACTTGCGATGAGGATCATATTGATTTTTTGATTAAAATGATATTCAGTAATTTGCTTGAATGTTCTGATTGTTTTCTTTGTTTAACCTTTACTATTCTTTTTGTTTCTTTTTACCCCTGAAGGGCTTCTTGAATTTTTTTACGCATACTCCCTAGTAGAGGGAAGTACTTGACTATCCTTCAACATGTCAGCGGGATCATCAAACCTGGCAGGTAAGCAAATCAAACCAAACGAGTTTTTCCAAACCTCCAAAATGAATTGAAGTGAACTTAATTTTATTTCAGCACGTCTGATTTGGTTCCATCTCTGAGCTTGGTGCCGTGTTCTATAAATGCATTACATGTCTTGTGATTATTCATTAGTCTCAACTAAGAATTGTCAGATTCTTGTTGGACATAAGTTTTTAACATGTTGATTGGATTACTCCTTCAAGTACGATTCAGAACTAATATATTTCCTATCTTCTAACAAGAATTACATTGAACGGAATTGAATCTAGATTTGTCTTCACTCCTTGAACGAAATGATGAAGAATTAGCTTTGCCTTTCTTTTCTGGCAATTTTCCTCTCATTTGGATGGATAATTTTGCAGGATGACTTTGCTTCTGGGTCCTCCTAGTTTGGGGAAGACCACACTCTTGTTAGCTTTGGCAGGCAAGCTTGATCCTGAACTAAAGGTTAATGCAAGTCACCTTTAATATAATTTCAGCCCTTTTTGTGGTTTTTACGACTTTTATATGCTAAACTAATATATCATCCAATTACATTGAAAGAGTGAAGATTGTTTCTCAGGCAGTAGGAAGCATAACTTACAATGGACATGGCTTGAATGAGTTTGTGTCCCAAAGAACCATGGCTTACATAAGTCAAGACGATCTTCACATAGAAGAAATGACAGTTAGAGAAACTTTGGCCCTCTCTGCAAGATGTCAGGGTGTTAGATCATGACACGGTTAGTGAATTTGAATTAATTATTTTATGTTTTTATAATGTCATATTTGAGTTTGACTTAGACAAATTTTTTTGAGTAAGAAATGATGATTCTTTGGCGGCATCTGTAGATATGTTCTCAGAGTTGTCAAGGAGAGAGAAAGCGGCAAATATATAACCGGATCCCGATATTGATATCTTCATGAAGGTAAATAAACAAGGCGATCTTAGAGTTGTTTCTCGTTTTTTTCATTTAAAGCAAGAAAATGAATTAAGTCATCCATAGGAAGAAACATATATGGAACAAATGGTTTTGAGTTGGACTCCAGCAAGCATTTACTATGTTATTGAAATTCTTAGATCAACGTGGCGTATGGTTTTTCTTATGCAATGGGTCATGAAATTTCCACAGGCAGCAGCAACAGAAGGTCAGGAGGCTAATGTTATCACTGATTATATTCTTAAGGTAATTTTGACAATAATCACCAAAAAATCATGCAGACACTTGAAAAATAGCAGAAGTTTAATGCACATGTTTTCTGCGCAGATTTTAGGGCTGGAAATATGTGCTGATACCATGTTTGGAATGAAATGTTGAGGGGTATTTCTGGAGGACAACGGAAGCGTGTGACCATAGGTTACTTTTAGTAACTGAAAATGTTCGATTCTCTAACCTTTAATTTCAAGGTGAGATGCTGGTTGGGCCTGCTAAGGCATTGTTCATGGATGAGATGTCTACTGGGCTCGATAGCTCAACGACATACTAGATTGTCAATTCCCCGAAACAATTTAAGGAAAAAGCCACCAAAAATCTCAAAATTTGCCCAAAGTGACAAATTTACCTTAAACTTTTTTTGACATAAAAAACTCCAAACTTTACTAATCGTCACACATTTACCCCAAACTATAGGGCATTTTCGTCTTTTACTTTTTAATTTTTTTTTCGTTTTTTTTTTTTTTTTTTTTTCCTTCTTCTCTCTTTCCTCTGCCGACCATGGTGGAGGGAAGCCGGACTCAGGCAAGGGCTATCCTTGCCGGCGTCGGGCGAGGGGTGCTAGATCTGGCGAGGGCAACCCTCGCTCGATGCGAGTGAGGGCGGCCCTTGCCGGCGTCTCCCCTGAGTCTGACTTCCCTTCGCCATGGCCGGTGGAGGGAAGAGAGAAGAAGAAAAAAGGGGAAAAAAAAGAAAAGAAAAAGGAAAAACAGAAAAAGGAAAAAAATAAGACTAAAATGCCATTGGCCATAGAGTTTGGGGGTAATTGTGTCATGGTTAGTAAAGTTTGGGGTTATTTATGTCACAAAAAAAATTTGAGGTAAATTTGTTACTTTGGACAAAGTTTGGGGTTTTTGGTGACTTTTTCCCAACAATTTATTAACATTCTTGATGGAACATTGGTTATCCCTCTCCTCCAGCCAACTCCAGAGACTTATGATTTTTTCGATGATGTCATTCTCCTATCTGAAGGTCAAGTTGTGTACCAGGGCCACGTGAACTCGTCCTGGATTTCTTTGAATCCATGGGATTCAAATGCCCTAGGAGGAAATGTGTTGCCGATTTGTTATAGGAAGTAAGTAAAAATATGAAAATTTTATTTCAACAACTTGTAGGAGATGAAAGATATGTATTGTAGCAAGTCTCTTGCAAATAATGTACTTTTCTACTTTTCGATAGGTAACATCAAGAAAAGATCAGCATCAGTATTGGGTACGCAAAGATGAGCCTTACACTTTTGTTGCGGTTTGGGAGGGGTGGAGGCGTTCCAGTCATTTCACGTGGGAAGAAAACTCGGGGATGAATAGTAGAAATATTTCAATTTTGAAACTGAGTCTAAAGAGCAGCAGACTTTGAGCGAGATCAGACTTTAGCGGTTAAATAGAACAACGAACAAAATAAAGGAGTTTATGGAAGAGAATAAGAACACATAATTTATAGTGGTTCGGCTTAGATCAAGCCTACGTCTACTCTCCCACGCTAACAGCCTTCTGCTGGATTCCACTATGTAATCAACAAGAGATTACAACTTTGAGTGCAAACACTTAGTAGTAGATCACACTATCTCGCTAAGTCACTCTTTTGGTATTTCTCTCACGATCACAAACCTTTAAGCTCACCAAAGATAAGTGTATGATCGAAGTTCGCTCAGACTTTGGAATTATAAATTCTACGCTCCGTCTCTTACTTGCTCATCGGTCATTGATCTCCTTAAATACTCCTCCACTCCCAAACTAGCCGTTGGACAGTATCTTAGAGGATCGTCTTCCAATCTACCCATTGGACAGATTTGTATCTAGAAGATTTGGTAGCTGTTGAGTGATAGAAGTAGAATTCCAAATTGATTCTGATCGCCCATACAGACAGAATCTTGATTTCCATAAGTAGAGCTTATTCGTATAGAAAGTTTTTGTCTTCAATATCCAATCGCCAATCAATTAGATTGAGTTAATCAAATCTATCTTGATGTAGAATCCAAACCAGATCATTAGTTGTTATACATTTAGGGCTTGTGTTACGTTCTGTCTCGTTCTGGATGTAAAGTTTGAGAGTAATAGACATTACAATCTGAGTCTGAGTGCAATAGACTTTACAATCTGGACGTAAGTCTGAACATATTATGCTTTTGAACAGATTTAGCTTTAAGGTCTGAACACAGTTTGAATATGTTCAGCTTCAGCATAGAGTCTGTCTTCTGGTTCTTCCAAGTATAGACTTTGATAATATCATTTACATATTCTATCATCTGCATATTATATTACTCAACAATTAAACACGTTAGTAGCCTTTGATTTATTTTGTCATCTTCAAAACATCATAAGGGATTTCCCTAACAACTTTGTACTACTCTGCTTTGTTCCCGCTACTCTATTTCAATTTCTTCTTTCAATGGAAATGAAAGAAATAAATGAACGAAGCACAGAAAACATAAAACATAAAATCTCAAGTTGGTCTCAACTTCAGAGTACCAAATGAAACTATTCTTACTGATGAAGAAGAAGAAATAAACTCCCCCCACCTTTATTTATTTATTTCTATCACGCCAATGAACTCGGAAAAGAAAAAAAAACACGGCTTCTTCCCTTCATGATCTCCCAACTCAGAAATTGTATTCAAATAGGCTTGTATGATATCATAATTTACATAAAGAAAGAAAAATCATATGTATTTCCCCTGGCTCGAATAGCTCAACGAAAAATCAAAAAAGAATAGCAAAAATTAATGGAAGAAAATGAACGCTAGCCAATAATTTCCTTGAGCTGAGAGAGAGAGAGAGAGAGAGAGAGAGAGAGAGAGAGAGATAGATAGATAAACACATAATTAAATAAAAGAGTGACAGTGCAATCTACACCACATTTTTTGTCGAAGACCTTAAATGACTTGCTTGTCTGGTCCAGTAGGATATCAAGAAGGACCTCCCTTAGTGAAAAAGATATTGGCTACTTGAGGCCGCCACTTCTGACTTCTGCTATTACTCTGCACTTCTCTGTTATGCTCTCGCTACTCTCTTTCAATTTCTTCTCTCAATGGAAATGAAAGAAATAAATGAACAGAGCACAGAAAACATAAAACAAAAAATCTCAAGTTGGTCGCAACTTCAAAGTGCCAAATGAAACTATTCCTATTGACGAAGAAGAAGAAATAAACTCCCATCACCTTTTTGATTTCAATCGCACCAATGAACTCAGAAAAGACAAAAAACACAGTTTCTTCCTTTCTCAATCTCCCAACTCTGAAATTGTATTTTAATAGACTTGTATGATCTCATAATTTACATAAAGAAAAAAATAATATGTATTTCTCCTGGCTTGAATAGCTCGACAAAAAAATCAGAAAAGAATAGCAAAAATTAATGGAAGAAAATGAACGTTAGCCAGTAATTTGCTCGAGCTGTGAGAGAGAGAGAGAGAGAGAGAGTAATTTGCTCGAGCTGTGAGAGAGAGAGAGATAAACGCATAATTAAATGAAAGAGTGACGGTGTAATCTACACCACATTTTTTTGTCGAAGACCTTAAATGACTTGCTTGTCTGGTCAATTAGGATATCAAGAAGGACCTCCCTTAGTGAAAAAGATATTGGCTACTTGAGGCCGCCACTTCTGACTTTTGCTATTACTCTGCACTTCTATGTTATGCTCTCGCTACTCTCTTTCAATTTCTTCTCTCAATGGAAATGAAAGAAATAAATGAACAGAGCACAAAAAACATAAAACAAAAAATCTCAAGTTGGTCGCAACTTCAAAGTGCCAAATGAAACTATTCCTATTGACGAAAAATAAAAATAAACTCCCATCACCTTTTTGATTTCAATCGCACCAATGAACTCAGAAAAGACAAAAAACACAGTTTATTCCCTTCTCAATCTCCCAACTCTGAAATTGTATTCTAATAGACTTGTATGATCTCATAATTTACATAAAGAAAAAAAAAATAATATGTATTTCTCTTGGCTTGAATAGCACGACAAAAAAATCAGAAAAGAATAGCAAAAATTAATGGAAGAAAATGAACGTTAGCCAGTAATTTGCTCGAGCTGTGAGAGAGAGAGAGAGAGAGAGAGAGAGAGAGAGAGAGAGAGAGAGAGAGAGAGAGAGAGAGATAGAGAGAGATAAACACATAATTAAATGAAAGAGTGACGGTGCAATCTACACCACATTTTTTTGTCGAAGACCTTAAATGACTTGCTTGTCTGGTCCAGTAGGATATCAAGAAGGACCTTTCTTAGTGAAAAAGATATTGGCTACTTGAGGCCGCCACTTCTGACTTCTGTTATAACTCTGCACTTCTTTGTTATGCTCTCGCTACTCTCTTTCAATTTCTTCTCTCAATGGAAATGAAAGAAATAAATGAACAGAGCACAGAAAACATAAAACAAAAAATCTCAAGTTGGTCGCAACTTCAAAGTGCCAAATGAAACTATTCCTATTGACGAAAAAAAATAAAATAAACTCCCATCACCTTTTTGATTTCAATCGCACCAATGAACTCAGAAAAGACAAAAAAACATAGTTTATTCCCTTCTCAATCGCCCAACTCTGAAATTGTATTCTAATAGACTTGTATGATCTCATAATTTACATAAAGAAAAAAAATAATATGTATTTCTCCTGGCTTGAATAGCTCGACAAAAAAATTAGAAAAGAATAGCAAAAATTAATGGAAGAAAATGAACGTTAGCCAGTAATTTGCTCGAGCCAAAAGAGAGAGAGAGAGAGATAAACACATAATTAAATGAAAGAGTGATGGTGCAATCTACACCACATTTTTTGTCGAAGACCTTGGATGACTTGCTTGTCTGGTCCAGTAGGATATCAAGAAGGATCCCTCTCGGTGGAAAAGACATTGGCTACTAGAAGCCGCCACATCTGACTTTTGCTATTACTTTGCACTACTCTGCTATGCTCCTGCTACTCTCTTTCAATTTCTTCTCTCAGAGGAAATGAAAGAAATAAATGAACAAAGCACAAAAAATATAAAACAAAAAATCTCAAGTTGGTCGTAACTTCAGAGTGCTAAATGAAACTATTCTTATTGATGAAGAAGAAGAAATAAACTCCCCCCACCTTTTTGATTGCAATCGCACCAATGAACTGAGAAAAGACAAAAAAACACAGCTTCTTCCCTTCTCAATCTCCCAACTCTGAAATTGTATTCTAATAGACTTGTATGATCTCATAATTTACATAAAGAAAGAAAAATCATATGTATTTCCCCTAGCTTGAATAGCTTGACAAAAAATTAGAAAAGAATAGCAAAATTAATGGAAGAAAATGAACGCTAGCCAATAATTTCCTCGAGTCGGGACTATGAGAGAGAGAGAGAGAGAGAGAGAGAGAGAGAGAGAGAGAGAGAGAGAGAGAGAGAGAGAGATAAACACATAATTAAATGAAAGAGTGATGGTGCAATCTACACCACATATTTTGTCGAAGACCCTGGATGACTTGCTTGTCTGGTCCAGTAGGATATCAAGAAGGATCCCCCTCTCTGAAAAAGATATTGGCTACTTGAGGTCGCCGCGTTTGACTTTTGCTATTATTTTGTACTACTGTACTTTACTCCCGCTACTCTCTTTCAATTTCTTGTCTCGATGAAAATGAAAGAAATAAATGAACGAAACACAGAAAACATAAAACAAAAAATCTCAAGTTGGTCGCAACTTCAGAGTGCCAAATGAAACTATTCTTTTTGGCTACTTGAGGCTGCCACGTTTGACTTTTGCTATTATTATTATTATTTTTTTACTGTTTAACATTCTTTTTGGCTCTCTTTTAAGATACTATTTGTTTCATGAGAAATAAATTATTTGGAAAATATTTTCCAGAAAATTATCGCTTATATATATTATTTACAAACATAAATGAATGAAGAATATTTTCGTCATCCACGAAAATATCTAGACATAAATTGTTATCGGTAATGAAGATATTTTTCATCGATTAATAATATCAGTTGAATCAAATCCATGTACTTTGGTTAGAATTGTTATTGGCATCCATTGCATACTAGAAGAGATAATCCTGATTAACTGAATGACGTGGTCTCTTTTTTTAGACACTTGTGCTTCGATTTCAATTCCAATTCTCATAGTTTGTAGTTATAATGTAAGTCGATCATGAGAGTAAATCAAAAGAAAGGATAATAACTTATAGGGTAAATACCCTGAAAAACCCCAAACTGGTACACCTGTGACAAATTTACCCTAATTAACCATAAAAAATCATAAACTAGTATATTTATGACAAATTTACCCCAAACTAATTTATTCGATCGCAAAAAACCCAAAATTGGTAAATTTGTAACAAATATACCATTTGCTAAATTGGATTAATACCACAAAAAAATCAAAAAAATCAAAAAAATTATAAACCGTGATAAACGGAGCGTAAAATCCCAAATTGGTACCATCACGTGTTATTTAACTTAATAATTTGATAATAAAATTTAACGAAAACTAATAGAGGATAAATTTGTCACAAGTGTACCAGTTTGGGGTAAATTTGTTAAAGGTAGACCAATTTGGGGTTTTTGGTAGTCAAAAAAATAGTTTGGGGTAAATTTGTCACAGGTGTATCAACTTGGGATTTTTTAGGGTATTAACTTATTTGTCACAGGTGTACCAATTTGGGGTTTTTTAGGGTATTAACCCTAACTTATATAATATATCGATATCTTATAAATAACCAGACACATAAAAATGATAGAGAGCTGATTAAAAACTATTCTCTCCATATCCCCAACACCATTCCTCTAACTTCAGCTTCTCCTAGGAAATATGATATAATACCAATTTCCAAAACTCTATCTCTATAATTAAAATCCCAATAATCATCCAGTAACATGTTTCTCCATTAACATAAAAAGATGAGATTTGTATAATGCTTAATCCATAAATCCTTAATCCGCCACCAGTAATGGAGTATCTGAGCTCAATTGTTGGAATTGAGCAAGTACAAATTCAGATGGCCATTTGACTCTTCGATTTGGCACCCCACGTTTGTAAAATTCTAAACGCAAGTGAACGTGTTGAACAAGTAATATAATGATAATAAAAAGTATCGTCCCACGGAAATCGATGATTAATAAACTAATTAAATACTAAAATAGATTAATTCTAAAATTTATCTAACGGATCAAAATATAATTTAGAATAAATTAAAAACAAAATTTGAAGACTAAATGCAATAAATCAATCGGATAAATATGTTAGAACATCCGATTTCACCATAACCACCACAGTGCTTTTCACATTCATTTTCGCCATTTCCATTAAGGTGCTCAATTTCTAGAGGCGGTAGACTTTATTGTTGTTAGAGAAAACTTTTTAATTGTTTTGAAGCTGACAAAACCTTTCCAAAATATCTAGTCTGAAGACTTGCAGACTCTAGTGTTATAGTCTGAAGGATTCCATATTCTATCGTCAAAGTCTGAAGATTGCTAGACTTTTAATCTCAAAGTCTGACCACACTGACATATTCCAGACTGACGAGAGAAGACTTATCCAGATGCGAGTTTAACCTCAAGGATTCGGTTCGTATGGTTTGTGGAAGATCTTATGGCTGGAGATAGCATCTTGTGATCAATTATTCTTATTGGAATCAATTTGGATAATCAGATCTCTTGAAAGGCGAAATATACTTGGAAGGTTCTACTTATTGAAACCAAGATCCTGATTGTATGGGTGAACATGATTGATGGGCTATCATCACATTGCTTAAACGACTCGAGATCTCCTTAATTGATTCTGTCCAACGGGTAGATTAGAAGAACTCATTTGGAAAGTGCCAACGGTTGTAGATGTATGAAGGAGTATATAAGGAAGACTTTCAAGTTGTTTGAGTGTGTGCGTGAAAGAAAAATTTCAAAGTCAGAAGCTCTTAGTTTTTTGCTATTTCAATCGTTGAGCTTAACTTGTACTCAAAAGAGAGATCAAACACTCGTGAGACTTTGGAAGAGTGTAGTAGAGTTTCTATACTGTGAAGTCAAGGACGTGAGACTGTAAAATCTCCTTTTGTTCATAGTGAAATCCAGCCAGTTGGCTGTCAGTGCGGGAGAGTGGATGTAGGCTTGATCTAAGCTGAACTACTATAAAATTTGTGTTTCTATTCTCTTTCTCTAAACTCCTTACTTTAATTCGCAGCTTTATATATCTACTTATAACTGATTACATCTTCAGTCTATTATCTTCTAAAGGCGATTTACTTTCATTAAGTCTTGCGAAAATTTCTTTTAACACCTATTCACCCCCCTCTAGGTGTTCTTACTAGCCCTTTCAATTGTTACATCGGTCCTCAACACAAGCATGTTACTGACATAAAATGAGAATGGCTAAAGCTTTTGTTGTGCGTCATGTTATTCTTTCTTTTTCCTCTTCTGCTATGTTATTTTTCGAGTCGAATAATGTACAAGTAAGTTGGCTTCGACTTACAAATAAATTGACTCTTTTGTTTTTTCAAGCAACTGACTACATCTATTCAATCATCTGTATATATTCTCGAAAAAAGGATTAAACTGTCAATTGGCTGCGGTAACGAATGAACAATCCCGATACAAGAAACCAGATTCAATAACTAGGAACAGGAATGCATATCATGATAATTTTGCTTTTAAACCACTAATCTCAATCAGTGTCAAGATGCAGAGTCCTTTTAAACCATTTCATTAGACATCTAACCCCTAAAAGAAAAATCTAATTACACACAAATTGAAATGATAGAATCAATTTGTTCTTGAATTTGATAATTAATAAATCAGCATGTGCAATTTTGTCTTTCTTCTGTGTACAAGGTTTGCAAATGGTCCGAGCATATATATAGTTGGACCTTCACTCAGGCCCAAAAATATTAGTGTGAGATAATTAGATAAATGGTTATCAAATTTTGGCCCAATATATAATGTCGTAGGTAAACTTTTAGTTAATGTAATATAGTCCTTAAACTTTAACCCAATGTGCTAAAATGAATTGAACGTGAATTTCTCTTTTTTCCTTCAACAAATTGATGGAAAATTAGCTTTACTTTTCTTTTCTGGCAAATTTCTTCTCGGTAGCATGGACAATATTGCACAATGAGTTGGCTTTTAGGTCCTCCTAGTTCAAGGAAGACTATGCTCTCGTTAGATTTGGGTGGCAATCTTATCCTGAACTAAAGCTAGGGTGTGTTTGTTTTGTGAAAAACTCAATGATCAAGAAAATTACTAGGAATACGGTTAGTTTTAGAGTTTTTGAAAGGTTTTGTGGAGGAACTCTGCGCCGGATAAGGATGGAACACATCTGTTATTCGGTAATTCTATTCATTTAAGCAGAAGAGCGGAATGTAATTTGTGGGGCTGACCATCTGATGAAGCTTTTATTCTGCGATGGCATTCCAAAGTCAAATTCGCAAATGAGAATATAAAGACAGCTCGTGAGAGCAAGAGAAGAAATCCAACGTACAAAATGTGAACACTGAACACTATCAAGGTAATTCCGTAAAGGAAAAGGAAGTAACTTTCGAACATGCCTTAGCCTGGACCCGAGCCGAGCCCGAGCCCTAGCCTGATTTATTGTCTTGGTGGGTGGAAATTGGAAGGCCTTTCGAGAGTTTTTTTGGCATGTCCAGGACAGGGACTTGATGAGGTGAGTTGGTGAACATGGACATGCATGTCTAGGACAGAGATTTGATAAGGGGAGTTGTTGAACATTGGACGGCGTCGTCGCTTTAATCATAGGCTTTGGATATAAACGGGGGCCGCGTTACCCATTTGCTCTCTAAAGTTGGGGACCATGATAACTGAATTCTAACATCTTCACCTCCTAACTTCATATGGATGTCAAGAATCTCTTAATGGCTAAGCAGGTTGTGCCAGTTTTCTTTTTTCACGATCTTTTCAGAACAATAATACACTCTCCAAAAGAGACAAAATCAATTATGATAAAAAATACTTCTTCAAAGACTAATTTCACATTTTGGAATTATTACATCTTAAAGTTGTATGATGGTTTGACGATTTTATAATAGTAAGCATTATAATTGCTTTTCTAATTTGAAATCTAAAGACCACATATGCTTCGAAAAAAGAAGAAGGAAGAAACGACTTATAGGATTCGTGTCACATGATTAGATTGATAAATCCCAAATCCGTCTCACGCTCCATGAGCAGAGGCGGGCCAAAAGGGGTAGTTGGTGCCAATTTTAATTTATTATGTCGTGTATTTTATGAGATTTCTTGTAAATTTCTTAATTTCGTCCCCCAGATTTTACATTTTCTTACGTAATTGACCCCCTAAGCCTTTCTTTTACCTGGCCGGGACACTCTAAATCTAGAGTCTGCGTTTGTCATTGTCTATAGGTCTTGTAAGTAGACCATATACCCATCTTGAAGTTGACAACTTCATCTTTGAACCCAATAGAATTAGGATGGATAGGTCGAGACGAGAGTCGGATTAAACCTAGTCTATTTCCATCTCTTCGCATGCCTTGTAACTCGTAAATAATAATAATAATCTTTTTCGGTATTTTTTTTCAAAAAAATCTAGACAGTAGGGAGATTATTCCATTTTAAGGGAAAGGCATGCAACGGGCGTAATTTATAATTGTTCCCGGGGGAAGAGGGTACCGTATCTTCAACATAACATGTGTATAGAAATATGTTATAAAAATCTCTTGTTCACATCGAAACTTCACTTGAACATATGTGGAAAAGTGTAGTCAATGTATGCAACGGGAGTATAATGTGGGTGAAATTTATCCAGGATGTCCACATCGAAAAATTCTATGCGCATTAAACCATGATGTCGTCTAAGGGCCACATCCATTGCATTTGGGCGGACCGGGCATCGGAAGGATTTCATCAGAAAACTCATGAAACTTGAAGGGTTTAATTAGACAATTTTTTTTTTTTGGTCAAATTAGACAAATTGAAGATATTGAAAATAGATTGAAAAGAGCTTTGACATATTGAAACGAAGAACGAATTTTTAACTTCCTTTTTCCCAACCCAAGAAACTATTTATAGTCAACATTTCAAATGACGTCCCGTGGGCCTAATGCACGCGCAGTCTCTCTTTGTATTATAAACTCCATTTTCACGTCTTCGTGTCTCCTCCGTCTCTTTATTACTTGCGAGCTCCGATCAAAGAGCAACTTTTTATGCGTAATTACACGAGCGCACATCAGCATGGATCAAGAACATGTCGGGTGGTACACGCACATATCCACGCCACCCTCCATAATTAACAAGAAAAACGAGACTCCAATTCTGCATCGCGGGTTGATTATGGAGGTGGGGTGCGTAGGCATGCGTACCAGAAGAAGAAGATGGTGACCAGGATGAATGATTACTCTATGAGAAGAAGGGAGAGTCATGGAGGGAAGGGAAGAACGTAAAAGTGAAAAGTGGGCCCCATCTGGACACCTGTCGATCGACAAATGGAGTCTAACATAGACTGCGTGGAGATTCAGGACCGCCCAATAATTTCTCGATTAGCAGCAAACGGAACTTCAAAAGCTGTCGCCTACCTCCTCTTCTTCTTCTAGTTCTACTCCTCGTATTTTATAAACAGAGCAAGAGCAACACTGTAGCAGACACAATCATCAATGGAAGGAGGAAATATATACAGAGCGAGCAACAGCCTGCGCGCGGTCAGCTCCACCACGTGGAGGAACCGTGCAACGACGATGGACGTGTTCTCGAGGTCTTCGCGGGACGAGGACGATGAAGAAGCTCTCACATGGGCTGCTCTCGAGAAACTCCCCACCTTCGACCGTCTTCGGAAAGGGATCCTGATGGCTTCGCACAGCGGGGGTGCCTACGAGGTCGACATCCAGAACCTGGGTTTTCATGAGAAGAAGAGATTGATGGAGAGGTTAGTGAGGGTCGCTGAAGAGGACAACGAGAAGTTCTTGCTGAAGCTCAGGAACCGCATTGATAGGTACAGTCTCTGTTTGCTCTGTCCTTGGAGACTCTTCTTGTGAGTTACTGAGAAAAGAGAGAATTTTTACCAAATCGGCAACGGAGTCTCTTTGGCTCCAGAGAAAAAAGTTTTTCCAAGGAAAATACTTATCATGTCAGGCCATCTCTTGTTAGTGGAATTTTTCCTGTTAAGAATGGTGGGAATTGTTGATTCATGAATCATGCATGCTTTTCTTTGGAGAAAGTTTTCCCAACATTCTTACTATGAGATTTCGTGGCACTATTGCTAACTGTTCTAAAATGGGAAAGCAAGTTGAGTCTTGAAAGGATTTGAACTCATGAATTCCTACCCTTTTATTACGTGAAATTTTGTGGGACCACAGTTAACTATTCTAAAAGCTTAAACTATTAGATTAAAGTATGGTTCAATACTTACATTTTCAAACACTCGAGATGTATTTAGTTTTTTTTTTTTTTCCTTTTGCATGTGAATAATTGTAGTTATGCGAATTTGGGTTTATTTGCAGAGTTGGAATTGATATTCCCACTATTGAAGTTAGATTTGAGCATTTGAACGTGGAGGTAGACGTCCTTGCAGCAGCAAGCAGAGCTTTGCCAACCTTCATTAATATTTGGACTGATATTCTACAGGTAAACTAGCATCCACCTAAATATGAAAAATGTAAAAGCCAAAAAAGGCAACTTCATTTATTTTATTTTATTTTTAAGATCCTAATCAAGGTATGGTACTTAGATTCACACTGATGGGATGGATTTTGATATGTGCTTCATATGACTTTGCTCTCTCACCTCAATATGTACTTTATATGGCAAATACTGCAATACCCGTGCCACTCAATTGCAGTTGGGAGGAGATGACAAGTAGTTCTTACATAATTGATATAGACTTTAGGAGAATCACAACCCAAAAGTTAGTTATTTAAGTGGGAGAATGCAATAAAACATAAACCAACACGTCCTGGTCCCATACTATTAAATCCCATAACTTGCAATTTTTTTTATTAAAATTATATCCAATAAATTGCTTGAATCTTCTGATTAGTTTTTTTGTTTAACCTTTTTTTTTTTTTTTTTCTATTTGCTTCTTTTTATCTCTGCAGGGCTTCTTGAATTTTCTGCCTCTACTTCCTAGTAGAAAGAAGCACGTGACTATCCTTCAAGACGTCAGTGGGATCATCAAACCTGGCAGGTGAGCAAATGAAACCAAATCAAAAACCAGTTTTTTAAACCTCTAAATTGAACTGAAATAACTTAATTTTGTTTCTTCGACCAAAAAAAGAAAAACTTAGTTTTATTTCAGCACACCTGATTTGGTTCGATCTCCAAGCTTGATACTGTGTTCTATTAAATGCATTACATGTTGTTTAATTATTAAAAAATCTCAACTAAAAATTGTCACATAAGTTTTCAACATGTTGATTTGATTACTGCTTCAAATTCGAATTGGAACTAATATAATTTCTATCTTCTAACGAGAATGACATTGAACTGAATTGAATCTAGATTTTTCTATACTCCTTGAACGAAATGATGAAAAATTAGCTTTACCTTTCTTTTATGGCAATTTTCCTCTCATTTGGATGGACAATTTTGCAGGATGACTTTGCTTTTAGGTCCTCCTAGTTCAGGGAAGACTACACTCTTGTTAGCTTTGGCAGGCAAGCTTGATTCTAAATTAAAGGTTAATGCAAGTCACCTTTCATATCATCTCAGCCCTTTTTGTGGTTTTTACAACTTTTATATGATAAACCAATATATCATCCGATTATAATGAAAGAGTGAAGATTGTTCCTCAGACCACTGGAAGAGTAACCTACAATGGACATGACTTGAATGAGTTTGTGCCCCAAAGAACCGCCGCTTACATTAGTCAACACGATCTCCACATAGGAGAAATGACAGTTAGAGAAACTTTGGCCTTCTCTGCAAGATGTCAGGGTGTTGGATCACGATATGGTTAGCATATTTGATTCTTTATATTTTTGTCATGTCATATTTGAGTTTGGCTTAGACAAATTTTTTTAAAATAAGAAATGCTAATTGTTTGGCGGCATCTGCAGATTTGTTGTCCGAGTTGTTGAGAAGAGAGAAAGCAGCAAATATAAAACCGGACCTTGATATCGATATCTTCATGAAGGTAATTAAACAAGAAGAGCTTATAGTTGTCCTTTTTTTTTCCCCAATTAAAGCAAGGAAATGAATTAAATAATCCATAAGAAGAAACTGATGAGAAATAAATGGTTGAGTCAGACTCCAACGAGCTATTACCGTGTCATTGAAATTCTTAGATCAACGTGAGTGTCTGGTTTTTCTTAAGCAATGGGTCATGCGACTTTCCACAGGCAGCAGCAGCAGAAGGTCAGGAGGCTAATGTTATCATTGATTATATTCTTAAGGTAATTTAGACAATAATAATTACAAAATCATATAAGTACTTTGCAAATAGCAGAACTTTGACGCACACGTTTTCTTCACAGATTTTAGGTTTGGAAATATGTGCTGATACCATGGTCGGAGATGAAATGTTGAGGGGTATTTCTGGAGGACAACGGAAGCGTGTGACCACAGGTTAGAACTAGAAGCATATCAAACTTTTAGTAACTGAGAATACTGACCTGTAATTTCTAGGTGAGATGCTTGTTGGGCCATCCAAGGCATTCTTCATGGATGAGATATCTAATGGGCTTGACAGCTCAACAACATCCCAGATCGTCAACTCCCTGAAACAATTTGTTCACATTCTTGATGGAACGGCAGTTATCTCTCTCCTTCAGCCAGCTCCGGAGACTTACGACCTATTTGATGATATCATTCTCCTATCTGATGGTCAAATTGTGTACCAGGGCCCATGTGAACTCGTGCTAGGTTTCTTCGAATCCAGGGGATTCAAATGCCCTGAGAGGAAGGGTGTTGCCGACTTCTTGCAGGAAGTATGTGAAAATATGATCATTTTATTTTGGCAACGTTTAGGAGATAAAACATATTCTCCATGGCAAGTCTTTTGTAATAACATACTTTTCTACTTTTCGATAGGTAACATCAAGAAAGGATCAGCATCAATATTGGGTACGCAAAGATGAGCCTTACAGTTTTGTCACGGTTCGCGAATTTGCGGAGGCATTCCAGTCATTTTATGTGGGAAGAAAACTTGGGGATGAACTTTCCACTCCATTTGATAAGAGCAAGAACCACCCGGCCGCTTTGACTACCAAAAAATTTGGTGTTGGAATGAACAATTTGCTGAAAGCTTGCATTTCAAGAGAGTTCTTGATTATGAAAAGGAACTCCTTTGTCTACATCTTCAAGATCACTCTGGTAATTCGAAACTTCAATCTCTTTAAGTTCAACTTTAACCATGAATTGATGTATTTAAACTGATACGACTTGTTTTATTAGCTCACCCTTCTCGCGTTTGTTGCGATGACCCTGTTCTTGCGGACTAAGATGCATCGGGATACCGTAACTGATGGCGGAATTTACATTGGTGCCTTCTTCTTCACTCTCACTGTAATGATGTTCATCGGAATGGCGGAGATTTCAATGACCGTAGCCAAGCTCCCAGTTTTCTACAAGCAAAGAGACCTCCTCTTCTATCCTACATGGGCATATGCTCTTCCAACCTGGATTCTAAAGATCCCTATCACATTTGTGGAAGTTGCAGTTTGGGTGTTCATCACCTACTACGTAATTGGATACGACCCAAATGTTGGAAGGTAAGAGAGAACTGTGATTATTCTTTGGTTGTAAGATGGACTTTCTAATCTCGTTGCCAAAGTGGATACATTCAACTGTCGATGTCATGTTACAGGTTGTTCAAGCAGTATCTTTTGCTTGTGCTCGTTAGCCAGATGGCCTCTGGATTATTTCGATTGATCGCGGCACTTGGGAGGAACCAGATCATTGCCAGCACATTCGGGTCGTTTGCTCTGTTCACTCTCTATGCATTGGGTGGATTTGTTCTTTCCCGAGGTATCACAGATATTAGGGTTAACCTTTTTCTTTATTTTGTTCGTAGCTTCTTTTTCAAAAGAAGTGGTAAGATTTATTTGAATTGTAGAGGACATCAAGAAATGGTGGATTTGGGGATACTGGATATCTCCTTTAATGTATGGGCAGAATGCAATAGTCGTTAACGAGCTCATGGGGTCGAGTTGGGATAAGGTAAAGTCTTGTAACTGTTTAATACCAATATTTTGATCTTTTCATAGATCTGAATCTCTAATTGATCGATTCCTCTTATTGTTACCATTATTCCCTACTATAGATTCCCCCAATTTCAGGTTCAAACGAATCGCTAGGAATTCAAGTTTTGAAGTCCCGTGGGTTGTTCACCGAAGCATATTGGTATTGGATAGGAGTTGGGGCATTGTTTGGGTTCATCATCCTCTTTAACTTTGGGTTTGTGGTGGCTCTTGCTCTTCTCAATTGTAAGCACATTCTACTTTTTCTTCTTGTCGAGGTTTTTGTCAACAATAGCTTGCCCGCTCAAGCTCCATGTGATGATGCAGCCTTTGGCAATTCCCAGACAGCAAAATCAGAAGAACTTGAGGGCAATGATGATGCTAATAAAATGGGAGGATTAATTCAGTTGCAATCTCAAGGCTCTAGTCACAAAAATGGATCAGGTATAAAGTCTTCATAGTTAATTTCTTTTCAATGACTATCGTTTTTGGCCATCAGTGACGGCTTTCCCAATTTTTTCTTTTGGGTCTTGCAGGGAGGTCATCCAGGTCTAGACATGCACGGTTTGAGACAGCCATCGCCGCCAATAGGAAAAGAGGAATGGTGCTTCCATTTGAGCAATACTCAATTAGTTTTGATGAATTAACTTATTCAATTGACATGCCACAGGTGACTCTATTAAACTATGAGCATCTGAACATAGTACTCTTTGATATATCATGATACATCATCCGAAATATAACTAAGCGTTTGTTGTTATATTGGTAGGAAATGAAGAATCAAGGTGTTCTCGAGGATAAATTGGTGCTCTTGCAGGACGTAAGTGGTGCTTTTAGGCCAGGTGTTCTCACAGCCTTGATGGGCGTCAGCGGTGCTGGCAAAACTACAATGATGGATGTGTTGGCTGGAAGAAAAACCGGAGGATACATTGAAGGAGACATAAAGATTTCTGGGTATCCAAAGGACCAAGATACATTTGCTCGGATTTCTGGATATTGTGAACAGAATGACATCCATTCACCTCATCTTACTGTCCACGAGTCGCTACTTTACTCTGCATGGCTACGTTTACCTCCTGACATGGACGACCGAACCAGAGAGGTTTGCATCTACCACCGCAATCTATTTTTATCAGGATTGCCTTCTTAAGTCAGAGCTAATTGTGAAAACTCTTACGGTCTAGGTGGTTATAAAGTCTTGATTGAGGATCAATCTAATTTAAATCATTTCTAACTGAAAAAGAAAAATGTTGCAGATGTTTATTGAGGAAGTCATGGAGCTTGTGGAGCTAAATCCGCAGAGACAAGCCTTGGTCGGTTTGCCTGGTGTGGATGGTCTCTCCACGGAGCAACGCAAAAGACTGACCATAGCGATTGAACTGGTCGCAAACCCCTCCATCATTTTCATGGACGAACCAACCTCGGGGCTTGATGCAAGAGCCGCTGCTATTGTCATGAGAACAGTTAGAAATACAGTGGACACGGGGAGAACGGTTGTATGCACAATTCACCAGCCAAGCATTGATATATTTGAAGCTTTCGACGAGGTGAGTTATGTCAACACATTCGACATACTTAGAATCTTTTTTGCGGTGTGCTCAAAATTTGAATCCATTGTATTTTTACTTGTTCTGCAGCTTTTCTTAATGAAACGAGGGGGACAAGAGATATATGTCGGTCCTCTAGGTCATCAGTCTTCTCATCTAATAAAGTATTTTGAGGTACATACGGTTTCATAAATATAGCCTGGCTTGGATTGTACTTTCATTTTTCTTGAATCACCAAGGTATATATCTTCAAAATGAAGGGAATCCAAGGAGTTAGACAAATCAAAGATGGCCATAATCCAGCAACTTGGATGCTCGAAGTCACAAGCCCAGCACAAGAACTCGCTCTGGGTGTCGATTTTTCTGATTTATACAAAAACTCAGATTTGTACAGGTTGGTTTACCGCACATGTTGAGGTCCAGCTTTTAGTCTTGCTATTGACCCGTAAAATATCAATGGGAAAACCCATTTTCGTGATTTTCAGGAGAAACAAGGCTTTGATTAAAGAATTGAGCATACCTCCCCCAAATTCTAAGGCTCTTTATTTCCCGACCAAGTATTCTCAGTCAACTTTCACCCAGTTAATGGCTTGCTTATGGAAGCAACATTGGTCTTATTGGCGGAATTCGTCATATACAGCCGTTCGGTTCCTCTTCACTATCTTGATCGCCTTCCTGCTTGGGACAATGTTCTGGGACCTCGGTTCTAAATCGTAAGTTCTGCCTAAAATGTCAATTTCTGCCTCGTTCATTCTCGAAGTTGGTGTTTCTGAATGTTAGGTTCGCAGGTCCCGAGAACAAGACTTGATCAACGCGATGGGATCTATGTTTTCGTCCGTTCTCTTCCTTGGGGTCCAAAATGCGTCTTCCGTGCAACCTGTTGTAGCAGTGGAGAGGACGGTTTTCTATAGAGAGCGAGCTGCAGGGATGTACTCTGCCCTGCCATACGCATTAGCACAGGTAAAATTACTTCCAAATGATTCCGAGTATGCTTAATTTAAATAGAGTCGTGCGTGAATCAATATTGGAAAGTTGCTGATGTGATTAATCTTTATTTTTTAGGTTCTGATTGAAGTCCCCTATATTCTTGTGCAAGCTACATCATATGGTATCATAGTTTACGCAATGATTGGATTCCAATGGACCGTTGCAAAATTTTTCTGGTATCTATTCTTTATGTACTTCACATTGTTGTATTTCACCTACTATGGCATGATGACCATGGGCATGACCCCAAACCACCACATTGCTTCCATCGTCTCTTCTTCATTCTATGGCATATGGAACCTCTTTTCGGGGTTTATTGTGCCAAGGACTGTAAGTTCTTTAGCAATCTTTCGATTTTAATGTTTCTGCTGATTTCTTTTTCAACACAAGCGTAATGCCTGATTTTTGGACATCCTCATGACTTCCTACTTAACAGAGGATACCTATCTGGTGGAGATGGTACTATTGGGCGTGCCCAGTTTCTTGGAGTTTGTATGGATTGGTGGTCTCTCAGTTTGGCGATTTAAAGAACACTCTCCAGGACACCGGGGTCACAGTGGAAGAATACATGAGAGATTACTTCGGTTTTCGACATGATTTTCTGGGCGTGATCTCTGCTGTGATATTAGGATTCACAGTGCTCTTCGTGTTCATTTTTGTCATTTCCATTAAGGTGCTCAACTTCCAAAGACGGTAGACTTTAGTGTAGCATGAGTCCTAAAAACAACCATGTTTCTGACAGAAAATGAGAACGGCTAAAGCAGTTAGCGTGCATCATGTCATTTGTTCATTTTCCTCTTTTGCTATGCTTTTTTTCCAGTCAAATAATGTACATGTAAGTTGGCTTCGAATTACAATATCAGATAGATCGAATCTTATGTTTTTTCTAGCAACTGACTCCATCTTTTCAATTATACGTATATTTTCCCGAAGGAGGAATAAACTTTGAATTGGTTGCCACGATAAACGAACAGTCCTAAACCAAACCAGAAACCAAATTCGGTAACCAGGAAAAAGGAATACATATCATGATAATTTTCCTTTTAAACCACTGATCTCAATGAGTGCCAAGATGTAGAGTTAGTCCTTTTAAACCATTTCAATAGGCATCTAACTCCTAAAATAAAAATCTAATTGGACACAAATTGAAATGAGAAGATTAGTTTGTTCTTGAATTTGATAATCAGTAAATCCTCGTGTGCAATTTTGTCTTTCTCTTGTATGCATGGTTTGTAGATGGTTCGAGCATATATATACTTGGGCCTTCACTTAGGCCAAAATATATATATATATATATATTTTTTTTTGGTAAAAGGTAAGAATAGGCCAAAAAATATTAGTATACTTATATGGGATAATTATATAAATGGTCCCATAAACTATAACCAAATATGTAATATTGTCCTTGAATTTTTAATTTGTGTAATGCAATGCATGAGTTTTAACCCAACTATATTGCCATCCCTCAACTTTTAGGGGGAAAAAAACTTTGCATGTGAATTATCCACTTAACATGAAATCAAGATATAATAAACAAACTTCATTAAATAACACAACTAATCATTTTTCACATTAAAAAAATTAAAATGATTATTATATTTTAAATTGAGTTAAATATCTTACTTGAATAATCCATGTGTAATGCTTTTTTTGTCCACAATTCAAACATACTGGATTTCGACCGAAAAAAACTGTACCATATTGGAAGTCCAATTGGCAAATTTCATTAATTTAAATAATGGAATGATAATATTTGACATTTTCATATAGTTTGGGGATTAAATTAAATATGTACAAAAAAATTAGGGACATTTTTCCCAACCTAGGAAAATACTTATATTCAATGGCTTTCTTTATGTTGCGGAAAATGGGATAATTTCGAAAAATATTTTTCAGAAAGTCATTTTTTAGAAAAATGTCAATATAATTCGGTGTTTGGCTGAAATTTGAAAAAAGATTCGTAAAATATTTTTCGTTTTGTGGTAAGGAAAATTTTCCTTTTTTTTTTTTTTGGCTCCACTTGGATTTGTTGGCCGGCCGAGAAAGCCAACGTCTCCTTCATCTCCGCCGAGTAGACCTGCTTCCTCCTTATGCCAAAGTACCTCTCTCTCCTCTCCTCCGGCTTCTCCCCGCTCTAGTCCCATTCCCGCCAACCCTAGTCCTCCTTCGATCATCGGCTCTCCCACCTCTCCAACATCCAATCTCAAAAGCACCACCGCCACCGCGACCTCCACCTCGACCTCCACCTCCAATGCGTGTTGCCCTTCCACTCTCCCCCTTCCCACTTGCCGGTGCTGCTCTTGATTTTCCCTTCTCCCTTTCTTAGTGGTTTCCGATCGTTTTTGTCCACAAATGGAAAATGATCGAAATTTTTATGTACGAGTCTGCCCTCTCTAGGCTTTGTTGCAGAGTATTAACAACACGCTGACATAGCTAGATATTCACTAATCTTCATCCCCTTTTATCAACTTTTCCCACACCAACCGATTCTCAGACAGAGACAACGGAAATGGACGGTGACGACACAGCAGCACTTCTCAAGCAAGCGTTTGGAGAATCGCCCAACCAAGTAAGGGGGTTCAGCTTGATGGACCCGAGCAAGAGCAGGAGTCTCTGTCGTGCCAAGGCTTTGGTGCCAGTTGAGGAGTTCGATGGACGGTGGCTGTGCCGGCGACTTCCTCTTCCTGGAACAACAGCACTGTCTCCTCTCTGCAGTCAAGGAAGGTGCGTCTCATTCTCGTAATTGTGGGGTTTGTTTTTGTATAATCGCGGAGGGGAAGTGGAAGGATCGGGAGCGGCGTTTTCCACTGATTTGCTGCTCTGGTTTGGATAGCTACTCCACTCGATGTCACGGCTAGAAGTGGAGGAGGATGAGGAGCTCTGGATGAGCAAGAAGGCAGGGTGGAGGATATGGGAGGCGTGCCACTAGAAAGATTCGCACCTTGGGGGAACACGAAGGTTCCATATTTTTTGTCCATAATAGTCAAGGAGGCTGGTATGAGGTTGATGCCTTGGATGGATCTAGCTTGTTAGACTTGGAACACTGATTGTTGTAGCTGCTTCGAACTGTGTAATCTCTGGTTTTGTTTGTTGTCCAACATAGAACATTGGTTTTGTTTGTTGTCCAACATAGAACATTGGCCATGGGGTTATGACTGATGGGAAAAGCTGGTATTTCTTTGACGACATCCTTTGCAAACATATTCTGCAAAGTTAGTTCTTTCCATTCCTTTGTTCCTTCGTTAATAAGATCTGCTACTTTGTCTGGATCGTAGTTGATTGTGGGACCTCGATCAAACCCAAAGTTAGCCATTTATCCTCACTAATCTTTATTGACTTTCCATCTCCCACCAGCCATTTAACATCCGGTTCAATGGTTTCTCTTCCAACTAGGATGCTTTGCCAACCCTAGGACAGACAATGTCCTTTTTGGCTTTCTGAAAATCTCCATCCGGAAAATATATGCCTTTAAGAACCCGACTCCAAAGAGCCAAAGGATTTT
This sequence comes from Eucalyptus guilfoylei, assembly GCA_016097605.1. Taxonomy (NCBI): domain Eukaryota; kingdom Viridiplantae; phylum Streptophyta; class Magnoliopsida; order Myrtales; family Myrtaceae; genus Eucalyptus; species Eucalyptus guilfoylei. The sequence goes on along the minus strand of CM027869.1, from coordinate 40,108,249 downwards.
GAGATAGCCTCCAAGCTTGTTTTCCTAACATAGCCTTGTTAAAGATTTGCAAGTCTTTGAAGCCTAATCCTCATTTGTCTTTCCTAGCTTTCATCACTTCCCATCGCTTCCGGTGCATTCCTTTTCTTGTATCACTTTGTTTCCACCATGTCACGACCTATCCCTCAGGGAAAGAAATAGGTTTAGAGGTATTGTCTAAAGGACGGACCTAACGCCCATGATTAGGCATGAGCTCTCCCAAGCATACACCTCGCGCAACATTGGAGTGTTCTTAAGAACGTCGTAATAAGGAGTCGTCACTAGCTTATTGGGGTTGGCTAGAAACCAATGAAGGCATGGGAGTGTACCTCACTTCTTACGCAACTAGAGAATCTAGGATCATGGATTTGATTACACTAATTAACTAATTAGTATTTTTCGGTACCTAATTTTATTCATTTTAGAAAGAAATTTTGTCAAGAAGTTTGGATTAATTTTAGACCAACCCACTAACACGTGAGATGATCATGCGGATACACAATCATTAAAATAACAGTTAGCAGCCAATTAAAGCGTTTAAACAAATTGCATGGGAGAGCAAATACTTAACAATAAGGAAAAGATAAATGCTAGTCTTAACTGGACTAAAGGGATCAAAAGAGCAAAAGCATGCAAACAAGAGTAATTGTCTTTGAAGACAATTGAAGCCCTAAGGTAGAGCTTCCCAAGGGCTTACTCAATTTTTTTAGCCCACTTTAGAGTTAAGAAACTTCCATTTTTTAAGAAAATAGCTCGGAAAGTTTGTTTTTAAAAATTTTCAAATGAAATTCTGAATTTTCTGACATTTTGTGATTTTTTTTGAATTTTCTAATTTTTCAATTTTTTAAATTATTATTTAAAAAACTAGAATTTTCGGAAAATTTTTGAATTTTTATTATTTTTCGATTTTTTTGAATTTTTTTTTAACATTTAATATTATTATTTCGGAAAACGGGTTCAGACTAAGTAAACCCCATCCGACCTGCTAGCCCGATCCAACAACCGGAACTTACCCTGAAAAGGCAAAACCTATTTTAAAAAAAAAACATTTTTTTTTAAATATTAATAATATTTTTTAATTACAATTATTAATTATTTTTTTGCCTTTCCCTATTTTGTCTTTTGTACTGCACTTCCCCCTCGACGACTCCTCTGCACACCGGAAGCCAACATTTGCTTTCTTTTTCTCTCTCTCTTTTTTTTTTTTTTTTTTTTTTTGCTGCACTTTTCTTTTCTTGCTTTTTCTTTTGTTTTTTCTTTCTTTCTTTTGGTCTTCTCCTTCTCCATCTCGTCTTTTTTCTTTACTTACACGTTCGTTCCCCCACCTTCATCGAAACAGCCATCCTCCGGACGAACTCTCACCGGAAAGTTCTTTCGCCTCAACACCCACCGCCGATGCCGACCTACGCGGCCGCGAACAAGTGGTGCGGTCGCCTCCAGCGGTATCCAAACTCCGGCGACCCCACTGACCCAATCCGGACTCGGAGACTTGACGGACCCGACCCCACCATTAGTCGAAACAGGCGACAAGGAAATGCCGACTAAGCAACCACGAATGAAGGAAACATGGAATCACAACTAGCATTCCGAAAGCAAAGCAAAAACCGGTGTAAGTGTTCACAGATCTAACTGAGACATTTTCACAAACAGTTGACGTGCGCCAACAAATCCTAAGGTTTCCGGCTCCGCCGGGAACTCGAATCCATGCCGGCGACCTCGACGCACGACGTACGGGGACTGTGGAAACAAAATATAAGAACGACAAGGGCCGGAGCTCGCGCGAGCCGGACGGCCGCGATCTCCGGCCCGGTGTGCCCAAAACAGAATGCAAGCAGAGCCAAGCGTACCTGTTCGGCTTGAGGACGTCGCCGGGAAGGTCCTCGGACGGGTCTGCGCAGGGCCGAGGCGCCCTCTCTTGCTCTCTCAGTCGCTTGGACCTTTCACTCTCCGTTTACCATCTCTCTCTCGGACTCTCACCAAAGAGTTCCCCCTTGAACATCTCTCTCCAGCCCCACGAAACGAACCCACTCTCACACTTTTAAGCACCGGTGCGCATGGCCTCCTGCCGTGCCAGCTGCTGCTGCCGGCCTGCCCCCCGACCAAACGTCTCACACAACGCTCGCCCTGTCCTCCCCGTCTTTTCTGCAGAACGCGTGAAGGACCAAGAAGGAGAGGAAAAGAAGGTTGGGCTCGTCTTGGGCAAAATAAAAGAAAAGTGGGCCGGCCCAAGCGAAAAGAAAGAAAATGGAAAGAAAGTTTTTTTTTTTTTTACTTTTCCTTCTTTTTTTTTAGTGACTAATTCTTAATTTTGTACACGATTAATCCTAAATAAAATTGTAAAATTTAGGTGCTAATACACCATAAAGAGGCTACTCTTTTTTCAATAACATTACAAACAGAATTTGGTATCTTGAATATCGACATGGCATATTGAGGAATAGCTTTCACTATGCTCTTGATCAAGACTTTTTTACCTGCTTTAGACACGGTCTTTTCTTTCCGGCCCCCCATCTTCATGTTTACTCTTACTAATATCCACGCAAACATATCTTTCTTTGACTAACCCCAATAAGATGATATGCCAAGGTATTTCCCTGTCTTTTTTATAACCGGAACACGCAATTCTCAATCAAACAACATTTATTTGATTGTCATAATTTTTTTTTTTTAATTATCACTAGAGTGCCATACATCATTTCAATCAATCATAAAGTGTCATAACTTTCAAAAAAACTTTCACCACAAGTGCCATAACCCTTTGTATTTCTCCCACTTGGATGAACATTTTTTTTTAAAGTTATGACGCTTAAGTGATCAATTAAAAGTTATGGCACTCAAGTGAACATTTTTCAGAAGTTGTGGTGTAAGTGGTTGAAACTTATGATACTCATGTTAGTCCTGCATGAAAGAGATGGCATTTATAATATCCTTATCTTAAAAATATCTAATGTTATCTCTATCATTGAATCAAGTTAACAAAATTTGTTGATTTGGCTTCTAATTTTAAAATTTAAATAGTGGTAAAAATAAGAGTTAATACCATTGAAAACCCTAATTTGATACACCTGCATCAAATTTACCCCACTAAATTTTTTACCACAAAAAATCGCAAACTAGTACCTATGTTAATTTCCATTAAATTAGATTAATAACAAGAAAAACATAAACTAATAAACATGTGACTAATGAAAGGTAAAATCCCAAATTAGTACATCCTTTAGCTGTCATGTAATATCTATGTCAACCATTCGTTAGTAAAATTAAACGAAAACTAATGGAGAATAAATTTGTAGTGCACCTAAACCTTGCCGATCACAGGGATGATGCCTTCTAACTTCTTAGCTTCTCTCACTTTTTGGCTTTCCTTGATATTCTTGCAGGGAGCCTCCAGCATGCTGAAATGAGGGGAGCTCTAACAATAGAGGAGAGGCTGATTTAGTATCTACATCTTCCTCTAACACCTGAGTTTTCATCAAAGTAAGGTTTTCACATCCTGCCATTTTCCTTTCCTTTATCCTCCTAGGAACTTCTACCCATTCCTTGAGGACTGCTGGTACCTTGTTGGAACATAGTGATTTGTCCAAGAGTTTATTGGAGTTTCTGGAGCACTCAACCTCATCCATGTACTCCTTAGATAATTCATAAAATGTCTTCCAGAAAGGGCTGTTAGCATTCATCTCAGCTTTTAGCCATGAAACATATAGCAATTGATCATTTGTAGAGAAGAATTCCTCATCATATGGTATTTCCTTGCAGATCTTGGCATAGTGTCCTATCATATCCTACCACACGCGTGGCAAAAATGAGGGAGTTTTCCAAAGTGAAAATCTAGCCAGTGCTCTCTTCCTTTGAAACTAGAAATGATTTCTGACAAGAGTGGGGAAGAAAACTTTAACATAATCCTGGCTGTGCCCACTGTCATTGATGGCCTTTTGACCCGATCTTTACTGTTGAAGCTTCACCCACATTCTCAGCTATCTTTCTGATTACTTCTTTCGTCCTTCCTTCAATTGGTAGTCCATGAACCTGTATCCAAAAGGCGCAAGAATCGAAGACAATACTGTGCCGGGGTACTTAGTTCCCAAGGTTCAAGGATCAGCTAGTGGCCAGAAAAGGACCATGGCCTAGAAAGTTCAGAAAACTCACATTGCTCAAAGAGAAGTCCTGAACGAGCAGAAGTGAGCACAGGAACTGGGAAAGACAAGATACTAACACCTCAACCAAGTCGCCACTAGCAGCACACGGAAGGAAGCCAAGAGCAGACTGCGGAGGATAAAAAGGGGGAAATGCTGGAAATTCCACCTATAGCGAAAATATTACTGTCTGTTAGCCATGGGTTTTGTCGAAGGGGTTTCGCAACAGAGTCGATTATTGCGAAATGCCATAGTATGCACAGGGGTTCCACAGAGATCATTTGGGGGACGAAGCATGTTTGCATGGGATAAGGAAGGGTTTTGTTAGGGTTTGGGAAATTAGGGCAAGCTATCCATAGTGGTAGAGAAACCTCCCCAAACGAGAGAGAATCGACTTTTTTTATCTCTAGAAACAGCAGAACTTGAATGCGCATGTTCTATCTACAGATTTGAGGGCTAAAAATCTGTGCAAATAAGATGGTCGCATATGAAAAATTAAGGGTATTTTTTGGAGAACAAAGTGGATGACCACATGTTAGAACTAGAAGCAACTCAAATTGTTAGTAACTAAAATTGTTCAATTCTTGGGCCTGCCGAAGTCATTTTAATATATGAGATGATAGTAAATTGCAAATGTGGTAATAAATAGCTGGTACCCTGTAAACTTCATAGCCTCGTTACGCAAGTTATCTACTTATATTTAAATGTACTAATGTATAGATGAACAAGTTGTTAATTTAGATTAGATTTTACAATATTTAGTTGAGACAAGACCACGCTTCTGTCAGTTCTGTGTCGCAAAAGTACGATGGGTTTAATACAATCGACCTTTCACTTAAATCCAACCTTCTTTTGTGGATTTTCACCTTTCATACGATAAAATAAAGTATTATTCAATTATACGAAAGCTTTGAATATTGTTCCAATGGACATGACTTGAATGAGTTTGTGCCCCCAAAGAACCATGGCTTACAGAAGCCAACTCGATGAGAAAAGACAATGAGAGACACTTTGGCCTTCTTTGTAAGATGTTAGGATGTTGGATCATGGTACGGTTAATATATATATAGATTTGTTGTCATAGTTGAGTTTGACTTGGACAAATCTCTTCGAATAAGAAATGCTGATTCTTTGGCGGCATATGTAGATTTGTTGTCAGAGTTGTCGAGAAGAAAGAAAGTAGCAAAATGTAAATCCGGATCCTAATATTTATATCTTCGCGAAGGTAAATAAATATAAAGTACTTGTCGTTTCTCGTTTTTCCAGTTAAAGCAGCGAAATGGGGAGAAGTGTTAAAAAAGTCCTAAATCTTTTGTATTTGTGCCAATTTAGTCATAAAATTTTTTTGGGTGTCAATTTAGTCTTAAACATTTTTATTTAGTGCCGATTCAGTTATTTCCAGTCAATTTTGGTCAGATTTTGTTGACTGGGTGCCGGCCGGCTGACATGGCTCAATTGGTGCTTGATATGGACAAATTTTAATAATATTTTAATATTTTAAATTTTTTTTATTCTTATTCTTATTCCTTTTTTTTTTTTCCTTCTCTCCTCCTTCCTCCAGCCAGTCGCTGAACCTTGACGACCGGCCAGAGGTGACGGCCGGCGAACCTTGCGGGCCACCTTGCCAGTGGCCGCAAGGGTGGCCTCGCCCATGGCCAGCGAGGGTCGAGCCTCGCCCATGGCCTCATGGCCTAGGCAACGTTGGCGAGGGTGAGCCTCGCCCATGGCCGGCGAGGCTCGACCTCGCCGAATTGCGGCTTGGGCGGCGCCCTTGAGGCTCACCCTCGCCACCCAGCGTGAGGCTGCCCTCACGACCATTGGCGAGGTGGCCGGCAAGGCTCGCTAGTGGCTGGCGAGGGTGGCCTCGCTGAACGTTGCCTCTGGCCGGTCCCCGAGGTTCGACGACCGGCTAGAGGAAGGAGGAGGAGAAGAAAAAAAGAAAAAAGAAAAAGAAAAAGAAAAAGAAAAAATTCAAAAATATTAAAATGATATTAAAAGTTGTCCACATTAGCACCGATAAGGCCACGTCAATTGATCAGTGTCCACTCAGCAAAATTTGGCCAAAATTGGCCGGAAAAAATTGAATCGGCATAAAGTAAAAAAATGATTTGGACTAAATTGGCACTAAATAAAGGTTTATGACTAAATTAGCACAAATACAAAAGGTTTAGGACTTTTTTTAACACTTCTCCCTAAAAAAATGAGTTAAGGTTTCGTTCGTTGTAGGAAAAATGACTTTCAGGAAAACGTTTTTTTGGATTTTTCGGTATTTGGTTCATGAAAAATAAACTAATCAAGGAAAACATTTTTTTCCAATTGAATAAACACATTCAAAAGTAGGAAAAATGTTTTCCACTCCATCCTTTTTATTTCACTTCTACACCAAGCACTTTCTTTCACCAAAGACATTTTCCTTTTTTTTTAAATTTTTTTTTAAATTAGTGTTTTAAATTTTTTAAATATATTTTAAAATTTTTTCTTTTCAGATAAAAAGAAAATAAAAATAATTAAAACAATAAAAAATTCAATTTTTTTTTTGTTAATTTTCCCTAGAAAATCAAATCATATATTAAACGGCAGAAAATATTTTCTAATTTATTTTTAGGTTTCAATCGAAAAACGAAAAAAATTATCATTTTCCTAGAAAATGGCTTCTTGAAAAATATTTTCAACAAATGTCACATTTTCTGCTAAACAAACGGAGCCTGAGTTAACCACACGAAATAATTGATGAGGAACAAATGGTTTTGGAGTCGAACTTCGGTGAGGAGTTGCTATGATCACTGAAATTCTTAGAACAATCTGGTTTTTCTTATGCAATGTTCTCATGGTCATGCAAAAGTCCAAAGGCAGAAGCAATAAAAGGTCAGAGGCTGATGTTATCATGGATTATATCCTTAAGGTAATTTTTGACAAGAAACACCTAAAAATCATGCAGGTAGAGAAACGGCAGAACTTGAAAGCCCAAGTTTTCTCTCCCGATTTTAAGGCTAGAAATCTGTGCTGATACGATGGTCGGATATGAAAAATTGAGGGGTATATTTTGAGGGTAAAGCGTGTGACCACATTTTAGAACTAGAAGCAACTTAAATTTAGTAACTGAAACTGTTTAATTTTTAGGTAAGATGCTGGTTGGTCCAGCCAAGGTCATTTTTCATAGATGAGATGATAGTAAATTGCATCTGCATTAATAGCTGGTACCCTGTAAACTTCAAAACCTTGTTACGTATTAGTAATTACCGACTTATATTTAAATGTACTAGTGTATAGATGAATAAGTTGTTTTTTTTTTTTTTTTGGTCTGAAGATGAATAAGTTGTTAACTTACATCAGAATTTACAATATTGGGTTGAGACAAGAATACTCAGAATAGAGAATTGTGTGATTTTGTATGTATTTCATGATGACAAGGACATGAGATATCTACAAACTTTACAAGATAACTATCTAAGATAATAAGATATTCAAATTTCAATTACAATAAATTAGGATCAATCAAGGATATGCATGATATGCCACATATATGCATAATCTTGAAAGATCCGGAGAATCAAGGCAAAAATGAAGAATCTCATAGATTCAGCTCTAACAAACTGATTGATGGGTTCTCAACTTACATACAAAGTTTATGGTATGAATAATGAGTAAATTACTGGCTGACGATCGGATATGACAGACCTATGAGTAATATTAGGGTTATGAAGCTCTTGTAAAAATTTGGAAGGAGGCTTGTAATGGTTGAACTTTAGTGTTATCGAAAGGGTTTGTTGAGGAACTCCACAACAGTCGCCGTATTTGCGACCCATGAAAAAGCATTATTGTAACACCTATTACGTAATCCTATTAATCTAAGCACAGGATCGGACTGTAATCTGCGGGGCTGGCCATTTGTTGAAAGCTTCTATTCTGCGATGGCACTCCAAAGTCAAAACAAGTGAATGTTGATATAGACACTGCGCGAGAGCAAGAGAAGAGAAACTAATTGTACGGAATACTCTATCAAGGTAATTCCGCAACGAGGGAAAAAAGAAAGTGACTTTCGGACATGCCGCAACTGAGCTGGTGCCAGAACTGGAGCCCGAGCCTGACTTTTTCCTCTTTTGGGGGGAAATAGGAAAGCCTTTCTAGAGTTTTTGCATATTTAGGAAAGATCGTCGCTTTAATCTTGGGTTTTGAAGATGAACTGGGGCCAGGTTACACCTAATAAAAGGTAATGAATCACATACATTAACTTTCGAATAAAGTTAACCTAATTGTTTTCTAAATTTGGGGACCATGAGAATCGAATTCTAACATACTTCAACGCCCAACTTCATATGGACATCAAGAATGTCTAATGGCTAAGCAGGTCGCACCAGTTTTTTCATGATCTTTTGGGAAAAATAATTCACTCTGGCTAAAGTATGCTTTAACAAAAAAAAAAAAAAACTTAAAACTACTTGATAACTTTGAAATCCCCAAGAAACAAGATTGATAATAATTGAACATATATCTTCAAAGCCTAATTTCACATTTTGGAATTATCACATCTTAAAGTTATACGATGGTTTGGCGATATATCGTCAGTGATTTTTTAATTTGAGATTTAAAGACCAAGTATGCTTTGGAAAATATAAAAGAAAGAAACATCAACAAGCAGAGGCGGGCCCAAGGGGTAGTTGTTGCTGATTTTCATTTATTATGTAGTGTATTTCGTGAGAATTTGTTGTAATTTTTCTTTATATCGTGTCTAAGACTTTACAAGCTCTTTTATTTCAGTAATTAACCCCGTAATGGACCGTTAACCCATCTTGAAGTTGAGAACCAACCACATTCAAAACCTAATAGAACTAGGATGGGTCGAGAGTCGGATCAAACCTAGTCTAGTTCCGTCCCTTCTCCTTCTTGTCGTTATTAATTATTAATAGTAATCTTTCCGATTTTGTCTTTTAACAAAAAGTTTAGTCGGAGGGAGATTACTCCATTTCAAGGGAAAGGCATATGCCTCCAACCTACTTTGAGGACTGCTGGACTTGCACATCGCCTATTAATGGGAGACCACTAGCAGCGAGAATCGAACCTACGCATGATCAATGTGAAGTGTCTGATCGTTACCCATCACCGGGTTCTTCTGAGTAAATTAAATGCCGGGTCATTCAAGTGTCCTTGTTCTCAACCAAAATGCGTTCGATGTGTTGAGGGAATAGTCTTGAACATCAAATCCAAATTGAAACTTTTTTCTTCTGGTTTTCATTTTGCTTCCTCTTGGCGATACACATGCATGAAAAAATTGTCCAAAAAATTCTTAAATCTATTGTGCTTTTACCATTTCAGTTATAAACATCTTAGTTTTGTTAATTGAGTTATAAACTTATTCATGTTGTGCCAATTGAGTGCATATGACCAATTTTTGACCGAAAATTGCTGATGTAAATGTCTACCGTCCCATGTTGCATGATTGACATTAATATTGACAAATTTTAATAATATTTTAATATTTTTTGATTTTTTTATTATTTTCTGTTCTTTTTATTTTACTTTTTTTTCTCTGTTCATTCTTTTCTTCTTCTCTATTTTTTAGGCACTCCCCTCACTGGCCTAGGCCCAGGTGTCCCTTGCCTAAGGTTGACAAACTTCTTTGGCCATCAATGAGGCCCAGCGGAGGGAGAAAGGGGAAAAAAGAGAGGATAAATATAAAGAAGAATATAAGTGAAAAGGGAAAAAAAAAAAAAAAAAAGAAGAAGGAAAAGAGAAGAAAAGAAAAAAAGGGAAAAAATAAAGATGTTATAGATATGAAAATATTATTAAAAGTTATACACATTAGTATTGGTTGCCATGTAGGGCTATCAACGTCCACGTCAATAATTTTTGACTAAAATTGATTGGTTCAATTCAATGAGCAAAATGTAAAAATGTTTAAAACCTAATTGACAAAATTGAAATGTTTAAAATTGAATAGGTTTAGGGCTTTTTGGGCAATTCTCCTATATGCATGGCATAAATTCCAAGTGTTCTTGTATTTGCCATTGACGACTCGCATTTACGTTAGACACTTTTATCCAAAGAACCTTTCTAATCACTTGTGTTATCTCCAATTAATTTGCTTGTAGAGCAAGGCAAATTGGCTTTACTAGCATTGCTTTATGAAGAGAGGGGTATATTAGATAATCCCATGCTAAGAAAAACAAAATTCCTTCTCTTTCCCAACTTTCTAGTCGCATTAAAATTTCATGAAAGTTGCGAGAGAGTCGAAACATTTTATTTTTCAGGATTATAAAGGTGAATGACCATGTTTTCTCCTTTACTAGATAAAGCATTCTTTGGCCGATTTATCTAATCGATATTGCTATATTGTGTCTAACTATCACAGTTAAATATCCTAGTATGATAAACATGATAAGATATAAAAATATCTGCTCTATTATTATGGTAAGATAAATGATTATCCAGTCCCATTTAGACTTCACATTTATAAGATCAAACACAATCTTAGATAACTCTATAGCCAGGGGATACCAATAATATATTTCGTCTTTTAAGAAAAATTTTACTTTTTGTTTTTGTACTCTTACATTTTTTTTTCCAATTCAATTCTTGTCCTTTTGATTTGTCTAATCAAATAAAAAATTGAAGGATTTGATTAGATAAATTGAAATATTGACATTTAATAAAAATGCGTGAAATATTGAAACGATGAATGAATTTTTAATTTCTTTTTTTTCCCTATATATATATAGTCAACAATTCAAAATGCTCGTGTCTCTCTTACCTATGACCTCCGTCCCAAGAGCAACTTTTTATGCGTCAGTACAAAAGCACACATCGGCATGGACCAACGGTAGACAAAACCCCAGAGGCTGTCACCTTCCTCCTCCTCCTCCTCTTCTTCTTCTTCTTCTTCTTCTTCTTCTTCTTCTTCTTCTGCTACTTCTCGTGTTTTAGAAACAGAGCAAGAGCAACGCTTTAGCAGACACAATCATCCATGGAAGGAGGAGATATATGCAGAGCGAGCAACAGCCTGCGCGTGATCAGCTCCACCATGGCGAGGGACCATGCTACGACGACGATGGACGTGTTCTCGAGGTCTTCACGTGTCGACGAGGATGATGAAGAAGCTCTCAAATGGGCTGCTCTGGAGAAACTCCCGACCTTTGACCGTCTCCGGAAAGGAATCCTGATGGCTTCACGCGGCGGGGGTGCCGATGAGATCGACATCCAGAACCTGGGCTTTCATGAGAGGAAGAGATTGATGGAGAGATTAGTGAGGGACGCTGAAGAGGACAACGAGAAGTTCTTGCTGAAGCTCAGGAACCGCATTGACAGGTGCAGTCTCTGTTTGCTCTGTCTTTGAAGCCTCTGTTCGTGGGGTTTCTGAGAAAAGAGAAACTTTTTTACCAAATCGGCAACGTTTCTTGGAATGGAGTCTCTTTGGCTCCAAAGAAAAAACTTTTTCCCGGGAAAATACTTATCATATCAGGCCATTTCTTGTTAGTGTAATTTTTTTCGTTAAAAATGGTGGGAATTGTTGATTTATGAATCGTGCATGTTTTTTATTTTTATTTTTATTTTCTCTCCTAAGAAAGTTTTCTCTATAATTCTCGATACGAAATTTAATAATACCACAGTTAATTATTCTAAATCTTTAAAATATTTGATTAAAACGTGATTTAACACTTAAATTTTCTAACACTCAAGATGTTTTAAGTTTTTCTTTTCAGGTTTGAATAACTGTGGTTATCGTGAATCTGGGTTTATTTGCAGAGTTGGAATTGATATTCCTACTATTGAAGTTAGATTTGAGCACTTAAATGTGGAGGGAGAAGCCCATGAAGGAAGTAGAGCTTTGCCGACCTTCATCAATTTCTGGATTGATATTCTAGAGGTGAGTAGCCACCTCCTAAGTATGTGAAATGTAAAAGCCAAAAAGGCAACTTCAATTTTTTGTTAAGATCCTAATTCAAGGTGTAGCACTTGGATTCACACCGATGGGATGGATTTCGATATGTACTTTATATGACCTTGCTCTCACACCTTAATACCTAGCTCTTGGACCTCAAGAAAACAATATCCGAAAACTAGCTATTGAGGTGGAACACAGTCTAAGACCATTTAAACCACACATCAAAATCCCATGTGAAATCTTAGTCCCATCTGTTGCAATTAAGATGATAGCGATCAACCATGCTCCGTGCTCTCGTGCACACATCGGGTTGGCTTTGTACTAGCCTTTTGTTAGTCCTAGACAAACACTGCAACGCTGGCATTGCCACCCGCACCAGTCGATTGCAATTGAGAGATAGACGGACGGCTCTTATATAAATTGATATAGGCTTTAGAAGAACCACAACCCAAAAGCAAGCTATTTAGGTGGGAGAACCCAATAAGACATTAACCAAAAAGTCCATGTCCCATACTATTAAATCCCACAACTTGCAATTTCGATTGTATTGATTTTTTTGATTAAAATGATATTCAATAAATTGCTTGAATGTTCTGAATAGTTTCTTTGTTTAACCTTTTTTGCTTCTTTTTACCCCTGAAGGGCCTCTTGAATTTTCTGCCCATACTTCCTAATAGAAAGAAGCACTTCACTATCCTTCAAGATGTCAGTGGGATCGTCAAACCTGGCAGGTGAGCAAATCAATCCAAATCAAAAACCAGATTTTTAGACCTCCAAATTGAACTCAACTTAGTTTTATTTCAGCAATCTTGATTTGGTTCCATCTCCGAGCTTGGTACTGTGTTCTCCAACGCATTACATGTTGTGTAATTATTCAAAAATCTCCTTTAAAAATTGTCACGTTCTTGTTGATAGAAGTTTTCAACATGTCGATTGGATTACCGCTTTAATTTGATTTGGACCTAATATATTTTCTAATGCGAAAGAAATCAAACTGAACTGAAGTCAGATTGGTCTTTTTTCCTTGATCGAAATGATGAAGAATTAGATTGACATTTCTTTTCTGGCAATTTTCTTCTCATTTGGATGGCCAATTTTCTTCTCATTTTGCAGGATGACTTTGCTTCTGGGTCCTCCTAGTTCAGGGAAGACGACACTCTTGTTAGCTTTGGCAGGCAAGCTTGATCCTATACTAAAGGTTAATTAAAGTCACTTTTCATTTAATTTCAACCCTTCTTTTGTGGATTATCAACTTTTATATGACCAGCATATTATTCAATTACATTGAAAATGTGAAGATTGTTCCTCAGACAACAGGAAAGGTAACTTACAATGGACATGGCTTGAATGAGTTTGTGCCCCAAAGAACCGCAGCTTACATAAGTCAACACGATATTCACATAGGAGAAATGACAGTTAGAGAAACTTTGGCCTTCGCCACAAGATGTCAGGGTGTTGGATCACGATATGGTTAGCGACTTTGAATTGACTCTTATTTTTATAATGTCAAATTTGTGTTTAACTTAGACAAGTTTTTTCAAATAAGAAATGTCGATTCTTTGGGGACATCTGCAGATATGTTGTCAGAGTTGTTGAGAAGAGAGAAAGCAGCAAATGTAAAACCAGACCCTGATATTGACATCTTCATGAAGGTAAAAATAAACAAGGCGACCTTAGATTTTTTCCCTTTTTTCATCTAGAGCAAGGAAATGAATGAAGTAATCCATAGGAAGAAACTGATATGGAAAAAATGGTTTTGAGTTGGACTCCACCAAACAATTACTATGTTATTGAAATTCCTAGATCAACTGGGTGTCTGGTTTTTCTTATGCAATGGGTCATGCAAATTTCCACAGGCAGCAGCAATAGAAGGTCAGGAGGCTAATGTTATCACTGATTATATTCTTAAGGTAAGTTTGATAATAATCACCACAAAATCATGCAGGCACTTGAAAAATAGCAGAACTTTAATGCACATGTTTTCTCCATAGATTTTAGGGCTGGAAATATGTGCTGATACAATGGTTGGAGATGAAACGTTGAGGGGTATTTCTGGAGGACAACGGAAGAGTGTGACCACAGGTTAGAACTGGACGCATATCAAGGCACTTAAAAGTGTTTGATTCTCTGACTTGACTTGTAATTTCCAGGTGAGATGCTGGTTGGGCCTGCCAAGGCACTGTTCATGGATGAGATATCTACTGGGCTTGATAGCTCGACGACATATCAGATTGTCAACTCTTTGAAACAGTTTATTCACATTTTTGATGGAACAGCGGTTATCTCTCTCCTCCAGCCAGCTCTGGAGACTTATGATTTGTTTGATGATATCATTCTCCTCTCTGATGGTCAGGTCGTGTACCAGGGCCCACGTGAACTCATTCTAGATTTCTTTGAATCCATGGGATTCAAATGCCCTGGGAGGAAGAATGTCGCCGATTTCTTGCAGGAAGTACGTAATAATATGATAATTTTATTTGAGCAACTTTAGGAGATAAAAGATATTCTCTAGAGCAAGTCTCCACAATAACATACTTTTCTACTTTTCAACAGGTAACATCAAGAAAGGATCAGCATCAGTATCGGGTACGCAAAGACGAGCCTTACACTTTTGTCACAGTTCGGGAATTTGCGGAGGCATTCCAGTCATTTCACGTGGGAAGAAAACTTGGGGATGAACTGTCTACTCCATTTGATAAGAGCAAGAACCACCCGGCCGCTTTGACTACCAAAAGATTTGGCGTTGGAATGAAGGATTTACTGAAAGCTTGCATTTCAAGAGAGTATCTACTTATGAAAAGGAATTCCTTTGTCTACATCTTCAAACTTGTTCAGGAAAGTACCGACTTCATTCTCTTTTAATTCAGCTATAACCATGATTGTTTGTTGTGCTTAAACTGATATGACTTGATTTATCAGCTCACAATTAGTGCGATTATTACGATGACCTTTTTCTTTCGGACTAAGATGCATCGGGATACCATAACTCATGGAGGAGATTACATTGGTGCCTCGTTCGTCACCATAAATTCAGTAGTGTTCAATGGAATGGCGGAGCTTTCAATGACCGTAGCCAAGCTCCCAGTTTTCTACAAGCAAAGAGATCTCCTCTTCTATCCGGCATGGGCATATGCTCTTCCAACTTGGATTCTAAAGATCCCTATCACTTTTGTGGAGGTTGCAGCTTGGGTGTTCATCAGCTACTATGTCATTGGATACGATCCAAATGTTGGAAGGTAAGAAAAAACTGTGGTTATTCTTTGGTTGTAAGATGGAAATTCAAATCTCATTGTCGTGGTTGATACATTCATCTGTCTATGTTGTGTTATAGGTTGTTCAAGCAGTATCTTTTGCTTGTGCTTGTTGGCCAGATGGCGTCTGGATTGTTTCGATTGATTGCGGCACTTGGGAGAAACATGGTCGTTGCCAACACATTGGCAACATTTGCTACGTCCATTTTCGTAGCATCGGGTGGATTCGTTCTTTCCCGAAGTATCAAAGATATAGAGTTAACCTTTTTTCTTTATTTTGTTCTTAGCTTTCTTTCATAAGCAGCGTTAAATCTGTTTTATTTGATTTGTAGAGGACGTGAAGAAATGGTGGATTTGGGGCTACTGGACATCTCCTTTAATGTATGGGCAGAGCGCAATGGTCATTAACGAGCTTCTAGGGTCGAGTTGGGATAAAGTAAAGTCTTGTAATTGCTTAATGCCAACATATTAACCTTTCATAGATGTGAATCTCTGACTAAGCGATTCCCCATGTTATTACTTAATAATAGATTCCCCTAAATTCAAGTTCCAACGAACCACTGGGAATTCAAGTTTTGAAGTCCCGTGGGTTCTTTACTGAAGCATACCAGTATTGGATAGGAGTTGGGGCATTGTTTGGGTTCATCATCCTCTTCAACTTTGGGTTTTCAGTGGCTCTTGCTCTCCTCAATCGTAAGTGATTTTTGTTCTTGTTGAGGTTTCTATAAACAAGAGTTTGCCTACTAAAGCTTCATGTTATGATGCAGCCTTTGGCACATCCCATATAGTAAAATCAGATGATTCTAAGGGCACTGATGATGTTAATAGAATAGGAGGATCAATTCAGTTGCAATCTCAAGGCTCTAGTCACAAAAATAGATCAGGTATAGACGAAATCTTGATAGTTAGTTTCTTTTCATTGACTATCATTTAGTAGTAGTTAAGACCGTTTCCTATCTTTTCTTTTGAGTCTTGTAGGCAAGTCATCCAGGTCCGCGCTTGCAGAGTTTGAGACGACCATCACTGTCAATAGGAAAAGAGGAATGGTGCTCCCATTTGAGCAATACTCAATTAGTTTTGATGAATTAACTTATTCAGTTGACATGCCACAGGTGACTATTAAACTATGAAAATCTGAAGATAGTAATCTTTGATATATCATGATATGAGTGTTAAACCTCAAATGTTCATCAGAAATATAACTAAAGTGTTCTACTGGCAGGAAATGAAGAATAAAGGTGTTCTCGAGGATAAATTGGTTCTCCTGAAAGGTGTAAGTGGTGCTTTTAGGCCAGGTGTTCTCACAGCTTTGATGGGCGTTAGCGATGCTGGCAAAACTACTCTGATGGATGTATTGGCTGGGAGAAAAACTGGAGGATACATCGAAGGGGACATAACAATTTCTGGGTATCCAAAGAACCAAGATACATTTGCTCGGATTTCCGGATACTGTGAACAGAATGACATCCATTCACCTCATGTTACTGTCTATGAGTCGGTTCTTTACTCTGCATGGCTGCGTTTACCTCCTGGTGTGGACAACCGAACCAGAAAGGTTTGCGTAAACCCCATAATCTGTTATTGGAGGATTGCCTTCTTAACTCACAGCTAATCGTGGAAGTGCTTGTTGTTAGCTGGTTATGAAGTCTTCATTCAGGATCAATCTAATATAGATCATTTCTAATGAAAAAAAAAATGTTGCAGATGTTTATTGAGGAAGTCATGGAGCTTGTGGAGCTAAATCCGCTGAGACAGGCCTTGGTTGGTTTGCCTGGTGTGGATGGTCTCTCCACTGAGCAACGCAAAAGGCTAACCATAGCAGTCGAACTAGTCACAAACCCATCAATCATTTTCATGGACGAACCAACTTCAGGGCTTGATGCAAGAGCTGCTGCTATTGTCATGAGAACAGTTAGGAATACGGTGGACACGGGGAGAACGGTCGTATGTACAATTCACCAGCCGAGCATTGATATATTTGAAGCTTTCGATGAGGTGAATTATGTCAACAAATTCAACATATGAAAAATCTTTTTGCAGCGCATTCAAAATCGGAAGCTGTCGCATATTTACTTGTTCTGCAGCTTTTCTTAATGAAACGAGGGGGACAAGAGATATATGTTGGTCCTCTGGGTCGCCAGTCTTCTCATCTAATAGAGTATTTTGAGGTACATACAGTTTCATAAATATAACCTGGCTTGGATTGTACTTTCATTTTACTCGAATTACCAAGATATGTATCTTCAAAATGAAGGGAATCCAAGGAGTAAGCAGAATCAAAGATGGCTATAATCCAGCAACTTGGATGCTCGAAGTTACAAGCCCAGCACAAGAACTCACTTTGGGCGTCGATTTTTCTGATTTATACAAAAACTCAGATTTGTACAGGTGGGTTTACTGCACATCTTGAGGTCCCACTTTTAGTCTTGCTATTGACCCGTAAAATGTCAATGGGAAAACACATTTTCGTAATTTTCAGGAGAAACAAGGCTTTGATTAAAGAGTTGAGCATACCTCCTCCAAATTCTAAGGATCTTTACTTCCCGACTAAGTATTCTCAGTCAATTTTCACTCAGTTAATGGCTTGCTTATGGAAGCAACATTGGTCTTATTGGCGGAATCCGCCTTATACAGCCGTTCGGTTCCTCTTCACCATTTTCGTCGCCTTAATGGTTGGGACTATGTTCTGGGACCGCGGCTCCAAAACGTAAGTTCTACCTAGAATGTCAATTTGTGTCTCATTTATTCTCGAAGTTGTGTTTCTGAATGTTAGGTTCCTAGGACTCGGAGCAAAGACTTGTTCAGTGCGATGGGATCCATGTATTCGGCCGTTCTCTTCCTTGGGATCCAAAATGCGTCCTCCGTGCAACCTGTTGTAGCAGTGGAGAGAACGGTTTTCTATAGAGAGCGAGCTGCAGGGTTGTACTCAGCCCTTCCATACGCATTAGCACAAGTAAAATTGCTTCCAAATAATCTGAGTACGCTTATTCCAAAATAGCGTTATGCATGAATCAATATTGGAAAGTTGCTTATGTGATTTATTTTGTAGGTTCTAATTGAAGTCCCTTATGTTCTAATGCAAGCTACATCATATGGTTTAATAGTTTACGGAATGATTGGATTTGAATGGACCATTGAAAAATTTTTCTGGTATCTGTTCTTCTCATACTTCACATTGTTATATTTCACCTACTTTGGCATGATGACCGTGGGCATAAGCCCAAACCAGCACATCGCTACCCTCATCGCCGCTGCATTCTACGGCATTTGGAACCTCTTTTCAGGGTTCATTGTGCCAAGGACCGTAAGTTCTATAGCAACCCATCGATTTTAATAATTCTGCTGATTTTGTTTTTCAACACAAGCGTAAGGCCTGATTTATGGACATCCTCGTGACTTCCTACTTAACAGAGGATACCTATCTGGTGGAGATGGTACTATTGGGCGTGCCCATTTGCTTGGAGTTTATATGGATTATTGGTCTCTCAGTTTGGTGATTTGAAGAACACGCTCGAGGACACTGGGGACACGGTGGAAGAATTCGTGAGAGATTACTTCGGTTTCCGACATAATTTTCTGGGCACGATTGCCGCTATGATGTTAGGATTCACAGTGCTCTTCGCGTTCATTTTCACCATTTCAATCAAGCTGCTCAATTTTCAGAAGCGGTAGACTTTAGCATTGCATCGATCCACGTAACTAGCATGTTTCTGTAAGAAAACGAGCAATGCTCAAGCATACAATGGGCATCATTTTATTTTTCTTTATTTTCCTCTTTTTCTATGCTATTTTTCCAGTCAAATAATGTACATGTAAATTAGCATCTAATTGCAATAGCAAGCAGATGAACTCTTTTTATTTTCACTAGCAACTGTCTCCATCTTTTCGATCATATTGAAACTTTTCGCGAAGAAGGATAAAGCAGTGAGTTGTTTGCTGCGACAAACGAATAGTCCTAAGACCAGAGACTAGATTCCGTAATCACAAAGAGGAATGCATATCATGATCATTTCCCTTTCAAACAACAGATCTCAATGAATGCCAAAATTTCAAGAGTTAGTGCTTATAAACCATTACATCAGACATCTGACCCTAAAGAGAGAAATCTAATTAGACACAAATTGAAATGACAGGATCAATTTGTTCTTGAATCTTATAATCAGTAAATCCTCGTGTGCAGTTTTGTCTTTTTATTTTTATTTTTTATGTATATATGATTTGGAGATGGTTTGGGCATATTTATACTTGGGCCTTCACTGAGGCCCAATAATATTAGTATATTTATATTGTGGTGGGCATAACAATGACTTTTATCTCTGGATAATTGTCCAAAAAGTTTTAAACTAATTGTAAGACGACCAATTCGGTCTCAAACTTTTTAATTTGGCTAATTTAGTCTTCACCATTTTCACGATTTTTCAGTTTAATCATTTTAATCAATTTTGGTTGAAAATCGATAAAGTGGACTATGGTTGTCCTAAATACCTTGACCGGCTGACTTGGATAATTTTTACAATTTTTAAAAATTGTGTAATTATTTTGTATTTTTTATATATATTTCTTTTACTATTCTTCTTTCCTTAAGGGCTAGTAGGGGTTGATGAGGCTTAGATGATGACTAGTGTCTTGTCAGTCATTAGGCGAGGGCTGCGACAACCTTTGCCTTTGTGCAAGGCCAGGGCTATGGTGGTGGTCCTTGCTACACACAAATCTAGCTCAGCAAGGGTGTCACGGCCCTTGTTGATAAGGGTCATGATAGCCCTCACCTCAAACAAATTTGGTGAGGTGAGAACCATTGCAACCCTCGAGAATGAGCAAGCTGATAAGGGTTGCCGTGGCCCTCATAGTGCACAAAGGCAAAAGCTATTGACAGATTGCAGTTAACCAGGGTTACTGCCATTGTCAATGTGACAGCCTGAATTTTCAGATTTCGTTTTCGATTAAATAAACCGGGCCTTTCGTCGACGTGCCGATAGTGCTATTCTCCGAGCTGATCACTCACGAGATAACTAGACTATCTAGGGAAGCAATTAAGGAATTTAAATATAATGGACTTGAGAATTCGACTAGGAATCGACTGCTTGACCGTATTGGTCTGCAAAGGTCATTACGGCACTGTCAGAAATCGATCAGAGACTGGAGATAGGTCGATTCGACTGAGATGTGTGATTAGAGTGTGAGTGATTCCACCTAATTGCAAAATACTCGTCGATCAGCATTAGACCGAATTTTCTATCGTTTTGGTACCCGGTGCCCGTAATTGAAATCTCGAGATTTTTACGACAACCGATGGTCGCCAATGTGTCGAAGATGTACATTGTGACTCGAGATAAATCGATCACGGGTCAATTGCATCAAAAATTCCTAAAAACTACCCAATAGACTAGGTCACGCTAAAATCGTTTCGAAGTGAAATTAACCATGAATTTGAACCCAATTTCAGAAATTGAAAGTTCTGTGGTGTCACGATCTATTTTAGGAACGTCGACTCATTCTCCGAAAAATTTTCAGAGATTCCGGGACTTTTACGGAAAACCGTTTTGGACATAGCGGAAATTCGTACAAGCTAAATTAAAGGAAATTTGGACTTCCAAGCCGAGCCTTTGAGTGTCAGGGATTTACTTCGGGATTTTTCTTCATCGAAATTGGATCTCAATTTGGGAAATTGAATGAAGAAATCGAAGTTATATCGGTGAAATTCGGAGCTTGGGAGGGGATTGGATTTTTGGATATCAAAATTGAATGAGTTGTGGATTAAATAGTAAATAATAAACATGGGGACAAAGGGATAATCTTGAAGACTTTAGAGGCTAAATCATGATGATTTAGATATTTGTGGCTTTGTTTTCAAGCTTGATTCTCTCTCCTCCTCCCTCCAATTGTGCGACCGTCCCTTCTTTCTGCCTTGCTTTTCATTTGTTTTTCATTCACTCACCCACCGAAGCAGACTGTCCCTCTCTCTCTCCGCCAGCGTTCACCTTCATTTCCCTCTTCCTCACGTCTCTCATCATCAACATCACCATCCACTGATCTTCAGCTCCTTGGACCGCCAGCACCGTTCGAAGATCGAGCAACCCCACCGAAGACCCCTGCCAGCGACGCTTGCCCCTCCACGCGTCCAAGCCCACCGAAGACCCAAGGCCCAGCGTCTCCTTCTCTTCCCCCACGCCAGCACGCCCACCTTCACTAATAATTGTCCCCTGGTCAACAGCAACGTCTGCAGCAGCTTCAACCCGCTCCATCTTCAGCTGCCAGCTCAACCGCAGTCTTCGCTCGACGCCTGCTGCCAGCATCGCCCGAAGCTGCTTCTCTCCCTCTCCGTTCAGTTCAATCCAGCGGCTAGCGAAGTCCACAAGCAAGCGTCTTCGGCCCAGTCGCGTGTCTGCAGCCCACGATCAGCAGCCCGCGTGTCTCTCTCCAACGGCCCAACAAGTTTCGGGCTTATTCCACCGAAGACAAGCCCACGTGAATTGCAGCTCAGCCCATAAGAAGTCAGCCCAGTTCAGCAGCTCCATTGAAGCCCACGAGCCCAAGTGAATTCAGTCCATTAGCAGCCCAGCGAAATCAGAAGCCCGCGAAGCCAAAGCCCAGCTTTTTGAAGCCCATCGAATTTTTGAGGCCCAAGCCCAGTGTCTACAGCAAGCCCTGCCTGACTCATTAACAAATTTCAATTTGGGTTGAGATTTGTTGGGCCCGTTTTAGGTTCGGTCCAAGTCCGCCGACACCGCTGAAAATTTGGATTTCGGCCACCGTCGTGCCGTCGTCGCGGTAAACCGGTTTTCGCAGTAAACCGGTGAGTTTATGCACTAAACCCTTCTTAATAGGCTAATGACGTCTAAGGGGTGTTTAGTTTAATTTAATTAGGAATTAGGCGATTAGTTAGATTAAATTAGTGATTTAATTAGTTAATTGTGCATGTTAGGTAGTTAGATTAAATTAATCAAGGCCTAGATAGGATGTGCTATTTATCTAGAAGGGTTTGGGAATTTTCCGAGTCCGTATCGGTTTTTAATTTAGTGATTCTGGCCTAGGTTAGTATTTTTAGAATTTAAATTGATTTATTTAATTTAGTAATTATTTTATTATTAAATATTTTCTGGAAATTAGGTTGAGATAGCTGGTGATCAGAATTTCGTACTGATTGCAATGGTATGGTTAATTTTTGCAATTGAGTGATTGTGTGTTGGTTAAGAGAATTAGTCTCGAGCTTTTAAGTCAGACATTATCCTATATGGGATATCCATTTCTTGGATCTTGGGTCGCAATAAATTCTGGACCTATGCCTCTTTGGGGAAGCCGTCTATTAAAATATGGATGTCACCATACTCAATGGTGGTGAGATGACGTCTGGCTACGCCAAAAGGACACTAAACTAAAGAGTAGGTGATTTGAGTCGCAATAGATTCTAGACTTACGCCCCTTCGGGGAAGTCGTCTATTAAGATATAGACGTGGTCGTGCTCAATGGCGATGATGCGATACTTGGTTGTGCCAGTAGATACTGAACTTGAGATTAAGTGGTACTCTTAAGGGGCAAATATTAACAATTGAAACGCTTGGGTGATTGAGTTGATGAGATGTTTCAATGGTTATATGCATTTGAGATATGAACTATGCTGACGTGCAGGACAGAACTGAAGTGAGGTAAGTCTCCATCTTTTGATTGTGTGATTGTGTGGTTAGGACACTTCTAGGTGTATTTCCCTCCTAATCAGGGTTTAGAGTACGGACTCGCTGAGATTTATATCTCACCCCGTCGTGGGCTTAATTTTCAGGATCGTAGAGTTAAGGACCTGGAGCTGTGCTGAAGTGATTTTGAAGTGTAGGTTAGTTAGGATCGCTCCTTTTTGGAAAGCTTGTCTTTGTAGTCTTTTGGTCATAGACATTGTACATGACTCTATGTGAATATAAATGCATGTTTGTTTGTGAGTTTGTTGTCATGCTTTTCTATCCCGAAATGGTTACTGTCAGGGGATTTATTATTCGCTTCCGCATGTGCAATAAAACGAAAAAGGTTCGCGACTCATCTTGGGAAATCGCAAAATATTATCGACCAGAGAGGGATGGGCACGTGCTCGAGGTTTGGGGCATGACAGTCAAAGCCTCGACAACTCTCGCCAAACCTTTAGAGAAGAAAACAGTAAGAAAAAAAGAAAAAGAAAAAATATTAAAATTAAAAAAAACATTTTAAAAGTTATAAAAAATATCCACATCAATATCGGCCCTACCACGTAGGCAGCTAGTGTCCACATTGTTAATTTCTGGCTAAAAGTGATAAAAAGAATTGACAAATTGTCAAAACGTTTAGAAATAAATTGTTCAAAGGTTTAGGATTGAATTGGTCACCATATAATATATTTAAGATTTTTTTTTTTTTTGGACAATTTTTTCCCATTATCTTTGTGCACGACCTGACATGTCTGAATTGGCATGTTGATCATATCTACTCACAACACGTGAAATGTAATTTTGTTAATTTTTTGATTAAAACATGCCCCTCTTCTCTTTTGGGCCGCACGCATCCCTCTTATTCTTGATGATATGATTTCACCAATTATTTCCTTTCTTTCCCCAACCGATGTTAAGCCCTTTTACCAGCAATTCATTGATGTTTACACGAACACTTCTTAAAATTTATGGCCAAAAAAATCCACAATTTTTTGTTAAGAGACATTAGAATTTTGCATAAGAGAAACTCGATAGTAGTATGTACATACGACAAATAAATCTGAAGTTAATTTGGTGTAAAATATTCTATTCGTGGTCTTTAAAATATGCTTTTTTTTTGGAAGGTATGATCTCATGAATTCCAATCAAATGTTTGAAAAATAAGGCGGAGGTTAAATGTACATAAAAAGGGTCATCTTTAAATCGGACTTCGTTCTACATTCTAAGTAATACGGAAGGTAAGACCTAAAAAGCTACAACCATAAATTTTATTACATAATATACGATTAAAAATCATTATTGTAAATTTGGCACACTCTAATGGATGGCAAGATCTCATGAAATCCAATTAGAAGCTTCTTTGGCGGTCCTGTAAGATACACCAACGTATCGATCATTTTGTTTGTATTTAGAGTATAATTTGCTAGGGAAAGCATGATTGGAAAGAGTCCAAATCTGAAAATATAGTTCGCATTTTCAAGAAAAATTGTAAACTTACACATAAAGCACACGGATTTGTCTGGTGGAAAGTCCAAATAGGAGAATAAAATACTAAGTTTGCCCTAATTTTTTTATTATATGAGAAAAGTTTTTGGCTCTTGCAACTTGTTGTGCTAGGACAGAGTGGTCCTAGACAACCAATATTGTAGTCACATCCGATCTTCGTCATTGATGATGAAATGACATTGAACGGACATTACATTATAGCTGTCTTAGCGGCAACTGAGACCCACGAGATCATTTTCTCGAATTATTTAGCTAGATCTAGTCAATCGTATATCAAGAATTAGTTGAATCATATAGGGTTTCTTTAATTTACAGCCATATAAGGGCATGAACATATGTCGAACCCCTCCTCTCATCGATTTGTATACTTCACCGATTGGAAATGCATTCCTTCGATTACACCCTTAGGAGACTTGTCTCATGTGCATCGTGCAACATGATCACTATGGTGGCTCTAGTCTCCACCGGTGCGATCAAGTCGTGATGAAAGAAATTCATGAGAGATCAATGCGAGTAATGTCATGTTGTATTTTTAGAATATGAAAAATGACAAAAAGAACAGTTATTTGGATTCAAAAGCTGATAATTAGATTGTTTTCTAATTCAGATAATTTAGATAGATATTATTGTGTTATTGGGTGCGCTAAATTCAAGTGTGCCATTTTAATTCGCTTGACATGATTCCCATATACCATCACATTTTGATCCCTAGCACATCTTGGTTTCAATCCTTAACAAATCAATAATCGTCATCCTTATCTCACAAAACTATATAGGTTTCCATCATATATTGCCACTACAACTAAATAATTTGCTTGAATCAATTGAACAAGTCACGTAGATACAATTCTGATGGTGTAAGTTTCTGTCTCGAATCAGGGAACGGGGGACCAAATTACTCTTGATCCCGCTTGTGATGATTGACTTCGATAAAAAATAACAAGGATGATGAGTTATCTTAGGACCGCTAGTTTATATATTAAGTACAAATCCATATCTATCGACGCTGACACCCCAACTAGACGGAGAAAGATATTCGAAGACTAGTTTACTACTTCTCACGCGTGATTATTCTCTTTAGCAAGATGACAATGCGTTCAAACAATGAAAAAATATATTAAAGGAAGCAAATGAGTGATATGTGCTGTTCTTGGGAGTGCAATTGAACTCTGCAGCAGTTTTAACTATGAAAATTGGGTGCTTTCGATTTCACAATACGTCATGGTTGTAGTACCTCCAAAGCTACAATAGTTTTGAGGATGCGGTATAATCCACTTCTGAGATGCTGCAACAGTAAAACATGTATTATCAGATAAAAGAGTTACAATACTTCGCAAAACAGTTACCATACAATATGAGTATAGTTCAACTACAGTTAAACAAAATGAACTTCTAGAGAAATATGAGAAAGATTAATTAAAAAAAAAAGTTTTCAATAGATTTATGAGATAAGACAAGAGTTAAGTTGACTCAATTGAATTACGCTTTTCTCTACCTATTAGCATATATTATAGTCTTGTGATTATATGTTTTTTAATACTCCAAGATCATGAGTGTAGAAAATCGGCTACCTTGACATCCATGAAATGCTTGTCTAGTCTTGTGAATTAGATAAGTCCAGGCTTTTGACCGACGCATTTTACCTTAGCCAAGAGTAGTTACATAGTTTGAGGAATTGAAGAGTAGTTACATGGTTTGAGGAATTGAAGTAGCATAGGTGAGTTTTGTTTTCCCCTAATTTTTTAAGCTTAAAGTCGATTAATGGCTGAGTTTGCCAGAGGTATGCTTAGGTCACTTGTGCTTATATCTATGATAATAGCTATATATCTCAATCATTTCAACCCCTCAAATATGAAGGATTGAAGGCACTCGGATACTATAATGAATTATGGAATGAGGTACGACAAAATGCACGAAATTATAATTTAAATAATCAAGTTAAGTGTTAGATATTCCCACAAATATCTTATATTTCAAAATTGAACTTTAAATCTCTCCCATATAATTACAATCATTCAAATTTCTTTCTTAAATTAATTTGCCTTATTACACCTTTATCTCTCTCCCACACATTTATATATTCTTTTAGAACACCCATTTATATTGATGGTGCAATTTGGCTAAAACGGTGATAGTATCGTAGTGCTTTTTAGAGCTGTAGTGCTGAATGGGGGTGCACACAGTAAATCAAGACACAAATTATAGGGTGTAGAGTGTAAATTCAAGAACGATAGTTATACTTACTGTGTGCAGTAGAACGTAAGTTGTAATTTTTAAGCAATAACAATGGTTATACAAATGTTGTCTCCAAGAAAAATTTGTAAATTCTACCAAAACCACCACAATCTGCGATCTAGAGAAGATGTTTGAATTGCTTCTCCTATATCAAAAGGTTTCTAATTCTACGATGAATCTATATTGGAGATCTTATATATTGAAAGCTGGAATTTACTTTAGGAAAGGTTTTATCAACATCTTTCAAATTTATTATAAAAAAAAAATGATGATTGAGAGTAATAACATTCCATTTCGGTAAATTATAAATAACTATATATATATATATCATATTATAACCCCATTAATGATTTTGATGAGGGACATTTTTATCTGACACCTCACTGTTGCACCTCATTATTTGGTAACGTCACATACCCATAGGTGAATAAATCCAAAACGTATGAAATACCTCAATTATCTCACAATCGATTAGGTAAGACGGGAGTCATAATGTCCACAGCGCAATCCATCAATCTATAGCCAATAAAAACGATGAGGAGCGCCTAATCAAAATAATTTACACTACACTCCCTGCAGCAAAATAGGGGAAAAAACACTCAATTTCAGATGTAATCCTACAGAAATGTCACTCGATGTCTTCGTAGGTCAAAGGAAACACCCAGATCAATATCCACCACGCATCTATAATATTCAAGAAAAGTCCCGTCGACCACATAAATAAATCACCTCACAAATGAAAATTTTCCACCTTATTTTATGTCATACTTTATTACTCTCATGCATGTCATCTCTTCTTTAGTCATAGGAAGAATAACATTGAGTAGAACTAGACATAAATACATGTTAATTCTCCACCGTGCCTATAAATACCCCTCGAAATCTCTCATATTTTATTCAAATCAATCGAAAAAGCCAACGCTCGAAATGGGTAGTGAAGGGTCACCAAAGCTTCCGATTCTCACTTTCTCTAGTGAAAATCTGAAACCAGGGACAACTTCTTGGGTCGCTACATGCAAGGAGGTGATCCAAGCGCTTGAAGAATTCGGCTTCTTCGTAGTGAACTACGACGAGATAATCCCGTCACAAGTTCATGATGCCACGTTTCGCGTTTTGCACGAACTCTTCGCCCTTCCCACGGAGACCAAAATGAAGAACCGGTACCAGAAACCCTTGAACGGCTACGTCGGCCAGATTGCCAAGCTCCCTCTACACGAGAGCTTGGGCATCGACGACGCGACATCTTTAGAAGCGACTCAGAAATTCACGGACCTTATGTGGCCTGACGGCAACAATCGCTTTCGGTTCTCCCTTCTTAAATTCAGCCATTCGTTTCCTTTCTATGTATCTTGAGCGTTCTGTTTGAGTTTGTGACCATTTTGCTCTTCGTCTGGTCAGCGACATCATGAACTCGTTTGCGAAGCTTGCGGCGGAGTTGGACCAGATTGTCACGAGAATGATATTCGAGAGCTACAATTCCGAGAAGCATTATGATTCTTATATCGAATCAACGACGTACCTCCTTCGGCTCTTAAAGACTAGGGCACCGCTGGAGAATGAGCCTAATCTTGGATTCATCAATCACACGGACAAGAGCTTTACCACCATTCTTCATCAAGACAGCGAAGTTAATGGCTTGGAGGTCGAAACCAAGGACGGAGAATGGATCACTGTCGAGATGTCGCCTTCGAAATTCGTTGTCATTGCTGGAGATGCATTAATGGTGAGTATTAATCTAAATTTCCTTATTGAGACAAAGGAATGAGAAAATATAAGCGCGGAGCTAGACATATCTCAAGAAAACCGTATTGCTTACTGGATCCACAAGTATAATTAAACAGCTACAATGATTAAATTTTTATGATTGAACTATATGATATTGCTAGTCTTACATTTAGGGTTTAAAATAGGACAGACTCTCATTAGAATTTATGGATCATACAAGAACGGAATAAGTGCATTTGTTTCTTAGATAAACAGTAAGTCAATTCAGATTAGAGGAACTGGTGAAAATGGTCACTAAATACTTGAATTTTATTTATATAAATGACTAATGTATTATTGGAATACACAAGTACATGTAGTTCTGAAGGTAATCTCCCTCTGTCAAGTGCATGGAATTACATATCTTGAGCTAAGCTCGACATAACCAGAAATAAAACCAGGATCGCTGCTTGGGCCGAACATAAAACGTCGAGTTCAAGACTTTGACTCAGTTACATCTATATAAGCCGGAAATTTCAAGTTCTAACAACTGAACCGGCATTTGAACAGGCATGGAGCAATGATAGGATACAGTCTCCAAACCACAAGGTGACCATCAACGGCAAGGAAGACAGATACTCGCTCGCGCTGTTCGCGTTCAATAATGGAACGCTCCAAGTTCCCGAAGAGCTCGTTGATGACGATCACCCGTTAAAGTACAAGCCCTTCGAACATCTTGGTCTACTCCGATTCTATCGTACCGACGAAGGGTATAAATCCAAGTGTCCAATCAAAGCCTATTGCGGCGTTCAGGGACATGATTGATCATGAAGTGCTGCTAAATTCCCAGTTACGTACTCTGGTCTTGGCGTAGCTTGTGAGTCGTGAGTGATGTCTTTCTAGTAGTCAAGGGATGACTACTTTTGGTTTTCTTTCTTTTGTGACATGGAACTCCACCTTGGTGAATAAATCTTAAACCCTTTGAAATACTCTCTTGCAATGACTATATTTGGGTGTCACCTTCATCTCGTAAGCTCACATTTAGAGGAATTAGTATGGAACAAACGGAGCCTTAGTTTTGTACATGACATGGATGAAAATTATGTTATCAAACTAAATCCTTGTATTAAATCCACTAATGATATTTGGATTTTTTTTTCACAAACCCTGAATTTTAAATGACAAATAAATAAAAGTTTTCTAAATCTAATTAACATGTAATGGAGAAAGTATCTCAAGTGATAAGCGTGTTCGTGGACTTTAACTCAAGTATCAAGAATGTTTCTCTTGTTCTTTTACTTGGAATTCAATGACCTTGGTGTACTCCTTGAAGCAATATTGGAGGAATAAGATTACCTAAAGTTTCTAAGAAAATTAATGAAGAGTTCATAAATGATTATCTAATGAAAAAAAAGAAGGTTTAAATGTCAAATGCTAATCAATGAATGGAGCTTAAAAAAATGGGAGACCACTAAAATCCAGGGGTTGTTAGCACACTCATTTTCATATGATGAGAAACAGTAGAAACGAGTTGGATTGTCTTAAATTTTATTTGGTAGAAATACACCCCATGTGTCAAAACTCAACACAAGTAAACATGAGTGCTAAAACTTAAAAAAGGTACAATTTAGTACCAAAATCGAAGAAGAGATAAGTACTAAATTGTCAACGGCAAAAATTTCTAACCAAACTGCTGACGTGACTTTTTCGGCGAAATTTTTAAATAATTTAGCATATCATGGGCTTTCGCCCAATCTGGGGGAGGGTCATGACCCCTCACCCTAGATCTGGGCGAGGGTGTGCAGGCCCTTGTCTACGGTCGACTAGGGTTGCTAGCCATTGGTCGAGGCTTGGCAACCCTAGTGGACTTGTCGGCCCTTATTGGTGATGATGGGATGATAGCAGTAAGGGTCACGTAGGCCCTCACTGATTCCCCCTTTTTTTTAATTTTGTCTTTTTGATTTAATTCAATTAATATATGTAAATAAATTAAATTTGGGGTAAAACGACATCATTTTGAGACAATGATTGATGAATGTACATTTTGACAAGCCACGTAGATGGTTTTATTAATAAAATAACGTCACGTTGGATTTCTGGCAAGTTTCACTGGAGTTGTTACTTAAGTGTTCAACTTTCAAAAAAAGTGACAAGTATACCTTTTGAAAGTTTTGACACTTATATGTTTACGTGTGCTAAGTTTTGGCACCTAGAGTGCATTTCTTCCTAGTTTTATCATATATATCGTATTATGATACTTTCGAACCTTATTGCACACATTGAATTCAAATTATCTCCAAAATGCAAAGTCGGCTTTCTCAAATCTTCCCAATTATCAGATTCTATATATTTCTTAGAAACAAATGATTTGTAAAATATTTTCTTAAAATTGATTATTTGCATTGCTTAACTTGATGTAAGAGAAACGGAAGTCTCAAAGTGTCTACATTTATTTATTTCTTCAATGAACTCCAGAAATTTGCCCCAGACAATGTGTCAACATCACCCCCATAATCAATCTCAAAGTGCCCCTAGATCCAATGTGTGTTCAAGTTCAACTAGACTTCACGTGAAAAAGACATAAAATGCGGACCACGAAGTAAACTGGGCACATTTAACTAGGAGGACGCTAACCGTTCAAAAGGGAAAAAAATGATTTTTTTTTTTTTTGGTGTTGGCAGATTTTTGTAAAAGCTTGGTAAATATTAAAAAAAAAGCTTCTCTTAAAAAAAATTCATTCATCACTTGATTTCCCAATAACTTGTTAGTAATTTACCTATACTTTTAAATTCTAAATCATTTTTATAGTTTACAAATTATTTAGGTAACGACTTAATAGGAGAAAATTTGTTAAGTCACATTAATTTAGGTTGGTAAACTCTGAAAAGAGTTTGTAAATGTAAAGGGTTGTTAGCCAAGGCATATAAATTGAAAAATCAAAAGTCAAGGTTGGTAAATTTAGGAAGAAAAAAAATAAAAGTTGATTAATAGCTCAAATGAGAGTAGTAACCTAAAACTAACGTGTAATTAATCTCATAGGGAAAATTACTCTTATTTAAGTTGGTACTAGGTCAACCTATTGTACAATGAGATTATGAGTTGGTGAATCATTTTAATTTGGTAAGTCGGTATAATAGGAAGGAGGATAACTCTAATTTAGGTTGGCTTGCCACCCTTTTTTGATCATACAAGTTGGTGAATCACTCTATTTAGATTGGTAAACTAGTCAATAAACACGAAGCGTTCATAAGTTATGGAGATAAAAGTTGTTAAGTCCGTATAAAAATTGTTAATTCATTAAAAAAAAAAAACAATACGTTCATATAGGCATTGATAAAATTACCAACAAGTTAGCTGACAAAAGTCACAACCAATGTATTACTAATAATTTGTTTGGCATTTACGAACACAGACTGGCGCAAATAAAAGTTTGTATTTTTAGGCACGGAATAATAGAATTCTGTAATTGACTGTGACTAAAGTTGATTAAATGTGAGCCATACCTAAATTTCGTGGCTTTTTACACATGCCATGAATTTATCTCGCCACTTGCCGGAAAAATAATTAATTATGACCTTAATCATGATATAAACTGTATCTTTGTGACAAATTTCTCTTCTTCTAGATCGTGTCATCGTTGTTTTTTATAATGATAAATTACGAACAAGTCTTAGACTCACGGTTCGAATAGACTCGTGGGACCCCGGGTGAGGGATACATCGATGTAGACTCATCAATCAATAACTCATCCAAGCATAAAATGAAAAGCCAGGTTGGACCATCAAAATGGGCTATATCAATTAAAAGGACGCTATAATTGTTTAATGGATATAAAAACCCTCGCCCTTTCTGCATAGTAACAATACAAATAGATATCGCTAACTCCTTTTTTGTTTTTATTGTTTGGTCCCGGAGGATGAAAGGGATGTAAAACTTGAAATTTCGAGTGATATAAATTGCCAAAATGATTAATTATAGTCATCCATTAGCATGATAAAGAGACTCACCCATTTGCTTTTCTTTGGAGGGTGATACATACCACTGAGCCGATTGATGTAAACTGAAAAAGATTTATATTTCATAAGTCGATTTATATCATTAGGTTGAAATGACCATATCCAAAGATCTAAAATTGTTATAAATTGCTCATAATTTGGATATCCTAACACTTTCGTTCAACGTTTGTTAGTAGGTCATTTGGTAAAACTAGATAGTCTCAACGCAAAATTCACTGCACCGTTCATTAGAAGTACTTTTTAATCACTTGTCCACTTAATAATGGCAAGTTGTTCGTTTTGGAAGCACATTAAGGATCGGACTTTAATTATCATATGATAACGTGGGCACATTGGTGATAACATTATAATCAATATCCTTACTACTTTATAACGCGGAAAAAGGTCTTGGTGAATTAAAAAAACACTTTCGTCAATAAAATCTTATGGGCAACTCCGGCGTTTACTTTTCGAACATTGTCATGAACGATGAGATCCAAAATAAAGTTAGAAAAGGTCTCACGCTTAGGAATATTCGTGTTCATAACCCTCCAAATAAATCAGAAGAGATACGGACAATTATTTTCGATCCAATGATTCCTCGTACCATAGTTTATAAAAAATGATGGTACGCTAAACTTTCATTTTTGTCCGGTCACACGTCCGGAAGTGGGGACCTTATAAATCCTAGGACCACAAACGTTACATCCTTAATCAGTGGTCCCTCAGAAAATAATCCACACAAAACCCAGAGGAAAAAAATTCCTTTTTTTAAAATTTTTTTTATAATCAATTAATTCCAATGGGTTCTCAGTCTAAATTATTGCCTGAACTTCCTGTTATAGAATTTTCCCGGGAAAATCTCGATCCCGGAACGGATCTGTGGATCTCCACCTCCAAACGAGTCGTTTTTGCCCTAGAAGAGTATGGCTGCTTCATCGCAACGTGCTCTGATTTCACTTCACAAGCTCACAACGAAATTTTTCATGCGCTTGATGAACTGTTTGATTTACCTACCGAAATTAAGTCGAGAAACACCTCCGAGAAACCCTACTTTGGCTACGTCGGGCAACACCCTCCATTCCTTTGTATGAGAGCTTGGGCATTGATGACGCGACAACCCTCAAAGGCGTCCAAAGTTTCACGAACCTCTTGTGCCCGGCCGGTAACGAGCGATTCCGGTATGACTAGCAATTCTTGAAAGATCATTTCCGTGTTTCCCTGATCTGAATTTTGCATGTTTTGGCTCGTTTTTGTCATGGAAACATTCATTTTCTTTATTGGTTCCTAGGGATGGCGCGCTCGCGTTCTCAAAGAAGGTATCGGAGCTTGAGCAGATGGTGAAGAGGATGGTGTTCGAGAGATATGGGGTAAAGAAGTGCTATGACTCGCATGTCATGTCGAGCACTTATCTCCTTCGGTTCATGAAATATAGGGCTCCGGAGATGAATGAGACAAATCGTGGCTGTGATGTCCACACAGATAAGAGCTTTGTGACCATACTTCACCAGAATCAGATTGATGGTTTGGAGGTCAAGACAAAGGATGGCGATTGGATTGCCTTTGAACCTTCACCATCATCATTCTTGGTCATGGCAGGCGATGCATTCTTGGTAGGTGATCAATAGACAGATCTGTGATTCCAACCTCAGATTTGCTAGCTATGTCTGATTAATTATTGTGTCATAAAAAAATAAAATCAACTTAAGGATGAAATATAGTTGATCTTGATCTGTAGACCGGAACTAATCTTGACTCTAGTTGAATCGAATTCATGTCAAGCTCAACTTTGTAGTACCTTTCCCTCATTTTCTTGTTTTCTGTGTGGATCCAACATAGCTTGCTCGCACCTGTTACTAAAAGGACATCAATCTATCAAAAAGTTCGAACATATTCAGCTGATTATTGACAACATCTTGTATGAGAGTCTCCCTATTGACTTGAGTAATGGAAAATGACTGAACTGCTTCCGAACAGGCGTGGAGCAATGGAAGGATACATTCTCCATTGCATCAAGTGGTGATGAAGGAGAAGAAATCGCCCAGGTACTCGCTGGGCTTGTTCACCTTCCACAGTGGAATAATAGAAATCCCGCAAGAATTAGCAGATCCCGAGAATCCATTGAAGTTCAAAGCGTTCGATCATTATGGGTTGCTCCGTTACTTTTGCCAGGACGGCGTCCCCAAGATGTGTGCACTGCCCAGGCGTACTGCGGCGTTTAAAAAGAACCACAGGATCAGATAATTGATAACGCACCACGTTCTTCACAGCTTATGTTTTCTGCAAACATGTTTCCGTCTTTGTGACCTGCGAATGTATATTTACGTAAAATGTACTGAAGAAATAAGGTACTCGATCGTGTGGCATCATATCGTAATTGAATAATGATCAACTCATAAGCATCTTGACCGACTGCTAAATGTATATTTATTGCGTCATAAAGATATCATAGTTGAATGAGGTCATGCAGCAAGTTACATACAGAGAAGGCTTCACGCTCCAATAATTTACTTAAAAAAACAACAAAACAAGACGTGGACTAGATTTAGTTGAATGCATGCTCACGGAATTCCAGTTTCTCAGTCCGGTGCCCTCCTGATAGAACTCATGTGTCCAAGCCTCGTATGCCACGATTTTGTTGTGTTTTGACCTGAGGCCTCGGAGAATATAGCAGATGAGACAATTATCGCCGTTTCCACGACGAGATATAACTCATAGTCTATTCTCTCTTGCGTCAGAGTAAACACACATCGAGAGACCTTCAAAACTCCATCTTCAAAGAAGATCCAACATACGAACACTTCAAGAGCACTCAGCGAGACGAGGTTATTTCTCTGTCCTGGCACATGCCTTACGTCGGTCAACGTACTCATCACTCCATCGTGTATCTTAATCAGAACTATTCCAATCCCTACTACTTCACAAGCCGCACCATTTCCCATAAACATCTTACCATCCTTTGTATGCTAATACTTAGTAAACCAGTGCATATGAGAAGCCATATGATAAAACATCCAAAGTCAACCACCTAATCATCACCTAATGAACTCATGGTGCCTACTAAAACATCATCGGTAGCACCGAAGCTATTATTTGCTATAGTAACGATATTACGATTGCTTGCAAACGGCACCTTAACTTCTTTACCATTGTACATCAAACAATCTCTCATGTAGTGTCCTAACTCATCATAGTGATAGCATTGATGGTTCCAAACATTGGATCTCTATTTAGAACGACTCTTCCATCTTCTACCTCTAGACTCTTTGTGTTTGTCCCTACTCCAAATTACTAAACTTTACACAACATCCTTTGCTAAGTTGTTGTTTCGTAACTTCTTTTGCCACGAGGTGGACTTTCTCTTCCAAGGTAATTGTGGTGCATTCTTGTAGCAGTGAATCAGTAAAGTGCTCGATGAATATGCTTGAGACACCAAAAATATGACACCTTATTCCTCATAAGACAAGGCCTCATTGATATTCTTCAAGTGTATCATGAATTTGTTAAACTCATCCGAATGGGCTTAGATAGATGTTCCTTCAACAACTTCAACTTGAAACATCATTTTTAACTTATGCAAGCGATTATTCAAACCTTCCATCAAATAAAGTGGCTTGAGTTTTGGCCTCACTACTGCGGCATCCTTATACTTGGCGACTTCCTCTAACACCTTATCCAATAGATCATGAGGATTATGCCTTTCACCTTCTCCATAAACTCTATCTTATCAGCCTCTTTCATCACCGTTTCACAATTTGTCATTTTATTAGGGAACGCATCTCAATGTTCCACAATCAAGATTGTTTCTCCCATTGAACTTTTCAATCTCAACTCTTGCTTAGGATATAATTGCAAACACAATATTTTGAAGGAGTGATCAAACAAGCAACAACTCCAAATCAACTCTAGAAACCTTGACCTTATCTTTGGTACCAATTGTCATGGAATAACGCAGAAGGTAATGAATCTTACAATTTAAGTCTAACACACAAAAAAAAAAAAAAAGAGAATAAATTACTAGAGAAATCGATGAGAATCGATAAGGACACCAGTGATTTATGTGACTCAATCCCAGTGTCGACATCTCCTCTATGGGAGAGCCAATTGGAGAGTTACGGAATTACAATATCACATTTCCTAGCCCTACGTTACAATCAAAGCAAAATCCATAAGTGTTATCTTATACTTTCTCATAAAGAACTTACTCAAAAAACTTGTAAAGAGAAAAATTCTAACACTTATCTTGTTTGCTCTATTGTATAATGACTGAATAGATTTCGTTTTAATATTTTCTTATGTGACTTGCCGACTGAAACTAAGATCCCAACTCCAATTATTGCTTGCCTATTTTGATACCAAATTACAAGTTCCATTTAAATTTGGCATTTATATTTGGATTGGGATTTTTTTCATAGTTTTGAGTTCGAGAGATAATTTAACAGATATAATAGTTAAATGAAGTCATGGACCACTACACGCAGAGAAGGCTTTACGCTACAATAGTTAACTCATAAAAAAAAAAAAAAACGACAAAAAACAAGACATGCACTATATTTATGTATAGACATATATTTCTTGGACCACCATCGTGGACCATATGGAAAATGAGCAATAGATCATACCGAGTCAAGAAAAGATCATATGACATCTCACATATATTATCTGTATATGCCCGTTGTCTTCCGTGAAGGAATCAAATCTACTATGATGATTGTCCCTCTCCATGCGATCATTTTCATTTGATTTGGATTGACATATACATTATCAATGGTCCTGACTCCCAACTATTTAGGTCGTGTATAAACAGTAACACAAGAAACCATGGATTTGGCGATGCCGTGATTTCTTAACTCTGTCAACAAAAGCATTAAAAGAATTAAATTCTACTCCATGTTCAATCTTTCCTCAAAAGCGAATATGAGGTGCATCAGTATTAGTAATCAATTCAATATGTAAATCCTTCCCGTTTAGAAACGTAAATATGCATTTAACATAACGATCGCCCAGGCCAAAAGTGGCTCCTGAACAAGCAATTATTCAAGTGATATTCAGTAGTTTAGCTTATTAATTATATTGCCAACTTGGTGTCGCACATAATCAATCACCATGAAAATCAAGTGAGGATCGATCAACCGACTGCTTCGTGCTTAATTTCACGTAAAGTTGGTCATATTATGTTGGCTCAATTCAATTACAATGTAAATGGTCTATGTGAATGCTATCAGAGAATCTTCACATGCAAAAGCAAGCATCTTCATTTCCCCACTGTCCTTGTCTTTACTCTCGGCAACCTTTTCCCCCGCACAATAGTTCAATTTCTCAGTTCTCAATTCATACTCGGCATATTGCTCCAATCTTATAAATAGCGACCAAGACCAAGACCAAGACGAAGACCAAAACCAAAACCAAAACCAGAACCAGAGTTCATCAATTCATAAAAGATGGGATCAATGGCAGAATTGATGCTCCCGGTCATAGATTTCTCGAGCCCGCAGCTCAAGCCGGGCACGGCTGAGTGGACCGCCGTGAGGGACGAGGTGAAGCAAGCGCTGGAAACTTACGGCTGCTTCGAAGCCCGGTTCGAGAAGGTGCCTGTTGATTTGCAAGAGTCAATGCTTGGCTCGGTCCAGGAGCTCTTCGACTTGCCCTTGCAAACCAAGCTCCGGAACGTCTCGCGGAAGCCATACCACGGCTATGTCGGGCAGTACCCCATGGTCCCGCTATACGAGAGCATGGGGATTGACGATGCCGACGTGTACGAGAAGGTGGATGGCCTTACTACTATCTTATGGCCCGAGGGACATCCGAATTTTAGGTAATTAAAGTTTTTTAAACATGGGGTTGCTTATATATACTTTGTGCCTCGTGATTTAACTTAGAAGCTAGGAATGCAAAATCCTATGTTGAGATAACTAGTTTATTGTCTAGGTAAAATTCTACTTCGGTTGGTCCTAGGCAAGTCATCTGTTAGATAACAAAGACAAGTCGTAGGCAAGTCAAGGGTTGGGATAAGGAGAAGTTTAAAGTTCACTCTAAAGATCTAATAAGATAAAAATCTACATACAACCATTGTCCAGAGCTACCACCACAGTTACAACCAAAAGAAAGAAAGAAAACACATTTCTTTTTCCAATTGCAGAAATTATCGGATAAATCTACTCAGTGGATGATGCAATAATCAAACAGAGTCGGTCACGGTTCACAAATTGAATGAGAATTTGTATTCGTAAGTGAATCTGACCTAAATCCTGATGTGAATTTCATTTTTTTTTTTAAAATATGTGATTGACATAACTTATTAGATTACTAACTTTCCGTCCCTAACTCAATTAAGCGTCATTGATTGTTTCTTAGTGAAACATTACTTACTATTATTAACTAGCGAAAAGATAAAAGACACTTCCATAAATTTAACCAACTTTTTGGGTGTATATTTAATCAACCTTTCGAAGGAAACAAGCTATATACTGAGATGGAATCCTCTCTCTCTCTCTCTCTCTCTCTCTCTCTGTGGCAGCAAAAATATACAATCATTCTCGGAGAAGCTATCGGAGTTAGATAAGATGATAAGGAGGATGATCTTGGAGAGCCTCGGCGTCGAGAAATACTTGGACGAGCACATGAACTCGACGAACTACCTTCTTCGTGTCATGAGATACGCAGGGCCTCAAAGTACCGACACTAAGCTTGGCCTCAACTCTCACACCGACAAGAACATCGTCACCATCTTGTGCCAGAACGAAGTCGACGGCCTTGAAGTCCAAACCAAAGACGGCGAGTGGTTCAGTGCTCAGCCCTCGCCGAATTCTTTCATCGCCATGATAGGAGACTCACTCTACGTAAGTCTTATTTCTTTCCTTTTGAAAGGAAAGACACGAGAATTTTCACATCTGTCAACCGATCAAGTATTCAAATTTATTCAAAATATCATTCCATAAACCGACAAGACACCATAATAGGGTAACAATATTTGATTTTGATGTAAATGTTAGCATATCACATGATACAGTCATTAAGTAACATACCGATTCCCAATTTTAATTTCCCTCAAGAGAATAACTGGAGTTGTGCAGCACAAAATAAAGAATAC
The DNA here is from genome assembly GCA_016097605.1 of Eucalyptus guilfoylei. Classification (NCBI taxonomy): domain Eukaryota; kingdom Viridiplantae; phylum Streptophyta; class Magnoliopsida; order Myrtales; family Myrtaceae; genus Eucalyptus; species Eucalyptus guilfoylei. The sequence goes on along the minus strand of CM027869.1, from coordinate 40,068,771 downwards.
GTTCCTTAACACGTGACATGATCCTACAGGCATGGGTAAATGGTAGACTGCACTCTCCACATCACCGAGTCATGATGAGTGGGAACAAGGCAAGGTACTCAGTCGGACTGTTCTCGATTCCAAAGGGCGAGTACATGATAAAAGCACCTGACGAATTGGTGGATGAAGAGCGCCCTTTGCTCTTTAAGCCCTTTGATCATGTGGAGTTCTTGGGGTTCTACTACACTGAAGCTGGACAAAGAGCAGAATCTGCCCTCAAAACTTATTGTGGCGTTTGATGTTGACGGACATGGTTGTTGAATAAACAATGATGTACGTGTGAGTGTCTGTATTTCTGCAATTTCCTTGCAAATTTGTAAGAAAGAGTCGTTTTCAACATTCCCCAATTAGTTAGGTAATGAACTTTTGGTGGAATGTCATGTACCAACCGTGCTATATGAATCGTTGTTGTGTTGTATAATAGTTTAATGAGGTCATGGATCAAATTACGTACAGAGAAGGCTTCACGCTACAATAATTAACTCATAAAAAAACAAAAAAGAGTAAAACATGGACCATTTTTACGTGTGTCTGTGCAATATGATTGATGGACATACGTGTGCAAGGACAAAGAACTTATTGCCGACCGCTTTTCATGTTTGATTCAGAAGAGAAAAAATTGTATCGATATCTCAATTAAAATTAAAATTTGCATTTGATTCACACTTTATGTTCAGAGAAATTTTTACCAATCCAAAAGAAGAAAAATGGAGATTTTGTCTATAGCAATGTGCTAAGAACGGATAGATGTATGCAAGCTTTTACCAAAATAGTGGTTTTTCAAATCTCTCCAAATTTCGACCAAAAAAAAAAAACAACTCTCTTTAAGTGATTCCGAACATACATGCCATGATTCCTTACTTCGATGAGGTAACCAATATCTAAATTAGATATTTTTCAGATACTTTTTCCAACCTATCACCAAAACTAATTAGCAGCAAAAAAGAAAAAAGAAAAAGTAGTGGTAAAAAAGATGATCCCATTTTTTCATGATATTATGAAAGGATAAGATATATTATAGGAAATTCTTCAAAAAAGATTCTATCTTGTGCAATGGAATTTGATAAGCGAGATTTCTTCCGGAATCCTACAACATTCATTATTTTTTTTTTCTCTAACAGATGGTCATAACTTCATTTGGGTTTGCATCCCACCGAGAGATTCACTAGAGACCAAAAATTGGTGAAGAATGAATGATGTGTTTCTTTTTTTTTTCTCTCTTCCACGCATTCAAAAGATAAAGAAATAATTAATATATTCAAGATAATTTCATATCTATCAAATATTGTCTCAATTCATTCTATTTTATTAGATTCGGGATGTGATATAGTTCCAAAGGATGAGCTAGAGATAGACAGTTCCAATAACATTTCATTCTTGATAAAAATACAAATTTTTTTTTTTTCTAAATTTACTTCATCTGTTCCATGACTTGAATAGGGGGATGCACAATACACCACGGCTTTGAATAAAAAGAGATATCAAGAAATGGCTAATCATAAAAGAAACAAATAGTACTTGGGATATTATATGAGATTAGTTCGTATCCAAAATAAAGAATTCAACTGATTAGCAAGGAATTTATTGATTAACATTCAGAAGTTTAACTTATCGATTGTATCATGAACTTTGTCTTATACATAATCAATCGCCATGAGAATCAAGACCAGCCGACTGCTTTATTGCTCAAAACATGGAAATTTTGTTGTATCATGTTGGCTGTTTCATTGAAATTTAATCAGTTAATTTAAATGCTATTAGAGAATCTTCACCTCCAAAAGCAAGCATCTTCATGCCTCCCACAGTCATTGTCTCTACTCTCAGCAGCCGTTTCTCCAACAGAAGTTCAATTTCTCAGTTCTCAATTCATACTCACTTGGCATTTTGCACCAATCTTATAAATAGCGACCAAAACCGAAGTTTAGCAGTTTACAAATGGAAACTCAATTATGCTAATATTTCTATTAATGTCCTTTGGGTGTCACTAACTTGGTAAGTTGTTCATCTAAGTAGTAATGCATTCTTGATTACCAAATATGAGTCTAAAGGATATTAAAATTACTAAGTGAGCATGTAAATGTTTTTGCAGGGTTCATTATGGTTGTGAACTAGACTAACCCTCTAGAACAGAAATTAGCAAGCAATTTATTTAAATGCGATGCGATAAAGAAAAACTCAAGATTGAAAAGACTTTAAAGTAAATGCGGAAAAAGAAACCTAGTACAAAGCTGTCGTGACCTACCTCTCGGGGGGAGGGAACAGGTTTAGGGGTATTGCCTAAAGGACAGACCTAAAGCCCATGATTAGGCGCGGGCTCTACCAAGCCCATACCTCGCGTGACGTTGGGGTATTTTTAAGAATTTTTCAAAAAGGAGTCACCACTAGCTTATTGGGGTCGGCTAGAAACCAAGTGAAGCATGGGAGTGTACCTCACTTTCTACGCAATCAGAGAATCTAGGATCGGGGACTTGATTACACTAATTGATCAATTAGTGCTCTTTTGGTATCTAATTTTGTTCATTCTAAAAGAAAATATTTTTATCAAGTGGTTTGGATTGATTTTATACCTATCCACTAACATGTGAGGTGATCATGTGGGTGTGTAATCATTAAAATGATAACCACAGCTACCAAGGTTTTAATTGCCATAAAATTAAACACGTGCAATTAAACATAACAAGATATGCAAACTAAACATGCGATATAATCTATATACAAGCAAATAAAGACCTAATTACACTAAAATGGTGATACATAGTAGTTTCTAACCAAACTCTACAATTTTTGGATTTTCAATTTTTTTAAATTAAAATTTTAAATAATAATAATAATAATAATAATAATAATAATAATAATAATAATAATAATAATAATAATAATAATAATTTATTTTTTGGGGCTGGATCGGGTCGGGTCCGATTTGACCCGACCTAGGTTCGGCCTGGTCGACGTGAGTCAGGTTCGGCTCGATTAGGGCGGGTTGGGCCCAGTTGGCTTAGGCCCAACCAGCCTTGATAAGGCCTTCACTAAATCCAGATAAGGCCCAATTGAGGGGCCCAATCGGAAACAAAGGCCGAGTGGGCCAGATCACACGAATTTGGCCCAACTTGGCCTGCCCTTTGGTCTACAACCACCCGGTCGTGACCAGAGGAGGTCAGGTGGCGTGCAGCCCTGGGGAGGGGTGCTTTGGCGAAGGCGTGACGGTGGCTCTTCGGCTAGGCGGGTGGGGGGGGGGGGAGCAAGCCGGGATCTCTAAGGTTGGGGTCTCGGTGGCGGCGGCAAGGGTCGCCATGGGGAGAACTCCGGCAAGGACTTGTATGCAAGTTGGTTCAGCCTCGATCTCCCTCGGCTACGACGACGTTGCTTCCAGTAACGTGACCTAATCAACGTGGAAGGGAGAGGGGTGCGAGACGGAGAGAGAGAGAGAGGCGCAAGACGGCCTTAAACAACGAGAAACAGGGGCGGCTTTCAATGGGGCATTTCACCGAACAGGCGGTGTGCGTCGCGGATCCGGAGGCCTCGAGCTTGGCCGAGGCCCACACGTGAGTCTAGGGTCTAAAGAAACAAGGCAGGACCACAGGGCAACATAGCAGGAGGATGGGTGGTGGCCGGAGCTCGCTCGAAACAGTTAGGGGAGCTCCGGCTGGCTCGGTTCTAAAGGCGCATGTAGGGTGCTCAACGAAATGCCAACCTGGTTTTCAAAGGTGTTGGTGGTGGTAGCGATGGTCGGGTGTCTTCGGGCAGCTCTCCGTCGGTGGCAAGGTGTCTCCGGTCACCTCTCCGGTTTTCTTTTCCTGTTGCTCCTCAGCTTCCCCCTTTTCTTCTTCGTTTTTGTTCTCTCCCTCTTTGTGCTATTGGGCTCCGAGGACTACAGCGGCGGTCGACAGCTCACCGACGGCAGCTAGACGTTCAGGGATCTCCTCGGCTCCTTCTCCGGCCTGTTCTCCTTCCTTTCCTTTTGGTTTCTCTTCGTGTTTTTTTCTTCGTGCTTGCTTCCCCCCTGTTCTGTGTTTCTCTCCTCTCCTGAAAACTCTCCCCCGCCTCTTTCGATCCTGTTCTCTCTCTCCTTTTAGAGCAGTTGGCCGGCTCGCATGGCCTCTATAACTGCCAGCTTGCCGGTTGGACTGCCCCCTGACCCGTGGATCACGCTGCTCGTCTGCCACCTCGATCCCTGACCTCTGTCGTTGCTGCTCCTTTCCTGCAGGTGTGCGCGAAGGACAGCAAGAGGAAGAAGCTGAGGCGCGGGCTAGGCCGAGTAGGCTGGGTCAAGCCTAGCGTGGGGAAAGAAGAAAATGAAGGGGGCGGGTCGGGCCAAGGCCAAATCTGGCCCAACCTGACAGTTTTCCTTTTTTTCTTTTTTAAAATTAATTAATTAAATAATTAATTTTTAATTTTTTTTGTGTGACTAATTCCTAACCTTTAATGCTATTAAGTCTTAAGTAAAATGGTGAAATTTAAGTGTTAACAGCTGCCACTTTTTGAATGGGAGCTCGAAGAGGTTCCTTTCAAAGACAAGAGACGCCTAAATTTTGCCCCTTAAACGATGACAATCGAGGCTGCAAATGGGAAAAGGATATGAAGGGATGTCCCTCGACCGAGATGGGAAAATCTTACTGTATGATAACTAGTTTCGATTGGCAGGGAGGTCTCATTGTGTAAGAATAAGTTTCGACTGGATGATAGTCTCACCGTGTACAAACGGGTTTCGACCGGGTATGATAGTCTCACCGTGTACAAACGGATTTCGATTGGGAGAAATGTCTCACCGTGTACAAATGGGTTTCAATCGGATGTGATAGTCCCATCGTGTACAAACGAGTTTCGACTGGGAGAAAGGTCTCACCGTGTACAAACGGGTTTCGACCGGATATGATAGTCTCACCATGTACAAACGGGTTTTGACTGGAAGAAAGGTCTCACTGTGTACAAACGGGTTTTGACCGAGTATGATAGTCTCACCGTATACAAACGGGTTTTGACTAGGAGAAATGTCTCACCGTGTACAAACGGGTTTTCACTGGGAGAAAGGTCTCGCCGTGTACAAACGGGTTTCAACCGGGTATATAGTCTTACCGTGTACAAATGGGTTTCGACTGGGTATGATAGTCTTACCATGTACAAACGAGTTTTGATTGGGAGAAATGTCTCACCGTGTACAAACGGGTTTCGACCGGATGCGGACAAGTGTGGTTTACGGATGAATCCACAAGCTATGTGGTTTAGGAAAAGCTACCAACTCTGTGGTTTTAAGGATAAACCCACCAACCTTGGAAACAACATGGTTTAAGGCTGACCATGAACCTTTGGAAATGGCATGGTTTAAGGCTAACCATGAACCTTTGGCTTTTAGGGAAGCACCCGTTAACCCCTTAAAAACTGCATGGCTTTATTGAGGAATCCTATCAAACTCAACTTGAGCAAATGTCATTAGAGACGTCATCAAGAGACGTATTGGCAATATTGTAGCATTAATTGAACAATCTAATCAAGCTAAGTTCGTCTACTTTAGAAGAACATCATGTGGCGCAAAATTGTCTTCTTGCTCGGGGATGTATCATTAATCATCAAATTCTCTAGGAGTCAAGTTCTTATCAGAATGGCTACAACTCGTGAAAATGGCTCATTAATCATGCCAAACTAGAGCTTCTTAGTCAGAAAGGGTTTCTCACACACTCTTGATAAAATGGCTGCTTGATCCCATCTATATGCGTGGGAAGTAACTGATTGCTAAGGGTATCTCACATAACCTATGTCAAAGGCTTTCAGGAACATTCACGATGAGCACAATCTGATCGATCAAAAGGGTCTTTTGAAAGGACCGCAATATAGGCTCGATTATGGGCTTACACAAAAGGATTATTACTTTGAGGCCAATAAAGGAATATTTGTCGCTATTTTCATCGGGTTTACCAGTTGAGAACTTGGGAGATAAGACAAGATATAATTGCTTCCACTCCTTCAAGCGGTAGCTTCTTTGTGGCATTCTCATTTTCACTCGAACTATCCCAATCAGAGGAGACTTCGAAAGAGGGCTGTAATGTTGGCTTGGGAAAGGCTCGAAAGACTTAAAATTTTCAAGAAGGTTTTTAAGAGTCGGTGATCATCATGGTATCGTGACTAGGTCACTTGATCTTTTGAAATCATTTGACTTTTGGAACACAGCACATGTCGAAAGTTCATTCACTAAACATTTCTGCATGGGAGCTTTGCTCCTCTCTATAATTTCCTTTGCTGTTGCGATGATTTTTTTTTAAATTTTTTTAAATTTTTATTTTTTTTACGTAGGCACTTGGACTTTGACGATTTTTCTTTCACATAAGATGCAGCCTTTTGGCTCTTTTTCTTGACGGGATTTGGCCTTGCTTTTATCAGGCACACTGCTTTTTCATGCCCCTAATTTTGTCGAACTTTTTGTTCTTTGAACTTTTGGAGCTTTTATGACTTTTGGGATGCTTTTCATGTTTTCTCATAAATGTCGATTGTATGTGGTTAATCCTTATACCTTGCCCCAATGAAGGGAGATGATCACTACTCAGGGTTTAGAAATGAATAATCAGGCCCAAATTGATCAAAGCAATGGGTATCAGTATTTGGGTAGAGAAGGAAATGCTCTTCTTCACCTTGGGATGAGTCAAGCTCTTATGAGAATTCCTTTAAGCTATCACCAGAAGATTGATGCAAGTGAAAGTAATAGGATCTTTTTCAATCCTTCGCTCTACAACACGACTGTAACCTCCCATGCTGCCCCAATATAGGGTCGTTCTCAACAGGGGTACTTTGAAGGATCGTCTTTATCTGGCCCAAAGAGCTAGCAAGAGATTAGTATGGTGCTTGGGATTGATGAAAGAAATGCCTTTATTGTTTTTGATCTTAGCGCTCAATGCGAATGAATCATTCGTCCTAAGAGAAGGTCGTTTTCCATTCAACTCTCAAAAGTGTTTGAAAGACGTGTTTGGAAATGGCTTACATTTCTTCATCCTAAGCACTTCTTGTTTGGCATGATTATCATTCCCTTTCAGTTTTGTCGAAATCACTCATATGACATTCCCCTCACGGAGACACAATTAACAACAACTGAATCGACAACATGCAAGACCCCAAGCGCTTTGCTTTTCATTCATTCATCTCTTTCATCATTTTCGATTTTTTTTTATTATAACAGGAAAAGGAATACCTGACTGCCTCTACAGAGGTTGGGTAGCCATTTGAATTGACTTTTTAGGGGCAACGATTAACGTCTTCCATCCTATTGTAACTTCATCGAGTTGGTTGGATGGCTGAAATACAAATAAGTATGCATGTATGGGAATACCTGATTGCCTCTGTAGAGGTTGGGTAGCTATTTGAATCGACTTTTCAGGGGCAACGGTTAACGTCTTCCATCCTGTTGTAACTTTATCGAGTTGGTTGGATATCTGAAATACAAATAAGTATGTTGTATGCGATGTATGAATGATATGCATGTATGCGATGTGACTCAGATTATGCATGAAATGGCTCTAAGGCCTTGATTTCATTCATGGGAAATATTTCTTGACAGCATCAGCATTTATAGGCTTAGACAGCTCACGGCCGTCCATTTCAACTAAAACCATAGCACCACCTGGGAGGATCTTCTTAACGACATAAGGTCCTTCATAGTTTAGGGTGAACTTGCCACGATGATCAGGGATGATTGGCATCACTTTCCTTAGCACCAAGTCATTGACCTCAAAGTGCCTAGGACGAACCTTCCGATTGAAGACCTTCGCGACCCGTTTTTGATAACATTGACCATGACATATAACTTTTAGCTTCTTCCCATCAATCATGTTTAGCTGCTTATGCCTCTGCCGTATCCATTTGGCTTCATCGAGCTTCGACTGAGAAAGGACCCTTAACAAGGGAATCTCAACCTCTACAGGCAAGATAGCCTCTATTCCATATACTAACAAAAAAGGAGTTGCCCCTGTGGAGGTGCAAATAGATGTTCGGTATGCCATCAGTGCGTAAGGAAGCCTTTCGTGCCAATCACGATAATTTTTGGCTGTCTTTGCCAAGATCTTCTTTATGTTCTTGTTTGCTGCTTCAACTGCCTCATTCATTTGAGGATGGTATGGTGATGAGTTCAAATGTCGAACTCGAAACTCATCAAGCAAGTCATCTACGACCTTGTTGTTTAAGTTGGATCCATTGTCAATGATGATTGCCTCCGGCACACCATAACGGGCAATAATATCGCGATGAACGAACTTGGCCACATTCTTGGCAGTGACATTAGCGTACGAGTTGGCTTCAATCCACTTCGTAAAGTAGTCGATTGCCACTAAGATGAATCAATGTCCATTTGACGCCTTGGGATTGATGGGCCCAATTACGTCAATTCCCTACATAGAGAAAGGCCAAGATTGAGACATTTGGTGAAGCTCATTTATTGGAGCGTTTATCTTATCCCCCTAAATTTGGCATTGGTGACAACATCGTACGTGTTGCATGCAGTCAGATTCCATGGTCAGCCAATAGTAGCCGAGTCGCATGATCTTTCTCACCAAGAGGTGACCATTCATGTGGGAGCCACACTCCCTTTTGTGTATTTCCTTCATCAAACGATTGGCTTCCTTAGCATCAACGCATCTTAGTAACGTTGAGTTAAAGGATCTTTTGTAAAGCGTACCTCCATTGACGAAAAATTTCGATGGCAACTTTGTCAAATATTTTTTGTTTGACATGTCGCTCTCTTGGGGAAACTCACCATTCTGAAGATAATCTAAGATGTCACAATACCATGGCTCTCCATCAGGCTCCTCTTCAATTATCATACAATAAGCTGGGCGTCTAAGAATTTTAAGTCTCAACGGTTCAATGTCCATGCCTCCAGCTACTCGCAACATTGAAGACAAGGTAGCCAGGGCATCAACAAACTGATTTTGGGACCTTGGTAAGTATTTGAATGATATTTCTTGGAATTCTTCCGTCAACTTCCCCAGGAACTCATGATACAGAATCAATTTAGAATCCCATGTTCGCCATTCACCTTCGGTTTGTAAGATGATAAGGCAGAATCACCATAAACCCGCAGCTTATGGATCTTCATATTGATGGCAGCCTGGAGGCCAAGAATGCATGCCTTGTACTCAGCGACGTTATTCGTACAAGGGAACGTCAATTTAGTGGTGACAGGGTAGTGTTGTCCGTCTGGGGAGATAAGAACTGCCCCAGTACCAGACTTGGCTAAGTTAACATTGCCCATTTGTCACTTGATACAAGTAAAACTTGTCCCCCCGTGTCACTATTCTCATCAGATGCTCCGGACCCCTCGAAACTTTCTGCTAACATGTCTGCTATGGCGCAACCTTTGACGGACTGTTGTCTCAGGCTCTAAACGTCGAACTCTGAAATTAAGATTTGCCACTTAGCCAACTTGCCAACCAATGCCGGCTTCTCTAAGAGATACTTGATGGGATCATTTTCGGTCGCTAGTAAGGTTTTGTGATGAAGTGTGTATTGCCGCAGTCTGTGGAAGACCCAAATCAAAGCCACGTAAGTTCTCTCAACTTCTGTGTAGTTCATCTCGGAAATGGTGAACTTCTTGCTCAAGTAGTATATCGCGCATTCTCTCCCGTCATTTGGTCTTTTCTGTGCCAACATGGCTCCCAATAATTCATCATGTATGGTTAAGTACAAAATCATGGGAATTTTAAGGAGAGGGGGCACTAGGACTAATGAATGAGTGAGATAGTGTTTTATCTTCTCGAAGGCACCCTGACACTCAGCATCCCACTCAATCTTTGCATTCTTTTTTAGGAGCTTGAAGAATGGCTTCGCTATTTCAGACAACTAATAGATGAACCTTGCCACATAATTGAGTCGTCCCGTCAGGTTGTGGACTTTCCTAGTGGTAGTCGGGGGTCGTAAATCACAGATAGCCTTAACCTTTGACGGATCGATCTCTATGCCCTTACTACTAACCATGAACCGTAACAGCTTTCCAGATCTCACTCCAAAAATGCATTTTGCGGGATTTAGGCGTAGCTTGAATTTTTGAAGATGTTCGAACAGTTTCTGCAAGACCTCAACATGGTCCTCACCTCGTCTTGATTTCGCTATCATATCATCCACATATACTTCGATCTCCTTGTGCATCATGTCATGAAACAACGTGACCATGTTCCTTTGATACGTTGCCCCAACATTCTTTAGACCGAAAGGCATCACTTTGTAGCAGAAAGTTCCCCAAGGCGCTATGAATGATGTTTTGCTCCTATCTTCCTCCTTCATACGGATTTGGTTATATTCGGAAAAACCGTCCATGAAGGAGAATAACTCAAATCCTGTCGTATTGTCAACTAAGACATCAATATGTGGGAGTGGGGAGTCGTCTTTCGGGCTAGCTTGGTTCAGGTCACGATAATCTACTCACACCCTAACCCACCCATCCTTTTTCATGACAGGTACAATGTTTGCTATCCAATCGGAGTAGTGTGACACTTCAATGAAATCCACTTTTAACAACTTCATGACTTCCTCCTCGATTTTCTTGGACAACTCTGGCTTCGTTCTTCTGAGCCTCTGCTTTTTAGGTGGCACATTAGGATCGATCGGGAGGTTATGCTTTACAATATCAGGATCTAACCCCGGCATGTCGGCATAAGTCCAAGCAAATATATCATGATATTCTTTCAGGAGATTAATCATTTGTTCTGCTTCTAACTTTGAGAGACATGCCCCGATCTTTATTTCCTTGACATTTTGTGTATCACCCAAATTTATGGTGACCGCTTGTTCTTCTGTCAGCGGTTTTGATCCCTCATGTCGATTCTAATCATGCTCGATCCCTTTCTAATCATCACCGGCATTAGATTCTAAAAGATCTCCCTCACGTGAATCCGAGTCACATGAATCTTTGTCATGATTATGCATAATGTAACTTTGAAGGGTCGGTGATGCTCCTAGAAGATTCAGCCTCCTTGCAAGCCAGGATGGTGCATACAATATTCTCTTCAAATAACTTGGCTATACTGTCGATAACCTCGTCTTCTTCCATCAACATCTTCGGGGGTCCCGGAAATGTTTCTTTCAGTGGAGGAGGAAGAACACTTTGGCAACTTCTATATTTTATAATTCGACCTCTGCGGTCACCTCGGCCTCCACGTTCACCTTGACCTCCTCGAGTGCCTCGACCTTCACATTCATTGCGGCCTCCTCTATTGTCATGGCCTCCACGCTCTTCAACAAACCCTAAGCCTTTTCTCCTTAGAACTCTTTGAGCCTCGATAGGCTTTCGGATCCCTTGTCCATACAACCCTAGACCACCTCCAGGGTTGTACCCATTCGGTAGCATAGTCTTCCCTACTGCTAGGGCCGGCTTGGATAATTCAGGAATGCCCACGCAAGAGCCCACAGGAACGTGGATCATAGACACCAGCTCGAGAGTTTGAAAGCTTGATTCTTCTTTGCACTCGAGCTCCACATATAGGATGGTCGTTTCATGGTACACCTTGAAGTCTGTTTCCCCGTGCATAGTGATGAGTCTATTGCTGACCACAAATCGTACCTTTTGGTGGAGGCTAGAAGGAATAGCGTCTGCCGTGTGGATCCATGGTTTTCCCAATAGAAAGTTGAAAGCAGTTGGTATATCCAAGACTTGGAATGGTACTAAGAAAAGCACAGGACTGATAAGTAGTTCCAACTCGATTTCTCCTAACACCTCCTTCCTCATCCCATCAAACGCGTGCATAATAGACTTAGTTGGATGTATCTTTTCCATCTCAACACCTAAGCGATGGAGTGTAGCTAATGGACATATATTCAGTGCAGAGACATTGTCAATCAACACCCTAGAGACAATGGTGTTATCGTGCTTCACTGAAATATGCAGCACCTTTGTGTGATCACCACCATCAGTAGGGAGGTCTTCATCAGTGAAGGAGATCTGATCCTTCAGTAGGATGGTCCCCACGAACTCCTGTAGCTGGATGTCGTCGATTGTTTCAAGGACACGTACCTCGTTAAGGATATTCAACAAAGCGTTTCTATGCTTTTCAGAGGATTGAATTAGCTTTAGGATGGAGATTTGGGCCGGCATTTTCCGCAGTTGATTTACTACGTTGAATTCGCTCGTTTTCACCATGACTAGGAATTGCCTCACGTCCTCCTCAGTTATGGCTTTCTTTTTGATTCCCCTAACAATGACCTGATCGAGTGACAGTATCTACTTCCTTTGTCCTGTAATCCTAGGGTACCGCTTTGGTGTTGAATTCCAAGGGAGGTTCTAGCATTATCACCTCGTCCTTTCCTTGAGGTGGTAGTTTGATCACAACCGGTGTCAAGCTTTCCTCCAGGATTTCGATCGCTGATAATTTTTCGACCATAAGATCAATCATCATTGGCTTAGTGGTTTCCATCTCGACATCACTAGTGTGATCCTCATCGGACAATTCTATCACCACCGGGGTAATCATAGCGACCATCCCCTCCTCTTGTGGCATCGGGTCATCCATGCCCCCCCATCCGTCAGGGACGATGTCCTTAGGATCGTTAAAGAAACTCGAGGCAAGCGAATATTTCATGTAGTAGTCATACTTTCCGCTCGGTTGACCCAACGTATCAAACACTTCACCTTTGTCACGTATCTCCTCTAGGAGGTCACGACTCCAAAAGGTTCTCTCAGAATTTGTTCTCGAGACATTTTCTATGACAACTTGTTCATCCTTCTCTAGGAAAGGAGACTCAGTTTTCTCTATATCACGGTTGTAAGTAGTATTGTGAGATGATGAGCTAATCACAGATGGTGCCATCACGAGTAGTGGCCTTTCTTCTCCACTGACATTTCGAATTACTCCCATGCCTATCATTTTATGGATACATTCTAATTTTTCGTCCATGGTTATGTCCTCCCCTCTTTCATAGTTCCCAGCTAGCTCGAGGGCCTCACACAGTTTAGGGACATCCACCACAAGGGGTCGCTCACTTGCTTGCACTTCCCCAAGAATCATATTCACTCCTTCGGTATGATAGGGCAAAAGGTTTTGCGGCACATTGGGCGTAGTTTCTTTGAATGTCAACTTTCCTTTATCCATTAGGTGTTGAACTCTCCATTTCAGTGCGTGGCAATCATCGATGTCATGCCCCCTTTCCCCCATGTGGTATTCACATGCCTTGGTCACATTGAACCCCGGGAATCTTGGGGGATTGTCTCTAGGCACCTCCTTGGCTACCAATCTCTTTTCGAGAAGGATAGGTAACAATTTTGATAGAGGCCGAGGTATAGGTGTGAATTCCCTTTAGGGGAACTTCTTGCTTTTGTCAAATCCCCGTGACATGTTTCCTTCATGGCTTTAGGCTTTTGTGAAGGCGTCGACACTAATTTAGGTGCAGATGGCTCTTGGATAAACGCTACTTCGATTGTCGTTTCCTTGTCCTTCCTTGTTGGGAACTTTTTGCTATTCCAAGTAGATATTCTTCCATCAACTATTGCCCATTCAACCCCTTCACCAACCTCCACCATCTGTGAAAATGTTTGGCACCCAGAGTATACTAATTCTTGGAAATAGTTAGATGGCAAAGTTTTCAAGAAAAGTTGCCTCATTTCTTTCTCACTCAATGGAGGCTTCACTTGTGATGCCATCATTCTCCACCTCTGGGTGAACACTTTAAACGATTCATTCATCCTCTTTTCCATCCGAATCAGCTCTTCTCTTGTTGGGACAATCTCAGAGTTGAATTTATATTGCTGTAAAAACTCGTCAGCAAGGTCTTATGATCCATTGAGCTCTTCAACCTCCAGTGCAATAAACCACGACAAGATAGGGCTGTCTAAGCTATCTTGGAATGTATGTATGAGGAGCGAGACATTGTCGGAGTAGCGAGCCATCTTCCTCAAGTAGTATTTAAGGTGAGTTTTAGGGCAGCTGGTGCCTTCATATTTTCTCATGAAATCTGGCTCTTTGAAAGTTTCGGGTACTTTCACTTTAGCATATGGGGTTAGCTTGTCCACTCCTTTCATCTCATATCCTTGAAGGACACAAAGTTGCTCCTCCATTTTGGCCAAGCGTCTTGCACTTTCTTCATCAAAGCGGATGGCAGATCCTTCCTTTGGAGGAGGATCCATATTGACGATTATGGGCGTAATAGAAGGGGCTTCCTCTGAAGCATCTTTTTCAGCAGGATCGGTGACATGCGGCTCTCAGTTGACGGTGGAGTGTGTCCATACAAAACGAGAGTAGAGGTTCCAGCTATGGCCGTGACCGGAGACTCACTGATTTTTTGACTTATCTGGGCCATCAAAGCAGTAAGTTGAGCCAACTGGTTCTCCATGTTGGCCACGCGTATGCTGACATTCTCATTCTCCATCCTGGCCTTTACACGAGTACGAATTGGAGATCTCCTCTTAGTTGTGTTGATAGTCGAATGAAAGTAGACAACCTATTAGTACTCGAACAAGGATAGATAAGCATATATAAGCATTGAGTAATGATTAGGCGGTCGGCCCATGACAGAGATCTAATTGTCCCAACTTGTTCATTTCATTTAAAGCAAGGTTGTTACATAATGCAGGAAAAGATATGAGGGAGAACCCCTAAACAACGAAGCTATTCTGAAGACGGAAAGACATGACTCTTAACTTCTGACATTGCGACACGAGACAAACTCTTTAACATTGTAACGTATGTGGGCATGGTCCCACTACATATCGCACTTGACTTCATCTAATTAATGAGGACAGCTTCCGCTTGTGGCAGCCCCACTAACTCGAGTCAACTTCAAGGCACGCTCCTCGGCTTCCTTGAGCTCCCTTTTGAGGTGTTTGATCTCAACTCGGTGGGTGATCTTTAATGGCACGTCAGGAATCTTCGGGCGTAGGCTCTTTGGGATCTTGTGCCTAAGGATGTACTCCATCAAGGCATAATAGGTCTTCTCTTGCCCTTCCAACTCCTCTTCAGGCCATATCAGCTTCCGGGGGTGGCACATATCCCACATCGACTTGACTAGCGCGATAGAGTCTTCATGATCTTAGCATCCATTGAGGAAGTCTATCCTGAGCGGGTCTTCTTGAATGGCTGGTGGAAGCTATTAAACTTCTTGGAATTGTCGGATGACCCAAGTTGGATAATATTCAGTGACTCCAGTAATTCCCAACAAAGGAATAGGTCCAGTAAGCCCACACACGAACCGCGCTTCTTGAACTCAGAGCCATTTGGCATGCCGTTGGAAATTTTCAAGTCTAGGGTTAGTCATGAAAATTAACCACTCATAATAATGATAATTGGGGGCAAACATTTTCCTATCTCTAAACTTCAGGATAGGGTGGTTAGAGTCAGAAATGTCATTCACAGTCATCAAGCTACCAAACTCCTTAACGTGAGAGAAGAACCAAATTTGTAAGAGTTGAGGAGGAGCATGAAAAACTTTGTTTTTGTTTTCTTTAAAGCGGGTAAGGGAAAGAAAGGTTTCAGTTAGGATGACATTAACAAAACCCCTTCCCATACATACCTCACGAACTACCTATGCCACGGAGGGGTTAATAGCATTCCTATAATGTGGGAATATCGCGAACCCGAAAAAAGCTAATAGGAAGATCCTATTCTTTTGGAAAGATGAGGCATTTTGAAAAAGCTCATTTAGGAATGAAAATAGGCAGGCTTTGTGATTGGCTTTCAAAACCTTTTTCACGTCCTCTCCTTTAACTCTAAGGAACTCAGATAAGGTCAATGTGTGCTCAGTCCCTACAGGCGGGCTAACAAACTTCGACACTAAGGGCTTTCCAATGGCAATGCCATATTCCTCCAAGGTGGGAGTGAGCTTGTGGTCACCGAATATGAACGTGCAAGTCTCAGGACACTAGACATGCGCCAACGCTTGTATAACACCATAATGAGTTTCTATTTCCAAGAGGGGAAGTAGTCGTCCGACATAGGATCGCACCCAATCATGGCCAATTAGGTTTAGTCTATCCCACCATGTGCGAAGCTCGGCTTCCGGGGCCGCAATGATGCGAAGCTCAGGTATCCCCATCGTATACTACTCACAGTTACGATCAACCTAATTTGCCATGGACCGACCAAAAAGGAAAGCGAATAAGTAAATTGCGAAGAAAAGAATTCGAAAAATCTCACCCTACTCATTGAGTAGTAAAGCCAATGACATAGACATACGCATGGACGGTGGTTTGATTTCTACTCTAAACGGCTCAAAATGGAGCCATAGGATCACCGGACCGAACCAACAAGGTCCTGGCTAGGTTAGGTTACCCATGACTCCGGTTTCGTCAAAGAACCGACCCGTGTTGCGCGGTTGCAGACCAGGGTGGGGACCTCTGACATCAGGAAGGAAATTTCGGGGTTGAGATGGGAGACTTGTACTATATGGTTGTAGTCGGAGTGGTATCCACCTCAACACCATCCTAAGTGATCATATGTGGCTTAGGTCTGGCAGCAGGTAGTGTGTGCTACGGTGTAGTGCAATGCCAAGGACGCATGCATGACCATTTATAAGCAATCATCACTCCATGCATAAATAAACCATTCATTCCTACACCCCCTACAAAACAAGGGTTAGCAATCACTTCCCCTCATACCTTCCATTCAGTATAAACATTAAATAACCAACCTGTTAGGGATGTACTTTGGACCATCACTACCAAATAATAATATTTTTGAACAAGATCAATTTCAGCCTAAGTCCTCTAAGGTCTAGAACCAGTCCTTAATGGAGTCGCCAAGCTGTTGCGACCTACCCCTCGAGGGGAGGGAACATGTTTAATGGGTATTGCATAAAGGACGAACCTAAGGCCCATGATTAGGCGCGAGCTCTCTCGAGCCCATATCTCGTGTGACGTTGGGGTATTTTTAAGAATTTTTCAAAAAGGAGTCACCACTAGCCTTTTGGGATCGGCTAGAAACCAAATGAGGCATGGGAGTGTACCTCGCTTCTTATGCAACCAGAGAATCTAGGGGGTAAGTACATTATTAGTACCAAAAGTTGTGTACGGCACTCACTTTGGTGCCAAAAATTTATTTTGAATCACTTAAGTGCCAAAAAATTTGAAAAACGATCATTTTAGTGCCAACTTCGATCAGATTGACCGGAAATCCGACATGGCACTTTTTTATTAATTTTTGAAGCTGATGTGGCTCACCGGAGAGTACAGTCAACATCTAAATCACAAAACAACATTGTTTGGCGTCTTTCCCCTAAGTCGAAACCCTAAATCCCCAAATTGAAAGACAGAGAGAGAGAGAGAGAGAGAGAGAGAGAGAGAGAGAGAGAGAGAGGGTATGGCAGCGTCGTCTTCTTCCCTGAAGAACAACACTAGCACCAGCTACTCCCTAAGCAGAGCCTAATCCATCATCTCCATTTGCGCCCTCTTTGTTTTCCTTGCCCTCCTCGTCTTCTCTCTCTCCACCTTCGACCCCCTTCTTCCTCCTCCTCCTCCGCCACCGCCTCTTATTTGTCTCGAGAGAAGGCATGGCAGCGTCATCTTCTTCCCCGAAGAACAACATCGGCACTAGCCAGTCCCTAAGCAGAGCCCAATCCACCATCTCCATCAGCGCCCTCTTTGTTTCCCTCTCCCTCCTCGTCTTCTCTCTCTCCACCTTCGACCCCCCTTCTTCCTCCTCTTCCTTCGCCCTCGCTTCCTATTCTTCCTGTCACTTCTTGCCCGAGAAACAACCTCAGTTTCCTTGCTCACCTAATTGAGCAACTACGATGGAGGCCAAGCGAGCTAGGTCAGCGTTGGGCAAGGATTGAACAAAAAAAAACCCTAATTTCCATCCCATATGAGCTGTGCGGCGTCATTTTTGTGAGGCCATCTACATATGATGGAAAAACGACGTCGTTTTCTTAAGGAGGACAAAAAATGACGTCGTTTAAAAGCCATGTCAATTTTTTTAAAAAAAATATAAAAGCCATGTAATCATTTTGGCCAGAATCTCTCGCCGGTGGCACCAAAGTGATCGTTTAGTGATTCAACAAAAACTTTTGGCACCAAAGTGAGTGCCGTACACAACTTTTGGCACTGATAGTGTACTTACCCCGAGAATCTAGGGTCGAGGACTTGATTACACTAATTGATCAATTATTGCCCTTTTGGTACCTAATCTTGTTCATTTTAAAAGAAAATATTTTTATCAAGCAGTTTGGATTGATTTTACACCTATCCACTAACATGTGATGTGATCATGCGGGTGCGTAATCATTAAAATAATAACCATAGCTACCAAGGTCCTAATCGCCATAAAATTAAACACATGCAATTAAACATAACAAGATATGCAAACTAAACATGCGATATAATCGATATATAAGCAAATAAAAGCCTAATTATACTAAAATGGCAATACATAGCAATTCCTAACCAAACTCTACAATTTTTTGGATTTTGGATTTTTTAATTAATTTTTTAAATAATAATAATAATAATAATAATAGTAGTAATAATAATAATAATAATAATAATAATAATAATAATAATAATAATAATAATAATAATAATAATAATAATAATAATAATAATAATAATAATAATAATAATAATAAACTTTTTTTTTTGGGCTAGATCGGGTTGGGTCCGATCTGACCCGACCCGGGTTCGGCTTGATCAGGGCGGGTTGGGCCCAGTTGGCTTAGGCCCGACCAGCCTTGATCGGGCCTTCACTAAATCTGGATAAGGCCCGATTGAGGGGCCTAATCGGAAATAAAGGCCAAGTGGGCCAGATCACACGGATCTGGCGCAACTCGGCCTGCCCTCTGGTCTACGACCACTCGGTTGTGACCAGAGGAGGTCACGGTGGCGTATAGCCCCAAGGAGGGGGTGCTCCGACGAAGGCGCGATGGTGGCTCTTCGGCTAGGCAGGCGAGGGGGAGCGAATCGGGATCTCTGAGGTCGGGGTCTCAATGGCGGTGGCAAGGGTTGCCTCGGGGTGAACTCCGGCGAAGACACGTACTCGAGTTGGTTCGGCCTCGATCTCCCTCAGCTCCGGCGACGTTGCTTCCAGTAACGCGACCTAATCAACGTGGAAGGGAGAGGGGTGCAAGATGGAGAGAGAGAGGCGTGAGAGCGCCCTAAACAATGAGAAACAGGGGCGGCTTTCAATGGGGCATTGCACCGAATAGGCGGTGTGCGCCGCGGATCCGGAGGCCTCGAGCTCGGCCGAGGCCCACACGCAAGTCTAGGGTCTAAAGAAACAAGGCAAGACCACGGGGGAACACAACAGGAGGATGGGTGGTGGTTGGAGCTCGCTCGAAATGGTTGGGGGAGCTCCGGCCGGCTCGATTATAAAGGCGCACACAGGGTGCTCGACGAAATGCCAACCTGGTTTTCGAAGGTGTTGGCGGCGATAACGATGGTCGGGCTTCTCTAGGTAGCTCTCCGTCGGTGGCAAGGCATCTCCGGTCACCTCTCTGGTTTTCTTTTCCTATTGCTCCTCGGCTTCCCCCTTTTCTTCTCTATTTCTGCTCTCTCCTTCTCTGTGTTGCTAGGCTCTGAGGACTACAGTAGCTGTCGGTAGCTCATCAACGGCAGTTGGACATTCCGGGATCTCCTTGGCTCCTTCTTCGGCCTATTCTCCTTCCTTTCCTCTTGGTTCTCTCTATGTTTTTCTCTTCGTGCTTGCTTCCCCCCTGTTCTGTGTTTCTCTCCTCTCCTGAAAACTCTCCCTCGCCTCTTTCGGTCTCGTTCTCTCTCTCTTTTTAGAGCAGTTGGCCAGCCTGCATGGCCTCTGCAGCTACGAGCTTGCCAGCCAGAATGCCCCCTGACCTGCGGATGACGCCGCTCATCTACCACCCCGATCCTCTGACCTCTGTCGCTGCTGCTCCTTTCTTGTAGGTGTGCGCGAAGGACAGTAGGAGTAAGAAGCTGAGGTGTGGGCTGGGCCGAGCAGGCTGGGTTGAGCCTAGCGTGGGGAAAGAAGAAAAGGAAGGGGGCAGGCCAGGCCAAGGCCGGATCCGACCCAACCCGACAGTTTTCCTTTTTTTTTTTTTTAAATAAATAAATAAATAAATAAATAAATTTTTTTTTATTTTTTTTTTGGTGACTAATTCCTAACCTTTAATACTATTAAGTCTTAAGTAAAATGGCGAAATTTAGGTATCAACAAAAGCAAGCAAAGAATATACATTGACATGTTATAAGCCTTAGGACATGATCCCACAAGAGCTAAAATCAAGTTGAGTTCAATTTCTTTTCTAAAGAACTGATTTACTAAAACTAAACTCACACCAAATGTACTCATTTGAACCCCCAAACTAAATGTTATGCTAACTAAAGAAAACTAAACTACATCTAGCATTTAAGTCACGAAACTAGGTCAACAACCCATTTTCATATGACGAGAAACGGTAGAAACGGTTTGGATTGTCTAAAATATTATTTGGCAGAAATACACCCCATGTGTCAAACTCAACGCAAGTTAACACATGAGTGCTAAAACTTAAAGAAGGTACAATTCAGTACCAAAATCGAAGAAGAGATGAATACTTAATTGTCAACAGTGAGAACCAAATTGCTGACGTGACTTTTTCGGCGAAATTTTTAAATAATTTAGCATATCACGGGCCTTCGCCCGATCTTGGGGAGGGCCATGACCCCTCACCCCATATCTGGGCGAGGGTGTGCAAGCCCTTGTCTACTGTCGACTAGGGTCGCTAGCCATTGGTCGAGGCTTGGCAACCCTAGTGGACTTGTCGGCCTTTATTGGCGATGATGGGATGATAGCAGTAAGGGTCATGTAGGCCCTCACTAATTCCCCCCCCCTTTTTTTTTTTTAATTTTGTCGTTTTGATTTAATTCAATTAATATATATATATATATATATATATATATATATATATATATAAATCAAATATGGGGGTAAAACGACGTCATTTTGAGACAATGATTGCTGAATGTACATTTTGACAAGCCACGTAGGTGGTTTTATCAATAAAATAATGCCACATTGGATTTCTAGCAAGTTTCACCGGAGTTGTTACTTAAGTGTTCAACTTTCAAAAAAAAGTAGCAAGTGTACCTTTTGAAAGTTTTGACACTTATGTGTTTATGTGTGCCAAGTTTTGGCACCTAGAGTGTATTTCTTCCTAGTTTTATCATATATCGTATTATCGATACTTTCGAACCTTATGGTACACATTGAATTCAAATTATCTCCAAAATGCAAAGTCGGCTTTCTCAAATCTTCCCAATTATCAGATTCCATATATTTCTTAGAAAACAAATGATTTGTAAGATATTTTCTTAAAAATGGTTACTTGCATTGCTTAACTTGATGTAAGAGAAACGGAAGTCTCAAAGTGTCTCTACATTCATTTATTTCTTCAATGAACTCCAGAAATTAACCCAGACAATGTGTCAACATCACCCCCATAATCAATATCAAAGTGCCCCTAGATCCAATGTATGTTCAAGTTCAACTAGACTTCACGTGAAAAAGACATAAAATGACTTTTGTGTGCGGACCACGAAGTAAACTGGGCACATTTAACTAGGAGGACTCTAACCATTCAAAAGGGCAAAAAATGATTTTTTTTTTTTTTGGTTGGCAGATTTTTGCAAAAGTATTAAAAAAAGCTTCTCGTAAAAAAATTCATTCATCACTTGATTTCCCAATAATTTGTTAGTAATTTACCTATACTTTTAAATTCTAAATCATTTTTATAGTTTACAAATTATTTAGGTAATGACTTAATGGGAGAAAAATCGTTAAGTCATATTAATTTAGGTTGGTAAACTCTGAAAAGAGTTTGTAAATGTAAAGGGTTGTTAGCCAAGGCATATAAATTGAAAACTCAAAAGTCAAGGTTGGTAAATTTAGGAAGAAAAAAATAAAAGTTGATTAATAGCTCAAATGAGAGTAGTAACCTAAAACTAGCGTGTAATTAATCTCATAGGGAAAATTACTCTTATTTAAGTTGGTACTAGGCCAACCTATTTTACAATGAGATTATGAGTTGGTGAATCATTTTAATTTGGTGAGTTGGTATAATAGGAAGGAGGATAACTCTAATTTAGGTTGGCTTGCCACCCTTTTTTGATCATACAAGTTGGTGAATCACTCTATTTAGATTGGTAAACTAGTCAATGAACACGAAGCGTTCATAAGTTATGGAGATAAAAGTTGGTAAGTCCGTATAAAAATTGTTAATTCATTAAAAAAAAACAATTCATTCATATAGGTATTGATAAAATTACCAACAAGTTAGCTGACAAAAGTCACAACCAATGTATTACTAATATTTTTTTTTTGGCATTTACGAACACAGACTAGCACAAATAAAAGTTTGTATTTTTAGGCACGGAATAATAGAATTCTGTAATTGACTGTGACTAAAGTTGATTAAATGTGAGCCATACCTAAATTTCGTGGCTTTTTACACATGCCATGAATTTATCTCGCCACTTGCCGGAAAAATAATTAATTATGACCTTAATCATGATATAAACTGTATCTTTGTGACAATTTCTCTTCTTCTAGATCGTGTCATCGTTGTTTTTTATAATGATAAATTACGAACAAGTCTTAGACTCACGGTTCGGATAGACTCGTGGGACCCCGGGTGAGGGATACATCAATGTAGACTCATCAATCAATAACTCATCCAAGCATAAAATGAAAAGCCTGGTTGGACCATCAAAATGGGCTATATCAATTAAAAGGACGCTATAATTGTTTAATGGATATAAAAACCCTCGCCCTTTCTGCATAGTAACAATACAAATAGATATCGCTAACTCTTTTTTTGTTTTTATTGTTTGGTCCCGGAGGATGAAAGGGATGTAAAACTTGAATTTTCGAGTGATATAAATTGCCAAAATGATTAATTATAGTCATCCATTAGCATGATAAAGAGAGTCACCCATTTGCTTTTCTTTGGAGGGTGATACATACCACTGAGCCGATTGATGTAAACTGAAAAAAAAAATATATATATATATTTCATAAGTCGATTTATTTCATTAGGTTGAAATGACCATATCCAAAAATCTAAAATTGTTATAAATTGCTCATAATTTGGATATCCTAACACTTTCGTTCAACGTTTGTTAGTAGGTCATTTGGTAAAACTAGATAGTCTCAACGCAAAATTCACTGCACCGTTCATTAGAAGTACTTTTTAATCACTTGTCCACTTAATAATGGCAAGTTGTTCGTTTTGGAAGCACATTAACGATCGGACTTTAATTATCATATGATAACGTGGGCACATTGGTGATAACATTATAATCAATATCCTTACTACTTTATAACGCGGAAAAAGGTCTTGGTGAATTAAAAAAACACTTTCGTCAATAAAATCTTATGGGCAACTCCGGCGTTTACTTTTCGAACATTGTCATAAACGATGAGATCCAAAATAAAGTTAGAAAAGGTCTCACGCTTAGGAATATTCGTGTTCATAACCCTCCAAATAAATCAGAAGAGATAAGGACAATTATTTTCGATCCAATGATTCCTCGTACCATAGTTTATTAAAAAATGATGGTACGCTAAACTTTCATTTTTGTCCGGTCACACGTCCGGAAGTGGGGACCTTATAAATCCTAGGACCACGAACATTACATCCTTAATCAGTGGTCCCTCAGAAAATAATCCACACAAAACCCAGAGGAAAAAATTTGATTTTTTTTAAATTTTTTTTTTATAATCGATTAATTCCAATGGGTTCTCAGTCTAAATTATTACCTGAACTTCCTGTTATAGAATTTTCCCCGGAAAATCTCGATCCCGGAACGGATCTGTGGATCTCCACCTCCAAACGAGTCGTTTTTGCCCTAGAAGAGTATGGCTGCTTCATCGCAACGTGCTCTGATTTCACTTCACAAGCTCACAACGAAATTTTTCATGCGCTTGATGAACTGTTTGATTTACCTACCGAAATTAAGTCGAGAAACACCTCCGAGAAACCCTACTTTGGCTACGTCGGGCAACACCCCTCCATTCCTTTGTATGAGAGCTTGGGCATTGATGACGCGACAACCCTCAAAGGCGTCCAAAGTTTCACGAACCTCTTGTGCCCGGCCGGTAACGAGCGATTCCGGTATGACTAGCAATTCTTGAAAGATCATTTCCGTGTTTCCCTGATCTGAATTTTGCATGTTTTGGCTCGTTTTTGTCATGGAAACATTCATTTTCTTTATTGGTTCCTAGGGATGGCGCGCTCGCGTTCTCAAAGAAGGTATCGGAGCTTGAGCAGATGGTGAAGAGGATGGTGTTCGAGAGATATGGGGTAAAGAAGTACTATGACTCGCATGTCATGTCGACCACTTACCTCCTTCGGTTCATGAAATATAGGGCTCCGGAGATGAATGAGACAAATCGTGGCTGTGATGTCCACACGGATAAGAGCTTTGTGACCATACTTCACCAGAATCAGATTGATGGTTTGGAGGTCAAGACAAAGGATGGCGATTGGATTGCCTTTGAACCTTCACCATCATCATTCTTGGTCATGGCAGGCGATGCATTCTTGGTAGGTGATCAATAGACAGATCTGTGATTCCAACCTCAGATTTGCTAGCTATGTCTGATTAATTATTGTGTCATAAAAAGATAAAATCAACTTAAGGATGAAATATAGTTGATCTTGATCTGTAGACCAGAACTAATCTTGACTCTAGTTGAATCGAATTCATGTCAAGCTCAACTTTGTAGTACCTTTCCCTCATTTTCTTGTTTTCTGTGTGGATCCAACATAGCTTGCTCGCACCTGTTACTAAAAGGACATCAATCCATCAAAAAGTTCGAACATATTCAGCTGATTATTGACAACATCTTGTATGAGAGTCTCCCTATTGACTTGAGTAATGGAAAATGACTGAACTGCTTCCGAACAGGCGTGGAGCAATGGAAGGATACATTCTCCATTGCATCAAGTGGTGATGAAGGAGAAGAAATCGCCCAGGTACTCGCTGGGCTTGTTCACCTTCCACAGTGGAATAATAGAAATCCCGCAAGAATTAGCAGATCCCGAGAATCCATTGAAGTTCAAAGCGTTCGATCATTATGGGTTGCTCCGTTACTTTTGCCAGGACGGCGTCCCCCAAGATGTGTGCACTGCCCAGGCGTACTGCGGCGTTTAAAAAGAACCACAGGATCAGATAATTGATAACGCACCACGTTCTTCACAGCTTATGTTTTCTGCAAACATGTTTCCGTCTTTGTGACCTGCGAATGTATATTTACGTAAAATGTACTGAAGAAATAAGGTACTCGATTGTGTGGCATCATATCGTAATTGAATAATGATCAACTCAGTCTAAATTATTGCCTGAACTTCCTGTTATAGAATTTTCCCGGGAAAATCTCGATCCCGGAACGGATCTGTGGATCTCCACCTCCAAACGAGTCGTTTTTGCCCTAGAAGAGTATGGCTGCTTCATCGCAACGTGCTCTGATTTCACTTCACAAGCTCACAATGAAATTTTTCATGCGCTTGATGAACTGTTTGATTTACCTACCGAAATTAAGTCGAGAAACACCTCCGAGAAACCCTACTTTGGCTACGTCGGGCAACACCCCTCCATTCCTTTGTATGAGAGCTTGGGCATTGATGACGCGACAACCCTCAAAGGCGTCCAAAGTTTCACGAACCTCTTGTGCCCGGCCGGTAACGAGCGATTCCGGTATGACTAGCAATTCTTGAAAGATCATTTCCGTGTTTCCCTGATCTGAATTTTGCATGTTTTGGCTGGTTTTTGTCATGGAAACATTCATTTTCTTTATTGGTTCCTAAGGATGGCGCGCTCGCGTTCTCAAAGAAGGTATCCGAGCTTGAGCAGATGGTGAAGAGGATGGTGTGACATCCTGAATTTCAAGTTCTGATTTCGATTGAATAAGTTGGGCTTTTTATCAACACGCCTATAGTTCTTTTCCCTGAGCTGATCACTCATGGGATAACTAGTCTATCAGGTGAAGTCGTTAAGGGATTTTAATGTAATAGACTTGAGAATTCAACCAGGATTCGACTGCTCGACTGTGCTAATCTACAAAGGTCATTACGGCATGGTCAAAATCGATTAGAGACCAGAGATAAATTGATTCGACAAAGGTATGTGATTAAGTGTGGGTGATTCCACCTAATTGCAAAATTCTCGTCGAACGACACTAGACCGATTTTTCTGTCTTTTCTGTACCCTGTGTCTGTATTTGAAATCTCGAGATTTTCACGATAGCCGAGAGTCGCCAATGTGTCGAAGATGTATATTGTGACTTGAAAATAATCAACCACGAGTCAATTGCACTAAAAATTCCTAAAAGCTACTCGGTAGGTTAAGACGTGCTAAAATCGCGCCAGATTGAAATTAACCGCGAAATTGAACCCGATTTCAGAAATTGAAGGTTTTGTCATGTTACAATTATTTTAGGAACGTCGACTCATCCTCCGAGGATTTTTTGGTAAGTTTGGATTTTCAGCAAAAAATCAAAGTATGGTTATTTTGGATCGGGAAATTCATAGGCCCGCTTTTGGGTGGATTTTTGGGATTCAAGTTGATTCAATTGATGAGGAAAAATCATGGATTAAGTGTGGACGCCTTGGCTGATTTGTTTGGACTTCAATTGGATTGATTTGAGTAAAAATTGAATAGAATTGAAGGGGAGATGTCACAAATTCGTAGCCAAGGGGGGGAGCAACCTTTTGGACCATTTGGCAAGCTTCTTGAGGAAGCCAAGGAGGGGAAAATGGCTAAGGATAATGCAGCAACAAGTGGGGGCAAGTGCTTGAGTGTTTTAGATATTATTTAAAGACTTTTGTGGCCAAATGGGCCCCTCCATCTTCAGCTGGCTTCTTCTTCTTCCCTTGGCTTCACTTTCTCCATCTTTGTGTGTTTTGTGAGCTTGAGAGAACCAGAGATCAGCTAGCTCTTTCCCCCTTCAGCCAAGCCAGCCACCGCCGAGCAATCTGAGCAGCAGCTGCCTGTCGCATGCCGCACGCCCACGCCCACGCCCGTTGCCCACGTGTCCTGCACGCTCGTCCCGCGCCTGGTCGCTGTTCCAGCGAGCCTAGCTCGCTGTCTCGAGCCCCTCTGTCGCCGTTCAAGCTGCTGGAAGTCCCGCCATCGCCCGCAACAGTAGCCCGTCGAACCGTCTCACCATTTCCAGCCCGTTTTAGCCGTGAAGCCCTTTCGGTTCAGCCTTTGCAGCCCAAGAACAGAAGCAGAAGTTCCAGCAAGAGTTAAGACTTCTAGGCCCATTGTAAGGCTCTTTCGGACCCCACTTGGTGTCGCCGTGGGCTTGTCTTTCGCTCAACGTCATGTCACCATCGCCGTAGACTCACCAGACTGCTAAATTGGTGAATTTACGCACTAAACCTTGCTTAGAATGTTAATTATGCTTAAGGGTTGTTTAGATTAGCTTAAGTATGGATTAGTGATAATATAGAATGGTTAGATTAGCCTTAGAATGAATTAGTGTTAATCTAATTGGTGAGATTAGCACTAATGAGGTTGGATTAGTCCAAATTAGTGCAGTTTGGATTTCTGAACTCTCGCCGTTTGCCATTTTGTTTAGACCAAAATATGTTATGATCTTGAGGTTACTTCCTTCATGAAAAATGTTCTAGACATCTTCAGTTATCACATATATTTTTCTCAAGATTTTTGGGGATTTAAAAGAAGGAGATATCAGCTCCGTCATTTGTAAACAGAATCTCGGACTGTGCTGGAATTTGTGACCTTTTGGTATTCTAGGGGTTTTTATCAACTCTTAGGGTTCGAATTTCAAAATGGCTTCTACACAAAAGTTATTTGTTACATATTTTAGTTTAACATACTCAAATTTCAGATCAAACGGACATGTTTTACACCTCAAACCAAACTGATTTCGGAAAATAGACTTTTTGGAAACGAACACAGTTTTTGTACTTGAGCAATTTACTGCTCTCGATCCCGAAGAATCTGGGTTAAGGTGTCTTGATGAAAAATGTGTTTTTTAGGTGTCATTTACAACATATTCAAATTTGAGAATTTTCTGAGCTTTTTTGGTTAGGTTTCTGGATTTAAACTTGGAGACGCATGAGTAGCCCGGTTTCTGCCAATTAGGACCGGTTATGGTTTTGTGGTTGTTCTTGATGTTGTGCTTGCTGAATAAGGTGTATCTAGTGATGTGGTGGACTTTTCGCATGCTGAGAACTTATGTGTGAGGTCATGAGAGGGATTGCTCTATGTTGGTTGTTTAGCGTTATTGCAAAGAGGTGACCTCTTGGACTATTAAATAGAAAATAAATGAGGTGTCGGGCCCGAACACCAAAAATTATTTGCCCAATAAAACAATAAGGTTTTAAACTAGGTGCGTGCAAATTTTGACGGATTAATTTTGAGTACGTGAGCACCTATGAATTTATTTCTAAATGTTTGTAACAAAAAAAAAAAAAGAGGGGTTACTAAGGTCTGTTTTCAAAAGAGAGTGGTTGAAAAAGAAATACGGTGTCGGGTTTGGACGCCAAGTTTTATGTGCTCAATAAAACGATGAGGTTTTGTATGAGATGCGTGCAAAGTTTGGTGGGTTAATTTCAAATACGGACCCCGTACGAATTTATTTTGGAGAGTTTGAACAAAAAAAAAAAAAAAGGATGCCAAGTTTATTTTAAAAATGGGGTTTTGGTGTTTTGGCTATATGAAGGAGGCTAAGGTTGACCTGATTGATCGAGTGCCTACATGGTTAGGTTAATTAAGTAGTTCGGTTTAATTAATCGCAATTTATTTATTTATTTAATTGTATTTATTTAATTATTTTGTAAATTATTTAATTATTAATTATCTTCCGGAAATTAGACCGGGATAGTCGGTTACCGGAATTTCATGCTGATTGCAATGATGTGGTTAATTTCTACAATTGAGTGGTAATTTGTGCAAATTGAGTGCTGATTGGAAATTGGGTTATTTATTCCAAAATTTGGGAAATTCCAATATTTGTTCAGAAAATCCCAGGTGTCGGGTTTAACACCAAAAATAGTTTTATATACTATATAAAATAGTGGGATTTTAGAAAGGAAGATATCAATTTTTTAGGTTCGATCTAACCGTGTACCCACGCATGATATTTTCACTGGATGTTTTTAGTAAGAAGAAAATAGGCCAATGTCGTTATCTTAATTGAGACATGTGAGTGCAAAGCACAATGTCCTTGGCCGAAATTGAATGATCGTGTGCTGGTTAAGAGAACCCTTCACCGGCGTGTGTCGGTGGATATTACCCTTCCCTGATGTGTGTTGGTGGATATTACCTATCCCCAGCATGTGTCGGTGGAAATTATCTATCCCCGGTGTGTCAATGGATATTACCATCCCCGGTGTGTGTCGGTGGACGTCACCTATTCCTGTTGTGTGTCGGTGGATAGAGGACCGTCGTGTGTCGGGTAAAATTGCATGTGCGGGTAGTATTAATTAATTGGAACGTATAGTGATTGAATTGATGGACCGATATGTGTCGGTAATTCTTGCTCTTGTGAGCAGTGACTAATTTGTAGTTCTTGCTCGTGTGAGCAGTGATTGATTTAGATATTCTAATTGATGTATGTGATTGCTATATGCATATGATTGTGATATGAATTGTGATAACCTGTAGGGAGGATCTGAGACAAGGTAAGTCTATGTGGTTGTATGATTGTGTGGTTAGGACGCCCTAGGTGTATTACCCTCCTAATTGGGGTTTAGAGTGTGAACTCGCTGAGATTTATATCTCACCCCGTCGTGGGCTTCACTTTTCAGGACCATAGAGTGGAGGACCTGAAGCCGAGCTAAGGTGATCTGAAGTGTAGGTCAGATATGACAGTTTCTTATTGAGAGTCAGTCTTTTGAAATCTTTTGGCTGTAGACTTTTGTACTTGACTTAGTGTGTATTTCAAAGCATGTTTTGTTTGAGAATCTATCGTCTTGCTTTTCTATCCCGAGATGGTTACCTGCAGGGGATTTGTTATTCACTTCCGTATGTGCAATAAAAAGAAAGGGTCGGCGATTGGTCCTGGGAAGTCGCAAAATTTTATTGACCACCAAGGGATGGGCACGCACTCGAGGATCGGGGCGTGACAGATGGTGTTCGAGAGATATGGGGTAAAGAAGTACTATGACTCGCATGTCATGTCGAGCACTTACCTCCTTCGGTTCATGAAATATAGGGCTTCGGAGATGAATAAGACAAAGGATGGCGATTGGATTGCCTTTGAACCTTCACCATCATCATTCTTGGTCATGGCAGGCGATGCATTCTTGGTAGGTGATCAATAGACAGATCTGTGATTCCAACCTCAGATTTGCTAGCTATGTCTGATTAATTATTGTGTCATAAAAAAATAAAATCAACTTAAGGGTGAAATATAGTTGATCTTGATTTGTAGACCGGAACTAATCTTGACTCTAGTCGAATCGAATTCATGTCAAGCTCAACTTTGTAGTAACTTTCCCTCATTATCTTGTTTTCTGTGTGGATCAAACGTAGCTTGCTCGCACCTGTTACTAAAAGGACATCAATCCATCAAAAAGTTCGAACATATGTCCAAGCCTTGTATGCCACGATTTTGTTGTGTTTTGACCTGAGACCTCAGAGAACATAGCAAATGAGACAATTATCACCGTTTCCATGACGAGATATAACTCATAGTCTATTCTCTCTTGCGTCAAAGTAAACACACATCGAGAGACCTACAAAACTCCATCTTCAAAGAAGATCCAACATACGAACACTTCAAGAGCACTCAACCAGACGAGGTTATTTCTTTGTCCTGGCACATGCCTTATGTCGGTCAACGTACTCATCACTCCATCGTGTATCTTAATCAGAACTATTCCAATCCTTACTACTTCACAGGCCGCACCATTTCCCATAAACATCTTACCATCTTTTGTATGCTAATACTTAGTAAACCAGTGCCTATGAGAAGCCATATGATAAAACATCCAAATTCAACCACCTAATCATCACCTAATGAATTCATGGTGACTACTAACACATCATCGGTAGCCCCGAAGCTATTATTTGCTATAGTAGCGATATTACGTTTGTGACATTCCAGATTTTCAATTCTGTTTTCTATTAAATAAATCGGGCATTTCATCGACGTGTTTATAGGGCTGTTCTCAGAGCTGATCACTCTCGAGATAACTAGACTATCCAGGGAAGCCATTAAGGAATTTTACTACGATAGACTTGAGAATTCGACCAGGAATCGGCTTCTCGACCGTGCTCATCTTTAGAGGCCATTACGGCACAATTAAAAATTGATTTGAGATCAGAGATAGGTCGGTTCGACTGAGATGTGTGGCTAATCATGGGTGACACCACTAAATTGAAAATTCTTGTTGGCCGGCACTAGACTGATTTTTCTATCGTTTTGGTACCCTGTGTCCGTATTTGAATCCTCGAGATTTTCACGACAACCGAGAGTCGCCAATGTGTCAAGCGGCTTCATTGTGGCTCGAAGAAAATCGATCACGGGTCATATGCATTAAAAATTTCTAAAGCCTACCCGGTAGCCTAGGTCACACTAAAAACACGCCATATTGAAATTAATCGCGAATTTGAGTCCAATTTCAAAAATTGAAAGTTCTGTCGTGTCACAATTAATTTTAGGAGCGTCGACTCAGTCTCAGAAGATTTTTCTGTAAACCGAGACTTTTTAGGAAAAAGTTGGCATATGGCCGTTTTTGTCCAGAAAAAGCTAGAGATCGTTTTAGATCACAAAATTGGGAAGCAAGTTGTTGACACCTAAATTTTGGCGATCCGATCATTTATTTATTGCATAGAAAATTAGGGGTCAATTTTATCCCTAAAAAACAAAACTTTTAATTGCATAGCATATAGATTTAGGTGCATTTATTTTTAATTTACATTTTTTTTGCATTAGACCGATGGTGGATGGATTTAAATTAGTGGTTCTGAGCTTTAAATTGACAAGCCGGACTAAGCCCATGAAGCGAGCAAATTGGCCCAAGCCTTTTTTTCAAGTGATCGGAAATTATCTCATGAGAAAATAGGAATTTAAAATTTCCCGAGATATGATGAATTTTTTTGGATAGGGTAGGTGTGACAAAGGATATGGCGATATATTTTTGCAAGATTTGGATTTAGAGAAAAATTCTATTGTAATCTTGAACCCTTATCAATATGCGACAAAATTGGTGAAAAAATATTGCAGATGTTGATTCGAAGAAGAGATTGAAATCCTAAGCCTTCGACTATAAAAAGGCACATGCGAATGAGAGGAGGGGGCTTTTCTAGTTTTGAGCTGAGAAAAAGTTGCTTTCGTTTTTTAGGGTTTAAAAAGAAGAAAAAAGCAAAAAGCAGAAAGAAAAAATACAAGCGGCAAAGAGGTGAGGGGATAGGTATTGTTCATCGTCTCCCTCACTACTCGCCACCCGCATCTGCAGCCGTTCGCTAGTTCCTCCTCCATCGCGCGGCACCACCATCCGTCTCGCCGGAGCTCCGCCTCACCGCGCGACTCAGCCGCACCACCTGACGCCGTCGCCCCAAAGACCAAAGATCGACGCTCCCCGCAGCAGCTCAACCCAGCACTGTCACACCCTGCTTCGGTGCCAACCCCAGCTGTGACACCCCTACAGTGCTTCCACCTTCAATCTCCTTTGCCGACGCCACCCACGATCCGACAATGACACTAATCACTGCTGTTATGCTTCCTTCACCCGCGACCTGCAGATCTCGCGTCTGTAAGACCACCCTACTGCATCTTAGTGATCCAGTCGTAAAGCCCGACGCCAGAGCCATTCCTGCTCTGCTGCTGAACCTTCCGCCCAGACGCAGCAACGTCATCCCGCCTTTGCCGGTGGTCCGTTTCAGACAGCCCTCCACCCGAGCAGCCATCCAAGCTGGACCTGAGGTCCTCCGCTCGCAACGCCTGCACCCGGAGTCCTTTACCCGCGACGCCCTATGCCGGAGTTCGAATGCCGGCAGCTCCAACCACGACACCCCTGTTCCGTCGGTTGTCCCTGTTATCCGGGTGCTGCCTTGTTCCTGCCAGTTCGCCCTTGCCGGAGCTTCCCTTGCCGAACCAGTGACCCACCATCACGTCACTGCTCCATTTGAGAAGAAGAAACAAAGGAAAAAAAAATCCAATTAGGTAGTTTATTTATTTTTTATTGTTCATTATTGTTTTACTTATTTTGTCTTTTAGAGGAATTATTCCTTAAGGTATGATTGGAATTCCGACATGAAAGAGCTCCTCAAATTAGGGATTGACAGTCCGATTTTCATGCCTGAAATCCGACTCGCAATCTCTTGTAAAAATCGACAATCCAATCTCACGCCCGAGATTCGATTCACGATTTAATTTTAAAATTGGCCAACCTGATCTCATGCGTGGGATATGGTTCGTTAATTTTTGGATATCAATCTTATCTCGTTGGATATGTCGTGGTGTTTGAATCAATTTTATTTTTGTAAAATGAAAAAGTAAAAAAAAAATTGAATTAGGATGAGGTTCATTTTTTAGAATATTCCTAGTCTTAGGGTTATCTTGCATATTTAGAATTGCAATCTTATTTCGAATTTTTAAATAAAAAATCCCAAAAAATGCGTTCATTTAGGATGTTGGTTTTCTTTAGTTTGAATTGCATGTTTAATAACTTGGCAATTTTAATTTCGAATTTCATAAAAGAAAAAAGAAAAAATTAGAATTATGGCATTATTTGCACGTCATTGCATATTAGGATAGAATGCATGCTTATAAAAAATAATAAAAAATCATGCACATGTCACGTAGAATTAGGTTCATGAAATGCACGTCATTTATTGATTGTTACTAGGTTCATTTATTTAGAAATTGCCCGTCATTAGATTAGGTCATTTAATAAATGTCGCGTGACATATAGCTCGAATATTAAATTGCATGTTGCATGTCATTTTAGTTGAAATAATTTTGTACGTCATTGCATTGCATGGCACGCCATTAGAATTAGGTCATTTTGGTTAATTTAGATTGCATATTTAATTATTGCGTGTTCATTAAGAAATCACAAAAATTTTTACTCATTCATATAGTTTAGGACATGCTGTCATGCTATATCATTTCATATTAGACTAGAAGCATTGCATTGCATATGGATTATATTCTCATTAAAAAAGTGAAAGCGAAAATTGAGTGATTGCTTGTTAATTAAAAATCATATCTAGGATTGTTAATATGAATTCTGATCTAACAACGTAGACGCTTTCATTGCTTTGAGGTAAGTTCTGCATTATTAATTGCTTTCTTGGGTGTTAAATTGATGATTTGCACACCCGTATGATAACCTCACATGTTAGGGAGATAAATTAAAATCAATTCAAGCTGCTTGCCAAACATTTTTCAAAATAAAAAGGAAGGTACCGAAAAGGCATTAGAGAAGTCTAGTGTAACCAAGTCCCCGTATCCAAAATCTCTGGTTTGTAGGAGTAAAATAATTCTCTCATTATTTTACTTAGGTGTCTAATTGACCTATCGTAAATTGATTAATGGCGACTCCTAGATAAAATCTATTTGCATATTAAGAAATTTGAACCTAAAGTCGCGAATTGGTATAGGCTTGGGAAAGCCCGAGCTAAGTCTAGGCTCAGTAATCCATTAGCCAAACCCTAGGTAGTTCACCCGAAAATTTGGTCGCGACAGCTTGGCGACTCCACTGGGGATTTGAATTAATACTCTTAGTGGACTTAGGCCAATTTTCTCTTTTATTTGCAAAAATGTTTTTGTTTGGCAGCGAGGATCCCAGGTACATCCCTAACATTTAAGGTGTTAAATGTTTTTGCAGATTGAAGGTATAAGGGGAAGTGTTTGCTAACCTTTGTTTTGTAGTGAGGTGTAGGAATGTATGGTTTAATTGCACATATAAAGTGTTGCTTGTTATAAACTGTCGTGCATGCCTTACATTTGCACTACACTTTTGCACACACAACCCGCCGCCGGACCTGGGCCACATAGGATTATTTAGGATGGTATCGAGATGGATACCACTCTGACTACATGCCCGTGGTACGAGTCACCCATCTCGATCTCGAAATTTCTTTTCTGATGTCAAGAATACCCACCTCGGTCTGCACGCCCGCGACCTGGGTCGGCTCTTTGACTAAGCTGGAGTCATGAGGACCCGACATAGTCCGCATGCCCGTGGCTAGTCTGATCATCCTTGTGGCTCCACTTTGTTAAGCCTTATAGACTAGAAATCGAGCCTCATATCTCATGTGCATGTTTATGTGATTGCCATTAATTTTCCTTGGTGAAGTAAGTCTTCTATCTCTATACCATGCCATTTATTTTGTCGTACTTTTGGTTTGTCCATGACAATTTAGGTCAATCATTGATTTAATTCATTTGTCAATTATGAATGAAATGAGGAAATTACCATGCAGTGAATCATTTGGAAAATAAAAAAAATTGGAAATTTGTTTTCAATTCGTGTCTTGGCTCTTCCTAGTTCATGTTTAGGAAATTTCGTCCCTACTGGGGCATCCCATGTCTTTGTTTTCCTAGTCCATTTTTAGGAAATCCTCTTCACGTGTGGACTTTTCTTAACTAAAAAATAGATTGTTGTCATGGATTGGCTCTGTATTTACACCTTCTGCTTACATATTTTCGTTCATTTGAATTAGGTGACAACGGATCCATCACGTTCGCCCATCGTTACTTGATCAAGAGCTAGAATGGCCAACCAAACCAAAATGCGTGATCGTATGTCCGCCGTGGAAGACCGACTCAAACAGTTGCTCGCCTCTATGCAACTTATGACAACTCAAGTCCAATCTCTTCGAGCAAATCCGACTCCTGCACCCGCTCTCCCCGAGATAGTTGTCTCGAAGGCTCAACTGGGTGATGATGACATGCCTGACCTGGAAGACGATCCACCTTTGATCACCACTGAAAAGACAAAGCCGGATAACGTCCCTAAGGTGGAGCAGAATGAACGCTTCGCAAAGCTAGAGGAAGAAGTGAAGCAACTGCAGGAGTCGCAAAGTTCACTCCCGATAGACTTGTTCGTGTATGAAAAAGTCAAGATGTTGAAGAAGTTTAAAATGCCAGAGTTCGAGAAATACGATGGTACTTCCTGCCCGAAAGCACATTTGCAGATTTACCACGTACACATGGCCCAATATGTCAAGAATGAGCCCTTCATGATTCAATCATTCCATGCAAGTTTGACTGGGCCCGCGTTGAGCTGGTATATAATGAAGTAAACCTTCTCAACACTTAGAATGAGGTGGCTGACGCATTCCTCAAGCAATATAAGTTCAATATGGACATTGCACCCTCCCGAGAGGATCTTGAGAGGATGGAGAAGAAGAAAAGTGAGTCGTTCAAAGAGTATGCCATGAGATGGCGAAACCTGGCGGCTCAAATCACTTCGAGCCTACTAACAAAGAGCTGATGAAATTGTTCGTCAAAACTCTCCCGTTTGAGTTCCGTACCCAAATGGCTAGTACATACGTGGAGAACTTCAATCAACTTATCCCGGTGGGTGAGCAAATCAAGATTGGGCTGAGAGATGGATGGTTTGACGAAACAACCCATCAAGGCAAAAGGTTCACCATAAAGAAAGACAAGGAACCAAGCACGGAAGTCAATGTTGCATATGCACAATCTAGCATGCCTCCAGTTGTTCATGTCCCTAAGAGTCAACAAGGCAAAGGCCGACCGTCTACCCCTCAACAATTTGTTAAGAGGCAATTCACTCCTCTTCCTGGCTCTCTGTCCCAGGTCTTAAAGGTCCTTCAAAAGAAGGGGTTGCTATCCTACGAGCCAAAGCGACCCAATGCTAAAAAGTTTTCTAACTACGATCCCTCCAAGAAATGCAAGTACCATATGGGGGAAGTAGGACATTCAACTAATGAATGCATGACTTTGAAGCATAAGGTCCAAAACTCACTAGACACCAAGGTGTTTGCCTTCAGTACCGTTCAACCGAATGTCAAAAAGAATCCTCTACCTGAGCATGAGGATAGGGTGAATGCCATTGATGAAGGACCTTTGGAAGAAATGGGCCTTGGCCCACAAGAGTAACTTATTACTTTTGCACAGTCCCCTGCATGGGAATTTTTATCGCTTTTTAGGAGTTATTATCGTTATCTAGCGATTTTTTTTTTATTTCTTCGTTTTCACTTTCTTTTTAGGACTTGAATTTGCATTTTCCATTCAATAAATGTAATTGATTGATGAATATCAATGAAATTACAAGTTTTATTTCGACGGCATGATGAGGTACACCAAACCAGCCCGGTGATGTTATCCAGCCGATAAGCAAAAAGAAAAATCCAAGGAGAATTTTGAGGCCTAGGCTTCATCATGTTTTCCCGTGTCAAAATGTTAAAAAAATACATTTCCAATTGCTTTTCAAAAAAAAAATCTTTAAAAAAAATGATTTACCCTGTTTGTCTTTTTTATCCATCTACTTTCCATTTCAAGGACGGTCATATAGCATGCAAAGGTGTGAAAATGGTCCAATTCAATGCAACAAGTGCTGACAATGATGGTCCCGAAGACTCGATCGAAGATGCCATTGAGGTGCAGCGTAGCTGGGAATAACATGAAAGAGCCAAGGCTCTTACATCCGAGCAAACCGTCACTATTAATTTAGATGACACTGAGGAAGCCAAGGAGGTAAATGGTCTTGTTCTAAGGGAGCCATTGCCAATTTTTCCAGATCCTGAGGGCAAGTTTGCTCCAAATTACAACGACCTATATGGGGGTGAAGAAGGTACTTCCTGGAGGTACTTTGATCCTGGCGAAATGGATGGTTGTGAGTTTTCTATTCCAGTTAATTCTGATGCTGTCAAGAAGTATTACCCATGATTGAATTTGCCATGTCATGTTTTGAACTGCAATCATTTTTATGATGAATAAATTGCCTCAATGAGTTGCAAATTAAGTGGTCCAAATTTGTTACAAATCTTGCATGTTTTCCTTGATGAATTGTGTGAGATAAATTGAATGTGTCAAATGGGATACTTTGGAATGATGAAAGGCAAGCCTTATTTCATACATTGTTTCATACATTAATCCCCAGTGAGTTGTGTGGAAAAATTCCATGCCCGCAAGAAAAAATGTGATCTCGCAAAGGGTATGTCAACCGAGGTGATGAGAGGCAGTTTCTTCTTCTATCCGAAACACTACAAGTATATCCATTGTTTAGTCATTTGAGCCCACACACATGAAGAGCTTTTTAAATCATCCCTGTCAAGGATCATCCCATACTGGGACCAAATTTGAAGTGAATGATAGGAATTTTCTTACTCACACTTGCACCAATCTTCGAGTATTGCTTTCGCAATGTAACTTGTACGATAATTTGAAGTGCCTAATGATGACGAATAGCGGTTCTTTCTCTACCCACACACTTTTATCCATTGCATAGCCCGTTTAAGCCTATAAATTCGTTTCATATTAAGCCCAGTTGGTGATCATCCCCCACACTGGGGCAAGGCAAGAAAAACAAACCACTCAATAGCATGGTTTACAATTGTTGACACCTAAATTTTGTCGACCCGTTTATTCATTAAAAAATTAGGGATTAATTTTAACCCCTAAAAAAATATTAGTTAATTATGTAATTGCATAACATATAGATTTAGGTACATTTGCATTTTTTGCATTTATTGGACCAATGGCGGATGGGTTTGAATTAGTGGTTCTGAGCTTTAAATTAATAGGCCGGACTAAGTCTATGAAACGAGCAAATTGGCCCAAGCCCGTTTTTTTTTATGATCGGAAATTATCTTGTGAAAATAAGAATTTGAAATTTTCCGAGATATGATGGAATTCTTCGGATAGAGCAAGTGAAAAAACGAATATTGCGTTCGGCAAAACGAATATTGCATTTGGAAAAAGAATCTTTGTGAATACCGATTTGAAAATATTAAAAACCCTAATGCGCGGCCTATAAATAGGTAAAAACATATAGGGTTCAAAGGGGGCCACACATTGAATATAGAATGGAGAGGACCACAAGAGAGAGAGGAGAGATTTCGTTTTTTAATGGTCAAGGCTGGTCACTTTCAACAGCCGTGCCCAAATTCCCGTACCAGCAACATCACTGTCCATTGTGTGTTTTTTCTCGACGCTGATTCACGAGAACTTGCTCAGGGAATGCTCAGTAACGCCGACGTCCAGCGAGTAACGTTAAGCAGTCCCGGCGGTACTTCGATGCTTCACACCTATCCCCAGCGGCTGCTCCTGCTTGTGCGCCACTTGCAACAATTTCTCAGCCCATCGAAGAACTCAGCAATCCCGACGCATTCCAGTCCAGCACCGGCGTCATCTCCAACCCCGCCGACTCAGCGGCCTTTCCTGATAATCAACCGCAAGCCTTCAAGATCCCGGTTGACTTTTGCAGCAAATCTCTATCTTCCTGAAGTCCACCCAGCGAAGAGGGAGGGGTCCAGATGGGAGCCAAAAAAAAAATATATATATATATATATATAGAAGGATTTCTCTATTCTTGTTTGCAGGTCACTCACGCTCCACCTTGTCTCGTTGACCAATAAAATTTAGCAAGCTCAGTTTCAGCGAAGCACCATCCTCTGTAGCGATTCGTGTCGTCATCTCGAGCTGACGACAGTGCTGCTGATCCCCGACGTTGCTTGCTGCTGCACCGTTCGTGAACTCGCAACGCCGGCGCTCGCTGCCTCGACGTGACAAAACGCATTTGCAGGTCGCTGTCCCTGACGTGAGCCTAGCCACTCTTTGCCTAGCCGCTGTCAGTTATTGGTAATATACTCCACAGCGACTTGTCGCTCGAGCCTAGTTTGTTTTGCTGCTCGCACTGGCCGATCCAACCACTGCTCGACAAGACCGAAAATTTTGTGGCGAGTTTCATCCAAAGCCACGGAACTTCGCTGTTAAGCCAGGAGACGGTCATAGATTAAAAGGGGAAATTTCTCTCAATCTCTGCAATTTTTGTCCACAAAGTCAAGCACTTCCACCTGGAGGGAGAGGAGTGGACGTGCACAACCCTTATAGGTTGAACACAAGTTTATGATAAAAAGCACAAGAATTTGTCTCTCGTGCATGATCTGTTGCAGGCAGCCCAAACCAGTTTTCTTAGACCAAATCTTGCAGGTTTTTTTCAAAAAAAATCTTGCCACAGTCCAGCGAACTTCGGTCCACATTCAAAGCCAGTCGTGGTCCAACATCGGTGGAGTCCCCTGCGACAATTTTGTAGCGGTTCAGGCATGCTGCCGTGACGTTGCCGTTGCTCATTCGTGACTAAGTTGTTGTCCTCGACAACCGGCCGTGAAACCGTCGAGCACTGCAAACCATCTCTGTTCTCTGCGCAAAGTCCAAATTTTGGAAGTCAATATTCAGATTAGGTAAAATTTTTGTCTAATTTGATTTCCGAATATTTCGTTTCCTTATTTAAAATATCTCGTTGCACATGATCGAAGTTTAGATAGCATTTGAAATTGGAGATTAATTCTTAATTTCACACGGTTGACGATCCGATTTCACGCTCGAAATATGACCCGCAATCGTACTAAAAAATCACCAATCCGATCTCACGCTCGAGATACAATTCGTGATTTTATTTAAAAAATTCACGAATCGTATCTCGCGCATGAGATCGGATGGGCCAATTTATTTCCCAAAATTAAATGGACATGGATGATATCTTGTTTGATTTGTTACCGTGCTGTTCTTGATGCCTTTATTTGTTTGCTCCCGTAAAAGAAAAAATATTTGAGTTAGATTAGATGCATGTTAGGATATTACTTGTTTTAGGTTATTTTGCATGTCTAGAATAGGAAATTTATTTATTTCGAATTTCTTAAATAAAAATACCAAAAACATAAATTTAGAATGTTAGATTTTCATTTCACTGATTTAAATTGCATGTTAATTATTTGATAGTCTTAATTTCGAATTTTTATTAAAAAATACAAAAAATGTCTTAGGATAAATTAGTTTCAATCTCTCGGGATAGATTGCATGCTTTTTAAGAAAATAAAAAATGTCATGTGCATGTCATATAGAATTAGGTTCATGAAATGCATATTACTTAGTGATTATGGTTAGGTCCATTTAGCTAGAAATTGATTGTCATTAGAGTTAAGTCATTAGATTAGTTTAGATTGCATATTTAATTATTGCATTTTTTTATTCGTCATATAATTTAGGTTATACTGTCATGTCATATCATTTCATGTTAGATTAGAAGCATTGCATTGTATACGGATTTGATTCTCATTAATTAAGTGAAAAAGAAAAAAACAAAAATTGCATGTTAATTAGAAATCATATTTAGGGTTGTTGATGTGAATTCTGATCTAACAACGCAGATGCTTTCGTTGCTATGAGGTAAGTCCTGCAATTTATTTATTATTTTACTTGGATGTTAAATTGGTGGTTTGCGCACCCGCATGATCGCCTCACACGTTAGGGAAATAGATTTAAAATCAATTTAAGCTGCCTGCAAAAACAATTTTTCAAAATAAAAGAAATGGTATCGAAAGGGCGTTAAAGAAATCTAGCGTAACCAAGTCCCCGTACCCAAATCTCTAGTTTGTAGGAGTAAAGTAAATCTCCCGTTACTTTACTTGGGTTTCTAATCGACCCACCAAAAATAGATTAGTGGCGACTCCTAGTTAAAAAATCCATTTGCATGTTAAGGAATCTGAACATAAGTCGCGAATTGGTATGGGCTTGAGAGAGCCGAGTTAAGTCTAGGCTTAATAATCCATTAGCCAAACCCTAGGTGGTGCACCCGAAAATTAGGTCACGACAGCGTGGCGACTCCACTGAGGACTTGTGTTGAAATACTTAGTGGACTTAGGCCAATTTTCTTTTTTTAAAAAATGTTTTTGTTTGGCAGCGAGGATTCCAGGTATGTCCCTAACATTTAGGTGTTAAATGTTCTTGCAGATTGGGAGGTATAAGGGGAGTAGTGATTGCTAACCCTTGTCTTGCAGGTTGGAGTTGGGGATGAATGTTTTGGATTCAAATTATTGAAGTGTTGTTTGATATAAACAGTTGTGCATGCCTTGCATTTGCATTACACTATTGCACACACAACTCGCCACCGAACCTGGGCCGCATAGGATCATTTAGGATGGTATTGAGATGGATACCACTCCAACCACATGCTCGCGGTATGAGTCGCCCATCTCAATTCCGAAGTATCTTTCATGGTGTCAAGAGTACCAACCTCAGTCCGCATGCCCGCGACCCGGGTCGCCTCTTTGACCAAGCCGGAGTCATGAGGACCCGACATAGTCCACAAGCCTGTGGCTAGTCTGATCATCCTTGTGGCTCCACCTTGTTAGGCCTTATAGACTAGAAATCGAGCCACTTACCATGCGCATGTCTATGTGATTGCCATTGATTTTCCTTGGTAAAGTAAGTCTTCTATCCCTATACTATGCAATTTACTTTTGGTCCGTCCATGACAATCTAGGTTAGTCATTTGATCTAATTCATTTGTCAATTAGAAATGAAATGAGGAAATTGCCATGCAATAAATCATTTAAAAAAAACTTTTGAGAATTTGTTTTCAATTCATGTCTAGGAGATTTGGTCTTGTTAGGGTGTTTATCTTTATTTTCCTAGTCCATTTTTAGGAAATACCCTTCTTGTACGAACTTTTCATGAATAAATGAAAAAAAATGAAAAAATCGATTAGATCATTGTCATGGATTAACTTTCTATTTACCCTCATGCTTATATGTTCCCATTCATTTGATTTGGGTGATTATGGAACGATCCTGCTCATCCATCCATTCATGATCGAGAGCTAAAATGACGGATCAAAAAGAGCTTATCTCGTCAAGCAAAAGTGTTGCGATCTATCTTCAGTAAGAAATTGTGACTCCAAGAAGAGAGCCAAGAAGACCTTTTGAACCGTCTCATTTTTCTGAGGTAGTCGAATTTGATGCCATCATGAAGAGGCTAGCAACATATCTAGATGGAAGAAAATCTAACCTGAAGGGTTCGCATCACAAGATCAAGGAGGGTGAAGAATTCAAGTACACATGATTCATGGTCCAAAGTAGTTCGATTTCCTCATTTAATATGGGGCATGCACCTTTCCTTGCGTGGAAATTTTTATCGCTATTTAGGGATTGATTTCAATTTCTTTAATGCTTGAACATCACATTCCAATAAATGTAATTCGATTGATGAATATCAATAAAATTACAAGTTTTGAGGACATGATGGGGTACACCAAACCAGCCCGGTGACAATATCCAACAAATGAAAAGAAAATATCATCAATGGAGAAATTTTGAGCACTGGGCTTCTTCGTGCTTCCTCATCCGAAATATTCCTAAAAAAAATCATTTTTGAAGTCATTTCCAAAAGCATGCATTAGGTTACCCTTGTTTATTTTTCTAACTCATTTACTTTATGTCTCAGAGCATAACAGAGAGGCGTTTGAAAATAACGCGTCAATTTTCAGTGATAGTGGGCCCGTTGATTTGGGAACATACATCCGAAAGAAAAATAGACGTGGGGGCAAAGGATCATTTCCTAGCTGATCTTGATGACATCTCCCAAGAGTGAAGAAGACATTAAGCACTACTTATCCTCTTACTTGTCCCGAGCGATTTCCTTGCACATCAATAAGAAACCAAGGGCAAGTCAAAAGAAGATCATCTAGATTCCAAAGTGTGATGTGTGACACATCGCATTACAATTTGTGTGAGACGTCATTCTCGAAAGCCAAATGAAGTTTCTCATTTTCGTGATAAAATGATGGAACAAGTCAAAAGAAGATCATCCGTCTTGGATGAAATGGATACATTGTGTCCATGAATATAATTAATTTTGGAATTGACACTCTGTTCTTTTCCTTGCAAATCACGAATTGGGGCACTATAAATTCTGGTAGTGACATGACTGAGACAAAATCTTGATCCGACCCAAAATGGTTGTGCAATTTGAATCTACTCTGATGTTGCATGGTATCCTATTCATGCACGTTCTCTTGTGCAAAGGCAAAAAGCAGATTTTCAGGGACAATCCAAGAACACCAATTCTGAGATAATCCCCTCATGGGACAATTCCTTGAATGAACGCTCAAAATCATGTTTTTCGTACTTACGAAAGCATTTT
This sequence comes from Eucalyptus guilfoylei, assembly GCA_016097605.1. Lineage (NCBI taxonomy): Eukaryota > Viridiplantae > Streptophyta > Magnoliopsida > Myrtales > Myrtaceae > Eucalyptus > Eucalyptus guilfoylei. Next base: position 40,024,735 of record CM027869.1, on the reverse strand, counting down.
TTGAGTGTGGTAAATTGTTTGTTCTGAAGTTTGCAATTTTTCATGCTTAAAGCTACTAAGGATTTTGCATGATGACTCTTACATGGTTAGTCCACCAATTCCACTAAAGAACATCAAGATGGATTAATTCAATGAATGATGTGGAACGGATTAAGCATGCTAAATGAGACGTGTCCGGATGATGAAAGGCAAGCCTTATCCTATACACAGTCCCCTACTTATACACTTGTGAGATGAGTGTAGGAAGTTCCATATCTGTAAGGTAAAGAGTTCTCTCGTAAAAGGTACGATGACCGAAATGATGAGGGGCAATTCGTTTTTCTATCTCAAACACTACAGATGATCCATTTGCTTAACCCTTTTGAGCCTCATACACTTATGGACATTCTTTTCAAATTACCCATGTTAAGAACCACCCCACATCGGGGCAAATTGGAGGGTAAGACAGCACCATAAGGTGAAGAAAATGGATTGAAATTTGCTTGCTCTCACTTACATCAATCTTCAACTCATGCTATTACATTGAATTCATGTGGTAATTTTAGTGCCTTAGGATGACGGAGAGCATTTCTTTCACTATCCTATACACTTATATCATTTGCATAGCCCACTTGAGCCTGCAATTTCATTTCTTTAAGCCCAGTTAGTGATCATCCCCCACACTGGGGCAAGACAAAAGGCAAATGAAGACTCTTGAAATGTTTGAGTGTCATTCAAAGTATAATTGCTTGACGCATGCATAGTGCGCAAGAATTGAAATCAAAATAGAACTACGGGGCATGAAAAAACAGTGTGCCTAGTAAAAGCAAGGCCAATGCCCATAAAAAAAAAAAAGTGAAAAAAAATGAATAAGAACTAGAGGCATGAAAAAGCGGTGTGCCTAGTAAAAGCAAGGCCAATGCCAATAGATGAAAAAAGAGAGTCAAGATAAGGTGACTGTCAATTGCAAGAATTGAATCCCGATGGAGCAATATTCAAAGAACTCAAAAGTTGAGTTTTTACAATCAATGGGGCATTTCATGAAGACAATCCCCGATGATGAAAAAGAAAACTGGTGGCAATGCCAAGATGATCACCAACTCTCACCATTCACACACATTTTGAGCCTGATGATCCTTTCATTTCTCAACCCATGAACCCAGCTTATGTTACGTCCTTTACAAAGTCTCTTCAAATTAGGGCACTTGAATTAACATAGGAGTTCATATCTTTATAAGCACCGCTCGAAGAAGTGCAAGCAAGATTATTTCTTTCTCATTTTGCAGGGTTCTTGACTTGTAAACCCGAAGATGATTATAGAGTTGTTCTTTCAATAGCCTTGACTCAAAGAGTCCATTTGTTAAGCCGTTGATCGAGCCCACATTACGGTCCCTATTAAAGACCTCTCAGATTGGTAAGGTCGTACCGCTTGCGAGAATACTCAGACTCTTGTTGGTATGATGACAGTGAGATGGAGTGATTCTCATAAAATAGCCTCTAAATGAGAGTGAGCGAAACTCCTTTTTAACTGAAAGTCCTCTTTAACTGAAAGTCTCTCATTTAGTATTCTTAGGAAATCCATGTCATGAGTGAAAATTGTCTTGAACAATAAATCTCTCTAATGGAAATTTGGGTGATGCAAAAGTCATTATGCATGAATCTTGATTGAATTGATAAAAATTTCAGTAGATTTTGAAGTGTGCATTCCAGAATAACCTTAATTGCTTATTTCTTTGGTGAGTGCACTTTTGCTTTAATCATGTCTGACAGGACCCAAGAGCTCTTGACATTCAGGTTCCTTTTAGAATCCTTCGTGAAGCCTTCACGAACATTCAAGGTGCATCCTTGATGTTCAAAAATTTATTTCTACCAGGAGGTGAGAGACCTCCACAGATATCTAAATTTCAGGAGACATATCCCCAATGAACAGAGATGTCACTAGGTAAATATGCATCTATCCATACCTTGAATACTTGTCGTTGCACAGGTATTCCCCTTTTGAATACACTGACACTCAATTGAGTTGTCTTCAAAGATTTTTCTTCAAATTTAGTCTGATTAAGGCGACCGAAGAAAGGTTTGAGTCTTGGTCAGATGATCTATGTTGCAACGCTGGGCGACCGAAGAATGGTTCGGGTTCTAGCCAAGCAAAATCCGTTTAGGCGACCGTAGAATGGTACGGGTCCTAAACAACATTTATTGCTCTAACAGGCGACCGTAGAATGGTACAGGTCCTAGAAAAGCAATTTCCTCATTCAGACGACCGTAGAATGGTACGGGTCCTGAAAAATCAATTTTCCGTCAAGGCGACCGTAAAATGGTACGGGTTCTCGACAACACTTATTCCTTATTCAGGCGACCGTAGAATGGTACGGGTCCTGGAAAGTGAATCTCCGTTTAGGCGACCGTAGAATGGTATGGGTCCGAAACAACATTTATTGCTCTAACAGGCGACCGTAGAATGGTACGCGTCCTGGAAAAGCAATTTCCTCATTCAAGCGACCGTAGAATGGTACAGGTCTTCGACAACACATATTCCTTATTCAGGCGACCGTAGAATGGTACGGGTCTTGGAAAGTGAATCTCCGTTTAGGCGACCGTAGAATGGTATGGATCCTAAAGAACATTTATTGCTTTAACAGGCGACCGTAGAATGGTACGGGTCCTCGACAACACCTATTCCTTATTCAGGCGACCGTAGAATGGTACGGGTCCTGGAAAAGCAATTTCCCCATTCAAGCGACCATAGAATGGTACGTGTCCTGAAAAATCAATTTTCCATTCAGGCGATCGTAGAATGGTACGGGTCCTAAAAAATCAATCCTCATTCAAGCGACCGTAGAATGGTATGGATTCTGGAAAATGAATCTCCGTTTAGGCGACCGTAGAATGGTACGGGTCCTAGACACAACCAAGCACTGCCATACTAAGCGACTGTAGAATGGTACGGGTCCTGGGAAAGCAGTCTCTTCATAAAGTCATGATACTATTCTAAGCGACCGTAGAATGGTACGGGTCCTGGATATGTAACACCAACTACCTCGAACTACTCTATCTTCCTTGAAGGTAAGTTATTCCAGGTTAGTTCATTTATCATTTGCATTAGCATTTCCATGCATTATATAAATTGCATACAAAAATGGAATTCATTTTCCAACAAAAAAATTCATTCAACGCATATGCATAGTCAAAATTTAGGTCTCAATTTGTTTTTGAAGGCAACCTCTTCGAGCTCACCTTCAAAGAGGGGCAGCTATTGACACCTAAATTTTTGGCAACCCGTTTATTCATTAAAATATTCGGAATTAATTTTAACCCCTAAAAGAAATATTAGTTAATTAATTAATTGCATAACATATAGATTTAGGTACATTTGCATTTTTTGCATTTATTGGACCGGTGGCGGATGGGTTTGAATTAATGGTTTTGAGCTTTAAATTAACAGGCCAGACTAAGTCCATGAAGCGAGCAAATTGGCCCAAGCCTGTTTTTTTTTATGATCGGAAATTATCTTGTGAAAATAAGAATTTGAAATTTTCCGAGTTATGATGGAATTCTTCGGATAGAGCAAGTGAAAAAACGAATATTGCATTCAGCAAAACGAATATTGCATTTGGAAAAAGAATCTTTGTGAATACCGATTTGGAAAGATTAAAAACCCTAATGCGCGGCCTATAAATAGGTAAAAACATATAGGATTCAAAGGGGGCCACACATTGAATATAGAATGGAGAGGACCACAAGAGAGAGAGGAGAGATTTCGTTTTTTAATGGTCAAGGCTGGTCACTTTCAACAGCCGTGCCCAAATTCCCGTACCAGCAACATCACTGTCCATTGTGTGTTTTTTCTCGACGCTGATTCATGAGAACTTGCTCAGGGAATGCTCAGTAACGCCGACGTCCAGCGAGTAACGTTAAGCAGTCCCGGCGGCACTTCAACGCTTCACATCTGTCCCCAGCGGCTGATGGAACAAGTCAAAAGAAGATCATCCGTCTTGGATGAAATGGATACATTGTGTCCATGAATATAATTAATTTTGGAATTGACACTCTGTTCTTTTCCTTGCAGATCACGAATTGGGGCACTATAGATTCTGGTAGTGACATGACTGAGACAAAATCTTGATCCGACCCAAAATGGTTGTGCAATTTGAATCTACTCTGATGTGGTAATTTTAGTGCCTTAGGATGACGCAGAGCATTTCTTTCACTATCCTATGCACTTATATCATTTGCATAGCCCACTTGAGCCTGCAATTTCATTTCTTTAAGCCCAATTAGTGATCATCCCCCACACTGGGGCAAGACAAAAGGCAAATGAAGACTCTTGAAATGTTTGAGTGTCATTCAAAGTATAATTGCTTGACGCCTGCATAGTGCGCAAGAATTGAAATCAAAATAGAATTACGGGGCATGAAAAAGCAGTGTGCCTAGTAAAAGCAAGGCCAATGCCCATAAAAAAAAAGTGAAAAAAAAATGAATAAGAACTAGAGGCATGAAAAAGCGGTGTGTCTAGTAAAAGCAAGGCCAATGCCAATAGATGAAAAAAGAGAGTCAAGATAAGGTGACTGTCAATTGCAAGAATTGAATCCCGATGGAGCAATATTCAAAGAACTCAAAAGTTGAGTTTTTACAATCAATGGGGCATTTCATGAAAACAATCCCCGATGATGAAAAAGAAAACTGGTGGCAATGCCAAGATGATCACCAACTCTCACCATTCACACACATTTTGAGCCTGATGATCCTTTCATTTCTCAACCCATGAACCCAGCCTATGTTACGTCCTTTACAAAGTCTCTTCAAATTATGGCACTTGAATTAACATAGGAGTTCATATCTTTATAAGTATCGCTCGAAGAAGTGCGAGCAAGATTATTTCTTTCTCATTTTGCAGGGTTCTTGACTTGTAAACCCGAAGATGATTATAGAGTTGTTCTTTCAATAGCCTTGACTCAAAGAGTCCATTTGTTAAGCCGTTGATCGAGCCCACATTACGGTCCCTATTAAAGACCTCTCAGATTGGTAAGGTCGTACCGCTTGCGAGAATACTCGGACCCTTGTTGGTATGATGACAGTGAGATGGAGTGATTCTCATAAAATAGCCTCTAAATGAGAGTGAGCGAAACTCCTTTTTAACTGAAAGTCCTCTTTAACTGAAAGTCTCTCATTTAGTATTCTTAGGAAATCCATGTCATGAGTGAAAATTGTCTTGAACAATAAATCTCTCTAATGGAAATTTGGTTGATGCAAAAGTCATTATGCATGAATCTTGATTGAATTGATAAAAATTTCAGTAGATTTGAAGTGTGCATTCCAGAATAACCTTAATTGCTTATTTCTTTGGTGAGTGCACTTTTGCTTTAATCATGTCTGACAGGACCCAAGAGCTCTTGACATTCAGGTTCCTTTTAGAATCCTTCGTGAAGCCTTCACGAACATTCAAGGTGCATCCTTGATGTTCAAAAATTTATTTCTACTAGGAGGTGAGAGACCTCCACAGATATCTAAATTTCAGGAGACATATCCCCAATGAACAGAGATGTCACTAGGTAAATATGCATCTATCCATACCTTGAATACTTGTCGTTGCACAAGTATTCCCCTTTTGAATACATTGACACTCAATTGAGTTGTCTTCAAAGATTTTTCTTCAAATTCAATCTGATTAAGGCGACCGAAGAAAGGTTCGGGTCTTGGTCAGATGATCTATGTTGCAACGCTGGGCGACCGAAGAATGGTTCGAGTCCTAGCCAAGCAAAATCCGTTTAGGCGACCGAAGAATGGTACGAGTCCTGAAAAATCAATTTTCCGTCAAGGCGATCGTAAAATGGTACGGGTTCTCGACAACACTTATTCCTTATTCAGGCGACCGTAGAATGGTACAGGTCCTGGAAAATGAATCTCCGTTTAAGCGACCGTAGAATGGTATGGGTCCTAAACAACAGTTATTGCTCTAACAGGCGACCGTAGAATGGTACGGGTCTTCGACAACACATATTCCTTGTTCAGGCGACCGTAGAATGGTACGGGTCTTGGAAAGTGAATCTCCGTTTAGGCGACCGTAGAATGGTATGGGTCCTAAACAACATTTATTGCTCTAACAGGTGACCGTAGAATGGTACGGGTCTTGGAAAAACAATTTCCCCATTCAGGCGACCATAGAATGGTACGGGTCCTGAAAAATCAATTTTCCATTCAGGCGATCATAGAATGGTACGGGTCCTGAAAAATCAATCCTCATTCAGGCGACCGTAGAATGGTACGGGTCCTAGACACAACCAGGCACTGCCATACTAAGCGACCGTAGAATGGTACGGGTCCTAGATATGTAACACCAACTACCTCGAACTACTCTATCTTCCTTGAAGGTATGTTATTCCAGGTTAGTTCATTTATCATTTGCATTAGCATTTCCATGCATTATATAAATTGCATTCAAAAATGGAATTCATTTTCCAACAAAAAAATTCATTCAAGGCATATGCATAGTCAAAATTTAGGTCTCAATTTGTCTTTGAAGGCAACCTCTTTGAGCTCACCTTCAAAGATGGGCAACTGTTGACACCTAAATTTTGGCGACCCGTTTATTCATTAAAATATTAGAAATTAATTTTAACCCGTAAAAAAAATATTAGTTAATTAATTAATTGCATAACATATAGATTTAGGTACATTTGCATTTTTTGCATTTATTGGACCGGTGGTGGATGGGTTTGAATTAATGGTTCTGAGCTTTAAATTAACAGGCCAGACTAAGTCCATGAAGCGAGCAAATTGGCCCAAGCCCGTTTTTTTTTATGATCGGAAATTATCTTGTAAAAATAAGAATTTGAAATTTTCCGAGATATGATGGAATTCTTCGGATAGAGCAAGTGAAAAAACGAATATTGCATTTGGCAAAACGAATATTGCATTTGGAAAAAGAATCTTTGTGAATACCGATTTAGAAAGATTAAAAACCCTAATGCGCGGCCTATAAATAGGTAAAAACATATAGGGTTCAAAGGGGGCCACACATTGAATATAGAATGGAGAGGGCCACAAGAGAGAGGAGAGATTTCGTTTTTTAATGGTCAAGGCTGGTCACTTTCAACAGCCGTGCCCAAATTCCCGTACCAGCAACATCACTGTCCATTGTGTGTTTTTTCTCGACGCTGATTCACGAGAACTTGCTCAGGGAATGCTCAGTAACGCCGACGTCCAGCGAGTAACGTTAAGCAGTCCCGGCGGCACTTCGACGCTTCACATCTGTCCCCAGCGGCTGCTCCTGCTTGTGCGCCACTTGCAACAATTTCTCAGCCCATCGAAGAACTCAGCAATCCCGGCGCATTCCAGTCCAGCACCGGCGTCATCTCCAACCCCGCCGACTCTGCGGCCTTTCCTGATAATCAACCGCAAGCCTTCAAGATCCCGGTTGACTTTTGCAGCAAATCTCTATCTTCCTGAAGTCGACCAGCGAAGAGGGAGGGGTCCAGATGGGAGCCAAAATATATATATATATATATATATAGAAGGATTTCTCTATTCTTGTTTTTTTGCAGGTCACTCACGCTCCACCTTGTCTCGTTGACCAATAAAATTTAGCAAGCTCGGTTTCAGCGAAGCACCATCCTCTGTAGCGATTCGTGTCGTCATCCCGAGCTGACGACAGTGCTGCTGATCCCCGACGCTGCTTGCTGCTGCATCGTTCGTGAACTCGCAACGCCGGCGCTCACTGCCTCGACGTGACGAAACACATTTGCAGGTCGCTGTCCCTGACGTGAGCCTAGCCCACTCTTTGCCTAGCCGCTGTCAGGCATTGGTAATATACTCCACAGCGACTTGTCACTCAAGCCTGGTTTGTTTTGCTGCTCGCGCTGGCCGATCCAACCACTGCTCGACAAGACCGAAAATTTTGTGGCGAGTTTCATCCAAAGCCACGGAACTTCGCTGTTAAGCCAGGAGACGGTCATAGATTAAAAGGGGAAATTTCTCTCAATCTCTGCAATTTTTGTCCACAAAGTCAAGCACTTCCACCTGGAGGGAGGGGAGTGGACGTGCACAAAAGAGAACCCTTATAGGCTGAACACAAGTTTATGATAAAAAAGAACAAGAATTTGTCTCTCTCGTGCATGATCTGTTGAAGGCAGCCCAAACCAGTTTTCTTTGACCAAATCTTGCAGGTTTTTTTCAAAAAAAATCTTGCCACAGTCCAGCGAACTTCAGTCCACATTCAAAGCCAGTCGTGGTCCAACATCGGTGGAGTCCCCTGCGACAATTTTGTAGCGGTTCAGGCATGCTGCCGTGACGTTGCCGTTGCTCTTTCGTGACTAAGTTGTTGTCCTCGACAACCGGCCGTGAAACCGTCGAGCACTGCAAACCATCTCTGTTCTCTGCGCAAAGTCCAAATTTTGGAAGTCAATATTCAGATTAGGTAAAAATTTTGTCTAATTTGATTTCCGAATATTTCGTTTCCTTATTTAAAATATCTCGTTGCACATGATTGAAGTTCAGATAGCATTTGAAATTGGAGATTAATTCTTAATTTCACACGGTTGACGGTCCGATTTCACGCTCGAAATATGACCCGCAATCGTACTAAAAAATCACCAATCCGATCTCACGCTCGAGATACAATTCGTGATTTTATTTAAAAAATTGACGAATCATATCTCGCGCATGAGATCGGATGGGCCAATTTATTTCCCAAAATTAAATGGACATGGATGATATCTTGTTTGATTTGTTGCCGTGCTGTTCTTGATGCCTTTATTTGTTTGCTCCCGTAAAAGAAAAAATATTTGAGTTAGATTAGATGCATGTTAGGATATTACTTGTTTTAGGTTATTTTGCATGTCTAGAATAGGAAATTTATTTATTTCGAATTTATTAAATAAAAAATACCAAAAACATAAATTTAGGATGTTAGATTTTCATTTCACTGATTTAAATTGCATGTTAATTATTTGATAGTCTTAATTTCGAATTTTTATTAAAAAATACAAAAAATGTCTTAGGATAAATTAGTTTCAATCACTGGGATAGATTGCATGCTTTTTAAGAAAATAAAAAATGTCATGTGCATGTCATATAGAATTAGGTTCATGAAATGCATATTACTTAGTGATTATGGTTAGGTCCATTTAGCTAGAAATTGATTGTCATTAGAGTTAAGTCATTAGATTAGTTTAGATTGCATATTTAATTATTGCATTTTTTTTATTCATGTCATATAATTTAGGTTATACTGCCATGTCATATCATTTCATGTTAGATTAGAAGCATTGCATTGCATACGGATTTGATTCTCATTAATTAAGTGAAAAACAAAAAACAAAAATATGAGGTGCATCAGTATTAAAAGCATGGATTTGGCGATGCCGTGATTTCTTAACGCTCTCAACAAAAGCATTAAAAGAATTAAATTCTACTCCATGTTCAATCTTTCCTCAAAAGCGAATATGAGGTGCATCAGTATTAGTATAATCAATTAAATATGTAAATCCTTCCCGTTTAGAAACGTAAATATGCAATTAACATAACGATCGCCCAGGCCAAAAGTGGCTCCTGAACAAGCAATTATTCAAGTGATATTCAGTAGTTTAGCTTATTAATTATATTGCCAACTTGGTGTCGCGCGTAATCAATCACCATGAAAATCAAGTGAGGATCGATCAACCGACTGCTTAGTGCTTAATTTCACGTAAAGTTGGTCATATTATGTTGGCTCAATTCAATTACAATGTAAATGGTCTATGTGAATGCTATCAGAGAATCTTCACATGCAAAAGCAAGCATCTTCATTTCCCCACTGTCCTTGTCTTTACTCTCGGCAAGCTTTTCCCCGCACAATAGTTCAATTTCTCAGTTCTCAATTCATACTCGGCATATTGCTCCAATCTTATAAATAGCGACCAAGACCAAGACCAAGACCAAGACCAATACCAAGACCAATACCAAGACCAAAACCAAAACCAAAACCAGAACCAGAGTTCATCAATTCCATAAAAGATGGGATCAATGGCAGAATTGATGCTCCCGGTCATAGATTTCTCGAGCCCGCGGCTCAAGCCGGGCACAGCTGAGTGGACTGCCGTGAGGGACGAGGTGAAGCAAGCGCTGGAAACTTACGGCTGCTTCGAAGCCCGGTTCGAGAAGGTGCCTGTTGATTTGCATGAGTCAATGCTTGGCTCGGTCCAGGAGCTCTTCCACTTGCCCTTGCAAACCAAGCTCCGGAACGTCTCGCGGAAGCCATACCACGGCTATGTCGGGCAGTACCCCATGGTCCCGCTATACGAGAGCATGGGGATTGACGATGCCGACGTGTACGAGAAGGTGGATGGCCTTACTACTACCTTATGGCCCGAGGGACATCCGAATTTTAGGTAATCAAAGTTTTTAAAACATGGGGTTGCTTATATATACTTTGTGCCTCGTGATTTAACTTAGAAGCTAGGAATGCAAAATCCTATGTTGAGATAACTAGTTTATTGTCTGGGTAAAATTCTAATTCGGTTGGTCCTAGGCAAGTCATCTGTTAGATAACAAAGACAAGTCGTAGGCAAGTCAAGGGTTGGGATAAGGAGAAGTTTAAAGTTCACTCTAAAGATCTAATAAGATAAAAATCTACATACAACCATTGTCCAGAGCTACCACCACAGTTACAACCAAAAGAAAGAAAGAAAACACATTTCTTTTTCCAATTGCAGAAATTATCGGATAAATCTACTCAGTGGATTATGTAATAATCAAACAGAGTCGGTCATGGTTCACAAATTGAATGAGAATTTGTATTCGTAAGTGAATCTAACCTAAATCCTGATGTGAATTTCATTTTTATTTTTTTTTAAATATGTGATTGACATAACTTATTAGATTACTAACTTTCCGTCCCTAACTCAATTAAGCGTCATTGATTGTTTCTTAGTGAAACATTACTTACTATTATTAACTAGCGAAAAGATAAAACACTTTCATAGCTTAAACCAACTTTTTGGGTGTATATTTAATCAACCATTCGAAGGAAACAAGCTATAAACTGAGATGGAATCCTCTCTCTCTCTCTCTCTCTCTCTGTGGCAGCAAAAATATACAATCATTCTCGGAGAAGCTATCGGAGTTAGATAAGATGATAAGGAGGATGATCTTGGAGAGCCTCGGCGTCGAGAAATACTTGGACGAGCACATGAACTCGACGAACTACCTTCTTCGTGTCATGAGATACGCAGGGCCTCAAACTACCGACACTAAGCTTGGCCTCAACTCTCACACCGACAAGAACATCGTCACCATCTTGTGCCAGAACGAAGTCGACGGCCTTGAAGTCCAAACCAAAGACGGCGAGTGGTTCAGTGCTCAGCCCTCGCCGAATTCTTTCATCGCCATGATAGGAGACTCACTCTACGTAAGTCTTATTTCTTTCCTTTTGAAAGGAAAGACACGGGAATTTTCACATCTCGTCAACCGATCAAGTATTCAAATTTATTCAAAATATCATTCCATAAACCGACAAGACACCACAATAGGGTAACAATATTTGATTTTGATATAAATGTTAGCATATCACATGATACAGTCGTTAAGTAACATACCGATTCCCAATTTTAATTTCCCTTAAGAGAATAACTGGAGTTGTGCAGCACAAAATAAAGAATATGTTCCTTGACACGTGACATGATCCTACAGGCATGGGTAAATGGTAGACTGCACTCTCCACATCACTGAGTCATGATGAGTGGGAACAAGGCGAGGTACTCAGTCGGACTGTTCTCGATTCCAAAGGGCGGGTACATGATAAAAGCACCTGACGAATTGGTGGATGAAGAGCACCCTTTGCTCTTTAAGCCCTTTGATCATGTGGAGTTCTTGGGGTTCTACTACACTGAAGCTGGACAAAGAGCAGAATCTGCCCTCAAAACTTATTGTGGCGTTTGATGTTGACCGACATGGTTGTTTTTTTTTTTGTCAGTCCTACTCTAATCCTATTCTAACACTCACTCTCAGACTTTTGCCCTGCCTCATTGCAATGCGTGAGAGTCGAAACCCACTCCTGAAATGAAATCGTTCTCACCCCAATCCCCCCTGAAAATGTGGGGATTTGAACCCCCCACCTCCCCCTTCCAAGATGGAAGGGTGGCCATTGGGGCGAACCCCCAGTGGTTGACCGACATGGTTGTTGAATAAACAATAATGTACGTGTAAGTGCCTGTATTTCTGCAATTTCCTTGCAAATTTGTAAGAAAGAGTCGATTTCAACATTCCCCAAGTAGTTAGGTAATGAACTTTTGGTGGAATGTCATGTACCAACCGTGCTATATGAATCGTTGTTGTGTTGTATAATAGTTGAATGAGGTCATGGATCAAATTACGTACAGAGAAGGCTTCACGCTACAATAATTAACTCATAAAAAGAAAAACAAAAAAGAGTAAAACGTGGACCATATTTACGTGGTGAAAATTGTCCAAACACTTTTGCCAATTCAATCCTAAACCTTTTAACTTTGCCAATTAAATCCTAAACATTTTCACTTCTTGCCGATTCAGTCCATCCAGCCAATTTTGGTCGGAAAATGCTGACATGGACGCCAGCGGTGCCACGTAGGACTCGCCGGCGCGACGTGGACAATTTTTAATAATATTTTAATATTTTATAAAAAAATTAGATTTTTTTGAATTTTTTTATTTTTATTTTTATATTTTCTGTTTTTTTCCCTTTTTTCTTTTCTTTTTTTTTTTTTTTTTTCTTTTTGGCTTTTTCCTTGACTTTTTATGGTGGCCGGCCACCGGCCATGGGTGACGGCCAGCCACCGGCCACAGTCGGCCGGCTGGCCTTGCCCGCCACAGGCGAGGCCCGGCCGAGGGAGGAAGAGCACCGGCGAGGGAAGCCCTCGCCTAGGCGTGGCCCGGTAAGGGTCGCCTAGGCGAGGCCGACCCTCCCCCAGGCCAAGGCGGCCTCGCCGGGCAACGGCGATGCTGGGCGAGGCTGCCCTGGCGAGGGGAGCCCTCGCCTGGGCGAGCGTCAACCTCGCCCCTGGCCGGGCGGGCGACGGCCAGCCACCGGCCACAGGCCAACGCCTGCCCGGCCAGAGGCGAGGGCTGGCCTCGCCAAATCTGGTCTGGGCGAGACCAACGCTCGCTTGGGCGAGGACGAGCCCCAACGAGAGCTCCCCTCGCTAGATCTGGCGAGGCCGGCCCTCGCCGGGGCCAAGGCAGCCTCGCCCGGCGTCGTCGTCGCCCGGCCGACATCCAGCTAGGCCGCCTTGGCTTGGGGGAGGGTCGGCCTCGCCTAGGCGAACCTTGCTGGCCTGTGCTTGGGTGAGGGCTCCCCTCGCCCGGCTGGGCCTCGCCTATGGCCGGCGAGGCTAGCCGGTCGGTTGTGGCTGATGGCCGGCCACCGGAAATAGTCAAGGAAAAAGCTAAAAAGAAAAAAAGAAAAGAAAAAAGGGAAAAAACAGAAAATATAAAAACAAAAAAAAATCATAAATATTAAAATATTATTAAAAATTGTCCACGTCAACGCCACTAGTCCTACGTGGCACCGCCGGTGTCCACATCAGCATTTTCCGGCCAAAATTGGTCGGATGGACTGAATCGGCAAGAAGTGAAAAGGTTTAGGACTCAATTGGCAAAATTAAAAAGGTTTAGAACTGAATTGGCAAAAGTGTAATAGGTTTAGGACTTTTTGGACAATTTTCCCTATTTACGTGTGTCTATGCATAATGATTGATGGACATACATGTGCAAGGACAAAGAACTTATTGCCAACCGCTTTTCATGTTTGATTCAGAAGAGATAAAATTGTATCGATATCTCAATTAAAATTAAAATTTGCATTTGATTCACACTTTATGTACAGAGAAATTTTTACCAATCGAAAAGAAGAAAAATGGAGATTTTGTCTATAGCAATGTGCTAAGAACGGATAGATGTATGCAAGCTTTTACCAAAATAGTGGTTTTTCAAATCTCTCCAAATTTCGACCAAAAAAGAAAAAAACTCTCTTTAAGTGATTCCGAACATACATGCCATGATTCCTTACTTCGATGAGGTAACCAATATCTAAATTAGATATTTTTTAGATACTTTTTCACCTATCACCAAAACTAATTAGCAAAAGAAAAAAGAAAAAGTAGTGGTAAAAAAGATGAACCCCTTTTTTCATGATATTATGAAAGGATAAGATATATTATAGGAAATTCTTCATAAAAGATTTTATCTTCTGCAATGGAATCTCTGATAAGTGAGATTTCTTCAGGAATCCTACAACATTCATTCTTTCTTTTTCTCTAATAGATGGTCATAACTTCATTTGGGTTTGCAGCCCACCGAGAGATTCATTAGAGACCAAAAATTGGTGACGAATGAATGACGTGTTTCTTTTTTCTTTTTCTTTTTTTCCCTCTTCCAAGCGTTCAGAAGATAAAGAAATAATTAATATATTCAAGATAATTCCATATCTATCAAATATTGTCTCAATTCATTCTATTTTATTAGATTCGGGAAGTGATATAGTTCCAAAGGATGAACGGGAGATAGACGGTTCCAATTACATTTCATTCTGGATCAAAAATACATTTTTTTTTCCTAAATTTACTTCATCTGTTCCATGACTTGAATAGGGGGATGCACAATACACCACGGCTTTGAATAAAAAGAGATATCAAGAAATGGCTAATCATAAAAGAAACAAATAGTACTTGGGATATTATATGAGATTAGTTCGTATCCAAAATAGAGAATTCAACTGATTAGCAAGGAATTTATTAATTAACATTCAGAAGTTTAACTTATCATTGTATCATGAACTTTGTCTTATACATAATCAATCGCCATGAGAATCAAGACCAGCCGACTGCTTTATTGCTCAAAACATGGAAATTTTGTTGTATCATGTTGGCTGTTTCATTGAAATTTAATTAGTTAATTTAAATGCTATTAGAGAATCTTCACCTCCAAAAGCAAGCATCTTCATGCCTCCCACAGTCATTGTCTCTACTCTCAGCAGCCGTTTCTCCAACAAAAGTTCAATTTCTCAGTTCTCAATTCATACTCACTTGGCATTTTGCACCAATCTTATAAATAGCGACCAAAACTGAAGTTTAGCAGTTTACAAATGGAAACTCGATTACACTAATATTTCTATTAATGTCCTTTGGGTGTCACTAACTTGGCAAGTTGTTCATCTAAGTAGTAATGCATTCTTGATTACCAAATATGAGTCTAAAGGATATTAAAATTACTAAGTGAGCATGTAAATGTTTTTGCAGGGTTCATTATGGTTGTGAACTAGACTAACCCTCTAGAACATAATTAGCAAGCAATTTATTTAAATGCGATGCGATAAAGAAAAAACTCAAGATTGAAAAGACTTTAAAGTAAATGCGGAAAAAGAAACCTAATACAAAGCGAGCAAAGAATATACATTGCGATGTTATAAGCCTCAGGACATGATCCCACAAGAGCTAAAATCAAGTTGAGTTCAATTTCTTTTCTAAAGAACCGATTTACTAAAACTAAACTCACACCAAATGTACTCATTTGAACCCCTAAACTAAATGTTATGCTAACTAAAGAAAACTAAACTACATCTAGCATTTAAGTCACCAAACTAGGTCAACAACTATTTCTAAGATATTTTCTAATTTTTTTACATTTTTAATTTTTGAAAAAAAAATTATTCCCAAGATGGGGACTAGGGCGGGGCCTTTAAGCCTAGTCCGAATAAGGACCCATATAGTTTCGCGGGTCTGGATGCATTTGGGGCTTCGATACTAAATCCATTTTCAAAATAACTCAAGCCCAATCTAAAAGCAAACTGAGCCCAATTCATCAATAGCCCAAAGTTTTTATCAGAGTAGATCAAGCCCAAACAGATTATAACCAAAATTCAGCCCCGCTCTCTCCCCAGTCCCCACTTCTTCAACTCAAGCCCCAAAGTTACTAATCTTATAACAAAACTAAGTCCAAATCTACCCAAAATACACTCACGTCTCTTTTGCACCAGGCCTACAACCTCCTCATACTAACACGTCACTGTATTCAACATAGTTGGCCCGACAATTTGTTTTTGAGCAACAATCTTTCTCTACACGGCCATATCTTTTATAATAGCGGAATTGTGGTCTATTCCAAAACCACCGATCTTCTTTAAGTAACTTGTTCTTTGGCAAATATTGTAAGGTATATTTTTACTTTTGAGTAGTTTCTCCTCCTCTTTTATTTTTCCATAAACTCCTTCAATTGCTAAGACCATATCTTTATTTTAGATCGGAAGGCACTTTCAACTAATTCTTCATCTTGTACCATCAATCTTTTTTTCATGCGCTTCTAGAGTGCCAATTAATTCACTTACTGATATGGTCCTTGAGTCCTTTGTTCCTTGGTGACAATAGAATAATATTTTCTAGTAAGTGACACCAATATTTTTTTTTATGACCCTTTGGTTAGTGATTCATCTTCATAGCCTCTCATTTGATTACCAAATTCTTTTAATCTTCCACAATATTCTTGAATGGTCTCGTATACTTTCATTTTAGAATGCTCAAATTCTCTTCTTAGAATTTGAAGTTGAATAAGCCACACCTTAACTGTCCTCGGAATCTTTCTTGTAATATCTCCCTTGCCTCCTTTGTAGTCTTCGCTCCCATTACTATTGGAAATACCATTTTTGAGTTTACTTGTTGAATACACATAACAACCTTGTATCTTTTTATAGTTGTTCCTTCAAAATGCTTGCACCTTCTTGTGGAGCTATAGAACCTTTCTCCATTATATTCCATAATCTTGAGACACCAAGAAGGTAGTCATTTGTATGCTCCAATAGTTATAGTTATTCTCATTGAAAATAGGAATGGAAAATGAGGATAAGGCATAGTCGATCATAGTTTTTAGATTGGTGATTTTAGAAGAGGGTGATTAGGACAAACACCAATGCTTACCAAAACAATGCTCTAATACGAGGGTTATATTGCGGATAGATTTGCAAGTGCGGGAATTGTGTGGGCTATCTCGGGCAAGGAGTAAGGAATAAGAGACGATTAAAAATATGACTTTATTGAATGATTGGTTTAGTTCTTAGGCTAATGGATGTAACTTGCTTGCTGGTTTTCTTTGTACACGTGAACAAGCACCATTACAGCTTATATATAGGCATTCTTCACGGACTCTACAAGTAAAATTCTTTGCTTTTGTTAGAGATCTTTTGCTTTAAGTTCACCGCCATTGTCAACAAATATCTTTGATTTGGACATTTTTTAAACCACATTTCATAAACTACTGAAGCTTTACCTAGGAATTTCTAGATTGTAGGAGAAAAAAACTAGCTAATTCTAGAAAATGGATCAATAAACCAACCTCTCCTACTCAAAATAATCATCTCTTTATCACTCAAGTGTCCGAGTCTCATATTCCACAACTATATCGTGTCCTAACCTAAGGCCTCAAAGAATCTAGCAAATGAAACAATCATCACCGCTTTTGTTAGGAGATATAACTCGCACTCTATCCTCCCCCGTGTCAGAGTGAGAACACATCGAGAGACCTTCAATACTTCACCTTCATAGGAGATCCACTATACGAACATGCCAAATATGTCAAGAGCACTCAATGAGACAGGGTTATTTCTCAACTCTGGCATATGCCTTACGTTAGTTAAAATTCTCACCACTACATCATGCATCTTAATCTAAACTATTCTGAATTTGAACTGTTATGATTCCTACTACTTTACAAGCAGCATCATTTTCCATACACACCTTATCATCCTCCGTACACTGTAGTTAGTAAACCAATGTCTATGAGAAGCCATAAGATAACACATCCAGAGTCAACCACCAAATTATCACCTAATAAATTCATGTTGACTCCTAAGACATCATCGGTATTACTGAAACTATTATATACTCTAGTAACAATAGTAGCATTACCTGCAAACTCAAAATTAAGTCTTTTACCCTTGTACTTCGAAATAAACTCTCCTATAGTGCCTTGCCTCACCATGATGATAATACCAATGATTCTGAACATTAGACCTTTATTTGAAATGGCTCTTCAATCTGTTATCTCCAGATTCTCTACATTTGTTTCTTCCCTAAATAATCAAACTTTATGCAGCCTCCTTCACTAAGCTATCTTTTTGTAACTTCTTTTGTCACAAGATTAACTTTACATCTTCCATGGTAATTGTAGTGCATCTTTATAATAGTGAAGCGGTAAAGTGTCTAAAAGAATCTACCAGAGATGCCAACAATATCATCATTATTTCTTATCGAGGCAAGTCTCATTGATGTTCTTCAAGCACATCACTCATCTACATGGGCTCTAATACAACCCGCAAAACATCCATTTAAACTTATACAAGCAATTATTCAAACCCTCGATCAATAAACAACTCGAGTTTTGCTTACAATGTTGTGGCATCTTTCTCTTTGGCCTCTAACACCTCATCCAATAAATTCACTATGATTATATTTTTTGTCTTATCCATAAACTCTAACTTATCATGAATTCTGACAATTTATCCTTCTCATTTAACATCTTCGTCAAATTCTAGGCTGTTACCGGTAACTCATCTCCATGCTCCACAACCAAAAGTTAATTCCCTCGATGAACTTTTCAATCTCAACTCTTGGTTTGTATATAATTGCAAACACAACATTTTCAAGAAGTGATCAGATAAGCAACAAACTCCAAATCAACTCTAAAAACCCTAACTTTATCCCTAGTGCAAATTGTTGTAGAATAATGTGAAAGCTAATGGATCTTACAATTCAAGTAAAAGAAGATATTACCAAAGAAATCAACGAGGATAAAATAGGACATCAAATATTTATGTGGTTTGATCCAAGTGTCGACATATGCTCCACAAGAGAGCTAGCCACTAAGAAACGCATCATGAATTTGAAGAATTACAGAATATTAATCATTCTATTGCATTTCCTAGCACTACACTATACCCAAGCAAAGTCTAGAAGTGTTATCTCACATCTTCTCATAGAGAACTCTCTCAAAAAAACTCATAGAGAGAAATATCCTAACACTTGTTTTGTTTGCTCTTTGTGTAATGAGAGAATACATTCCATTTTTATATTTTTTTTATGTGACTTGTTGGTTCCAACTAGGGTTCTAAATCCAACATGGAAAGCATTTCATAAATTGCTTGCTTTTTCAAACATCAAGCACGAGTTCTATTTGAATTTGGAATTTCTACATGGATTGGGATTTGCTCATGGGCTCAAGTTCGAGATATAATTTAACAAATATAATAGCAGAATGAGGTCATGGATTAGAGAAGGCTTTACGCTACATTGTTGAACTCATTAAAAAACAACAACGAACAAGACATGGACTTGTTTGCACCAAAAACTGATTGAGCCGTTGATATGAGTGGACGTGTGATTAAAGCGTCAAATATTGTCAAGCACGTGACCCCTTTTCGATGATCCAAAAAATCGATATTGATATCAGCATATGGAGATAATCATTGTTGATAAGTTGTCAATGTACAATAATGTATGACTAACAATGGTCGACAGTGTCAATTAATAGGTTTGACGAATTGTTGGGACACCAAGAGGAAGCTCGGCAAATAAAGATTATCAAGCTGCAGTAACAAGTTTGAAATTATTAGAAAGCAAAATGATCGTGAACATGGAGCGAAAAATCATACATGTCAAAAAAGAATAACTGTTCAAGAATATGGTCGTGGCAGCATGAGAAGGTGAAGGCTTTTGGAGGTGGAGGAACATGGATATAACCGTTGAAAAATGCTTAGAAGAGGTAATGGTACAACCTCTATAAATACTACTGATTGGATATTGGAAAAATCCTCTCCTGCAAATCAAATAGATTTACTATCTTTTAGGCATATCTACTTTCTTGCATTGTGCTTTTATTTTCCCGATGTGTTTTCTAGCTACAGTTCTCAGATCTGTATCATTAGTTAAATTCTGGCGTATATCTTTTTCTTAGCATTCTCAAGCTTTATCGTCAATTAAATTCTGATACAATTTGTTTACGTTTGGTTCATTTGTAATACATGTGCTTCCCAAGTCTTGTTGTCATCTAAATTCCGGTACAGTTTGTGTTTGTATAGTTCGATTCAAAGTAAAGTTGTTGATTTCTTTATTTGTCTAGGTATTTTATTGTCTTGTCCTGAGTTGCCGTAGAACCTATCTCTCCAATTAAAAGCTAAAGAACGACTTTCAGTAAAAGATATTTCGTTGCAGGAGAAATTTTGGTGAAACAAGACTAAATTTATGTATAGACATATATGTCTTGGACCACCATTGGAAACCACTAGGAAAATGAGCAATAGATCAAACTCAATGGAAACGATCATGCGACCTCTCACATAGATTGTATGTATATGCCTGTTATCAGGAATCAAATCTTCTATGATAATTGTCTCTCTCCATGCAACTGTACAGCTATTGATCAACATACATGTGCAAGGACGTAAGCACAACGATCAATTTCAATTGATTTTGATTGACAGGTACATTACCAATGGTCATGACTCCTAACCAATTAGGTTGCATATCAACGATAACGAAACAAAACCATGCATTTAGCGATTCTGGGATTTCTTAATTCTATGTCGACGAAAGCATTCAAAGAATTACAGTCCTTCATGTTTAAGCCTGCCTCAAACGTAAATATCAGGTGCATCAGTACTAGTAAAATCAATTAAATATGTAAATCCTTCCCGCTTAGAAAAATATGCATTTAACACAACGATCGCCCATGCCAAAAGGGACTCATGAACAACAATCAATTATTCAAGTATTATTCAGAAGTTTAGGTATGACTCATCATCAATCACCATCAAAATCAAGTGAGGAATCAGCCGACTGCTTATTGCTTAATTTAAGGTGAAGTTTGTTATAATAAGCTGGCTCAATCAATTAAAATGTAGATTCTCTATGGAAATGCTATCAGAGAAGCTTCAACTCCACAAGCAAGCAGCTTCATCCTCCGACTGTCCTCGTCTTTACTCTCCGCAACATTTGCCCCCTCAATTTCTCAGTTCTCAGTTCTCAGTTCATGCTTGGCACATTGCACCGATCTTATAAATAGCGACCAGAACCAAAAGCAAACCAAAGTTTATCAATTCATAAAAGATGGGGTCGATGGCAGAATTGAAGCTCCCGGTCATAGACTTCTCGAGCCCGTGGCTCGAACCGGGCACAGCCGAGTGGACCGCCGTGAGGGACGAAGTGAAGCAAGCGCTGGAAACTTACGGCTGCTTCGAAGCTCGGTTCGAGAAGGTGCCTGTTGGACTGCAAAAGTCAATGCTTGGCTCAGTCCAGGAGCTCTTCGACTTGCCCTTGCAGACCAAACTCCGAAACGTTTCGAGGAAGCCCTACCATGGCTATGTCGGGCAGTACCCCATGGTCCCGCTCTACGAGAGCATAGGGATCGACGACGCCGACATATACGAGAAGGTGGATGACCTTACCACTACATTATGGCCCGAGGGAAATATGAATTTTAGGTAATCCATGATTTTCAAGCATGAGGAATAATTATATATACTTTGTGCTTGTTGTCTAGACGAAATTCTTATTCGGTTGGTCCCAGGTAATTCGCGTTAGAATTTGCTTCTCGATAGATTTAACAATTTATGTCTAATTAAGTTCTTAGATTTTTTTATAATACCGCATACCAGATTTAGAAAGAAGTGGGACTTAACTTAAAGATTCAAAGGAGGTCTAGATGTCCTTTTGTTGGTGAGACGAGGCAGTGTGTGTATAGTACTATCTCGAATTATGTACTATCACTTCATTCTTAAATAAATTGATACATAACAATAGTATACATGTGGCCGAAAAAGTGTAGATGCATGAATCTTCAAATCAATGGGGGGAGATCGCTACCACCACAATTCAAACCAAAAAGAAAAATCACATTTTTTGGTCAATAACAAAAAAATTATTGAATAATTCCACTCAATGTATGAAGTTCATGAATTATATCAATTTCGGTGTTTTCTCGATATGTGATTCACATAATTTATTAGATTATTAACTTTTCATCGCTAACTCAATTACATGACCATTGATTGTTTCTTAGTGCAGGGTTACTCTCATTAACTAGTGAAAAGAAAAGCAAAAAAAAAAAAGACACTTTTGTATATATATAATTGAAAGGTTGATTTAATTTATATCCGAAAAGATAGAGTTAATTACAGAGTTAATTACAACCTCTCTCTCTCTCTCTCTGCGCGGCAGTAAAACCATACATTCATTCACGGAAAAGCTGTCGGAGTTAGATAAGATGACTAGGAGGATGATCTTGGAGAGCTTTGGCGTCGAGAAATACTTGGACGAGCACAAGAACTCGACAAACTACCTCTTTCGTCTCATGAAGTACGCAGGGCCTCAAACCACCGACCCTAAGCTCGGCCTCGTCTCTCACACGGACCAGAACACCGTCACCATCTTGTGCCAGAATGAAGTCGACGGCCTCCAAGTCCAGACCAAACACGGCGAGTGGATCAGCACTCGGCCCTCGACCAATTCTTTCGTCGTCATGATAGGAGAGTCGCTTAATGTAAGTCATATCCTCTTCTTTTGAAATATTTTCCGAGAATTTTTGCATCTCGTCAACCAATCAAGTATTCAACCTTGTTCAAACTATCATTCTACAAACCGATGAGATGTCGTAATGGGGTAACAATATTCGATTTTGATAATATAGTATTAGCATATCACATGACACAATATGTCGATTTTCAAACTTAATTTCTCTTGAGAGAACAACTGGAGTTGTGGGGCATGGGATAAAGAATACGTTCCTTAACACGTGATTTGATCCTACAGGCGTGGTTAAACGGCAGATTACACACTCCTTATCACCAAGTCATGATGAGTGGGAACAAGGCAAGGTACTCGGCTGGACTATTCTCGGTCCCGAAGGGTGGGTACATAGTAAAAGCACCCAACGAGTTGGTGGATGAAGAGCACCCTTTGCTTTTTAAGCCCTTTGATCATGTGGAGTTCTTGGACTTCTACTACACTGAAACTGGACAAAGAGCTAAATCTGCACTCAAAGCTTATTGTGGTATTTGATGTTGACCTCCATGGTTGTTGAAGACACAATGATGTACGTATATGTATCTCTGCAATTTCCTTAAAAGTTTGTAAGAAAGAGTTGCTTTCAATTCTTTTGGTGGAATGTCATGTACTTGCTGTGCTAAATGAATCCTTATTGGGTTGTATAATATTTGAATGTGGTCATGGATCAAGTTGCATACGGAAAAGGCTTCACGCTACAACAATTAACTTATAAGTAAACAACAAAGAACAACACATGGACTATATATATGTAAATAAATGTTTTGGACCATCATTGGAAACCAGTAGGAAATTGAGTACTAAACTCAAACATAATTAAGAAAAGATCATGTGACATCATAAAGATAATTTATATATGCCCATTATTTACCGGAAAGGAATCAAAATCTTCTATGATGATTGTGTCTCTCCAAGAAATTGTACAAAGATTGATCATCACACGTGTGCAAGGACAAAGAACTTGTTGTCAACCTCTTTTTAAGTTTCAAATCTGTTTGATTTCGAATGAAAAATTTTGTATTAGTACCTCAATTAAAACTAAAATATGGATTTGATTCACATTTCATGTTCTAAGAAATATTTACCATTTGGAAAGGAGAGAAATTGAGATTTTGTCTCAAGAAATGTGCTAAGAAGGGACAGATGTATAAAATCTTTCAAGAAAGTAGTGATTTTTCAACTCTAGCCAAATGAAATATATTCCAAACATACATGCCACGACTCCTTACCTCTACAGGTAACAAATATCCAAGTTAGATAATTTTGGATACTTTTTCAAACCTATTCCAATACTAAGTAGTAGTAAAAACAAAATTCCACTTATTATGATATTATGCATGGATAAGATATATCATATGAAATTTTTTATAAAAGATTCTGTCTTCTCTCATGGAATTTGACGAGTGAGATTTCTTCTAGAATTCTGCAAAATCTATTCTTTCTTTTTCTTTGACATATGATCATAACTTATTTTCTTTGGTCAAAATATACCTTTTATTAATAAAAACTAAGACAAAGTTGAGGATCCCAACAGATGGGTTTTGTTACATAATAGGTCCATGAGAACTTGAGGGGGAAAAGAAAGCCAATTGCTAAATAACTCCTTTTTCCGAAGGTTTATGTAACCTAATCCACTACCAAGTTAGCCTTTCAATGAACAAGTTGGATATAAGAAAATTGCAATAACATATCAGCACACTCTTGTATAAGCACCCGGTCCTCCCAATTGAACTGATATGTAGTTTTAAAATTGGAGAGCTTTTTTCAATTCAAGGTAGTCACTTTCAAAGATGGTTGTAAATTTATTTGGGTATGTAACCTACTAAGAGATTCATTAGAGATTAGAAACTATCCAAGCTCTCACCGACTATAGTAAAAGCCTCGTTGAATCTAACTACTAAATCTCACCTAAGCCCTCACCAACCCTAGTGAGGGGCTTGTGAACCTTTCCTAGATCCAGCAAGAACTTAGTGGCCCTCGCAAAGGCACCAAAAAAAGAAGTAAAAAGTAAAAAAAGAAAAAAAAGCAAGAAAATAAAAAATAATCAAAATAATTATTTACATTAATACTGATCGCGCCACGTAAGATGTTCGGCGCTGACTGGTTAAAACCAAAATTAGTCAAAAGAACTACAATGTTTAATACGAAATTAGTAAATTCATAAAAATATTTAAAATATTTAAGGTTAAATTAGTAAACTATTTAAAAAAATTAGAATTAAATCGACAGGTTTAGGAGTTTTGGATTATTTTCTTTCCTATCTGTGCCAAATTTACCTTCTATTTCAGAGACGGAACGGCGCCATCTCGAGCTTTTCGTCTAATCCTCTTCGTTTTCGTTCGAGCTCATCGGTGAATTCTTCAGCTTCAGCAGAGACAACGCAGGTTCAAAGTGATCTTCTCTCTCTCTCTCTCTCTCTCTCTGCTTCGTTTTCAAGCCATTTCCGTTTGCTCATATATATACTACACTCGGTATCCAAATTGTAGCGACGAATACCGACTGTTCTCCCGCACTCGGCATCGATTTTGCATGCGTAGTTTGGCCTTTGACTTCTCGTGATCACAGGAATTATGTGGGCTCTGCTGGCATTAGCTTTCCTCATTCGCCTCGCTTGATTTATCCGCACCTGCACGGGTGTGTCCCCATGGAAGCATTGTCGGTTCATGATCACTCGAACGCTGCTTACCCTTTTGGTTTTTAGCAGCTTTAAACCGCATAATGTTAGCTAAGTCATCATAATAATGAGTTATTCTTCCGAGGTTTTAGTCAATATTGGTTTCTTTCAGTTACCCAGATGTTGTGGCTAATTGGGTGGGAAATTGAATAGTTGATGTTTCGCAATCGATCAGGCAGTGGTCACAATGAGAAACTATTGAGATGGAGCAGCCGAGCGGCTTTGCGGGGTACATGATTGAGCAAGCCAAGCGGATTATGAGGATGGGATTTGTGTTTTGTTCAGAGTTGCTTCGTGTTTACAATTTAAAGCAAGCCCGAGTCATCAGTAATCTGCTGCGCCGCGGCAATTGCACATGGCGTAGACACTCCATCGGATAAGTAGTTGATGAGGAGGAGCATAAGCTTTTCTTAAAGGAATCGAGCAAATTTGTTGGACAATAGCGGGTGCGGAAGGAGCAGAACGCTCTTATTTTTCACTTGGAAAGAATTAATGGCCGAAACCACCAAAGGATGTTTTGCTTATGACTCATGCTTCTCTAGTCATGAATAGATTCACCTTTTTGAATAGCATAGCCATCGGCCATAGAAGTAGCATGGTTAAACATAATGAATAATATGCAGAGAAATATACTGTTTGTCATTGACCGCTTTGGTCCTTTTTGAATAGGCTCATGTTTTCAGAGTTACTAAAAGTGTTGATTTTGGTTTGGAAGTATAAGTGGAGAATGCTTATATCATCCACAAGGTATGGTCAGTCAGCTGCAAATCCATTTCCAAGAAAACTTCTCTTTGATAGATACATTTGCAATCAGTTGACATTTTGTGTGAAGTCGAGTGCCAAAGCTACCTCATGTGTGATGTGACTAAATGATCTCAATCCTAATCGAGACACTAACTGTTTGTAGTGGAGTACATCTTACTAAAAAGGTACAATCCTGTAATCTTTCTTTTAAGCAAAATGGAGGAATTATTTACTTCTGCAGATACTGAAACTGAGACTACTTCTGCCACACACAAGTCGTTTTTATTATCTTAAAGTTTGTTAATGGCAATTAAAACTTGCTTACTCTAAATAAACGAAAACTTCTCTCGCTCACACCATTCTTTTCAGAGCTTCTTATTTTTCTATAATAAGTTTTCATGGCCTGAGCATAGCAATACTTCGAGGACCTGGGTATCCTCAACAAATGGTGTTATTTTTCAATCTATGGAGGATCAAGACTGAGATCCCTAAGCATGTAAAGAACAAGAGAAGGACAAAAGTTCGTTTTCTGTGCCTCTGGGCTTTAGGTACTTCTCATATCTAGAATCTGATGTGTGGTACTTTTCCTAGATTAGTGATGGCATATCCATGTTCCTCGTTATCTTTTACCACAGTAAACAAGTTGCCTGATGGATTCTAGTAGTTATGAAATGCTGCATAGTTCTCATAAACTTGTTCATTTGGATAATGGAGTAAGCTGAATAGATTAGGTGAAGGAAAAGTTGAAAGCTTTTTGTTTCCTTGACCGCAGCTTAGTTTATGCAGGTGAGAGAAAAAAAAGAACAAAACAGTAGCAAAATTGTAAACAACTCCCTGATGATCTCTTTAATAGACAACATGCAAAATATTGCACATGGCTTCAAGGGCATTATCATTTTCAACTTGCAAATCTTTGCCAGGCCATGATAGGGTTGATAGATTGACGCATATTAATGTACTGCTTTGCCACAAGCGTATGCGCATTATCTTTGTGTGTGTGTGTGTGTGCCCACATGCCTGCATGAGAGAGACACAGACAGAGAGAGAGAGAGATCTGTTACTCTTGCTGTCAAATGTCATGGCCTTACATTCTCAGTTAACCTCTGCTTTAAAAAATGTCATTGTTCGAATTCCCCTTTGCAAGAAATAGTTGTAATTGTCTTCATTTGTCCCTTGTCATCTTCCAAGCTTCATTTGATAAATAATTAGTCCTACAATTTTTACCTTGATTTTCGTCATTTTCGTTGGAGGAGGATCATCCTTCACATCTGGGCAAAAAGCTGTCTTTTTGTTTGTCCTTCACCTAAATATTCAAATGGGCAAAAAGCTGTCTTTCACTTTTATGATTTGACACAATTTATCCTTTGGTTCATTCTCATGGGAGTTCATCTGGTTCGTCATTTGACTTACACACTATAATCCTCAGGAATTCAGTTCCTCTGATCTTGCCAACCAATACACACTTTGAGGGGCAATAGCTAGAAAACTTTAGCTGACTTTCACGATACTATCACTTACATCAGGTAGTTCGTTTACGAGAGCACATAGCCGAACTAATGACAGTGCTTTGTTGAAATGTTTTGCCTTGGTCCCAAGGTACTCGCTCCAAGTTACTGGCTTGTAAAGTGGAGGATGATTAGAGTCTATTAGTTCTGGTAGAGGTGAGACTTGAACCCAACTCGGTGGTCCATATAAATAGGCAACTGATAACCGGTGCTCTGTTCGGTTAACCATTGCTCGATGGAGGACGCTTGGGTATAAGCCATTTGATAATATGTGAAAGAGGTCCCCCACATTAACAACAAGTGCACCGGAAAGTGGAGGTACTGTGATCCATCCACTGCCTTCTTTAAGCACTTGCAAGCCACTTGTGTTATTTTGATGAAGAATTGTGAGGAGTGTAGAGTCTGTGTGAGCGGCAAGACCCATTGCCCTGTCTGGGTCTGGGCAAGCAGGGTAAGAATTCAATTGCAAAGCAGCAACTGCCCCTGTGAATTCTCCTTTAGGGCTGCTCCATTGGATGTCTTCCTTTGTCAACCCCAAAGAGCCAAGCATAAGCCGCATCAACCTTTCTGCTAGCTGTTTCATCTCTTTCTGGTACTTTTCAATTACATCACTGCAACAAATAACAGGGAAAATTAAGCACTTAAAGGAGAGTTAAGGTGCTAGACTAATGAAGGTTAAACAAAGAGTGAATAGAAGATTTGATCTTTAGACACTGTCTCTCAGATTCTTTTGGTGGGTCCATGGTTTTAATTGCATTATTTGCATCCATTGATAATAGTAAGTAGCTTGAAAAAGAAAAATTGTGAGTTACGACTTAGTACCAGAATAGGCTGTAATCTTGAGGCCAAAGTCGGCGAGCATGTTCCATTGGTGACCCCATAATGGTGAAACCCTCAGACCACATTTGCTTAGGGAAAAAGGCAGAAATTTTTGCGACTCCATAACCCGAGATGCCTTCTGGGGAACGAGATGCCTTGAGCTTTTGTTGCACTGGCAGAGAGAAAAGATTCTTGGCTGCACGCTCAACATCATGAAGAAGCTCCTCTGGTATGCCATGGTTTGTGACTTGATATACACCCCAACTTTTGCATGCATGGCCTATTAGCTTTAGCGCATTTGGGTCATTGAGATCGATGACCGGCAAACTCTCTTTGCTAGGACAGTGAGAAGAAGGGTACTCACCAAGTTCTGTCCATGCATATGAGTCGGGCAACTCTTCGGCTGAACTAAAGTCGAGTTGTTTATGGTGGAGTTCGACAGGATACGCTCTGAAGGCATCCGAGAGTTTGGAAAGCATAGTGGGGAGAGAGAAATAGGGAGAGAGTACTTGCAGAGAAACCAGGAGGGTGTTCGATGTCAGGTTATAGGTTGAGATACAGTTTACAAATGGACGGAGTAAAGCGAATGTACTTGTCACTTGATATGAAATGGTATAGTACTAAGTTTATATAGAGATGAAGGAATTGTGGTTTCTCAGTGTTTAGTGGTGCTGGGGTATGGCATTGATTGGAAGGAGACAAGAAATGAAATAACAGAGAGCATTTCACATTGGACAATAGAAAGAACAAAAATAGTGAGGACAGTCTTGTCCTTTACAAACAATATAACGGAAGGATAGGAAAGGCATCTCAACTTCCCAAACCACAGAGCTTCCATGGAAGGGAGGGTCCATCTCTCTCTCTCTTTCTCTCTCTCTCTCTCTCTCTCTCTCTCTCTCCCTCCCTCCCTCTCCATGTGCATTTGTTTTGTCCTCAACTAGGAACACATGCATATCAATATCCGCCCCCATTTTGGTCATAATCAACCTTTTTCAAAGTACAAATTCCCTCTCACCTGGATATATCTTCAATTTGCCCTTCCACTTGCTCTTTTGAAATTTATATAGCTGGCTTTTAGGTTTAGAGAGATTCTTGTCCTCAACTTGACCTGTTTAAACTGAATAAGTTCCTTCACGGAGGTGCACAAAATTCATTTGCAGCTTATTTTTGGTACTACTGAGTCTCCATGAGTATGACAAGGACATGGTATTTCAGGTCTTTGATTAGTTGTCCTCAACTTGTTCTTGTCTAGAGATTGGAAGATTTATATGGAAGGGCATTCTGGTCCGTCCACCAGTGAGTGCTCCTATTTATATCTTCACATATATTTGATCATTTCCACGAAAAGTTAAAAAGCCTCAGTGCACTCTGAGATCACATTATGTTGTTTGTCCTAGATGTCCCAAGTGGGCTACCGAACACCATTCAAAACCACAAACATTTTTGGTCGTCTCCAGACATTATGTAAATGGGTTTCTCACTTTTCTGTTAAAAATCATTTGACTGTTGCTTATGGTTTCTCCATTTTGCTCATGGTTTCTCCTTTGTGGAAGCATATGATGAAACTGTAGCTGATTATTTCTGTGAAAGATACAAGTGTTAATTGGCTTTGGTTAGTCATTTTCTTGAAATAATGGAGCACCATAGATGTCAATCTTCATTGATCCATGCACAAGGAGGAAGTGAAGATTTTCGTTTAGTCAGTTTCTCTTCTGTCTCTGTTTTTTTCTGTTTTTGCTTTCCTTCTGTCTTTTTTTTTTGGCCTTCTCTTTATATTCTATAAGGTTGGCATCCAATGACCGAACAGAACAACACAATAATCTTGAGACATCATCATGCGAAAACTGATTGCAGGATTCATGTGATGAGCCTTACACACGGGACGGATGCGAAATGTACTATTACACATGCAAAATAGTCCTGCAAGACTGCACTTCGGAGGAGACTCGTGATGTATTATACACAATGGCAGTGGTAAGACTCCGCTAATTTCATGGAAATTGAACGTTTGACATTCAATATGCCTTCTCCCTCCTTGCGAGGATGAAAGATTGGACCATTGGCGAGATTTGCAACTTCGTCATTCATCAGTGCAGCAAAAACTCGGTGATCAATTCTGTTTAGGTCTGTCTGTGGTCAGAATGGCAAAAAGAACTTGATATCCGTGCGATCTCCTGTTACAAAGCATCATAATGTTTCCTGTGGAACGTTTTGACAAATTTCTGCTACGTAAGTAGGGTCCGAAGAGGGTTTTATAATGTATAAATTGTCTTAAACTGTGATTGAAGGGAAGTTTGAAAAGCATTGAAGGCTGTGCTGTACATGACTTTTGCTTTGAGTTTAGTTAAGGATACTCCAGCGTCACTCCAAGGTCAGTTTTCTCATGTGACCACTGTTATTTTACATGTTAATTAACAGTAAAACCATGGATTATTGCTTGATTCCCCCCAATAAAGGCGGGAAATGACGAATTCGCCCACATAGATCTAAGAGACTATTATTTACACTCACACTAGAGCTCTAATTATATGTCGAAGGCAACGTCATTTAGCAACATGATATTCGAGATTAAAACCTCTGTTGAATCGATTATTTCTTCCAAAGGTGATAGGTCATCGCACGAAAAGATCTCTTTTCGCAATAGTATAAAGCCTATGAGGAAGCAGAGGAACTTTTCTACTTCCAGATGAAAGTGAAAGTTGGAACTGATTTACGTTTGAGAAAGTATGCAGCACTTACCAACGTGGGTCTAAGGAAGCACTTGCCAAAAGGACAAAAGATCACCTTTTTATAAGTGGGTTTAATTAATGACAGGCCGAGACCTCAAATTTGGACCAGCAAAATGGTACCCGAGATGCTACGCCATGTGAAAGAGCAGAAACTTTGCGAGACTATAAGGGCATTCATAGTGAAGTACCATGATGATGTCCACACATAATATGCTCGGTTTTGTCATGATGCTCCTTTGAAGGCCATTGGACTTGTAAATCTCAACCGTCAAGAAAATAAGTTGCGCCCAAAAAGGTGGAGTGACTAGGTCACCACAAAACAAGACTTTTCTTTCTTTGTGCCAAT
This sequence comes from Eucalyptus guilfoylei, assembly GCA_016097605.1. Taxonomy (NCBI): domain Eukaryota; kingdom Viridiplantae; phylum Streptophyta; class Magnoliopsida; order Myrtales; family Myrtaceae; genus Eucalyptus; species Eucalyptus guilfoylei. The sequence goes on along the minus strand of CM027869.1, from coordinate 39,993,383 downwards.
CTGGGTTTAAGAGGAGTTTACCCTAAATTGAGAGACAAATGTTCAGAATTTCATTTTCTTGCCCAACACGTAGTTTAATGAAAGTTTCGATTAAAAATGACACTAAAAATTAGATAATGAACTAGTTCTACACAGTTCACGGTACCTCTTGAAGGGAAAGTTATGTTTAGAAGAAGAAAAAACAAGTTCAGTCCATTTTTTTCTTGTCAAAATATGACACATCACTTATTTACGTGGTTTACAAGCTCTTTATGCACATGTGATCTCCCTCTACTTGCTTAAGATTTCGTGTTAGACTATCTAACATGTCGATTTTTTCTTGTTAGATTTCTTATGTTTCAATAACTATGAATGAAAAAAAGAAAGAACTTTTGTGCTTTGAGACTATAATGCTCCACTTAGAGAGAGAGAGAGAGAGAGGTTGTTTTATGTCATTCAAGCAGATTATGCTCCATTCATTTGGGACACACACAAGCTGAGATGAAAGCCAAATATATCCACACGATGACAAAATCCAAACTTGCCTGCCCCTCTCGTATCCTCTTCAAGTCCTCCCTTTTCGTAATCTGCAATATTCAACTTCGAAATCATTGGCCTCCTCCAAAGTCAAAAACCTATTTGCTTGAATTTGTCAAATCAGTAGACTGACAAACCATGGTGGAAAGAATCCATAGGACTGTGAGGTGCAAACCAGAGCAAAGTGATGAGAAGACACTAATGTCATCTCCCTTGCCAATAAGATGTGCGTTATCGATTCTACCAGTGCTCTATAGACAAAGCTACTTGCGCTTACTTCAAGAGTCGATGTGGTCAATCTGTTTCTTTCTCATGCACAATGATTCTGATATTGCTACCCAAAAACTATGGGTGATTAATTAAGAGAGCAACGAGATGTTTGTGTCATTTAGAACCCTTACCAAAGAGTCCTAATGATTTTGATATCAATTTGTATTTCGGTTTACCTTTATGATTACATTTTCAGATTTGACATTTGTAATGATAACAAATATGGACAAATATTTTTCATTTAGCAAGAAGGATATGAACCTAAGGAGAGAAAAAAAAGAGAGAAAGAAATACATATTTAACATAATCGTGTCATCACATTCTTTCAGATTTATTTAATTTATCAATTCTTTTGGGAGTTAAGCTTATCGCTTCACGTTTTGATGCCAATAGTAAATTAATAATTCCAAAAGTCATGGTAAAAAATGAGGAAATGGGTATAATCTAAACTATGAGGATATCCATGTCATCTACGTCATTCCTCTCCATTTCAATTTCTCAATACGTTAGCAGATGAGAGCGATCCAAAAGTGGTTGGCATAATAAATTGTTTGTCGTTTCTTCATCCGATTCCGGACCACGCACATTAGTCACAGGTTGGCGATATTTCCTGCAGGGATCACGAATTTTAGTATGGTTATGGGACAAGATATGCAGGAATTATTGATACCTTGGCCAACTACTAATATATGTCCAACCAAGATCCGGACAAATAGCTGAGTTGGCAGCCAAGATATACATGTCTATGTGCATAGATATGTATATATTGGCTATAGTTATTTTATTTTGACACATGCATGAAGGCATGATGTTTCCTTTGGGGTTCCCCACATAAATTCAATGATTATTCGCTCGAAACCCTAGAATGTAATAATTTGAAAAGATGGGTTTTTATGATGGGGATACTAGTGGACAAAGGCTGGCCGATTCCGAGGCTTGGATCTACTCTTAATTTGTTTGCTCTCCTAACGTATGTTCAGACATTCTCCTGGTACTTGATGGGGAAACTACTCATTAAGTATTCTTTAATCGTGGTTGCATGCGCCATGCAGATTTGTTAATATGTGATGTTAACTCTCTGTCTAACATAATTTAATCGTTTGTGTAGTTTAGATCTGTTTTTTCCATTGTCTTCTGGATAAAGACATTCTTCTTTCCCATGCTTAGGCCTAGAAAGTATCCAAATTAGTGACAAGTTGCACACTAAGCTCCAATATCCTTGACGACCGTGACTGGAACGTGGATGTTTGTCCGCATCGAAAGTACATCGTGACTCTTAATTTTCATTATGAGCGATCTTTTGTTGTTTCAACCACCATTGCATTGTTCCGCAGATTCAAAGCAGAAGAGAACAAAAACAGTGGGAAAGTTGCTTGGAAAAAGAATCCTTATCAGCATCGAGAAAATTGAGAAGATTTTTAACCCCAAAGAGGCCGGCCAAATAGCAGAGCGATGTGACAAATCCATGTTCGAATTACAACATCCATCATTCAGAACGACTATTTACCCTGGTCTCGTGGAGAATGCTTACTCGAGACATGTGGATGTGCCGTTTACTGACATCTGGGATTAGCCAAACCGTATGTCTGGATACCCAATGATATTTGTTCTTTAGAATATCTTGCACACCACCAAAAAAAAAAGTTCAACCTAGTGAACATAAAGATCGTCAGATTCTCAGTAGACATAGGTATGGGCACATTCATCCATGATTTGATATATGGAAGCTTGATGCATGTTGCTCAGACTATCATGTGAGCATCGCATGCACGTCTCGTTTCAATTCAGTCCTTATTCCTCGACTTATCTCAGCAATCTACTTTTAAGACTAAAAGGAAACCTGATTCAAGAAATTATAATCCATCTATTGTTTGCATGGCATCTGTTTGCACCCAAAAATGTCCAACTTTTGGTCATTATCGACATAATTGACAAGAACATAAATTTATGAATAAAATTATCGATAATTTAAAGAGAATCGACAGCTCATCAGTGAAGTCATCAACGACACACGAAGCGAAGTTATAATTGAGACCCTTGAAGTTGATCGACCAAGTCATCGATATGGACATCAAGCAATCAACCGTCGATTAATTATTTTGTGCTTATTTTAGAATTGTCGTAACTTCTTGAATACACTAAGAAGTTACTTCTTTTTCGGTGGCTATTTGTAGCCTCTCTTTATAACTTCTTTTTATAACTTTCATTAATAACCGTCAATCGTATGTTTTAAATATGACATCGTACCCTTCGAAAGTCTCCTTGCACAAATCAAATTAATTTACTATCTTTTTAGTATCTCTACTTTCCTGCACAGTACTTTAATTTCCTAGCTATAGCTTCCACATTTGACTCATCAATTAAATTTTAACATGTATTTTTGTCTTAGGTATGTGTCATCAATTAAATTCCAACATAATATATTTATATTTCCAAGCTGCCTCGTCGATTAAATTCTTACATAGTTTGTTTGCATGTAGTTACTTTAACGAGTCTGTATTTACTAAGTCAACGGGATTTGCATATGTACAGCCTTGTTCTAATAAAAGTTGGTGGTTCCTTATTGTTACTAATATTTCCTGTGTGGAATTGGGGCAAAACCTAGTTGCCTTTAATTAAAAGCTGAAAAACGACTTTTATGAAATATATTTCACCACGGGATCACTTTCGATGAAACATCTTTTTGATATGCTCGGTAGGACTAGTGTAGCTGATTTGAGAAAATATAATGGTGCGTAGGAGGAGTAAACTTGATATCGACTATGCTAGCGATAACAAATAATCCATCACTGCAACTTGATAATGACAGGATGAGACATTATGAGTCATCGACTGCACTATTGATGGCAGAGCAAGACCAGGGTGGAGAGGTTGACGTCGGGAAACATCTCACCAATGAACAAAGAAGACAATCGGAGCCAAGTCCCATGCTATTGGCTACCATGAGAAAGATACTCGAGGAACAGCGGAATGAGACAACTAACCACACGATGAATGCCTCATCCACGAGGTCAAGCCCATGATCATTGACACCTTCCTTAAGGTCATGCACGGGCCAAGAATGTTGAGCCATTCAATGCAAATGCGGGCGAATCCTACCAATTCCGTACCTTTTGGAAATTTTCAAGGGGATTAAATTGTTGGGACCGGTCCAATGGGACAATACTAGTTGATGGAAGGAATTTGCCTAGTACTATGGCTTCTAGGTATGTTCTTCTACCTCTTAATCATTTAAATGGCGGAAATAATTTAGGGCAAGTAAACCCATCACCAATAAAGATTTTACAGAGACCTGAAAATCCTCTCTATTGATTATCTTATTTTGTTTAGACCATAGGGGATTTTCTTCAACTGATGGAGGACCAGAGCCATCTCCGTCTATATATCCTTCTGGCTTCTGTGTTCGCTTCCTCTTTCTTACCTTCCTCTCCAATATCAGTCAATTTTTCCAGTCTTGCTCTCTCCAAATTTCTAATCTCTGTCCGTTCTCGATCGCTCATCGAATTCTTTTGCTTTTTCCGGATCAGAGAACTTCGGTATCGAAGCTACTGCTTCTGCCATGGACGCTAGAATTTCTGCCTAGAATATAACTCCCCGGAATATCTCTTCCGACAACAGAAAAAGAACTGTCAATCCTCGATGTTTTCCAAAGAACATATCCTATGAAATTAAGCTTCTGGAGATGATTGTGACCTCTCAACGAACTATCTGTTTGTCATACATATTGGATTCATTCGAAGTAATATCCGTGTACATAAAAAAGCAGACATGAAAAATAGGTAAAGACGCGTTCTCTCCACCATCTGCACTTTTTCGTCTGGAGGCATGAGATCCTAAAGCACTCCCAGCTAAACGAGATGGGATAGGGGAAATAATTGCAACATAGTATAAAAATCAAGGAATGAACCAATGTAAGATTGATAAATGTTCTGAAGAACTGTCATGCTACAAATACATAACTGGTTACAAATCGAATGCACGTCACACCATACGTGATGAAGTTTTTGACTCAGATATATGACAAATTCTGTGGACAGGAGAAGAACCATCACACGAACACCAAGAAATCAAGATTTCTTTGAGTTGCAGTGACATTCTTTATGCTGATCCAAACTCTGAAAACCACTTTTCGTGCTTCTCGATATCGGCTGCAGAAACACTTCGCTGTACCTTCACCAAGGCTTCGTCGAAGTCACACATTGCCACAGGGTCCTTCGAGATCTCATCCTTGGACATGTTCTTAATTTCGTCCCGAGTCTTTCCAGCTATCTTACGCCTCATTCCATTCATGGAGGCATCCCGGCAAACATTCGTAAGATCATCCCCACTGTATCCGTCAGTCCGTCGAGCTACGTCATCAATGTTTACATCAGCAGCCACCTGATACAGAACCATGAAGCACACTTTCAAAGTGATTTTGGGCTAATATAGACAAATCTAGACGGTTCCTTACAAAAATTCAGTCACAAACGACTTCGAGTAACAGCTAATAGTACATGTTGTACTTAAACACTCCTGCATGACTCAAATTAATCTCTTTGCGTTCACTCTTTTTAGAATGTCAAAAATAAGACACATAATGCATAACACCCCACAGCATCGCTCCTCATATGAAATGATCTCAAGCAATATCATACATCAGTATGAAGAAAAATCAATCGAGTATTTGAGTTAGTACTATGGCCATGATTAAGTAGCTTACCTCAACGGTCTTCAAGTTGATACGGATAAGTTCCTTACGGCTTTCAAAGTTTGGAAGAGGAATATATATTCTCTTTTCAAGCCTCCTCCTGCAAAGAAGCAACAAATGCAGCTTAAGCAAACCTGAACAGCAAGCCTCTATGGAAATGGGTTTTGAAGTAATAACAAATTTCAAATTGGCAACACAGCTTAAAAATTAATGAAAAACAAGAAGAACCTGAGCGCCTCATCTATATCCCACGGGAAATTAGTTGCAGCTAAAACCATCACTATCTTGCGAGTACCATCTTCATTTGTCGAACTGTTGTTAACACCATCTATTTGAACAAGAAGTTCAGATTTGACCCTCCTGGATGATTCATGCTCCCCTGAAGCCCTGAAGAGAGGAACTTTAGAAAGTCAGATACAAGTAAATGCCACAGAAGATCCAAGGGATTTATTCCTTTTTCTGACATTAAGCTAAGAATCTTATCTCACTCCAAGTATCGAACTTACCCCCGAGCATTGCAGAGAGAGTCGATCTCATCAATAAAAATGGTGCTTGGAGCATAGGCTCTAGCAAGATCAAACAAGCACCTTACCATGCGCTCACTCTCCCCACGCCATTTAGAAGCCAACGTAGCAGATGAAACATTGAAAAAAGTAGTACCACATTCAGTAGCTACAGCTTTTGCGAGAAGGGTCTTCCCAGTTCCGGGAGGGCCAAACATTAGAACACCTTTCCAAGGTCTCCTGATTCCCTGTGAATGAAAGCAACGTAAGCATAGAGCTCATAGTACCCAATCATAGGACTAAATTCCAATTTTTAGACAACGATAGCAGGAACTGCTTCAGCTTGATTACCCATTTCCCACCCAACAGACTCCCCCAAACACCCATCACCTTTGGTACCACAGTTCTAGGCTCCTCAATCTTTGGTAATCCATGCTGTTAAGAACATCTATAATGGCCAGTGACCATTCTACAGCTTGCTCTCTCTGCTCAATGTATTAACTAATTTTTTTCTTGAAGCAATAAAACTGGATTTCAAATTCACTCTTTTCAAGAGATATTTTTACAGAAACTTGGAAACAAAAATAACTGTTAGCATCATCAATATGTACTTGGATTCAGATCCTACTCAAAGCAAAGTAGCACATAGATTGCACATCATGAGGTCAAGCAGTACCTGAAAATATTCGGGCATCCACAAAGGAAGCACAACAGCTTCCTCTAAAAGTCTCTTTGCTTCGCTCAATCCAGCGACATCATCCCATCTCACTCCAGGGGTAGTCTCCAAGACATCCCTCTCGAGCATTGCAGCCAAGTCCTGATCAGGTCCCTCATACTGTCCCTTCTTCGACTTTCCATCTTCAGCATCACCATTCTTTAAGTTGCAACCATAAATTTGTCAGCGCAATGAAAATATCTTAAATCAAACTTCAAGCAAACAGAGTAAATCAAATTTCATTTGTGAAATAATATAAATACATAATCTCTAGGAGATGAGAATAGTAAAAGGATAAGTAAGCAGTTCGCGTACAACACAAACCAATCATCAATCAACTTTTTGGCAGATATATAACACTGAGTTTCTCTAGCAACTCGTGATTCATAGATGCTAAGAAATTCAAATTAATAGAAGAATCCCCTCCCAAAAATTAATGCAAGAATTGAGTGAACTAAGCTACAGCAATTCTTTAGCAAGAAAGATGAAACAACTAAAAGCATATGGGATATGCATGGAAGCATGCCCAAACCTACAGTCACACAGACATCAAATTCCCCATATATATCACTATATTACCAACTACATAGGGTTTACTTGCTTTCGCATTGTTTTAAAAGTTTTGTAAAAGAGAATTACCCCAGAATCAGCTTTGGCAGATTTGCCAGAAGCAGTGCCTTTCTTTCCCATGGAAGATGCTCGGACACCTGTATTACTCTTGCTCGAACCACCAGCCTTTGCCCCACGTGCAGCGGCACCAGCCCTAGCAGTAGCACCGCGAGCCCATGTCCCATCTTGTGGTGACTTCCTCATGCCCACTTGACCAGCCCTTGCAGGTCTTCTACCAGTAGGATCCCTACTAGGCGGCCTCCACACATCAGGATCATCCATGGGGGGAGCCCCGGAGGAAGTTGGGTATTCATCCAGCGGTTGGAAAACAAAGGAGGACTTGGTATTGATCGGAGGTGAAGAAGGGCGTCGACCACCGGGAGTCTCTTTAAAAGCCCTTCGCTCGGCATCTAGTTGCTTCACAACTTCTGCTTCCTCAGACAAGGCTTTCTTCACGTTCATCCATTTCGCCCGAATTAAGGGATCATCGACCGTATTCAAGTGCCTAGAATTACACGCACGTTAGAATTTGGAGGAAAGAAAAAAAGGGACGCGCTTTCAGACACCAATTTCTGGACCAATACTATCATAAGGACCACCTCATTCCGACAACAGGGAACTGTTCTGCTATCTACATCTCGTGTGGTGGAAAGAGTGCGCAACCCTCAAACGACAGGGACGGCATAGAGAAAAGAAAAGAAAAAAACCCAAGCTTTCCGCATTCATAACATGAAACCATAAGAATTTCAAACCGTGAAATCGAATCCAAAGCTCAATTCTATCTCCGGCAGAAATCACCAAAAACCGAAAGCAACGGATCGAAATTCCAGCTCAGCTCGTGTCCACAACTACAATCAAACCTCGAGAAAAATCACTTCTCCCCTGACGAGCAACGATTAACAAGAAGCCATCAAATCATCTACTGAATCCCGCCCCCCAAACGCTACAACCACGCATCAAATGAGAAAACGAGAGGATCCACGAATCCGAAGTACCACCCTTTTCACTTCGAACGATGCAAAGTTCCCTTTTTTTTTCTCTCTTCTTTTCTCATCGACGAAATCAAACGAGCTTAACTGAACCGAAATGAGGGGGGAGTGGGGGAAGGGAGGAGGGAGTACTTGTTGATCTGAGCAATGGCGCCGTCGAAGAAGATGGTGGAGGTGTCGTAGAGACCTTCTAGGGCATACTCCCTCGCCAATTTCAAGTGATCCTGCAACCCCGCCACATTGCTCCCCACCATCCTCCCTCTCTCTCTCTAATGCACTCTCTGCAACTCCAGTACTCGATCGGATTCACCTCAATCTCTCTCTTCTGTCTCTCTCTAAAACCAGAGCTTCCAAGCTTCTCTCTCTCTCTCTCTCTCTCTCTCTCTCTACGAGCAGTTGTGGCGGAGCAGGAAGGAGGCCGCGACGGCGACGTTTCAACGGTTGGGAACCGAGGAGGGGAGAAGGCCCTGCGCAATGACTCCTTTGCCCTCGCCGCTTCGAGCTATTTTCTTTTTTTGAATTGCAGTTGGGCCTCGAGAGGGGCTTTTGATAAGGGGAAAAAGATTGTCGACCGTTGGATCTGCAGGGCCCCCAACGGTCCGCCTTTCGCCTTTTCTAACTGCCGAAGGCCCAGATCCATGTTTAAAATTGAAATCCGACAGGACCACTTTCTCTTTTATATTTATGATGAAGAAGCCATGTAGAAGCCTGTCATCACCCTGTTTGATTTAAATAAAATAATATAAAAAAAGGGAGATGAAGAATTGATAGTGAATGCTTCCACTAAGTTCAGCGACCGCTGGTGAAATTTTACCCTCCATGAAATTTATGTAATTTGAGATTGATTTAAGATCGGTACTTTCGAATTCACATTATATTCCTTCTATTTACACTTGAATGCTCATTCAATTTCGTATGTTATCACTTTGGCTTCTTTATAAAAAAAGAAAAAGCTAACTATGTCGGCATATAAGGAATATGTCTTTGTCTTTGTTTTTCTCTTTCAAGCCTCACGATTTACACGGTACACGACACTATTAAAGAGAAATTCTCCTCGTCTGACCTCACTTTTGATGCCTTATCCCTTTATTCCACATACACATTTTCGTCAATCGATCAGGATTCCTTCATTTATGGAAATATGCTTCGACAATGTTCGCTTTTTTTCGCGATAGACATTGCTTTATTCATCTGCATCGTCGTCACACGCGTGCAAAATGAGAGAGGGAAGGGATAGCCTAGACGGCTTTCCTAATCACCAATTTAGGAAAATTTCCTTTTCAAGGGGGTCGCCATCATAACATCAGCAGGTAAAAATAGGAATTGCACCTTGAACTCGTCCACTTGATCCATTCTACCAAGATGTTAATTTCATTCTTACCTAACCCAAACACTTAGGCTGTACAAATCATATTCCTCCACTTTGGGAAGTGTTCCCACTTTTCTAAAACGCAAAGACCCTGTCATCTCAATCTATTATTTTACACTAATTTGCAATTCGTAAGAGTAGCCTTCACGATGTATTCTGACGAAAAGCACACCAAAACCTTTGATTCAAAACCCTAAATTATCAAACAAAACCGGCTATATGAATATCTATAGTAAGAAATATAGCTGATCGGAGATAATGAATGATAGAGAGATTGAAACCCTCTTATTTTTTCTCTGTGTTCTCGTGTCATTCCAAATACAAAAACTGTGGCATAACCCTAAACCTAGGAGCTGAGATCTAAAACCCTTTGTACATCAAAGCATATATATAATCCCAGGATGCTCTCTCTCTCTCTCTCTCTCTCTCTCTCTCTCGGGAAGCTTGATGTCCCTTCTTTTCAACTTGAACTTGTGCACGCAGACTGAGTCGTTGGACCTGCATTCCACACAAAACCACAATCATCAATAAGAAATCTAATTTATAAGCAAGACAAGTCCATGCAATCTTTTCTTTAATATCTTTATTTAGCAGTAGGTTTGGTCAAAGGGAAGAACTAGAAGCATGGATTTACCTAGACCGGTGGCTTCCGAGCTCTTCATGAACCGCAGTCGCTTGCAAGATTCGACAAACATTCTGATACAGAGAAAAAGCAACAACGACGACGGCTCAGCACGCGCTATCTCAGGATGAAAAGCGAGATAAAATGAGAGGAAAAGGCCCAGAAAACGACTGGAAACTCACTTCCAAGGCACATCTCCAACCAGCATCCAGTCACCATCTTTGTCCTCATAAGTAGGCAGAAATTCAGCACCGTTTGCCGGGTCAACGATCTTCCTCTCGCTTGCATAATTGCCTGCAACAGTTTCCCAAGAACCCCATGAGAACTCATCGATACATACAAAACGCTGAATTATATCAGTCTACTTTTTCGATTATTGTGTTAAAATAACTCACAGATGGAGAAGCAAGAGAAGAGCTTCTCAAGAGCAGCCAAAAGCTGCTGGTAGCTGTCGTACGCCTCCAGATCCACTTTTCTCAAATACGGAGCTCCGTCCACGGCCACCTTCACATATTTGCAGCTCTTCATCACGCTCTTCCTGAACGCTTTCACCGGCGGCCACCCCACGGCTTGCGTCCTATAGATTAAACACAACACACAGTCCTTAGAATTCTTTCTTGTTGTGCAGTCCATCTTCAAGAACTGTATCACAGTAATTTAAATATCGAGATTCAACGTGTTCATGTCGTATCCAGCGTGTGCTCACACATCATTCTTTTTTTCCAATCATTTCGATACTCAGATCGTGTCGCTGTTGGTGCCGAATTGCGAAATTTATATGCGAACGGTGTTTTCTCCATGACTGATGTAAAACTAAGGAGAAATTAGCGCTAGACATCACTGTTCAAGAAAGGGGTCTGGGTCAAATATCTTACTTGGCTGCAGGAGGTTTAGCTGCGCCGGAAACTTCATCCTTCACCCGTGCACCGTCCACAGGAGAATTCTTGGCTTCGTCGTGACCGACGGCTGATGCATCGAGATCGACAGTCTTGGAAAATCCCCGCTTTGTGCCGGATTTCCCCCGGTTCTCCCCCGGCAGCCCTAGTCGGAGCTCGGTGATCTCCTCCAAGCTCGAGCCTGGGATAGCCTCGACTTCCGGCGACTCCTTCACCTTCTCCGGCCCCATCTCCTCTCTTCTCGACCTAACAGGCTACGCTCGAAAATGAAATTTTCTTCCTGCCGAGTCGCCTTTAGACAGCAATATAAAGTATAGAGGCAGGAAATGATAAAATTTGACAAACGCGTCCCAAGTTTATAATGTGAACCCGTCCATCCTGCTGTCTAGTATTATATCATTCGAGAGAAGCCGTATGACCGGCAAAATGATGGAGCCAGTCCCGTCGGGACACGTGTGCTTCGAGGAGCGGCTGTGATTCGTCCATGTAGGCGACAAGACAACGTGTGACTGGCAAAGCGTGTGACTATGATGTGAGTGGTATAAAAGTTAGGGCCCACGTTTGGTCGGTTCGACCGGGTCACTTTCGATGGGTTCCCATGTCTAATCATATTCGGCTTTGCTTAAGAGGAGTCTTTAGTGTTTTTTGGTAGTTGAACCAACTTTAATTTGCTTGATCTGAGGACCGATGGCATCAAGTGTTCCATTCATCGCTCCAACCGAAGAGCATGTGTTAGCCTTGTTTTGGGCAATGTTTCAATCCACTTTAATCAATATACATCTTCCAATTAGGAGGACTTAATTTAAACATTAGTCTAATGTTCCGATGTAATACTTGCGATGTGGGTATGTATGTGAGAAAAGCTATACACATTAGACATGTGAGTTGTGTTAATAAGCATACATGCTAATCATATTTAACGTGAGATGATATAAAATTCGATGTTCGATGTATTGATATCACAAAAAAATAATAAAATGCATGCATTGAAAATTGTAAAGTTAGTTTATTTGGATTTTTTTTTTTTTTTGGATAAAATCTAGACATACGTATTAAGCATCACATGCTATTGTAGCATGCAAATTCAATTACCTGTCTCCAAGTTCGTATTTTCGGTTAGAAATGCCAACGTGAAGCAGCCTATTAATTGAGTGTTCTAATATTTCAATGTAATAAATGTACTGGTTGCAGTATGCCTACCTAGCAAGGAAAGTCCATGAGTGCTCGAACCAATGTGATGAATCTCGCTGGCCTCCTCCACATGAACTGTTTCTCCATTTCTTTTTTCTAATTATTTGGGGGTAAAAGGGGCCAAAAAGAGGTCTCAAGAAAAGACATTATCATCACATGAATTGTTTCTTTCTTGCACTGAAAACATGCAATTAGACATGTTGGAGGGCAACTCTCGAAATTCACGATGCTTGCACAAATCTAGGATCTAGCCCACCAACCCATTAGATGGACACCACGTAACTTCAAGTTGACATCGTCCAGTAGAAAAATATTATTAACGCAGGAAGTCGTCCATTTTGTTTTATAGGCAATTTTTATAGCTTTCTATCCCCTGTCATCCTCGGTCACAATTTAAACGTGTTTCACGAATATGCGGCTCATATTGTCTTCTTTCTGAAAATTCCAGACAACCTGTCTTTCTAGCTCTCTAAAGATACCAAACAATCTTTAAAAAGCAATCAATATGCACCTAAATACGGGAAATAGATAAAACTATTTATCTAAAGAAATTACTAGGACAATCAGCTGGACAAATTGACTTTATGGAGACCTTTTCATATTTTAAACACTTTGCAACGATGATGACAATAAGACTTCTCAATTAGTATATTGGAGACAACAAATGATGTAACCAATAAACTCAAAATAACAAAAAGTCAGAAAGTTTCTCATGCAACCTACAATTAATTAAATAAATACTTTCAATCACGAAGTAAGTATGGACATATGTAATATTTTCAATGCATGTCAATATTTGAAATTATAAATCTCACAAGCACCTTACTTAGAAAATGAATTTAACAAATCTTCTCTATAATTGTTATCAAATAGCTTAACTAAGTCTAGCTTTTACATGTAAATATTATCATGTAAGTTTAATTGCTCAACATATTCATAATAATAGTATTCGTAATAATGATAATAATTTTTGTTATAATTGTAATTATAGTAAAACCATTACTGCTGGGGAGAAAGAACTCCTAAAAGAAAAGAACTTTTTGGAAGGCAAACCATTCAAATTGCCGTTCCATTATATTCAGGATATTCATTACATGATATAGAATAATGACTATACTTGGACTAAATCCAATGCAGTCACTTGATTGAATATTATCCCTAAAAAAAATATATATATATATTGTTTCTCAAAGGAGTACGGTTAAGTAGCGTTTTCAGTAGTAAATGCTGAAAATCTGACGTCGATCTACCATCTTACCGAGTCATTCTCAACATTGGAAGCCACTCCTTTTTGTCATCAACCTTACTTAATGTCCAATTACGATGGTCTAAAGGTTCGGTTTTTGTTTCGTGGAAAAGCACCCAATTTAAGTACGTAAATAGATACACGACTTATGAAATATCATAAATTTGATGTGAGCCAAAGTGAGTCTAGTGATATCTTTCATAAATATATGATTATTTGGACTTGATGGTAAAGAAAATTATATCCAGTGGCTGCATCATAATGGCTTTATTGAACCCAGTGAAGCAATTTCTTTTCGAAAGTGAAGATCAAGGTATGACATAAGTGTATTAGATTTAAGGATAAAGACTTCAAATTTTCTAGAAAATCAAGTTCAAATATACTAATTATGCAATGATGCGAGCAAGTGTATAAACCTTTTTGCTGTAGCTAAGTCTTATGGTACTTTAGGCCCCATCGAGGGAGTGCTCCAGCCTTCCCCTGTCGATCCAATACATGTTGTATCGTTAATCGATACACCCATTTTTGCTCTTTAATCACTAAATGTCTATTTTCTCATCACTCTTTTTCATTGCTTCCACATCAATCCCTTGTTGGCTCCTAGTCCATTAAATGATCGAATTTCTCGCGAACACCTCGTTACAGGCCTAATCACTATGAGTTTGTGATTTCAATTATAGCTACGCATTGTTCATAGTTGTTTGTAGCCTATAAATATCATTATTGCGAATTTAAAAAAGAAAAAAAAAACTTCGAGAAGAAAGTCACCTTATTCAACATGAAACGAAAACATAACTTTGGTGCATGATAATAATAATAAAAAATAATAATAATTTTCCGAACGCGAGCGCTTTGGGTTTGCTTGAAGTTTTCTTATTTTATTTCGTGTCTAAAGTGTTCTGGAAGGTTGAGAAAGGAAAATAATAAAAAATGGAGAAAAGGACAGGCGCGGGGGGGGGGCCCCACATGTTTGGGCTCTTGTGGCATAAGTCAACTTCATATGCAAGGGAAAAGAGGAAGGCAGGAAGGGCGGGTGGTACTGCAAAACTTTGCTTTTTCGGGGAGGAAAAGGGGGGCGGGCGGGCCCCACGCAGCGCGGCCCATGTGATCATGTCTCCTTGTCGTCCCCAACGTCGCTGTCCCGCATTGTCCCCGCTCAGATCTCGCGGTCCGACGGTTCCCTTCTCCCCGCACGCGCCTTTGGATCGCGCGCACCACCGGATTAGCCGGTCGTCTCGGTTTTAAAATAATTCGTTTTCCTTTTTTTTTTTTTTTTTTTGGGTGGGGGTTAGAAATATCTCATTTTTATCGATGCCAAGGTTATAGTTTATGTCGGTTTGAGTGAATTGCTTTCTCTAGCAATATGTGACTTTAGTCCTTAAACAAAAAAAAATATTGGGAGTGAGAAGCCACAATCATCACTCGGAATTATGTCTCCGTCTTGATTACGTATGTTGTGACCTATGAGTATTTAAGGTTTGCACTCAGAAAAATTCTTGCATAAAAGAAAATTTCTCTTTAAAGATCGGTTATTTTATGGTACTTATTAAGTAATCCTAATAAGGAAACTTTGTTTCTCTGTATTTATAATTTTTGAAAAGTGAGTGTTTTGAGGAGTTCAATACTTGCTAATACAACCGGATAAGAAAAGCTTCTATTTTCAACTGATGCCCCAGTTGATTTTCGTGATTTTGTTAATCAATAGCTGTTAATACACGCCGCATGACATAGTGGAAACCGGAATTACACAAATTGCGATTCTCAACACGATTAAAACTTGCAAACATGCACGGACGCTCAGCACGCTCGGAACTCGCAAAGATAAACTCGATATCTTCCTCGAAATCCAATCTTAAAAGTGGAAGCAAAACCCAATATGAACTTCAAATTCTAACAAACTCAAGAGAACTTGCGGTTCAAAATTAGGAAACAAGATAACTATATAAATTTCCATATTGAGTATATATTATTCTAAACTGCCTAAGATGTCAGCTCAAATTCTATAATAAAGAAATAAACAATCTTGATGAATATCCGACCCTGCATCAATTCCTTATAGAGGACGATAAACATAAGAGAGATCCCAATGTTTTATATAGGCAGAAGCCAAGATAATACCTCACTATTTAGCTTTTTCTTGTGAAATTTTGCAAATTTATATCTCATTTCATCGCCCCGGATGTGATTTAAGCTTATAATCCAAGGCTAGATACGGGCGTAGACATAGTAAAGGCGAGACCACAAGAAATTTCAAAACCCGACATAAACCTGAAAGATCAATCAAGAATAGAACTCTTCTTCGTCAACGTGCATCGCCTAATCTTGAAAGTCAGATTCGTAGCATGAGGAGGTCGACCGTTGAGTTAGCCATATGTAATGCGAGAAACTTGCTCTCGACAAAAAGTCAAAACAACCGACAACGAGCTTGGATCCCAATAAAATGCTCGTGGAACACATAAACAGGCCATTAGCATAAAAATCAAGCTTAATCCGGTCCGGATAATTCACCCCGACATCGTAGTATCCTGCGAAGATTTACAGATCAAATCTGGTTAAAACTGTTTTTCTTTATTAAGAAAGAGCAGTTCAATGCCACTGGACATACACAAAGATTCATAATCACGCACATGCACTATCTCTAGTGCAGCTGAAATTGTACTTCGATGGCCATGACGTTATTCAAAAGCCAAGGTTTCTTCTTGACCTGGCATGAGTTTCCTTCGGTTTATAAGGCGACTGAGATTAAACGGCACATAATTCCTCTTCCTCCTTTCCTTTTGGACACCAAGACTTTACATTTAGCCTCGATGAGTCCCGAGTTGTCGGCCATATGGTGAAAGATATTCGTAGTTGGGAGATGTTGAGCTCGACAATCGACTCGATTTCTCGATGCCGAGTTTCAAAAATCGATTTTTATCAATTCCCATGTGAATGATCTGCCTTTTAAACCTAGTTTGGTCAGCAAAATTTGGCCTAATAAAATTTCCCAACTGCAACACACAAGAAAATAATGACTCCCCACATCTTGAGATGAAAGAATAGTGGCGTTTTGAGTGTCATCTAAGCCACGGCATAATCTTTCTAGACTCGGGTCATGATAGACGCCCAATTCTCATGTGTATGTGTCACCGTCAAGAGGTTTCTACAACTAAAGGGCCGTGCCTTTCCGCGGAAGACCTCCTGCGATCGCTAGGGGGGTGAATGATATCTATTCTGGCTAGAAATTGATTTCTGGAAAAGCAATAGATTTTTCTATTTCTATTTCTAGAAGAGTTTCTAAGCAAAAATAACCGTTTGATAATGACATAAAATTTCTACTCTAAAAATATAAATTTGTTTGATAACGACACAAAATTTATTCCTTTCGAACGATGGTAGATCAAGGATACATGGCGACGGACGACAGCATAAGGAGCGATTGGCATACCGGCGATTAGCGAACAGCGACAAACAATCGGTAAGTTGACCAGATCCGTTGATCACCGATGTGATGGCGATCAATGATCGGGTAACCGACGCGGCGACCGGCAGCGACCGGCGACCGACGGCAGCGGTGGTGGCCAACGACCAATGGCGTCAAGGCGCCATGGCGGCGTGCGGACGATCGACAAACGGTGGTCAACAACAACGGATGAAAAACCGGTTGACGAACAATAAGAAAAATTTTTATTTCTCATTTACGTTCCGAAATAGAGAAATAGAAAATTTTTACTTCGATTTCTATTATAAACCTATTTCTAAAAAAAAAAAATTATTTCGAAATAGAAAATTGGAATAATTTTATCAAACGGATTTCTATTCCGTAAACACGCAGAATAGAAAATTTGTTTTTGGAACAGAAACAGGTGGTTGTCATGCACCCCTAGGATTCTCGACAAGACTTCTTTTGGAACTTTCCAAGGGCAGGCGATACAGTCATTATAACAAATTCTAGAAGCCTCCTGTCATAAGTGTCGGTAGTTGGTAGGTTTTGCAGTACGATCTCGTCCGCCAGATAAAAAGTCGATCAATCGATGTAATCAGAAACCCTCTAATATAAGAAGGGTTGCCATCCCCCTCATTGTAACTATCCAAACATTTCAGCAATACAAAGCTATTTTCTTTCCAGAGTTTCTCTCATTCGCAATTTGATTCAGTCATGCGAATATAGCGCTTAGTAGCAATTGAATTAAAACGGTGACTCTTCTTTTCGACTATAAACGATGGTGTGGAGTCCAACTTGGAAGGCCCTGCCGACTCATTATTATATTATTTTTCCAAATTTTGAATTGAAAGGATATACAAACTCCCATCTCAGCGAGAAGAGAAGAACTAGACAAACGTCGGGGTACTTACTTGAGCAAGGAGTAAGCCTTGAAGGGGGGGAGAATTCTTTGGTGACATAGTGTTCAAATGCCCTTTTCAAGTTCAATCATCATTTTAATTCAATTGCTGCTAAGCGCTATATTGTGCGATCGATTGAGCAAGGCTTGGCTTAGGCGATCCAAAAGTACCTGAATCGCTGCACGGTCACGATCCCAATCGATCAGTGACATATGCCTCTTACTCTCGACACAACACAATAGCCCTTTGAGTGGTTCGATCCAATGTGCAAAAGCCAATCCACAAAGCGACGCGCACCATCACCGGTCCATGCTATTTAAACTGGGCGTGGAGAGGGATGGTGGGGGAAACGTCGGACATAGGATGGCCGACCCCATATGCATGTGAACAACACGTGAAAGCTAACCCGAAGATAAAGACGAAGGTCATTTCACTTCATCTGCCAACAATTTCTAGGGTTTTTTTCCTCCCCGTAATCAATACCTCGCCAGGGACCCAATTGAAAAGAAAGGGCAAGGCCGTGAATCGCTTCTCGACAAATTCACGGAAAATTCAGGTGTCTGCAGCGGGACACTAACCCCGGTCGCGACAACGTGGTTCATCTGGAACCTTTGGTTTCATGCTCGTTTGCTGCTAGGGTTTTCTCTTTCATTATCAACACGTGGGCGAAGCGCATGTTCGTAAGGGAAGAAACAGTGTCAGCCGATGCAGCACGTGGAGAGAACAAGGTGGGAACAAGACAAAATCGTCAGAGAAAAATTTGCTTGTAGTTTCCTTGACGAACTTCCGACTTTCGAGCGGGTAGGGCGGAAGCTTTGTTGAAAGAATTTCATCAGTTTCTTCTCCTTCTTCCTTTTCCTTTTACCTTTTTGACTTCTTTAAATCGGACTTTTACTGGACATCTAGCACGCTTCAAATCTTTTTCAAATTTTTTTTCTTTTTGCATTGAGGTAATGATTTCTCCTTTTGGAAGAAATTCAAAATGGGCTTTCCTAATTGGCTCGAGAAGCATAATTAAGCTAAGCTGC
This sequence comes from Eucalyptus guilfoylei, assembly GCA_016097605.1. Classification (NCBI taxonomy): domain Eukaryota; kingdom Viridiplantae; phylum Streptophyta; class Magnoliopsida; order Myrtales; family Myrtaceae; genus Eucalyptus; species Eucalyptus guilfoylei. The sequence continues at coordinate 39,974,416 of CM027869.1, read as the reverse complement.
CCCCACAAAGTCAATCATGATTCAGGTGCGTTATCATGCCTTACTAGGAAAGTTTCAAATCTCAAAAAGCACACTAATTACGCACATCAGTAAGCAAAAATAAAAAAATTAACTTTGAAAATTCAGAATTTTTCTCATTTCGTTGTTAACATCACTTAATCTCAAATTCCGTTGTAAATATCCCGAAGTAAATTATAAAGAATAAAGAACAATCTCATAAACTTCTCATTGGATTATCATAGAAATATGGATAAATTAATTGCCCAATGAAAAGAAAGAAATAGTTATATGAGTATATTCGACACAGAAAAGTGAGTTTCTAGAATAAGGGAGGATAGAAAATTCGACTCGTTGGAGAAAAAGGACACGGAGGGCACCAAGAACTTTCAAAAAGTAGCAAGAAGATTAAAAAAACAAGAGACCGGCGTGTGTAAAAGCTAGGCACCACCACGAATTCGCCAGATTTGCTTCCTTGCAAAAGAGATCGCGGTTGGAAAAAAATTGGACCCGAGGAACAATTCCAAGTGCAACTTTCTGCCATGTAAAATAAAGACATGGGAACGAGATCTGAGCCACGAAAGGCGATATCTTCGGTAGAGAAAGTTAGCTCCGACTTGAAAACATGGAAAAGCAAGTGATTACCAAAGCTGGTTTGTTAAGTTGATCTTGAACCTTTATAAATTCCGTGCTCCTCCAATGAACCACTTATGGTACTTATTCAAAACATAATTCGATGCCAAAAGAAGGAATCCAAACTTATGTGATCCCACGTTTTTTGGAGACGTGGTATTTAAAATAAAAACTCACCCTTTGACATTGATCCGCATTTTCTCTCTTGAGTGACGGCTATTACACTGTGCGGTTTTTCATGTTTGCACTTTTTCAATGACAACCGCCCATTGAAAACCGCCTTAATGAAAGTTAATTTATAAAAGACGATCCATCATTTTCGTAAAGGCATGAAAATGTCTAACCAAACCCTCTATTTAGCAAATATATCATCGTACGCGAGGGGATTGGGTTGATAGAGCTCGCCCATCATTGCTGTCGAATTTCCATCGAATCTCCATAGATTTCTGTCGCATGCAAACTCAAATAATGGCTGGAGGTTAGATCTATTTGTGCCCCGTGTTTCTGCATGTGATTCAAATTGATGCTTGAATAACGTTCTTCAATACCTTATTAGAATTGTTCAATTTGCCTTACACAAACCCCATTTCGGACAACTAATTTGACGCGGAACTTGGATAATCTCAACTGGTCTCGAGTGGGGTTGAAACACGGCAATTGAACCACACACGTGCTTGATTAGGTAAAAGGGGGAAAGTGAAAAAAAACACCTTGACGGTGATCATAGTAGAGACTAAAATCCATGTCGCGATCTTATTTGGAAATGAAATTGTCCAAATCCATTTAACAAGACTAGTCAATCTTTATGGCGTGGACTATGTCTACCCGAGCTTATACATTCTTATATTATTGACCGCCTAGGATCTAACATTGCCCGGGTCATGCTCTTCTTGTCAATGCCTCCCCACTTCTCCTATCCTCTGAATATTCTAACATCTCGGGTTGAAGTGTCTCCTCTCAGGAGACAGAACGACGGTGAAGTCGAGGAAGCTTCGAAGTCAATAATGTTCGTACGACTACGCTTATCATAAGAAAATGCCTGGCAACGTGTGTTTTCTCGAGTCGTCCTTTCGTAGGAGTCGTGGGATCAGGTCCATCAGTTCAGATTTTATATGAGTGGCCGAGGGTACCGATTCGTGGCAGCTTGCCGAATGCTCTTTCTCCGCAAGTTCGCTCGCTTTGGTTCTTTCCCCCTCGAGCGCGTCATTCTCTGTCGACAAGTGATTTGTACATGCATTTACGTTTATGACTTGTTTGGAGCTTATCTTAATCCTGCCACACTGTACTGGGAAAGAGCGTTTTAGCAAAGCAAATCATCTTTTAGTAGTAATGATGGTGATTAGTGGGAGTAATGAATGGGGTAAAAGCCTAGATGACACGGCACAAATTTCAAAAAAAAAAAGCGTCCAATATGGAGTTTCACCTTTGAGAACGGTGTGAATCCTTTCTTCCTTTTCTTTTCCTTACTTTAATTATGTCGCTTGAAAACTTAACACACAAGGGGAGAAGAATTGTATGCATGAATAGTCCCCACCTACCGTCACGCCTAGAAACTTTTTCAAGGGTGTGTATCGAGTGAATAGGCGATGCGCATCCTGTAAGAGCCAACCTCAGCCCCACTCGCTAACAATATTGTTTGCTTTGGCCAAAGTTTGCATGGTTTTGTTCCTTTGAGCTTCACCCAGAAAATGTCTCGTTGGTAGTCTCCTTGTATAGCACATCACCTCACCATATATAGGCAATTTAGAATTCGGTTCATTCCTATCCTCATGCCATTTTAAAGTTGGAGCCACACTTTGTCCGAGTCATCTCTGGCCAAGACAATCACTCCCGCTCTTGTCGGACGAAGTCGTTACAAATCTAATGGCGAAAAGGTTGGTACTGTGGATGAGCCAGACGCATACGGACAGTATCCCCCTCCCTCCACCCAAACCAAGTCCACATTCGCATAGGGTCGTTCGAAGTAGTAGCTAGTGACCGTGTACTCCGATAATCATCTAGTACCCATGGATGGGGATGGCGAATATTGTCCGATACTCCAAGAGTTCCAAAGACCGGCCGAGAGAAAAATAATGGTCGTGCCTCACTCACCAGGGACCGGTCTCAAATTGATGATTGGGCTTCATGGGCTAAGGCCTGCATAGCTATCCAAGTAAGGCCCAGTCCACTCAGTAATTGAATTCAATGCAAGATTGACAATATAGGGTGATATATGATTAAAAAAGAGAGTCCAATGCGGTACTGTAATTACTTATGTGCATGCGTACGGTGGTAGACATTTTACTTGTAATACTAACTCGGACAGAGTTGGGTTATCCATCTCCAGATTTTGAACGTCCGCAAATTAGGGGTCTAAATGATGATTGTCTTTCGAACTTATAGGGATTACCTAAGCAACTGAATGCTAATATACATACATATATATCTATGGCCTTAGTCTCATGTATTTTTGAATTTCTAGCCAATTTAGTTTTGCCAAGTGAACAGGCGGAGAACAATGGTCTTGAAGCGAATTGGCTAATCCAATCTACTGGATAGGTTGATGTCAGACCAACCATTATCTAAATTATAAAAGTGTCAAGCTCACAACATCAAAGTGGACGTGCCGGAGTGGTTATCGGGCATGACTAGAAATCATGTGGGCTCTGCCCGCGCAGGTTCGAATCCTGCCGTTCACGTTTTCTTTTTCTCTTTATTCTTTAATTTTTTACTTTCAAAAGGAAAAAAAAAAAACCTTTGTCAATAATAGGACATACTAGGGTACTTACATATTATAGATTTTAAAATTGTGATGACTATATCTCCGGTCGAATTACAGTGGTCAAGTGGTCTTTGTCATTAGATTTAGAAGTGGAAAAACAATTTAGATGCATTCGATACATATAAATACCATTGGATAAGGTAAGTCTCATGTTATTATCAATAATAGGGTATTTACACATCATGGACTTTTATATTACGATGCCTATATCTCCAATTTGGTCTTTGTCATTAGACTTAGAAGTAGAAAAACAATTTAGACGCATTTGATACATGTAAACATCAGGTAAGTCTCACGTTATTATCAATAATAGGGTACTTACACATCATAGACTTTTAAATTATGATGCCTATATCTCCAGTCAGACTACTGTGGGTAGAAGTTAGATGCACTCTTGTGGATTTAACGGTTTGATAAATTGAACTTATATAATCCAAGTGCACGAAACGCTCTCTCAAGTAATGTGAATCGGTAGAGGGGATGATGTTATTTTGATGGTGGTGCTGAAGTACTGCGAGTGCTTTAATAAAAAGAAATATTGATAATATACTATCACTCATGCATTTATTTTTTTCTTCAATCCTCGCCTGAGAGCCGCCACCAACAAAAAGATGGAAAGTTGTCCAAAAAGTTATATTCTAATTATACTTTTATCAATTTAGTTATGAAATTTTCAATTTTGTCAATTCAGCTTTAAACATTTTCACTTCTTGCCAATTGAGTCAATCTAGCTAATTTTGACTAAAAATTATTGACGTGGTCGTCCAAAGACTGACGTAGCATTTTTAAATATATATATTTTTTGAATTTTCAATTTTTTACCTTTTTTTTTTTTACTTTTTACTTTTTCTTTTTCTTTTTTGGTTTGGGGTTAGGGTCAACCCTTGTCGATCCTAAGTGAGGACTGCGACGCCCTCATCGGCAAAAAGCAAGGGCACATGAGCCCTCGCCTAGAATTGGTGAGGGTCGTGACACCCTCGTTGGATTTGGCTAGGCGAGGGCAACGACCTCACTTGGGGCCCTCGTTAGCATTGACGCCCTCGCCTAAGGCCGACAAGAGTCGGTGGCTCACCTATGGCTGGCGAGGGCCGCCGGGCCTTGACTCTAGCTGGCAAGGGTCGGTCAGTAACCCTCGTCGACCTAACCCTAACCCCAACCCCCCCCCCCCAAAATGAAGAAAAAACTAAAAAAAGAAAAAAAAAAAAAAAAAAAAATTTATTTGAAAATGCCACGTCATCACCAACCAGCTATGTTAGTAATTTCAAGTTAAAATTGGCATAATGGACTCAATTGGCAAGAAATGAAAATATTTAAAACCGAATTGATAAAATACAATATATTTAGGATTTTTTGGACAATTTTCCCACAAAAAGGAAGAAAAAAAAACTCAAGAAATTTTTTAACAAATTGTTCACGTTAGCGTTGACCATTAAGGTCAGCCACGTCACATTAATAATCGACACGACTGGACCATCACGTTAGTGTTTTCCAGTCAAAATTAATTGGAATAACTACGTAGGCAAATCGTCAAAAGTTTTACAACTAAATCGACACAATTAAAAATTTTAGAATTGAATTGGCATCCGTATAATATGTTTAAGACATTTTTTTTTGGCAATTTCCTTCTTTTAAACATACTGAGTATATTCTTCCGTCTTGTATGGTAGGGTTTGCTAATGAGAGATGTTGCTATCACATTAACTGAAATTTCTTCTATTTGCTTTCATTATGGTTTCCAATGGAAAACAGCTGATTTATTCCAAGTACTAAATCCCAAAACCTTAAGTCGAACATATGATTGCATATTTTTATCTCTTTTCTTCCTCTCCAGAAGGTGTATAGAAGATCATGCCGTTGCAGACACACGTAGCCTTTTGTTTTTCTGCATCTGAACGAGCAAGATGGAATCAAGATTGTTTAATGATTTGGGATACTAGTGGAATCCTAATAAGCACGAAGCCAAGTTTCTTCTTCATCGGTTCTTCCAAGACGTCACCTGTTGAATATCTAATCCTCCATTCGCACGCTCCAAAATCTTCGTCTGTTGCGAGCTTTCTTTAATATCCCCAGCTGCTTCCACTCTGCAGTTCCTTCAACTTTTTTCTTGGAAATTTCGTCCATCTTCAGTTTTCTCCTCGTTTAACTTTACACCGTACTGTTCATCTTCCTTGGAAGTATCCTGCTTAATCTAAAGCATTGTAGACTCTTTTGACACGTACTGTTCATCTTCAGCTTTCTCCTCGTTTAGCTTTACATCGTACTGTTCTCCTCGTCAAATAGGTGCACCGGCTTCTCGCCGACAGCATAATGACGGAAAAATTCGGTCGGATTGCATATGGTTTGTCAAATGTCCTGATTAATGTTGTTTGCCTCCACCAAGAGGTCAAAAGAAGACTTGAAATTAGGGTTGCATTGTCGCCAGCATCCCCGTGATCACTATCCTGACAATGACATTCACCACCATTTTCACGTTAGAAAGAGAAGGGATTTGATTTTGCCTGCCCTAGTTAAACGTTATCTGTATAACTTGCTTTCAAATTGGATGATGGCGTAGAATGTAAAGCACACTGGAAGATTGTCATATGAACATGTGGGAGAGATTGAACGATACACACTAGCTAGTTAACCTTTTAATTGATCCAATGTTATTTGGACTTTGGTTAGAGCAGGGTATTTTCTTGTTTCATGAGTTTGTGGATAAAACCTAGCTTTAAGGAAGCCAAGTCTAGCTTAACTTCTTAAAATAATTAAAACAATATCCGATGTAGTATAATTATTAGAGTACTAGAAAGTGTAATCCAGGAATGAAATAATTAGATGGAGGCAGACTATTTGTGTGTAGCATACATTACCATAACATATTTAGACGGCAATGAATAAAAGGAAACACGATTACCTGCAATTATCTGAGCGTGCCATTTTGGTAGGTGAATCACGTCTAAGCATTTCATAACAAGTTTAAGTGATCATAGAAGGAGAAACAAATTTGGATTTTAATCATCCGAAGAAGTGCAAATTTGAATAACTATCAATCCATGCAAGTTATTGCCCTTTACTGCAAAATCGAGGGTAGTTTTTCTATATCAAGCCTCACCATATTATTTGATATATCGCCTTTTATGAAAATATTCAAAAGGCGCATCCAAAGCAATAAATCAACAAAGAATGAACAAAATGGCACCAAAAAAAAAAATCACCAAAAAAAAAAAAAAATCACCCACCGAGTTGGCACTCTCTCCCAATGAACTCGCCGTGTTAACCTCTAACCAACATTCTTGCCCGTTTTTAGAACCTTAATCCTCTTCTTATTAACTAAATTACTAGAAAATATGAGAAATCAAGTTATTAGAACACGTCTCCTATTATATATCCTGTTACAAAGATTTTGAGAGAGCATAACTTCGAGAGACGATATCTCACCATCTAGACATTTAGTTCAAGCGATTTTTTATTTTTCTGTTTTCACATAGCTTTCCGACAGGCATTTCTTGACAAACGGGAAATCACTAGAAAATAAAAAGACGTCAAGTTATTAGAACCCGTCTTTTGTTATATATCTCGTCAAAAGGAGTTGTTTTCTCTTGTTGAAACGTTGAAATGAGCTTGAGAGGGCAAAAATTTGGATAAAAAACAAAGCTCATTCCGATATATTTATTTATTTATTTATTTATTTATTTGGGCTTTCTCTTTTCCTTTAAGATACGAAATCAAGCAGCTCCAAGCCCGTGGAAATTGGATTTATCCCACTGAAAAGGGGTCACGGAATCTCTTTTTGATTCGATTAATTAAAGTTAAGTGTCATTGTCTCGCTTATCCCTTCGACTCTAATTGCTTGAGACTTTAGGGTTATCCATAAACGATATTCGTGTCCATATTGTATAGGATAACTATGTGCTACAGGCTACATCACTTTCTATGGAAGCTATCATATCCAAGTTGACCGCTAATTTGAAAAAAAAGAAGAAGGTGGTCACATTTCACCCTTTCGACACGAAAGCTAAGATTTTTGTTTCGTTTATAAACGATTAGTTATATTAAAAGATTCAAATTCTAAATCATGCTATAATGCTCCATTCGAATCGTGCAATGATGCAGTTGAATGAATTCTTTCGGAATAATTTTTTTTTTTGGGCATTACAATAGTTTTCTATGTATATTTTCATATCAAGATGTCAATAAGATCCGTAATCAATAATTTTAATAGATGGTGGTAATTTCTGCAATCAGTTTAATAATGATTTACGTCAGTGCTGTTAATAATTTTGTAAATGTATCGATGGATGACGGGCTTGGAATTAATTTCTTTCGGGGCATGAAAGAATTGGAGACGAGGAAAAATTAGCGGTCAAACTTTGGAATATTTAAAAAAAATCTCATTGCGGTAATAAATGAAAAAGAACTCTTACGTCGATTTGAACGCGACATCCTCAGATCCCTCATTCTCCTCCCTCAAATCTAACCAAACTAATTAAATTAATCGAACGAAACGGTAGATGTGCCCATCAGTTTCTCTTTGCGACCACTGATTTATTTTTTAGAAAAATACTTAGCTAACCATCCTCCGTCAAGTGACGGTGTGATGGTCAGCTTAGGACCGCTCATTTGTTGAGGAAACCAGTTGACTCTCACCCAATTTTTTATTTTTATTTTTATTTCTATGTTTTTTTATTACAAGTGTAAATTGAGAAATAAAATGCTAAGAGAGCTCACATAATCAATTTCCATGAATAAGATAAAAAAAATAGATTAGTTACTAAAATATAAATATTGTAAGTAAAAAGTATTCTCACGTTCTAAAAAGAAATCGTTAATGTCATTATATAGATTTATTAAATCTAAAAGATAAAAAAAAATACTTGCAACTAAGATTGATTATGTGATTTTTTAGGCTAGTAGAAGTACAACAGAAGTGTCAAAACTTGACATGAAGGGACAAAATGAATATATAAGTGTACATTTAAAAAAAAAAATGAGATATCTAAGTGCCAAGTTTGGCGAAGGCTCTTGGAAATCCCACGTGACATTCTTTTAATAATATAACTTGCTTATGTGGTCGTCAGCCCCTCTCGGCGATAGTGGAAGGATGGCGGTGAGGGCTTGCACAGCCCTCGCCTAATGCCTTCTGCAACTTAAAAAAAATAATAATAATAATTTAGTTGTAAATTTAATTTAATTAATATTTATATTAAAGTTCAAATTCGAGGTAAAACGATATCGTTTATGGCTTATCTAGCCATGCCATTATGCAAAACGACGTCGTTTTCAACTTATATGGCCACGTTAGCGTGCAAAATGATATCGTTTTGCACTTTTCTCACCGAAAAAAATGTCACGTTAGCATTTTAGATGGATTTTCTGATAATTGGTACTTAACTGATCTATTTTGCTCTGATTTTGGCACTTAATTGTAAATTTCTTAACTTTTGGCACTTAAATGTCCTCTCATGCCAAGTTTGAGCATCCTAGGTGTCCGTGTCTCATTTTAGGCCTAACATAGCATTTTTTTCAGCGAGATAAGTGCAAAATGATGTCGTTTTACATGTTGATGTGGCTGCATAAGTCGAAAACGACGTTGTTTTGCAGGCTACCTTGACTAGATAAGCTAAAAACGACGTTATTTTGCCTCAGATTTGAATTTTAATGCAAATATTAATTAAAATAAGTTTACAACTAAATTATTATTATTATTTTTTAAAAGTTGCAGAAGTTGTTGGCGAAGACTGTGCAAGCCTTAGCTATCGCCTGCCCACTGTCGTCGGGAAGGGTTGACGAGCCATGTAAGCGAGTTATATTACTATAAAAAAAAAAAAATGCTACGTAGGCTTTCTAGGAGCCTTCGCTAGATTTGGTACTCAAATATCCCAATTTTTTTTTTTAAAAGTGACACTTAGGTATATCTTTTGTAATTTTCAGCATTTAAGTGTCTTCCCGTGCCAAGTTTTAACACTTCAGCTAGCCTTAAACATTACAAAATCAATCTTAGTCTCAAGTGTTTTTTCATCTTTTAAATATAATATATTTATATAATGACATTAACGATTTCTTTTTAGTAGGTGCTAATAATTTATCCTTATAATATTTATATTTTAGTATCTAATTTATTTATTTTATCATATTCATGAAAATTGATTGTATGGGCTCTCCTAAGATTTTATTTCTCAATTTACGCTTGCAATACAAAAAAAAAAAAAACATGAAAAAAATTGGGTGAGAGGAAACCGATTGAAAAAGTCAACCGATTTCCTCACAAAATGAGCGGTCCTTAGCTAACCATCACTCTGTCACTTGATGGAGGATGGTCGACTAAGCATATTTCTTTCTTTTTTAAGTTCGGCTTAGCGGACCGTCCTCAATCAATTGACAGAGTGACGGTCAACTAATGACCGCTCATTTTGTGATGAAACCGATTGACTTTTTCAACTGGTTTCTTCTCATCCAATTTTTTTGATTTTGATTTTGTTGCAAGCTCAAACTGAGAGATAAAATTCTAAGAGGGTCCACACAATCAATTTTCATGAATATGATAAAAAATAAATAATATACTAAAATATAAATAATTACAAGTAAAAAATATTATCACATTTTAAAGAAATTGTTAATGTCATTATATAGATTTATTAAATTTAAAAATAAAAAAACACTTGAGACACTGGCTTTGCAATTAATAATAAAATCGTTGTCGACTTTTTTAGTCCTTTCGCCAAAATCAAATTGCTTTAGAAGGACTATTTGGTGACCTAAAATTAAGATTAGTGATATCGATTATGCATCAAATGAATGAAGTAAAGAAAAGAACAAAATAAGAATAATGAATTAATAGAGAGGAAAATTTACCCCATTAATCCAAATCTCGTAGATGAAGATGTGCTAAGACTAAAACGAGACGCGAACACCTGGAGTACCAAAACTTGGCACAGAAAAGCACTTAAATGCCAAAAATTAGGAAATATACAATTAAGTGCCAAAATTAGAGTAAAATGGATCAGTTAGGCACCAAGGGTGATAAAATCCGACCCATATGTTGACGTGTCATCCTTCCGACAAGACAAGTGTAAAAGGACCTTGTTTTGCATGTTGATGTGGCTATATAAGTTAAAAATAACGTTGTTTTACATGCTAATGTGGCTAGATAAGCAAAAAAGGACATCATTTGGCCTTGGATTTGAATTTTAATATAAATATTAATTAAATTAAATTTACAACTAAATTATTTTACAAAAAAAAAAAAAAAGTTGCAGAAGGCGTTGGGTGAGGGTTGTGCAAGCCCTCGCCGCTCCCTCCCCATTGTTGTCTAGAAGGGCCAATGAGTCACATAAGCGAGTTATATTATTAAAAAAATACCACATAGAATTTCCAATGGACCTTCGCCGGACTTGATACTCAAATGTCTCGACTTTAAAAGAAAAAAGTGGCACTTATGTGTAGCTTTCGTAACTTTTGATACGTGTTCCCCGTGCCAAGTTTTGACACTTCTGCTGGCCTAAAACATTACACAATCAATCTTACTCTCAAGTGCCTTTTCATCATTTAAATTTATTAGATTTATATAATGACATTAACGATTTCTTTTTAGTAGGTGATAATATTTTTTACTTATAATATTTATATTTTAATGTCTAATTTATTTTTTTATCATATTTATGAAAATTGATTGTGTGGGCTCTCTTAGGATTTTATTTCTTAATTTGCACTTGCAATAGAAAAACATAAAAATAAAAAATAAAAATACTTGGGTGAGATGAAAGCGGTTGAAAAATGCAGCTGGTTTCATCACAAAATAAGCGGTCCTTAGCTGAACGTCACTCCGTCACTTGATGGAGGATGGTTAGCTAAGCATTTTTCTTTTTCTTTTTAATGTCATATTCTATTGTTTGCTTTGCCGCAAGTGGGAACATTATCATCAATAGGACAAAAGTACCTAGGAATATTTTAGTTCCGGCTTGCTCCTGCGGTTTCCTAAACCAATTATCTCATTAATTAATCGAATTTTAACGAAAACAAAAAGAAGAACAGATAATTATCGTCGCATCTCTTCACCAGTTTGAATCTCGTACTCAAATCCTATAAAAAGCAAAATAATCCTTTCCCATGGTAGAAACCAAAGACGCTCTCGAGCAACTCTTCAATTCGTCTGACTTCTTCTGGGCTTTTTTATCTCATCTTCTTGACCGACAATCTCGATCTTGCTTCAGACTTTCGATTACACATGGAGTTGATTCCCGGTCTTCCCGACGACATAGCCCGAGAGTGCCTCATCCGGGTCCCCTACGCCGGATTCTCCGCCGTCGCGTCCACGTGCAAGGGATGGAAGGCTGAGATCGAACTTCCGCAGTTCCGGTCGCATCGCAAATCTGCGGGCCACAGCCAAACGATCATCGTCATGGCTCAAGCCGTTCTCGACCCGGCCCGGAGCATCGGATTCGCAAAGCTTTGCCATGTCCCGGTTTACCGCCTGACTACTTTCGAGCCGGTTTCGGGTTCTTGGAGCGAGTTGTCACCGCCTCCTGAGTTCTCCAGGGGCTTCCCCATGTTTTGCCAGTTGGCTGCTGCCGGGTCGGATCTTATTGTGATCGGCGGGCTCGACCCGGTTTCGTGGGAGGCTTCGAGTTCGGTCTACATCTATAGCTTTATAACCGCCACGTGGCGGCGTGGGGCCGACATGCCGGGCGTGCAGCGCTCGTTCTTTGGCTGTGCATCGGATGGCGACCGCATGGTGTTCGTCGCCGGAGGGCACGACCGCGAGAAGAACGCGCTGAGGTCCGCCATGCTGTACCGTGTGGAAAGAGACGAGTGGATGGCTTTGCCCGACATGGCTAGGGAGCGCGACGAGTGCAAGGGGATCTTCCACGGTGGCAGGTTCCACGTCATCGGCGGGTATGGCACCGAGATGCAAGGGAAGTTCGAGAAGAGTGGCGAGTCGTTCGACCCGGCGACGTGGCAGTGGGGCCCAGTGCAAGACGACGCGATGATGGCGAGCACGTGCCCGAGGACCTGCGTGGACGGTGAAGCGGACGATCACTTGTACATGTGTAAGGATGGCGACGTGTTGGCCCTCAGAGGAACCACGTGGCGAGTCGAGGCTAAGATCCCCGGTGGCGTGTACAATCCTAGTCATGTGACAAAGTGGCAAGGGAAGTTACTGGTGATCGGGTCTCCGACAGCCGGTGACCCCCTAAAGGCTTACATGTTGGACATGAGTACGTGTACTTGGACAACCGTGGAGCTGCCGGAAAAGTTTTCCGGTCATGTTCAAGTTGCCTGTTATGTGGAGATTTAGGAGGGACAAGACTGCGAAATAAAGCTTGCTGTGTACAGATTAAAAACGAGACTATTTTCTTTAATTTGTTACTATTTAATTATACTAGGCTAGGGTTTTTCTTTTGGGACGGCAATAACCGACGTCATGAGATGCAAATATAGTGAGTTTTACGGGGACAACCAAACAAAAGAAAATGATTTTTCTTGATTGGAAATTTAGCAAATAAATTTCTTACTTGAATGGAAGTGGAAACTTTTAGTAGCACTCGTGGTGCCCACAAGACACTTGATGCACTGTTGATACGGGACATAGAAATCATGTCAAGGAAAGCTGAATCTGGAATGAGGTCTTTCTTGGAAGGAGACTCTTGGCTATATGCGACCTGAGTTTAGAATAATCAACAATGTAATAAAATCCAGAGAAAGTGAAATATTCGAACGGGCAGCACCATAACCAGATTATAATTATCGATGTTACTTTTTTTTATTTATTATTTCCCAAAATGAATTGTTTAGAAGGATGCCCAAACATACTAACTTTTCAGTTTTCAATTTGTAAAATCTCCCTCACTCCCCCACTTCCATTTGTTTAGGGTTTATTTTGGAACTTCATTCTTGGTGGGATGAAGCCCCAATTAGTGAGAGAGAGAGAGAGAGAGAACCAGTAACATTTATTTTCTATAAAGAAAATACGTTTGGTCTTTTGTGTTATTTATATATGTATATAGGTCTCAACACCGGATGTTGATAACTGACCTTCCTTCGCCAGTCACATGCAGACATTGATTTTCCTGTGTTGTTAGGGCACGTATGACAAAATTTCTCGAATAGAAATCAATTTTTGACCATAAATTGATTTGTCAATTTCTATTCCCTAAATGAGTTTTTAAGCAAAGAAACATGTTTGATAACGACTCAAAATTTATGTTTCTAGAATAGAAATTCATTTGATAACAGAATAAAATTTCTATTTCTAGGGATAACAACGATTGACGCGAGCGGTGGGTGGTAGGCGGCGGGTGTTTGGTGTTCGACAGCAGGCATCCGACGGGCGGCTAGCGTTCGATGGTTGGCGACCGTCGTCCGCCGATTGACAATGGGCATCCGGCATCCCATGGGTGGTGGGTGGGTGGTGGGCGATAACAAAAGTGAACGATGAAAAGAGTTTTCATTTCTCATTTTTGTTCAAGAAATAGAAAAGCTAAAAAATTTAACTATTGATTTTTACTTCAAATCTAAAATAGAAATCTGTTCCAGAAAAAAAAAATGAAATTACGTTATCAACCGGATTTCTATTCCAAATATATTCAGGGGCATAAAAAAAAAAGAAATAAAAATTTTGTCATACGTGGCCTTAGCATGTCAATCATGTATGTACAATACGCTTCGTCTCTTTGGGACATTTTTGCTTACATTATCATTTTGACCTGGAAAATTAATTTTTGTTAATCATGACCGATAATTTGAACGGTCAATTTAGCAGGGCGCTCTCTTTTGATATTAAAACTTTTGCAGCAATCACTTTAGAACCTATTTGAGAAAAATCATTACTTCAACGCTTCCAACGATATATACCAACTATTCATCATATGTGACTTTTTTCATTGAATTTTGGAGTCCAATGTGGCATTTCTAAAAAAAATTGAAGTCCAACTTGGAAAAATCCCTTAGTCATGGACAAATCCCTTAGTCAAATCCTCATCGAAAATTGTCATGTCTCTTCTTGTTCGAGTTGATCATCTTCTTCTGCCAACGATTTTAACTATCATACATTTTTTCTTTCTTTTCTTTTCCAATCATTTTCTCAACCACCGTCTATGTCCTAACATGACTAGAAAAATCGAAACAAAATTGAAAAAGGATAAGAGTTCAGTAAAATTGTCTCTCTCTAAAGCTGTGATGCATGCTTTGTGAATTTGCAATCGGGACTGATGGAGCTCCGGCGAGTTTGGTGGGTGATCTCTGTGACTTCCGTGATTTAGTTGGTGTGTTGGTCTTCATTCCGCAAGGGTTGAGACAGTCCATGACAATGGATAGGGTCAAGTGGAATTTCACACTTCCTGAGATACACAAAAAGTCGCACGTGAAATGGACAAGGTCAGGTGGTCATTGGGCACTAGCCCTAGTAGTGAGAAAAATCTTAAACGTATTCGTTACATGTGAGCATATTGTATGAATTGTTCCTCGCACAATACCAACTGATCTAACAGTTGACATAAGCTAGGCTCACATGATCTGGATGCATGCAACACTCTCTTAATAGTACGGCTTGGTGGTAGAGGGACACGATTATTGGATGGTGATGCCAAAGTACCGTGAGCGCATTAATAAAAGGTAATACTGATATTATAGTGTAGTTCATAAAGTTATGTTTTTCTTCAAGCCTTGGCAAGGACAAAGGTAGAAATTAAAGAATCAAAGGAGTGATGGAGCAAGTGATTGTAGATTAGGAGGTACAAGGGAATTTAGTACAAGGAAAAAGGAAGGAGGAGAAGAGAGAGCATAAATAGTGAACCCCAAAACCTTAAACTGAACATATGATTGCTTATTCTTAATTCTTTTCCTCCTTGGAAGGTGCATAGAAGATCATGCTTTGGGACAATGATGGGAATCCTAGTAAGCATGAAGCCGAGTTTTCTTCATCAATTCCGCTGAGGCGTCCCGCGTTGACCATTCAAACCTTCATCCGCACACTCCAAACCTTTGTCCGTTGCAGGTTTTCTTTAATACCATACCCTAACTGCTACCACTTTCCACTTCATCATTTCATCTCGAATAAGGGTTTTTCCATCTTCAGCCGCTTTTATATTCGATTCACGTCATACTGCTCATCTTCATTGGAAGTATCCTGCTTGATTAGAATGTTGTAGATTCCTGTGACGCGTAGAATTTCCTCGTCAAATAAGAGGACCAGCTGTTCGCGGATAGTATGTTATTGAAAAATTCGGCTGGCATACGATATGGTTTATCAAGTATCCTGTTTGATGTTATTTGCCCCGCACCAAGAGGTCAAAAGAAGACTATGATTAGAGTTGCATTGTCGTCAGCATCACCATCATCACTATCGTGACAATGACATACACCCCCATATGCGCATGCTTAATAAGGTTTCTTCTTTAAAATGGATAAGAGCAAAAGAGATAAGAATGAGAAGAGATTTGCGTCTTTTTCTTTTTCTTTGGTCTTGCCTGCCCTATTCAAAGATTGATCGCGTAACTTTGTTTTAAAATTGGATGGCGGTGTCAAATGCAAAGCACATGGGTAAATTGAATATGATTTAGCTAGTTAACTTTATTGTTGGTCCAATGTCATTTGGACTTTGTGGTTAGAGCAGGATTTTTTCCTTGGCTTCATGAGTTTGTGGATGAAAAGCTAGCTTACTTCCTGCCAAAAAGAAGAGGGTTTAAAGGAGAGAGGTCCAACTTAACTTTCTTAAAATTATTATGACCATATATGCGTAATGGAAAGTTTAATCCAAAAATTTAAGCTATTAGACGAATGGAGGCTATTAAAATCTGAGATTATGATCAACATGAAAACATGATTACCTATTTATCTTTTAGCATGGCATTTTGATAGGTGAACCATTTTAAAGCATTCCATGATAAGTTTAAGAGGATTATATAGAGAGAGTTTTTCCTCTCTTTACTTAAAAATTGAGATTTTTTTTTCTTTATCAAATCTGACCATACTTTAAGATATCTTGCCTTTTGTGAAAATATTCAAAAGGCGTATCCAAAGAAATAAATCAACAAAAAAAGAATAGACAAAATAGCAAAGATTTCTTCAGATGGTCAGCCACACAATCGGCACTATCTCACAATGAAATACAAAATTATGTACGTATAACATTCAAAAAAAAAAAAAATGAATCCCCACGCTCGCCCTTTTATTAGAACCCTAAATCCTCCTCTTATTAGAACATGTTTGATTAAACAGACAAAAACCAAGCTGTTGGAGATAGAAGAGTGATCTTATATCTTTGATTTGCAGTCAGTAGGAGGGAACAATACCATCAATAGGACAACGTATTTAGATTAATTGTGGCAGCTCCTGCGGTTTCCAAATCCGATTATCTCATTGGTCGATTATATTTATTTAAAATTAAATAGAAAGGGAACCAAAGTGCACTTTGTGGAAAGTCGCATCTTTTCACCAATTTGGAAACTCATATCCAAATCCCATATAAAGCAGACCATCCTATCCCTTTGTACAAACCTAGACACTCCAATTCATCTCACTCCTGGAAAATTGTCATCTTCCTCACCGAATGTCGAGATCTAGCTTCATTCTTCACTCATACATGGAATTGATTCCGGGTCTCCCCGACGACATAGCCCGAGAATGCCTGATCCGGGTCCCCCACGCCGGACTCTCCACCGTCGCGTCCACGTGCAAGGGATGGAAGGCCGAGATCGAACTTCCGCAGTTCCGGTCGCGTCGCAAATCTGCAGGCCACAGCCAAACGATCATCATCATGGCTCAAGCCGTGCTCGACCCGGCCCGGAGCATCGGATTCCCGAAGCTTTGCCATGTCCCGGTTTACCGCCTGACCATTTTCGAGCCGGTTTTGGGTTCGTGGAGCGAGTTGCCGCCGCCTCCCGAGTTCTCCAGGGGCTTCCCCATGTTTTGCCAGTTGGCCGCCGCAGGGTCGGATCTTGTTGTGATCGGCGGGCTTGATCCGGTTTCATGGGAGGCCTCAAGTTCGGTTTACATCTATAGCTTTATAACCGCCACATGGCGGCGTGGGGCTGACATGCCAGGCGTACGGCGCTCATTCTTCGGCTGCGCGTCGGACGGCGACCGTGTGGTGTTTGTCGCCGGAGGCCACGACGGCGAGAAGAACGCACTGAGGTCTGCGGTGCTGTACCATGTGGAGAGAGACGAGTGGATGGCTTTGCCCAGCATGGCGAGGGAGCGCGACGAGTGCAAGGGGATCTTTCACGGCGGCAAGTTCCAAGTCATCGGCGGGTACGGCACCGAGATGCAGGGGAAGTTCGAGAGGAGCTGCGAGGCCTTCGACGCCACGACGTGGCAGTGGGGCCCGGTGCGGGACAACACGTTGGTGGCGAGCACGTGCCCTAGGACTTGCGTGGACGGCGACTTGGACGATCACTTGTACATGTGTAAGGATGGCGATGTGTTGGCGCTGAAAGGATCCACGTGGCGGGTCGAGGCTAAAATGCCCGGCGACATGTACAATCCTAGTCATGTGACAAAGTGGCAAGGGAAGTTACTGGTGATCGGGTCTCCGGCAGCCGGCGAGCCCCAAAAGGCATACGTGTTGGAGATGAGTACGTGTACTTGGACGAAAGTGGAGTTGCCGGAAAAGTTTTCCGGTCATGTGCAAATTGGCTGTAATTTGGAGATTTAGGAGGGACAAGACGGAGAAGTAAAGCGGGTTGTGTACGAGATTAGATGCGAGATTATTCGTTGATTTGATTGCACTAGGTGAGGGTTTTTCTTGGGGACGTTGGCAATAATCGATGTCATGAGATGTAAATTAGTGAGTCTTATGTGGAAAATAAATAACTTTTTATTTGCCTTGCTCTTTTTCTTCTTTTAACTTTGAATCTCCTCTGTCATCCTTGTCTCCATCTTTGGGCACGTGAAGAGGGTTTCATCCTTGTCTTGAAATACAACATCAGGAGTGTTTCTCATGGGGAAGATTGGCCAAAAGAGTTCTAAACCTATTATGCAGTGACCAATTCAATTATAAAGGTTTTAATTGAACTAATTTAATTATAAATTTTTTGATAATTTACCAATTCAATCAAGAACTTTTTAGAGCATTTCCAATAGTCTTTTCCTACTAATTTTGTGTTGAACCCGTTAACGAGGTGGTCCAATCAATTTCGGTCATCTTATGTGGTGTGGCTAATATTAAAGTACACAATTTTTTAATTTTTCTAAAAAAGATTTCAAAGCTTTTTTTGATTTGAATATGTGTAGAAGTACGTTAGGTAGCCTCGTGGGCTCTGAGTAAAAAGAAAAACAAGAAAATAAAATAAAAAGGAAAAAATAAATGCATTTCTATCCTTCTTTCCTTCACGATGGAAGCGAAGAGCTTCACTCGGAGTCAACCAGCTATATTAAGGCTTTTCATTTTTTGAAGAGATATTATATAGGACTCATGCTAGTCTCTCCAACCTATTAGTATTAAAGGGTCATCAATTGACTCAATGTTCACATAAAATTGCATTTCAACCATTCACTATTCGTCAAAAATAACATGTGTCATGATTTCGAGGTCGAATAATTGAAAACTAGCTATTCAAAATTGTGATTATAGGAGCAAGAAACTGCGGGCAAAAATCATGTATGTCATGGAGACCACAAGTATGTGTTTATACTATATCTATATCCATATGTTGCATCATAAAAAATTATTAGATAACAACATACTCCAAAATCGGTGTACACATCTATTCTGATAATATTTCCTATTCCCACCACAAATTTAGGGTGTCACTAACAAGTCTGCCGCAATTTCATCGTCAATCTAATTTTATCGCGTCAGAATTGGCGGTGCGGGGAACAGAGTTCATTTCAAGAAAAGTAAATCTTGGAACGGGACTTTCCTTGGAAGGAGACTTTTGGCTATAATGCAATCAGAGTTTAGAATAGGCTATTCTACAGTATTCGCACGTCCAGCAGAACAGTCAAAACTAAAATTCTTTAGGAGAATCTCTCTAGCCTGCCGACAACTTAACAAATCGGTGTCCATTCAGATTTTCAGTTAATTTAAGCTGCCCTACTCCCTCCACTTCCATTTGTTTTGGGATTCTTTTGGAACTCCTCCTTTGGTGGGTTGAAACTATTATTAAAGAGAGAGAGAGAGAGACAGAGAGAGAGAGAGAGAGAGAGAGAGAGAGAGAGAGAGAGAGAGAGAGAGAGAGAATCAGTAGCATTGTATATTAAAAGAAGAAAGAGAGAGCGAGTAGCTTTGTACATTAGAAGGTATATGCTTCCAATAATGATTTTCATGTGCTCTTAGCATGTGGATCATGTATGTACAACGGTGCAATATAATTTTATGCTCTCTCTTGGGGAGATTCTTGTTTGAGTTATTATTTTAACCTGGAAATCCATTATAGTCAATCATAACCAACGGTTTGACCTACGCGAGTTTGCCAAAGAAAATGGTAATCTATTGTTATACGATGTTAATCCACCAAGAGGTCAAAAGAAGATATCGAGATGATATTGTATTCTCATCGCTTGCGCCGCTGTGCTAACGTGCTTCTACAATTATTCAAATTAAGAAGCTTGATAATTGATCTCTCTTCTCTTATGTAAGAAAGATGCAATTTATAAGCGAATGAGATCACGGGTTACATCTGTGTGTTGGACTATAATGTCCATGACATTTGAAGGCAACGCATGCTCAACTATTATTAATTCATTTTCAGTATTGAACTTCATTTGACCCTGCACATAAATAATGAAGCACATGTAACCTGGTTTTAAAAATCACTTTCCATAATCACTACGTTTCTCTTAGGGTTTGTTTATTTAATGGAAAATGAATAATTTGGAAAATATTCCAAAAAATGATCATTGTATCTCTTCCAAACATGATGAACGAATTTTTTTTTCATCATCCATGAAAGTATTTAAATAAAAATTATTGTCGATGACGAGTACATTTTTCATTAACTTCTTTCGTGCAATACAAGCAAATTTATTTTTTTTTTACAAAAATATTTTTTAAATTATTCATTTTTCTCGAAATAAACACAAAGTCAAATGAATTGCTATGTATATAAATGTCAAATATGTAATCTTTAACATCAAATATCACATCTAATCTAAGATCTATATATAATGGATCAATAACAACATGAAAAAGTGGACATGTATCGACGGGGCATGAATATATGATGATTACACAAATTCACACCTACTAGGCCTCATCATAGATATATGTCATTAGTGTAATACATGTGATATATATACATTGCACACAATTAATTGCGAGCATGTTATTAACAAATAACCACATATCAGAACTCACTTTTTAAGTGTTAAATCAAATTGATTGCAGCTCACTAACGTTTTTTTCGCTGAAAATTATGTATCATGAATCTTTGATTATCCTTTACACATAAGAATTTTACATACCATTATATAAACCAGTTAACCAAAAAGATTTTGAATTCAAAATATAAGATCCGATTTGACTTTTTTTAAGTTAGTTAAATTATGCTAACTAGTATGAGAGGATCGGGAAGGACACATCTGGGGTACTAGTTATTGGACGCACTATAAATGTTGGGTAGTCAAGTGCAGAGTAGATAACTAAAGCATTTACAAGCCCAACCTAAGATGAGTGCTATCCTATTTTGAATTTCTTGGAACCTCCAATAGCACAGTCAAGACAGCGATAGATTCTCTGCTCTTGGGGGATTGGAGCGATAAAAGTTTTGAGAATTCAAAAGAAAAAAATACCGATAATGAGTATTAGACGATTCTAGTGTGACCAATATTTTGGACTTACAAATCTTGGGTTTGCAAAAGTAAGCGGGCACTTGCATCTTTCTTGGTCCCTAACTGACCTATAATAGGTTAGTGATGACTCCCAAATTAAATCAGGTTTGACCAATAGGACTAGGAAGAACTCATGTTGAGCACAAGCGCCACCTTTCAAGAGAGATTATTCATGTCCGCTTGATAATCCATTGAACTTTTTCGTGATTCACTTCAGGAGGGTCACAACAAGTTATTCATCGATTTCTCCAAGGCGTCCCATGTTAGACCATTCAATCCTTCATTCACAGGCTCCAGATCTTTGTCCGTCGCCAAATCTTCTTTAATATTACTAACTGCTTCCACTTTCCAATTCCTTCAACCTTTCTTGAATTATTTTTCTTGCAGCGACTGGCCGAGCCCCTTCATTTCCTTGTACCTGCCCCAGGGCTGGTTACCTAGGGATTGGCATCGCGAGGATCCAGGGTGGCTGCCCAAACCCTCCCGAAGGAGGGCTGTGGCGAGTTAGCCAAGTGGGCCGGAATCTTTTTCGAGGTCCGGATCCCAGCCTCTACCCGGCCTATTCCCGGTGGTCAAAGCCTTTTAGCAGCGATCAACTAATAGCAGCTAAAACACAGCTGCTCTTTGCCTTTTTTTTTTTTTTTTGATAAAGGTAATGTATGTATTAACTTTTACCCAAAACGGAATATACAAAAAAAGGGACCTGACACCAACAGAAGGGCCTTGCTCCCAAGGTGACAATAGTAATTGTCAACAGGAGTGCAAGGGTGTCATAGTAACCCAAAAGGAAACAAAAAGGAGGGAATCACCCTCGGCAAAGGAAAACAAAGTAGAAACAAGGGACGGCTCAGTTTGAGAAAATATATGGGCTGAGGCTCCAGTTCTGCTGCAATCTTTTATTAGCAGGGGTATCTGGCACCAGATGGAAGGTCAATGCCTTATCCCTGACAACCTTGTCAAGGCGTTTCTTCATAGCCGGCATGCAGAGAGTCCGATCACGAAAAAAGATATTATTCCTTTCCTTCCAAATAATATTACATAAGGCTCCAAAAGCGAACCGAGAGATAGTAAGGTGGAAGGAATCACCTGATAAATACTTGATAGCCAACTGTAGGTTATCCTTCCACGAGCTATTATGCCAATGCAGGTTACATCTAGAAGCCCAAAAAATGGCTAGAGCCACGGTAGTAGGACAACCAAAGAAAAGGTGATCAACAGAGTCAGGACAACAAGAGCAAAAAACACAATTTGCCTCGGAGATTCTGCCATAAGCAAGAAGCAAAACCTGAGTAGGCAGTCTATTTCTGGTGATTAGCCACAAAAGAAACTGGTACCGGGGAATTAGCAATCTATTCCAAATAAGAGGGGCCCAAGGCATGGGCAGCCCTCTTGGCCGAATGACCTCTTTGCCTTTTCTTTATGACAAAAGAATCTCTTATTTGCATGGAATTAGTGGTGTCCACTTTCAGTTTCTTTTGCGTTTAATTTACCCTATAACGTTCATCTTCCTTGGAAGTGTCCCGCTTAATCAAAATATTGCAGACTCTTTGACGCTAACAACTTTCCAAATCGGTGTCCATTCAGATTTTTCAATATGTTAAGCTGCCTGATTCCCTCCACTTCCATTTGTTTTGAAATTCTTTTGGATTTCCTCTCTTGGTGAGTTGAAGCTATTATTACAGAGAGAGAGAGAGAGAGAGAGAGAGAGAGAGAGAGAGAGAGAGAGAGAGAGAGAGAGAGAGAGAGCCAGTAGCATAGCATATTAAAAGAAGAAAGAGAGAGCCAGTAGCATGGACATTAGAAGGGATATGCTTCTAATAATGATTTTCATGTGCTCTTAGCATGCTGATCATGTATGTACAACGGTGCAATATGACTTTATGCTTTCTCTCTTGGGGACATTCTTGTTTTAAGTTATCATTTTGACCTGGAAATCGATTTTTAGTCAATCATAACCAACAGTTTGACCTACGTGAGTTTGCCAAAGAAAGTGGTAATCGGTGGTTTTACGATGCTAATCCACCAAGAGGTAAAAAGAAGACATCAAGATGATATTGTATTCTCTTTGCTTGCGCCACCGCGCTAACGTGTTTCTACACTTATTCAAATTAAGAAGCTTGATAATCGGATTCTCTTCTCTTATCTAAGAAAGATGCAATTTAGAAGTGAATGAGATCACGGGTTACATCTGCGTATTGGACTATAATGTCCATAACATTTGAAGGAAAATCATGATCAACTGAAATTAATTCATGTTTCATTTTTTTTTTTTAATTTTTTAGAATGAAGCATATGCGAGGTGATGTCATTGTTTTAGGAAGTATTATTGCAAAGATCAATTGAAGGTTTTAACTCGCAAGCATGAGATATTGAACTTCATTTGACCCTGTACATAAATAATGAAGCACGTGTAACCTGGTTTTGAAAATCACTTTCCATAATCACCACGTTTCTCTTAGTGCTTTATTTATTTAATGGAAAATGAATAATTTAGAAAATATTTTCTAAAAAATAATCGTTGCACCTCTTACAAACATGATGAACAAAAAAAATTTCATCGTTCATGAAAGTATTTAAATATAAATTATTGTCAATAACAAGTACATTTTTCATTAATTTCTTTCAAGTAATACAAGCAATCATTTTTACGAAAATATTTTTCAAATTATTCATTTTTCTCGAAATAAATACAAAGTCAAATGGATTGCTATATATAAATGTCAAATATGTAATCTCTAACATCAACTGTCACATCTAATCTAAGATCTATATATAATGGATCAATAACAACACGAATAAGTGGACATGTATTGACGTGGCATGAATATATGATGATTACACAAATTCGCACCTACTAGGCCTCTTCATAGATATATGTCATTAGCGTAATCCATAAGATATATATACACTGCACACAATTAATTGCGAGCAGGTTATTAACAAATAACCACATGTAGGAACTCACTTTTTAAGTGTTAAATCAAATTGATTGCAGCTCACTGATGTTCTTTTTGCTGAAAATTATGTATCCCGAATCTTTGATTATCCTTTACACGTAAGAATTTTACGTACCACTCAAATATATATATAAATTAGTTCTTGATTAGAATTCAAAATATAAGATCTGATTTGTCTTTTTTTAAGTTAGTTAAATTATGTTAACTAGTATGAGAGGGTCGGGAAGGACACATTTGGGGTACTAGTTATCATACCCACAGTAAATGTTGGATAGTCAAGTGCAGAGCAGATAATTGCCAAAAGCATCTATAAGCCCAACCTAAGATGAGTGCTATCCTATTCTGAATTTCTTGAAACCTTTAGTAGCACAATTGAGATAGCGATAAGTTCTCCGGGGATAGAGCAATACAAGTATTCAGAATTCAAGAGAAAAATATATAGATAATGAGTGTTACATGATTCTAGTGTAACCAATATTACAGAGTTACAGATCTCGGGTTCGCAAAAGTAAGCGGGCACCCGCGTCTTTCTTGATCCCTAACCAACCTATAATAGGTTAGTGATGACTTCCAAATTAAATCAAGTTCGATCAATAGGACTTAAAGAGAACTCATGTTAAGCACAAGCGCCACCTCACAAGGGGGATTATTCACGTCCGCTTGATAATCCATTGAACTTTTTTGTGATTGACTTCAGGAGGGTCGCAACAAGTTTTTCATTGATTTCTCCAAGGCGTCCCACGTTAGACCATTCAATCCTTCATTCACAGGCTCCAGATCTTTGTCCGTCGCCACGTTATTCCTAACTGCCTCCACTTTCCAATTCTTTCACCCTTTCTTGAATTATTTTTCTTGCAGCGATCAACCAATAGCAGCTAAAACACAGCTGCTCTTTGCCTTTCTTTTATGACAAAAGAATCTCTTATTTGCATGCAATTAGTGGTGTCCACCTTCAGTTTCTTTCGCGTTTAATTTACACTATAATGTCCATCTTCCTTGGAAGTATTCTGCCTAATCAAAATATCTCAGTCTCTTTGACGCGTAGAATTCCTGGCCAAACCATTATGATTGAAAAATTCGGTGGCATTAAAAATTCGGTGACATTACTCGTACTTTATCGAAAGAAGACTATGATCAGGGTTGCATCGTCGTCAGCATCACCATCATCACAAAGACACCCACCACCATTTGCCGTTAGAAAGACAAGGGATTTGATTTTGCCAACTCTGTTTAGACATTGGCTGGACGACTTACTTTTAAATTGGATGGTGGTGTCAGATCCAAAGTACATGAGAAAAATGCCAAATTGAATAAGACTTATTTAGGAGACATTGAAGGCTACACACCAGCTGGTTATCTTTTTGTTGATCTGATGGTAGTTAGGCTTGTGGTTAGAGCCGGGTTTGCTGTTCTTGTTTCCCAAGTTTGTGGATGAAAAGCTAGTTTACTTCCCACCGAAAAGAAGAGGTTTTTAGGGAGCGGAGTTCAGCGTGACTTCCTAAAATAATCATCAAATGCACTATAATTATAGTTTATAAAGTTTAAACCCAAAGCTTATACGATGGGGGCCAACTCTTTTTGAATATGATACTTTACCATCATGTACTTAAAGCACTATAACTGTAGTGTGGGAAAGTCATTGATCAATACATATATATAACGCATAAATGATGGAGGCAGACTATTTTTACTTATGATACATTACGATTATGTAATTAAAGCATTATAACTATAGTGTGAGAAAGTCTAAGCCCAAAGCTTAAATGATGGAGGTAGATTCTTTTTATATATGATACATTACCATCATGTACTTAAACGATGTTGGATTATACTTAACATAAAGAAGCACAATACCTGCACATGTTTGAGCATAACTTCTCAATAGGCAAATCACCCTGGACAAATTGTCTTAAAAGTCATACAGCTAAATCTTTAAATTTTGCTAATTAAGTTCTAAATATTTTTATATTTTGTCAATTGAGTCCATCTAACTAATTTTTTTCCGGAAATCGCCAGCATGGACACCAGCTATCTTACGTGGCATGACCAGCTGAGATGGATAATTTTTAATATATTTTAATATTTTAATATTTTTTCAATTATTTTTTTAATTTCTTTTTTTTCTTTCCTTTTCTTTCCTTCGCCCCTTTTTCCTTTTTCAGTCGCTGGGCTTAGGGGCGACCGGCCAAAGGCACGAACAACGAAGGTCGCCCTCACCGACCTCAGGCAAGTTTCCCCTTGACAAAACACCCTTGACTTGATTCTTATTCAACCAGGGAAGTTTATGGTTCACTTCACACATAGGCATTAATTGATGCCAGAGTTGTTGGAATCATTGAAAGCAATGACTGGGTATGGCCTGCCGTAGATCTGATCGTCTGGCTGTGTATTTCCAAATGTCGACGGAGAGGATCGATTTGAATGGCTCTTGGAACTAGTTAGAAGTAGAGGACTCAAGTGAAGGTGGCTAGGCACCGACTAATCTGGTTCAAGCCAAAATGTTCCTAATGTAGTTAATCTTGAATACTCACCCACCCCCTTTACTTCTGTCATTATCGCCCTTTTATTACAGCCTAAATCCTCCTCATATTAGCACATGATTGATTAAACTTACAACAACCGAGTTGTTGGAGATTGGACTTTCAGGAGGGCTCTTGAGAAGCTCACCGCAATTTATGATAAAAATTGTCCAAAAAGTCGTAAAACTTATTATACGACCATCAATTCAATCCAAAATTTTTAATTTGGACAATGTTTTTTTTCCGAATTTTATTTGGACAATTTAGTTTTGAACTTTTTGACGATTTTCTAATATAATTAATTGTTGATGTGGCAGTCCAATTAACGTGGATCATCCTAGTGGCATGATCAACACTATCACAGACGATTTTTTGCAATTTTTTAAATATTCTGATTTTCGCAATTTTGTATCCTTTTTTTCTTTCTATTTTCTTTATATATATATATATCCCTCCGTCGCTCAACAAGGCCTCAATGATGACTAGTGGAGGTTGCCGATTAGAGGCGAGGGCTATGACACCCTTGCCTGTGGCTGACGACTTTTGTTGGCTGTCGTCTTGCCTAGCAATTGATAGATTGAAATAGAGAAAATAAAAAAAGAAAAAAAATTGAAAACTTTTTTTTAAAAAATTGCAAGAAAAGTCCATATCATCACCGATTGTGTTATATAGAACAGTTAGCCTCCACATTAGTGATTGTTGGCAATATTAAACAAAATGACAATATTAGTAAATTTTTAAAATATTTAGAACTAAAATAGCTGAAAGTTTAGGAATGAATTGTTCATCATACAATAAATTTATGATCTTTTGGATAATTATCATGCAATTTGTTCATTTGTTTATTCACTTATGCTTTCTCCTTTCCTTTGGCGTACGAAATCAAGCAGGCCGCGGGTAGTGGAGTATCCAAATGAAAAGCGGACAAATATCTCTCTTTTTGACTTGACTAATCGAAGCAAAATATCATCCTTCCCTTATCCATACAGCTCTCATCGCTTTAGGCTAAGACTAGGGTTTTCCATCAACGATACCTGCGTCCATGTTCCATAGGATAACCTTGGTTAACGCACTTTGTATGGATGGCCAAGTTGCTCGTAAATAAAGTCAGACTTCACCCTTTTGGCACGTAAGCTCAGAACTTTATTTTATGGACCATCATGTCGAAACGTCGACAAGATCGGTGATGGGCAATTTCAGCATATGATAGCAAATTTCTCGATGATGAGTAAATAATAAATAATGTTAGAGCCGCAGAATCGTTATTTTTTGGGAATTAATTTCTTTTAGGCCAAAAAGAATTGGAAGAGGCTAAAACAATTGGCAGTCGACTTTGGAGTATAGGGAAAGCGTATGTTGTTCTTGCCTTTTATCCACATGGACTCACATGTGGCAATAAATGTCTCGATCAAACTTGTTAAATGAAAAGGAATTGTCACGTTGGGTTGATCGCAACATTCCGATCTAATCTAATCTATCCAGTTTTGGCCCCTAATACAAATCTAATCACACTATATTAGCCCCTAATACAAATCTAATCACACTATATTAAATTACTCGAGTGAATTGGCACGATAGATTTGGTGCTCATCCATTATGTGTGGGACCGCTAATGTAAGTTCTAGTCATATTCTTATCTTGGCTTTGCGGCAAGTGGGGACAATACCATCAATAGGACAACGTATTTAGGAAAAAAAATACTAATAATTGCGGCTTGCTCCTGCGGTTTCCAAAACCACTTTTCTCATTTATTGATTAAATTAATAAAAAAAAATTGTAGAAAGGGAAACCGAGTCCGGTTCGAGGAACGTGCATCTCTCCACAATTTGAAACTCGACAAAATGGTATAAAAAGCAAACTCCACAAACCCTTCGTAGAACCAAGACACTCCGAGCAACTATCCAATTCATCTGACCTCTGGATTTCTCTCATCTTCTTCACCCAAAATTGTATTCTTCCTCCGTACTTCATTCATATATGGCGTTGATTCCTGGTCTCCCCGACGACATCGCCCGAGAATGCCTGATCCGGGTCCCCTACGCCGGATTCTCTACCGTCGCGTCCACGTGCAAGGGATGGAAAGCCGAGATCGAACTTCCACAGTTTCGGTCGCATCGCAAATCAGCAGGCCACAGCCAAGTGGTCCTCGTCATGGCTCAAACCGTCCTCGACCCGGCCCGGAGCATCGGATTCGCGAAGCTTTGCCATGTCCCGGTTTACCGCCTGACCACTTTTGAGCCGGTTTCGGGTTCTTGGAGTGAGCTGCCGCCGCCTCCTGGGTTCTGTGGGGGCTTCCCCATGTTTTGCCAGTTGGCCGCCGCCGGGTCGGATCTTGTTGTGATCGGCGGGCTCGATCCAGTCACGTGGGAGGCCTCGAGTTCGGTCTACATCTACAGCTTTATAACCGCCACGTGGCGGCGCGGGGCTGACATGCCGGGCAGACCACGCTCGTTCTTCGGCTGCGTGTCGGACGGGGACCGCGTGGTGTTCGTGGCCGGAGGCCATGACAACGAGAAAAACGCATTGAGGTCCGCAGTGGCATACCACGTGGAGAGAGACGAGTGGGCGGCTTTGCCTGACATGTCAATGGAGCGTGACGAATGCAAGGGGATCTTCCACGGCAGCAAGTTCCATGTCATTGGCGGGTATGGCACCGCGATGCAGGGGAAGTTCGAGAAGAGCTGCGAAGCCTTCGACACTGCCACGTGGCGGTGGGGCCCGGTGCGAGAGGACTCGTTGATGGCGAGCACATGCCCAAGGACCTGCGTGGATGGTGATGTGGACGACCACTTGTACATGTGTAAGGATGGCGACGTGTTGGCGCTCAGAGGATCCACGTGGCGGGTCAAAGCTAAAATACCCGGTGGCGTGGGCATTCCTAGTCATGTGACAAAGTGGCAAGGGAAGTTACTGGTGATTGGGTCTCCAGGAGCCGGCGAACCCCTAAAGGCATACGTGCTGGAGACAAGTACGTGTACTTGGACAAACGTGGAGTTGCCGGAAAAGTTCTCCGGTCATGTCCAAGTTGGCTGTTATATGGAGATTTAGGAGGAACAAGGCTGAGAAATAAAGCGTGTTGTGTACATATTAAGATATGAGACTATTGTTTGATTTATTACAAATACAATATAACTGTATAGGCAAGAGTTTTTTCAGGGACATTGGCGATGATCCATGTCATAAGATGCAAATTAGTGGGTGTAATGTGGAAAAATATTACTTGATTGGAAGTGGAACATATGCAGGTTTCGCTAGTACGTTTTGGCCTTTGCCTTGTTTTCTCTCTTTCAACTTAGAATCTCCGTCATCCTCGATACCATGTTTTGGTAGAGAAGAGGGTTTCAATCACATCCTTAAATAACAACATCCAACTTAAATATGCTACACATGTTTTATCCACGAGTTGGTGCTTGACCGCCTACCATTCCATGTCATAAAAGCACCGCTGGCCTTATTGCAGTCTCCTGAAATTAAATTTCAATGGCAAACCCGGGATTTTGAAGCCTCTTCGAAAATTTTTGATATCGACCCATTTTAATCATACATAATAACACCTCTGTTAACCCCAATTATTGTCAAACTTCTCCTGTAAATTACGTAGGGTTCAAGTGTGGATTTATTTAGCCATCTTTCTGTCTAAGCGTTGGTGTTGGTCTTGTCAGATCATCTACGATAATTGGCATGTTAAGCCCAATAGGAAAATTCACATTGGTTGGTACCAATAGAACTACTGCCCTTACATTTTCAATATTTGGTAGTTGATCGGACTATCGACTAGTTTGATTTGCCAAATTATTGTTTAAAATTTGATTATTTTCACCAAGAGTAGCATGATTATTCTCATTATTCCGACTTTGATAAGCAGATTTAGGCATTTGCATGATTATTATAGGGGTTGACTACTTTGATCGACATTAATAGCATCAATAAATGGAGAAAGACTAGGAACATACCCATTGGACGATATTGGCCTAGATAGGGCGTCATTTGACTTTATCAGGTTTGATATGTGACTCACAATATAGTTGGTTTTATCATTCTTCTTTCGAACAATCTTGCCAAGGTTGACACCATGTTGGAATTTGGAGGAAAATCTCTTAACTTCTCTTTAGTGTGATGCATTGGAACATCAACTTCCTCATGTCGATTATCTTTTGCTGCTCTCCTAGTAGTTGAAGTATTAGAATGCTCAATCGGCTCATTACAGTTTGTGGTAATAGATTGTTGTTGCCAGTAGAATTTTCAGACTCTTGTCAATTTTTCGTTCATGCCATCATAGTCTCATTGAATCAACAAAATGTGTCTCATTAGGCACACCAAAAAGATATTTCACAAAAAATGATGAAATGTGCTTCAAGAATATGGATGGATTGATATGACCGACAAAGGTTGTAAAATGTCATTTGTCAATTTTGGATAGGAAAATAAATAACAAGGAATTTAAAAGTATAACATTGGGAACAATCGTTGCCGATGATGTAAAATGCAAGAAAAACTTGTAGGGAAGTAAAGGTAAAGATAAACTTGTAGAAAGTTGAGTTCTTCAATTGATGGGCATGTCCTTTACAATGAATATACTTTGGGTGTTTATAACGACGATTACTTGTGGTGGTTACATACAACAGTTACTGAAATTACATATCTAAAGTATCACTACTCAGCAATTACATGCTGGTGCTGAGGACTTCATTCTTGGTCAGAGTTTTCATTGATAACTAATGTTTGTCGCTAATAATTTTATTGGAGAGTTGTCAATTCTCTTGAAGTTGTCAACTATTCTGACCTAATTGTTTTTATCTGCTCAATATGTTACTTGTTGATAATAACTAAAAGTTGGTCATTTTTTGATGTTTTTATATATTTTGATGTCTTATATACTACTATGACAATATTTCCTATGCCTAACACAAATTTAAGGTGTCATAAACAAGTCCACTCAAATGTCTTTTTCAATCTAATTTAGACCACATAACGTGGCATAATTGTCGATACAAGGTATGAATTCATTTCAAGAAAAGAAACTCACGGAATGAGACTTTTGGCTAAAATGCCATCTGAGTTTATACTAGCCAACAAGATAACTAATTCTAGGGAAAGTAAAGTATTCGCCTGTGCAGCAGCAAACTCCAACTAAAATTCTTCGTGTTGCTTTCTTATTTCCCAAATGAATTGTTTAGCAGAATCTCCTAACCTACTAGCACTTTCCAAAACAGTGTCTTTTCAAAGTCTAATTTGTTAAATTGGCTGACTCCCTCCACTTCCATTTGTTTTGGGTTTCTTTTGAAACTTCTCTCTTTGTGGGTTGAAGCTTATATGAGAGAGAGAGAGAGAGAGAGAGAGAGAGAGAGAGAGAGAGAGAGAGAGAACTGGTAGCATTCATATTAAATACAACCTGGCTGCAGGTGTTAGCAACTGACCTTTCTCGGAGAGTCACATGCAAATAATGGTTTTCATGTGTTCTTAGCATGTTGATCATCTATGTACAACACTGCAATATAACTTTATTATACTTTACGCCGAAGATATGCTCTCTCTCTCTCGGGACTTTTTTCACTTGGGGTTAATTATCCATAAAGTCTTAAATTTATTATATAGTGGCTAATTTAGTACTAAACTGTTTAATTTAGCCAATTTAATTCTAGACTTTTTGATGATTCTCCATCATTGTCCTTTAGGCCAGAAATTGCTAACATGACAATCCAGTCAGTATGGGCATCCTGCATAGCATGACTGGCATTGCTTGGACAATTTTTGCAATTTAAAAAAAAAAAATTATGAAATTTTTCCTTTTTAATTTTAGTTTTTCTTTCTTCTCCTTTTTACTTCTGCCCATTGCCAGGGCCTTGGTGATGGCTAACGACCTTGGCCAACCTCAAGTGAGGGCCGACAAGGGCTATGACCGCCCAGATTTGGTGAGGGCATTGATGCCCTCACCTATGGCCAGCAACCTTTCCTAGCCATTGCCGAGGCCTTGACGACTGGCAGAGGGAAATAGGATAAAACAGGAAAAAAAAAAATCATGAATATATAAAAAAAAAAAATTGAAAAAATCATCTATATCAACGTCAGCCATGTCTTGTGAGATGACCAACATTACTGGATTTCCACGTAAACGATTTCCAATCGGAAGAATTACGTTAGAAAATTCTCAAACGGTTTATGACCAAATTAGTCAAATTGAAAACTTTAAGACTAATTCGATCGTTATACAATAAGTTCATAATTTTTTTTTGACAATTCTCCCTTTTGTTTGTATTAATATTTGACTTGGAAATTAACTTTAGTCAACCATGACCAACAGTTTTTGGCGGCGGAGATTGCTTTTGTTTAATTTACCTAAGAAACTTGTATCCCTCAAATTCCTACGACCAAAAAAGTAAAAATGGTAATCGATTGTGATCCGATGCTATTCCACCAAGAGGTCAAAAGAAGACATTAAAGGCGATATTGCATTCTCATCACTTCACCACTCTAATGGGCTATTTACCTGACCATAGTTTTTCCTTCCAAAACCATGTCTATTCCAAAGAAATTATCTCCGACTGTATATAATTGATATTTTATCCACTCGATAGGTCGTCTCTTCACAATTTCAATCAACCATTCCCCGCCGATACCAAACCTAAAAGATATAATTAGCGAAAAATTATAAACGACCAAAATTAGGTATACAGGTGAATTTATGATGCTTGATTTTTGTTCTTTTCAAAGCACAACGAAATGTCAATATTAATTCATTTTGGTAATATCCTATTTTCATGAATGCAATTTTAAGCCATGTGATTCAACTTTGCCCGTTGAATCGACAATAGACAGTTACGTGGAAAAACAAGGGAAAAAAAGAGAGGATATTTACACTTATTCTAATCAAAATCAATTAATAATCGACCTCTCTTTTCTCATGTAGGAAACTTGTAATTCATAAGTCAATGAGATCGCATCTTACATCAACTCCGTGTGTCTTTCTGCATTTTGGACTTTAATGTCCATAATATTTAACGCAAAGCATGTTCAAACATTATAAATTTATTCTACATTTTATTAACATATTGCGGGATGGAAAAAGTTGACTTTACTGCACACGACTTTTGGAAGAGTAGATTTAAAGGTCAGCAACAACATGCTAATGTCGAAAGTCCAACAATTATGTGAAGCGATGTCGATATTCTAGTGAGTGTTATTGCAAAGATCAATCAAAGGTTTTAAGTTGCAAGCATAAGCTATTTGAAGTTTATTTGACCCTTTACAAAATTATTGAAGTACATGTAACCTGGCTTTGAAAATCACTTTCCTTCCACGATCACCACGTTTCTCTTGAAGTCAAAAGATTGCTCCGTATATAAATGTCAAATACGCAGTGCCTAACATCAAATCTCATATCTAATCTATGATCTTATACATATAATGGATAAATGATAACATGAAAAAGCGGATATGAAGTGATGAGGTTATGCTATGTGGCATGTGTATATCATGGGAAAATAAAAAGTCATAGACTTACTGTACGACGATCAATTTAGTCCTAAACGTTTCAATTTTGTCAATTTAGTTATAAATCTTGTGACGATTTGTCAATGTGATCATTTTAGCCAATTTTGACAAAAAAATGCTAACGTAGACATTAGTCGTTTTACATTGCACTGATACCACGTTAGCGATTTTCGGCTAAAATTGGCTTGAATGACTTTATTGTCAAATAGTCAAAAGTTTTAAAACTAAATTGATGTATTATCATAAGGTTTAGTACTAAAAATAAAAATTAAAAATTTTATGACCAAATTAGTTAATGCACGATATGTTCAGCACTTGTTGGATTATTATCCCCTTATCATAAATATACGTGGTTAGTGAAATCAATGTAATTTGTATATACCCTACATGTTAATTACGCCATTTTATTAAGTGAGAAATCAAATTAATGACAGCTCTTTGATTTTATTTTATTTTTGCTTAAATATTATATATTATGTATCTTTTATCATCATTTGCACTTAAGAATTTTATATACTGCTTAAATATAAAATTCAATACTCGATTGATCTCGACATTAAAAAAAAATTAATTTGATTATTAAGACTCTATTTGTTTTATGAAAAATAAATAATATAGAAAGCATTTTTCTAAAAATGATCGTTTATACAGCTTGAAATAATTAATTATTCAATTTTTTTTCATTATCAATAATAATTTATATATAAACATTTTCAGGAATAATGAAAATATGTTTTATTTATTAATTTGTAAGTGGTACAAGCGATTATTTTAAAAAATATATATTTTTCAAATCACTTGTTTTTCTTTTTTTATTTTCTTTTTGACAGAACAAAAGTAGACTAGGGAAAGCTTCCTCTTCCAAGCATCTATTTTTGGCCAAACCTTCGTCATAAATTTTGCCGAACAATATTGTACGACCTCGCGCTTCTTCATTTTGCATTGAATTTCGAGTGAACCAACATTGAAAAAGCAGATTCAATGTCTAATTTCAGACCATCTTCTCGTACTGATAATGTCGATTTGTGTCTTGTTTCAGTTAAACATCTTATCAAATAAAGATGGATTAAGCTGGCATCTTTGACCTAGCTCATTCATGTCGGAATGAATGTCTTTGGACTTCTACTTTGACTATATGCCCTGTTCCTGCCGGTTCTATTACTATATAATGCAAGTTCAGGCACCCAATTCGTCGGTGTAAGTTCTTGAGAGATTAATAAGGTAGTTAATTCCTTTCTCGGAAAAGCATTTTCATACACCATGGCGAATTGGCATTTGGAAGCACGAATTTAAGCTAGCCTTAGAAGCAACGTATTTGCTATAAAAAAGAAAAAAATACTAAAAAAGGAACGTTATGTTGTGACAAAATTTTTTGGTCACGACAAGTTAGAAATTGATCCGGAAATGCTTTTGCAAAAGAAAATTTTGGTTTGTGCGAAATTGGTTGTCATAGGTTACTTGGCACGATATTTAGCAGTTGATATTATGTTCAGTTACCTGAGGATGTCTCTCATGACCAATCTTTGGTCACCAAACAGAGTTAGGCATTCTTCGCAGTCTTTTCCAGCAACTAAATCTTTGGTTGCCATCAAACCTATCAAGACCCATTTTGGTGGGTTGAGTTATTATATGGATTAGTTATATTCAGTAAATCGGTTTAAAATGATAAAACCCAAAATAATGTGGGTATTAAATGTGTTCACAATTTATCTAGACCCAATCTATCTCTATAAATCTCTTTTGTACTATTACATTAGTTTGGATATGAATTTCCCTAAATTGAGTTAAATATGAAAATATTTTCACAATACCGGTCAGATCAGTATAGGTTAGTTCGAATATGAATCACTATATTTATATTGCATGGAAATTAGACAAAATGGCTAAATGGGTTAATTTGAATCGGATCATTTTTAATCCGACCCACTCATTGGACGAGTAGTTGCCATAAAATGCTTTTGTCGATCAAACACTTCTTGCGACTTTGGTCGCCAGCCAGAGACCCTCTTTGGCAACCAAATAAATGGGTATTAACAGGGTTGCCATGACCAACACTTCCAGGGGCGAAATTTGGTGCTAGAGAGAGTGTCACCAGGGTCCAGCCTATCATCATTTTAATCCTACATGCACTGTCCATCGTGCCGAAGGGGAGAGACACCGACGTCTTGAGATACCCACTTCCAAACAAGATAACGGCAGAAAATCCCCATCGAGAGAACTAATCTAGGTCGCTATTAACTCAGGAGTTCCTCAGCTCCATGAACATGTTCAAGAGCAAAACTCCAATCGAATGGAGCCGAATGCTTTCCACTAAATCTGCCTTTGACCCGGGGAGAGCACTCCGCCCTGCGATACTTCTTTATAAGCTCATGATCCAAAAGTCCCTTTTGATGATCCTATACCATGTTAATGTATGACCACCACAATATTCCA
Source organism: Eucalyptus guilfoylei (assembly GCA_016097605.1). Classification (NCBI taxonomy): domain Eukaryota; kingdom Viridiplantae; phylum Streptophyta; class Magnoliopsida; order Myrtales; family Myrtaceae; genus Eucalyptus; species Eucalyptus guilfoylei. The sequence continues at coordinate 39,937,877 of CM027869.1, read as the reverse complement.
AATTGATGCGCCCATAATGACAAATTTACTACATCAAAAATTCCAAATCAGTATATCAATGACAAATTTACCCATTCGTTAGTTTCCGTTAAATTTTAATATTAAATTACTAAATTGAATGGCACGTGTCAGTTTACAAATATACCAATTTGAAGTTTTACTCTTCATTTGTTATAAGTATACCAAGTTATAATTTTTTGTGATTCAATTTAAGAGAATGATATGGATGATATATTTATCGTGTGCATACTAATTTGAGATTATATTATTAACCTTGAAAAATCAAAAAGCTCAGGATTGGATTGAATCGTGGAGCTCAAGAGGAGTGCCTTCGTTCTCTTCTCTATCCCAAATGGTTGCGAACATGGAGATGAGGATAGTGGCGTGAAACCGCGACGTCCCCTTCTTATTTCTCTCTCGTCTCTCGCCCTCTCTTTATCCCTCTTCTTGTCGATCTCAATTGAAAGAATGTGTGCAGAAGCTTTGGGAGAAAAGTTTTGTATTTCTTCACTTATAATCAATGTACAGGACTTAGTAATTCTAATACAAGTGTACATTAAAAAAGGTAATGAAATATTCTACAAATCAATCTAATCCCTAATTGATTTAATACATGATTATAATCAAATCAGATCAAATTAGATTCCCAGCATATCTTCCGAATCTGCAGGCATATCTTCCGACATCGATTGATCAAACCCAAGGACAAGAGTACGGAATCTTTCACTCCGAACTGGATGACGACCATCACAGAACAGACGAGACGAGACGAGACGAGGGACGATTGATCAGGGGATTATAGAATGCCGCCGGCGTCCTCGAGGGGCCATTAATTAAACTCTTGCTCTCGTCGATGATGGCGTCGGCCACGAAACCCCGCCGACCCGTACTTCGATGAGATTTAACAACGGCAGGTTTTTCACCTCGAAAATACGGAACACATTCTCGAACGTCACGTCGCGTCGCACATGCACGCACGCGCGCACGCTATATAAATGGTAACATCGCCCACCTTTTCCCGACACCACAAGCCCCCGGAATAGCAAACCGAAAACAACGTTCCCATTCCTTCCTCTTCCGATTCCACGTCCTGGGTCGTTCCACGTTCTCGTTCTTGCTTCGTTTCTTGTTCGAATTATGGAATTGATTCCGGGTCTGCCCGACGACGTAGCCCGAGAATGCTTGATCCGGATCCCCTACGGCGGGTTCTCCACCGCCGCGGCCACGTGCAAGGCGTGGAAGTCCGAGCTCGAACTCCCGCGGTTCCGGTCGCGCCGCAAGTCCGCCGGCCACAGCCAGACCGTCGTCGTCGTGGCCCAGGCCGTGCCCGACCCGTCCCGGAAGACCGGGTTCTCGAAGCTCTCCCACGGCCCCGTCTACCGCCTGACCACCTTGGAGCCGCTCTCGGGTTCCTGGGGCGAGCTGCCGCCGCCTCCCGGGTTCTCCGGGGGCTTCCCCATGTTCTGCCAGCTCGCGGCCGCCGGGTCGTATCTCGTCCTCATCGGCGGGCTGGATCCGGTCTCGTGGGAGGCTTCCGGCTCGGTCTATGTGTATAGTTTTATGACCGGCGGGTGGCGGCGCGGGGCCGACATGCCGGGCGCGAGGCGGTCCTTCTTCGGGTGCGCGTCGGACGGGGACCAGCTGGTGGTCGTGGCCGGCGGGCACGACGGCGAGAAGAACGCGCTGAGATCCGCTCTGGCGTACCACGTGGAGAGGGACCGGTGGCTGCCGTTGCCCGACATGGCGAGGGAGCGCGACGAGTGCAAGGCGGTCTTCCACCGCGGCAAGTTCCGCGTCGTCGGCGGATACGGCACCGAGATGCAGGGGAATTTCGAGGGGAGCTCCGAGGAGTTCGACCAGGCCGCGTGGTGGTGGGGCCCCGTGCGGGAGGACCTCCTCGCGGCCGGCACGTGCCCGACCACGTGCGTCGACGGCGAGGGGGACGATGACCTCTACATGTGTAGGGACGGCGAGGTCCTGGCGCTTAGAGGGCCGGCGTGGCGGCCGGTGGCTAAAGTGCCGGCGGACGTGGACAGTCCAGCTCACGTGACAAAGTGGCAAGGGAAGCTGCTCGTGATTGGGTCTCCGAGATCCGGCGGGGCCCAGAAGGTCTATGTGTTGGACACGAGTTCCGCCCACTGGATCAGCATTGAGTCGCCGGAAGAATTCTCCGGCCATGTTCAGGCGGGGTCTTGTTTGGAGATCTAGGGAGATTCCAAGTCGAGTGCGGGAATTTTGTGTACATGGTATTACTGTACATCGTCTTAGACTCGATACATCTTTGCAGATCATGTAATTAGCTAGTGTCCCTTTACTTGCAACACGATTAAAAGCATTATCCATATCAATTGAAGGATAGTTGAGGCACGGCCGTGCGTCATCCTCTGTCATTCGCTCCAAGTTGAAGCGAACTCCAATTCAAGTGGCCAACTGTGTGCGGTTATAGCATGTCGGCGTTTAGAAAACGATTGGTATTAGCTGCCTTGTGTACATGCATGCCGAGTTTGTTTTGACTTTCCTAAATGGTAATGTGTAGATAATGCCCACCGTCCATTTGAATTTTGAAGCAAACGAGCATGATTTCGGTTCCCTTGAAGCAACCATGTGCTCGTGCACGTAATGTCATGGGCCTTAGCTTGTGTGTCGTGCTCGGGCATGCTTGCTGCAACTTGGTCAACGATAGATTCCCCCTTTCGCAATCAATACGTACCTTCTGATCCCGGAATTTGCTGGTATTGTTGCCTCAGAGGCTTATCCTCAGCGAGTCTTGAGGCATTCCAAAGGCTGATCATCTTTTCCTTTGCTTCTGATCATCTTTTCCTTTGCTTTGAGAAAGCAGTAAGGTCAACTGGCCACGTTCCATTGCGCTTGGTCCACAAGCAGAGCACTTGGGGTAGCATGTAAGATATTAGTCGGAGTCGCTTGAATGACAAGTTGAAGAGGAAACAGAATGATGAACGGAGTCAGAAATTAGAACACGCGTTTTGAGTCGGAAAGTTAGTGAAGATAAAGCCCAGGTAGCTTCATCTCTCTCGCTCACACTCAACTTTTTGCATTCTAAAGGCTGTGTACTGGGAACACGAGACGTACATTGTAAGATGAAGTATCGGCTGGCATCCACCAGATGACAGCGAATTGCTTTGGAGATGCATGGTGATGATCGACGACAAATTGAAAGTAAAAAAAATATGGAAGAGGAAAAGATATACCAATTATGATCAACATATCTCTTCATCTTGTAAAATTGATCGATCCTCAATCAATGAACGGCCAAATGTTTGGCCGGCACATGAGCTCTTAGAAGAAACTACTCGCCCTGTGAGAGAATGAGAATGTCCAGTGGTAAAAGATCCCTCATCTCATGCATTTGGAGAGAACCAAGGCGAATTTCTTGTATATGTGCCGTTTCAAGTACATTTTTTCCACCTTCTTCCTCCCCTTCATCCCCATCTGCTCCCTCAACGCCGGTTCTCTAAGCAAGTACTGGATATTTCTGGCAAGCACTTCAATTCCAGGACGACCTGGAGGGTGAAGAAGGCCCGTTTCATTATGATCGACAATCTCTTTCGTGCCTCCTGCATCTGTTCCGAGCACCTGCTCCATTTTAAGGGAAGTGAGCTAGGCAATATTTTGTTGATCACTCCATTGCTGCCTTTACATACATACAAGTTGGACAGAAGGTACATTTCTCAATGCACCTTCTTTAAAATGGTGTAAGATGAAACTAATCAAATGCATTCAAGAAAAAGAGAAATTTCCTTTCACAACTAAAAACATGAAGGAAAGAAACCAAAGACTTCAGCAGGTAGAGGCACAGCCAATGTTTCGTGCAAGCAATCAACTCTTAATGTAAGAGAAATCTGGTCAATAATCATACCGGAAGGCCAAACGCCATAGCTTCAATTGTAACTCTCCCAAATGTCTCTCCCATGCCCTGCACAAAAGTTTCAAAATTTATTGCACTATCTACAACAACTGTAAGCAGAGCCGAGCCATGATATAAAGCTTGAATGAATATAACGAAAAATCTAAGTATGGAGACAAGCCATATATGTAAATCTTATGAACTTTTCCGACCCCCTCTGCAACAACTGTGATTTTGTTCCAACTTCTCATACCCGATAGTGGAGCAACTGCATGCCAATCATAATGGTTTTTGTATTTAATTTTTCATTTTGGGTCCATGCCACTAGACAATTGGACCATAATCCTAGTCATTTCAATTAAAAAGTAACCTAGGCGATGAGAGATTGCTTAAGTAGAAATATCCACAGAAAATCATCTATAGATCTTTCTTAGTTTCATCATCATCTCAGCACAAGCTTTATTGCTAAATAGCTGCTTTACAAATCAGGCTAAGGATTTGGAGCAGAAGAAGAAATCAGTGTGCAACAAAAGTGCATTCCAGATTTTTAGGAGTGCCAAGTGCCAATAAGATCCCTTTAGTAGTACAAGAAGCATGTATACACAACGATGGCTTCTACTTTTTTCAATCAACTCAATTTGAAAAAATATGTTCAAGTGTGAACACAAAATAACGAGAACATATCCTTTTCCTTCTGATTTGAGCTCATAATTGGTACCAGAGAATTTTGAATTTCAGCATAGACAGAAAAATAAATCTATTTTATGCAGATCTCCCTACCAGATACTGTAAGATGCTCATAAAAATACTAGAAGTCAAACAAAAGGAAGATGTTTAACCTGTGAATTGATGACATAAACATCTGCAGCAGAGTAAAGTGAGGCAACACGAGTAGTTGCTGGTGTCCACAGAACGGATCTCGACAAATTTGAATGCATGGATAGAAATGAAAGGGTTTCTTTCACGTATTGTACTTTATTGCTTTTAGATCCAACAGATCCAATGAGTACTTTCAGCACCTGCTGTGGCTTCCCTTCACTATCAGACAATGTTTTTCTTCTTCGAGCAATGTGCTCAGAACTTAAAGTATCTATCCCATGCTTCCTCATGGGACCAGGCAATGACAAAGTTTTTCTCTCAGGGTTTTTCAAAGAATCCAAATAGCTGGGTAGTTCACTCACTGACTCAGAATCATGCAACTCCTGAAACAATGCTCTCGAATGACTCTTTACAGTGGAGTTCAATTTCTCCTGGGCCTTGCCAAGTCCTGCAGGGGTTTTTACTTTAGTACTATGCTGCAAGGAGCCATTCTCTATCACCAAGCATGCCGATTCAAGAAGCAGAAGCTGGCCTTTGGCAGGGTTTATGCTACTCAGAGAAATCAAAAGCATGTCGTTTTCTGTTAATCCCATCTCTTTTCTGACGGAATCCCTCAGCAACATCCTTTTCTCCTTCATCCTTTCGGTGCTGAAGGATGGGGTGTTGAGTGAAGAATTAATCCCAGCAACAAAAGCCAATTCCTCATTAACAGATAGTGGGACTACTGAAGGTGGATATCTCAACTTTATTTTTTCTTCCTCACACCAAGTAAGCCACTGTTTAGACTGTGACTCTGAAAGAAATATAACCATCTTTACTCGGTTGAGTAGAGGCTTTGCACGATCAAAATACTCTCTCCTGTTCTCCATGATCCACCAAGTGATCTGACTCCCACCAGCCGGAAAGTGCTCAATGTATTTATCTGAAATAAGTCATGTCCCATGAGAAGAGACAGCGATCAAATAAATTCATAGAGTTTCCCTAGTACAATTAAGTAAGTCTTGTCAATTAAATCTAATTACCTGGTCCCAATTCAGCCATGTGAAACTAGACATCAATAGCGCCACACAACAATGTCACGTAAATCCAGTCTTTTAAAAAAACTTCATTATAATCTATTCCTATTCCTACACGAGTGGGAAAATAGGGAAATACAAATAGAACCAGAGTATTAACAAAAAAAGTTGAGCAGAGCTGATTAATTCATCGGAGGAGACATGTCAGAAGGACCATTGCTTAGAGAAGTCATTGACTAAGCTGTTTTAGCCAGATCAATCAAATGAGGGAAAAAGTTAACCCAGCATTCAAATATTGGCAGCGACATAGATGTGTAAAAATCACTTGGGGGTACTTCTCGAATATAATCTGCAGTCTGCACTTTCCAGTGTTTAAAATGTACTAGTGTATGATAATGCAACGCAGTGGAGCAATATTTTGCATGAAGGAATGGTGCACAAAGGTTTGGTCCTATATACAGTTCTACAAATTGAAAGTTTGGCTAAATAAACTTCTGCAAATAGATGAGGCTGATCCAGGTAAACCAGCCAAATAAGATTAGCCTTAAGACTGTTGATAATACTGAAACCTAGCGCTCAATTTACATTATTTTCATTCATGTGTCAAGATACTTTCACAGTTTGAATGCTGCTGTGCTAATCATAGTTGACGTGACCTCTTACTGAAGAACAAAATCATTGTCCAACAGAAAAATAAACCAAGTACTTTCAATTCAATGACATCTCACCAATCCATGAAGCACAGACAGCTGATCCAGCGATCACAAGATCAGATTTCATCCCAACTTTGAAGCTGAAGTCTGCTTTGTCTTCAAGCACTTTGATTCTTCTCCTAGCAAGCTCCGACATCAATCCTCCCTTCCTGCTAAGAACCACAGCTGAAACTGTAGCCCCACAGCTCAGTAGCTCTGTCGCAAGCTCCATCATTGATAGGGGAGCACCGGTCATGGAAAGCTCATGGAAAATCAACAGAAATCTCCTCGACCAAACAAGCCGAGCAAAATCTCCCTTCCTGTCACAGGTGCCTGATCGTTTCTCAGGACTCCATTCCAATACTTTGTCCTCTGTCATGCCAAATGGACCAACAAGGAGACCATAAGTAGTATTTTTCTGGGGAATATCGGGTTCCTGCTCTTCTAACTCTGCCCTCTCAATCTCCACCTTGGGTGCCCGTTTGCGGGCTTTACCCCTTGATCTACGTGATGATTTCTTATTCTTTTTCCTAGCAACAATTTGAGGAGATGAACCCCCACTGCCCTCGTTAGCCAACACCACACCTATTCTTTTATTTTCCAACGACCTTATGTCAGTCTCATTTTTTGTTGCTGTTGTACTGTGGTTGGCAATCAAATTCCTTCTTTCATTGTTATGAGAGTCAGGATCACGTTTTCTTAGTTTATTTCTGAAACGAAGGAATTCATTTCTGTTCTCACCATGAGCCCATCTGGACTGGAAGTAAAATCCAAGGTAAGTCCATAGAGTGATCAAAAGCAACCAATACACCAGTCTGTTACTGCGGAACCACTGCAAACTAACTCCACCAGTTCTACCTTCTCTTTTTGGATTTCGGCTAGAATGCAATCTACGAGGAGAACTCCTAGGCGTTGATCTGCCTGACAATGTGGATTTATAGGTGCCACCGCCCTGCTTCAGCGACGATTGCCTGACAAAATTTCCTTGAGGGTCTCCTCTGTTTAGCCCATCCTCCATCAGTCTCTGCTCTGTTCCAAATTATGCCCACCAAATTCAATCTGCAGAAACTACTTCACCCGCGCTCTCCTTTAATTTTCCATTTTCTAAATGAAACAACAAAGCAGAAACTAAAATTAAGATATGCGAATACGGAAGGCAAGAAGGCACCAAATAAGAAATCTTCAGTTGAGTAGCATTCATAAAAATAGAATATCATCATCATTACAGGGAACCAGCAATCTACTCGGCAGTAACATATCCCAAAAAGGAAACATCCATCCTGTCGGATAGAAAGACCATGAGGCAAAAGACATTCTTAGCTCAAAACATCCATCGTTTTCTCAAGCACATTCGCAAGAAAAGCCCAAACCGAGATGAACCCAGAATCGGACACGCGCTTAGAACGCCGGAATCGGCACCAATCGCGGTAAAGACACTCACCGTTGACTCGATGACCATCCACATTGGCTCAGAAACCAGGACAAATCACGAAGATCAGAATCCCTCTGCCCAAAAACGGAAAACGAGACGGTGCGGGGGAGGCGTACCCTCGGTTCGAGCAGCTCATAAAATCCGGGCAGCCATCGAGCCGGCGCGATCGGCGGCGGAACCGGGTGGGGAACGAAAGTATGGACAGACGGATGCAGCTCCAGAAGAGGCACCACCGCCACCACTCCACGGGCGGACGCGACGGCCGGAGCGCGGGACGAATCCGACCCTGAGCTTTACGGAAACGAAGCGAAGTGAGATTCCAGGAACTGTGCAAGATCTGGTAAGCCAAATGCGACTTCTTCAACTGACTGAGAGCTGCTTCGGACACAGAGAGAGAAAGAGAGAGAGGAAATAGGGCACGTGCGAGTCCCCACTCGTGTCAACGAGATCGGGGGGTTGTGGTAGCCGACGGCGCAGGATGGTGTTCTCGGTGTTGTCATGTCGTCCGTGGTTTTCAGCAGTTTGATGCTGACCGTTCGATTGTACAAACACGCAGACACACGTATCTATCTTTTTTTCGGATTTTTGTTTTCCTATCAAAGTCCAAAGGCGTGCTTTTCTTTTTTTCTTTTTTTGGCTCTTTTTCTTTTTTCAAATAGAAAGCTAATAATTTGACCTTCAGATTTTCTTTTTTTGAATTTTTGTTTGAGAGAATAATTATCCATTTTGATTCTGAGCAAATCTTTAAAAGGGGTCTTCCAGATAGGCAAGAGAATCGCCTTGAGGTGGGAGACCTCGCTTGGTTGTGGCCTGTATTTCCTATTGATCCGAGAAGAAAAATGTCAGATCAGCTACAGGGGGAGACAAGCGTTGTGTCCTTGAGGCATTGTATTGAGCGAATCCAAGCAGTCCGCGACCTCTTCTTAGAACGTGGACAAGCGTTGGTAAACCTAACTGGGGAGGTTAGACCTCCTTCGGGCTTTGGTGAAGCATACCTAAGTGAACCTTAAAACCTAGCTTAGGTAAGTAATGAAACCATTTAACATAAAAATATATATTAAAAAAAACACCTCGTATAATTCTTAAATTTATGTACCGATTACATCATAGTGGGAGGCGATGGCCTGCATTAATCCCGACTTTCGATTAATAAATGCGAATTTTGTGTTTGGATATTTGCAGTATCAAAATGGAATTAAATGGAATAATTTAAAAAATTTAATTAGAGGAGCACTACAAATTTCGCTCCATTTGAAAACCTAAGTAGTTAACAAGAAGATGCCTGCTAACCCTCGTGGAATTGAAAGCAGGATTGCTTTGTCTGCATTGGATGGAAAGAAAAAGCAATATTTGCGTGAAAGTTATCACAAGGAAAAATTCATTACTAGTCTCGAAGTAAATTAGAACAGGATATTTAACTACCGCCATTTAAGAGGGGAAAAAAACATGGTTACTTTAATGTCTGGTGGGGTCAGCATTGAAATCCGAGCTTGATCACGCCAAATGTAATAGCAATGCTGGCAAAACTTGTTAAACAAAAAAATTGAAAAACAAAATTAAACATCGACTACATATGACACTGGAACATTCGGTATAGTGAAAAGCGCTAACTAATTATGTGATTTGAGATTTTAACTTTACTATTTGAAGTAAGTATGATTTTTCCAATTTTTAAGGTGTCACGGAAATTTTTACTTCCAATTTTACTTAACTTAATTAGTACCCTATTTACACATGTTAACGAAGATCTTTTTTATTTATTTATTTAATTGCTTAACAAGTGTCACGGTCATATTATTTAACCAAAGAATTTCGATATAAAGTGTCCCTACGACACTTGATAATAATTAATAATTATACTCTAGAACTTGAGCTTTATTCGTGACATACTAAAAAGAGATAATGTTTTCAATTTCAATCTTTAGATACTTGTCAAGTGCGGCACCTGGGGACCAGATCCTTAAGGAACTGTTATTTTGTTTTATTAGGCAATTTCTTGCTTTACCTTTTCCCTTCTTTGTCTCCTCAAACAGATTGTCGGCTAACTTTCTGATAAGAAGTCAACGTAAATTTATGGCAGCACTAAATGACACTTGTTTTCCTCATCCCAGTTCCACACATAGGCAGATTACAAACATTAATTGGCGTCAAATTCCCGAATTTTGGATTGGGATGATACTTTAGCTAGTACTTATAGTACTACTAAATCGTTCTGTACTTATCGTACAATCAAACCGAAATGAAGATGAATTTAGGCATGAAGGTGGGTCTATAGATGGTTGCAATGTTCGATAAATGTTGCGCCGCACGTTGCAACATATGCATCATGCATAATGTACTCGTCCTGCGTAGACCTATCAAAATGAGTCATAAACTTATTTCTCAAACCGTATCTAATTAGCTAAATTATTATATGTATTAGTTATATTTAGTAAATATATTAATGAGCTTAAAATTGTAAAAACTCAAAATAATATGAGGGTAGCTTACCAACCTACCTCTACGACTCTCTATTTACTCTCTCACGCCCCCACTCATTATTGCGTTTGTTTAGTCCGCGCTTTTACCTTAGTTTGGATATGAATTTTTTATATTAAGTCATATGTGAAAGTGTTTTAGTAATATGAATCGAGTCAGTATGAGTTATTAAATTTGTATTACATGAAAATGTGTAAAAATTTGTTAAATTGATTAATTTGAGTTTGTTTCGCTGGTTTTGATCCCCATGAAAATCTTTCACCAAACGTTACATTTTGGTTTTATAATAGGAGACTTAGGTTTTGCATTAAGTTTTGACAAAAAATGTAAATTTTATTTATCCACTTGTATATATAATCCCGATAATTAATACTTGGATAACTCGAAGACTAACTACTTTTGGGCACAAATTACATCAAAATCTAATCAATGATGCAATATGGACATTACTAGTTGGATAGTGTGCTTCGAACTCAAATCATGCTGGAACTAAATCTACGACATAACTTGTTTTAGGTGTAAAGCTGGAATCTAAGTAATAGCAATATCCTTGGATAGGAAACATAATGCTGGAATTTAATCAACAATGTTGGACTTGTGAAACAACATCAGAATCTAATTGATGATACTTGACCGAATAGAGATGCACATTCGAATTCAATTGATGATGAGAATCTTGAAAACTACAACTAAAATGCAATAAAATAAAGATAGTTATTGTGTTGTTCGGGGGTTCTTCAATGAACAGGTTGTGGTATTTATAAGACGGATTAGTAACCATTAGTTGATTTCTTTTCCTTAGGTGCCACTCTTGATATTCTCCACATTTTTTAATTCTTCTCGGCACTCTTATCCATAAGCAACTGCATCCTGACTCGTCGACGATGCTTGCGTGGCTTGCTTGTCAGGTAAATAATTACTCACATTTTTATGCACATTAATCGCAGCAGTTATATAACCAAGAAGAAGTACACAATTTAAAATTAAATGGATACAGTTGAAAGTTTTAGAATTAAATTGATAAATTATCAATAAATTTAAAATTAAATTAGCACAATTAAAATGTCTAGGACTGAATTGGTTGTTATATAACAGATGTAGGTTTGAATTGATATAATTGAAATGCCTAGAACTGAATTAATTGTTGTACAATTATTTACGACTTTTTGGACAAGTTTTATTTATGAGCTCCTCTCTATTTGCTTCTTAAATCCCAGGCGACATGTGGCACATGTTACGGGTCTAGATGACACGATAGCTTTGAACGTTTGAACGGAAATAAGCAAGAAGCTATGACGATGAATTGCGAAATGGGACTTCATTTCCCAATTCTAACAGAAACATTGATGAGGCTCAAACAGCTTTTGTCTTTCATCTAGATTCAATGTAATGCTACATATACTAATATCTTACCAAGAAAACCTTACCAATGATATGGCATATCCCATGTCTACCATTTGTATACCATCTCATGACATGACATAGACATATAAATTGTCATCTCATTTAAAACCATATAACACTACTATATAACTTATATTTCACTATTTTGTTGGACCATGTCAATCACTAATATCACAAAACATGTATAAAGCACATCATTCTTTTATGGTTCAAAACATTGCAATATGGATGGTTGCCTATCCAACTTAAAATTGAAATAAGAAAGAGAAATTTCAAATTTAATTTCTCATCATCGTTCTACCAGCCTTGGCGTGAGGGAGAGAATGTCAAAACATAAAAGATTAAACTGCTTGTCTTCTAATACAGTTCTAGTCATATTTATGTTATGTCATGTCATGTCATCCATAAAATGATGATTTTTAGACACCATCCACATACGTGCGTACATAAATAAGGTGCTTGGGAGATACTCGTAGCTGCAAAAACACTAAAGAGGGGCAATGGAGAGAGTTGGTGTGGCGAAATTGGCGAAGGGGGTGATGATCATAATGGTGCTTCTTCTTGTGCATGCTGCTGTTGAGACGGAAGCGAGGAGGAACGACGACGAGTGCTTCCGGAAATGTTCTTCCCGTTGCGCCGGCATCGGCAGGCCCATTTGCCGCGTCATTTGCAAGAAGAGATGTGGATCTTCTCCTCTGATGAACCTCGACGACACTTGCGTCTCCGGCTGTGCTGAATCAACCTGCAACAGCATCGGCCCTCTCGGTACCATCAGTCAATAATAATGAATTTCTATAGATAGATAGAGAGACCAATCGTGCATGCATTTGATAAACAGATCGTGAAAATTATCGGGGTCTTTTCAAGAACAGGCTTGGCTTGATGAATTTGTTTTTGAGTCATTCGAGATGCTTATATTCTCTCTTTTCTTCAAAGAAAAGATTCAGATGCCTGTTTACGTTTTGCAGATGCAAAGGGTCGGCGATCTTTTACTCATTTTCTTCAATTTTATTTTGTTGCTATATCTCGCAGATGCAGATGAAGCGGAAGGCTGTGTGGATGCATGCTCGGAGAAGTGCAAGATCAAGGGATAGAAGAAATATAGCCATTGTTAGGACGAGGCCTGCTACATGTTGAACTCCATCAAACCTTGAAACTTTCTGTGGATCAATTGTAATAAGAAATGTCAAATAAAGAGGCCATTTAGCTGGGGTTTGTGCATAGATTTTGTTGGACCATCTCCAATTGTTCTAAAAACTTATAAGTATCCAACACTCCCTCTCATTCTTAGAATTAAGCGTGGATTTTTAATTGCGGAGATAAAGGAGGCCTGAAAAGATTTTAACTTAAGACCATCGGCTCTGATACCATGTGAGATTTTATGAAATCATCACTAATTGTTTAAAAGGTTTAAGTTTATTAGGTGAAGACGTGATTTCCCAACTACATGTCATATTATCATATTCACACTTAAAAACTTTAGTTTGATCTATTTAAATAGTCGGATCGAGTTTAACTAGAAAGCCGAACCCTAGGTAGACTGGTTCTTGAATAGACCGGCGGTTTAGAGCATTAACTTAGGAGCCAAACTAGCCTCAATTGATTTTCAAGGTTTTCAACTCGTGAACCTTCGGCCCCGGACCAGCCTGGTCGGGTTGCTTTTCAGGTTAAACGGGGACCAATAGTCATCCCACCCAACACGGTTCTACTTCGAGTCCTGAAGCCAAACTTAACTTGTCTGACTGAAACTTGCAATCTCTGTACCGTCCCGATCTCGAAACCAGATCCTCACCTTGGCACAACTACGATTACCGAGAGATGCACCGAATGCTTATGGTTGACGTTGCAAACAATTTTCGGATTGCAGCTTTTACCCGATCCACGATATTAATGAAGTGTTTCACGGTCCCTGCGAGGGGCATTTGCTCCTGCAATACCATATTTTTGTACAAACGATGAACTGCGACCACTGTCGCTTGCGGTGGCAGATCGGTGGGCAGCTTCGCTTTTCTAAAGCAAGCCGTCTCTTCATAGAAGTATTATCATATTTATTTCCCAACAGAAAATTAAATGTCAAAATAAATGGTTTTTTCTTCAAACGACATTTACGGACAAGACACTCAATGAACCGCAAAACCAGGAATTTATTTTCCTCTTTCCTAACAGAAACATATATGCAAAACTCAAGAAGTTTTGTCTTCGACCGCATTCGGATAAGCCACACCAAGTTGACGGTTCTCTCTTCCAAAGTCCTAACTTTTATATATATTGAATAGAAGACCGCGTCCGTTACATAAATCAAAGTATAACATATGGATTTCTTCGTTTATTAGTTCAAACCAATAGAATAAACAATTACTCGGAATTTATCCAATTAGTCCTAAACTTATTGTACATACGTTAATTTAGTTTTAAACCATTCAATTTTGTAAATTTAATTATAAAATTTTGTGCAAAATTTCAATGTAGTCATTTCGCTAAATTTTACAAGAAATCGTTGATGTGACTGTGTGCCACATAAAATGAACAATGATGACTTGACTGCCACATCATCGATTTCCGGCAAAATTTGACCAAAATGATCATATTGAGATTTGGCGCAAAAGTTTAGGACTAAATTGACAATATTAAAAGAATTTATGACTAAATCGACATAAGTTCATTTGGTTTAGGACTGATTAAATAATATTCCCAACGATTATGTAAGCCAACTTAAAGCTACAACCAGAGTAAAACATCTCGAGTCAAATCCTCCCGGTTGTTCTACTAGCCATTGCATACTCATATTATATTAGACCCAAAAACTAGCCGAAACCTAAAGAAGTCGATAGCCTAAATCAGGTCATTACACTACTCTTAACTCATAAAATCCACTTGGGTGAATGTAAAACAAGCTCATAAAGGCCATAACAATGCAATTGTCCAATAAAGCTCATCGATGGAATGCCTGCAATGCTCATCGATCATAAGTTTTCAATAAATAGAGTTTGAGTGAAGTTCATGACATGTGGCAGCAGTAACTTAACTCGAAACGTGAAAAATACGTTGAAGTCTAAGTCGAGAATGATCCAATGATCCATTCACTAAGGGATAACTTTAACTAAAAGATCGCTAGTAGTCACAAATCATTCCTGGAGTAGTGCATAACTCAAGAGGGATTTAGAAATTTTTACGAGTAAAATTCATGATGTATAATGAAGTGACTCATTAAAAGTGCAGGAAAATAGAAAAGCAACAGACACCAACAAATTTCTCAGCATATTCAACTTATATAATAAATAAACTATGAGCAAGAGATGTCAGAAATCACAAGGGCCCATCACATTTTGAAGAAAATCATTCGGATTAGATTTTTCTTAATTGATATTTGAAAACGAGTTGAGTATGAGTTTTTTTTTTTTTTTTTGCATAGAATAATATACCCATATCCTTGAATTTAGTTTTTTTTTTAAGGAATAAGTGTAATGAAGTCCTAAAACTTATCATGAAGATGCAATTGAGTCCTAAAAATTATTATAAAAGTGTAATCAATTCTTAAAGTTTTCAAAAAAGTGCAATCAACAGTTAGATCTAATTGGATAAATTTGACAAGTTTTAAGATTTAATTGCATGTTTTTAAAGTTTTAAAACTCAACCACATATTCATAATAAGTTTTAAAATTTGCAATACACTTATCTATTCTTTTTTTATTGTTACAACGAAGATTTTATTTTTCTAGTGAAAGCGGGGGAACTAAGGAGGTCAGTTCCGATGGAACAGTGTGCAATCAAGAAAGCACCGTCGTCGGCATAAAGATTACGGAGCCGTCACCATCGCATTGCTCTTTCATATAGTAGCTGTTCAGCAATACATAGAAGTCAACTTCATGAGTCATTACTCGAGGGAGATTGCTTTGTCTAATGAGGCGGATTTATTTTTTCTCCGCTATAATGTTATTTTTCACAACATTCATTGATTCTGCCACCCTATTACGTATTAATCAAGTCCATATTTCCTTTAATATGAAGATTTGCCTTTTCGCAACATTTAAAATATGTGATGAAATAAATATGAATGTGACAAAAGACTCGGTCAATTTGGAATCAATATTATTGATTTTCTGTTCCAAGTTTTCTAAAACAGTCGATTTTAAGGGTTGCTTCATAATTTTTAAAGATTGGACACACAAATTTCTTTCATTTCACATTTGCTCTTCCGCTACTCCCAAACTTATATTAAGAATTTTTTCTAACTATGTCGTGGATTAAAAAGAGGGTACGACTTTCAAAAATTCATTAATACTTTTGATTGTTGGCCTTAAAGGCACTTTTTACTAAAGTCAAACTTTAAATAGATGTACAGATCGAAGTTCTGTCAGCATCCTAGTGGAATTAGCCTTGAAGAAGGCCTATATAAGATCTTCATTTAGGGCATAGAGGACCGTATCTCAGCTCAAATATTTATCGGTGGTTCATCAAATTCTTCCTCGCAGAAGACAGCAACATGGACAAAGTGAAGCCTGTTTTCATACTTTGTCTTGGGTTGGGGTTGTTTCTTGGGCAGGCCACCGCCGACGCCGAATTTCTGGGTTGCTACGCTCGTTGTTTCGTTATATGCGTCATACTACCCCCCTTGGGGCGCCTTCAGTGTGGTAAAATGTGGTCTCAAGTGCTTGAATCACTGCATCCATCCTTTATCAGAGTTTTCCAATGACCCACAATACTTCTGCAAGCTTGGATGTGCTTTCTCCTCGTGCTCCGACCTCAGTTCCAAAGATAACCCAAGTGATAAACTCTCTCTCTCTCTCTCTCTCTCTCTCTCTCTCTCTCTCTCTCTCTCTCTCTCTCATGTGTGCATGAGCTCGCGCGAAGCTCACACCGTCTCTTCTTGTGTGTTTTGACAGATGAAAAGGCAGTCGCGGTATGTGTGGATTCTTGCTTGGATACATGTACCGACCATGTGTAGCTGAACTCGTCAAACGTTTTGTTTATTTTGTCGGCACAAAATGTAATAATCTGATCAGTGAAATCAACAGAATTGTTGTGAGCAGATCTTCAGCTACCTTTTTCCAGCAGATTCTTGCATTCTTTCTTTTGGCAGACGTAGGTTTATTCGGGATTCCCCTATGATACTTTTCCGCAGAAAATTGAATGCCTAAAAACATGAGTTTCGCCTTCAACTACCTTGTGGACAAGACGTGCAATTAACGCTTGCATGCAATCCCACACAAATAAACGGTTTGGTGTGTCGTCAGGGGCAGGACTTTCATGAAGAGGAAAGTTGCCTAGGAAATTGGACATTGCTCTTCATTTTGCCAGACCTCTTTTTTTCCCGACCAACCCTCCATGGACAAACCTTGCCGAGGAACCTTCGATTTGTAAGGCTTTGGAGTCTCACCAATATTTATGTCAATTGGATAGTATCGATCAATTTTTATCGTTAAGTAGACCTCATTAAAGAAAGGAAAATCGTCCAAAAGGTCCTAAACATATTACGCTATTTTTAAATCAATCATAGACATTTAATTTTATCAATTGAGTTAGATTTGCTAATTAAAGCCCATCAGGCCAATTTTAGCTGGAAATTGCTTGTATCGACACCAATATCCCTATGTGGCAAAACACATGCTAACACAAATAATTTTTAGTAATATTTTAATATTTTTGAAATTTTTATTATTTTTCGCTCCATTTGAAAACCTAAGAAGTCAACAAGAAGATGCATGCTAACCCTCGTGGAATTGGGCGCAGGATTGTTTTGTCTGCATCGGATGGAAAGATAAAGCAATATTTGCATGAAAGTGATCACGAGGAAAAATTCATTATTAGTCTCGAAGTAAATTAGAACAAGATAATAAACTACAGCCATTTAAGAGGGGAAAAAAAGATGGTTACTTTAATGTCTGGTGGGGTCAGCATTGAAATCCGCGCTTGATTATGCAGAGTCCCCCTCCTCTCGTCATGCAGAGAATTTTTCTATCCTGTGATAGCAATGGTAAACTGAACCCTAACCCTACTTTCCACTAATTCTATCCTTCTATCCCTCTCAGCTTCCGTCCATTTACTTGGTTCTCTGTTTCACCACTGAAACCCACCTCTACGTCGTCGTCTTCATCATCAAAGTTGACCCTCTAAGCTCCCGTCCCTTTACTTGGTTCTCTGTTTCACCACTGAAACCCACTTCTACGTCGTCGTCTTCATCATCCAAATTGATGGTGGGCCATGAATTCCTATTGTGGCTCCGTATCTTTGACTATGCGTCTCCGGATAGTTGGTGGACTCTGATTCCGACCGTATCTCTACTGGTTTTCTCGGCTTCTTCTTTGGGGGGTATGTTTGTTGTACGACTTCCCTCCTCTGTTTTACCCTTCACTTTTTGGATGGATTCTCTGAATGCACTGTTGCATGTGCCGATTGGTAACTTCCCCCACCTGGGATGCCTTTCATTGGGGGTTTCTTTATAGATTGCCCATACATCTTTCCTTTTTGCTTCCATCTCTGTGGGTGGGATGGATTCGGATGAGGATAACGACTCTGTGCGTCTGGCTGCTTTATGCTCCCGATTGGGTCGGCTTTCTACGGAGAAGCATATTGACGTCTGGGAGGATGAGCCACCCCTTGAAAAATTGGCAGAATGTAGGTTAACGTTGGTTGGCCGGGTTCTGTCTAATCCTTCTATAATTTCCTGGCCTTCCAGAGTACATTAAAAAAAGCTTGGAAGACAGAAAGAGTTGAATTTACTCAACGAGACGCCGGTCCATATGTCGTCCAATTTCATTCCGATGCTGATAAACAAAGGGTTCTTGAAGGCGGTCCTTGGCTTTTTTCGGGTCACCTCTTCATTCTCAAACCATGGCAGCCCACTACCCCTCTACATTGCTATGACTTTTCGACATGTGCTTTTTGGATACAAATTTTCGGCCTGCCCTTGGAATGGACAACTGCGCAGATGATAACAAAAGCCATGCAAGATATTGGTCGGGTAATAGAGGTCAGAGTTGATGCAAAAGAGGGAACCTCTTCTAGGACTGCAAGAGCATGAGTTGACTTACCGCTATAGGACCCTTTAAGGGCAGGAAAGTTGATTCGTATTGAGGGGAAGCTATTCTGGCTTGACTTTCGATACGAGCGCCTTTCGCATTTTTGCTACTCTTGTGGAAGGTTGGGTCATTATGCCACATACTGCAAGGCTATCCCATATGATGAGGCTAATTTTGATGGAAGAGATAGTATGGTGTATGGTCAGTGGCTTAAAGCTGAAGTTAAGGAACCCAGCCTTTTTTGGCAAACTTTTTACACACCACCCTCTATAGTAGCACGGTCTGAAGAAACTATACCTGAGACGCCTCCTTCGCAACTTCAGCCTCTGCCCCCTTTGCTACCACCAACCTCTACTGCAGCAGCAGCACCCACATCTCCACCCGATTTGCCTATCGCTCTGCAACCTCCATAATCTGACCAGCAGCATCCTCAAGGGAGTTCTATCCATATTGCACTAATTCCTACATCTGTCAAGATGAAAGGCGCTCAGTCCCCTCCTTCAGATTTTAAACAGTATAAGAAATTGAAAAATTCCCGTCTGGCACCTAAGGTGGGTATAGCCAAAAAACAGCGACGAAACATGCAATCAGACACCAAGGGTGTAGTCTTGAATGATCTGGATGAAGCGAGCTTACTGGAAACACTTGTTCTAGATGAGGTAGAAGCACGTCCTTGGGCTCTGGTGGCTGGCCCTCAACAGCCACCATCATACAAATGAAACTTATATGCTGGAACTGTCAGGGTTTGGGCAATCCCCAGACAGTTCACGAGCTTAAGGCCATGATGGCCAAGGAAAAGCCCTCTTTAGTTTTCTTAATGGAGACGAAGAATAGTACAGAGAAGCTTACTAGTATTCAACGACGTTTACGCTTTACTAATGCTCATGTTATCAACCCGGTTGGACTGGCGGGAGGTCTGGCAGTATTTTGGAATGACCAGCTATCCATAGAAGTGCTATTTTCATCAAAGGATTATATTGATCTGATTTATAGGGAAGTGCCGGAAAATCGCCCTATTCGATTGACTTGTCTTCATGCTCCATATGATTTCCAATATCGACAACTCTTGTGGACTGAGCTTCGATAGATTAGTTTAGTTAATGTTCTGCCCTGGCTATGTGTTGGTGATTTTAATGAAGTCCTTTATCCGTGGGAAAAGGTTGGGCAAAGGCCGGCACACCATCTTCGTATGACCTCTTTTCGGCAGGTTCTCAATGATTGTTCCCTAATGGAGTTAGAGAGTAAAGGCTGTCGTTTCACTTCGATGAATAACAGAGAGGGTGATGCTCTGGTGAAGGAAAGGCTGGACAGGGCAGTTTGCACTCTTGATTGGCGCCTTTTATTTCCTAATGCAGCGGTCTTCGCTTTACCCACGGTGGGTTCTGACCATAGCCCATTGATTATTGATACTTCAGCATCGTATAGAAGGCAGAAGAAGAATTTCAGTTTTGAATCTTATTGGAATGATGATGAAGAATGCCGACAAATTATCTCAGAAGCATGGAATTCAGTGCAAGTGCAAGGTTGTGATATCCTCATCAAACTTCGAAAAGTCTCATTTGCATTATCCAAGTGGAGTCGCTCTAAATTTTCTAGGGGTGACCTTAAAGTTACGGCTCTACAGCAGAAACTTCAGGAAATTATAAATCAGCAGCAACTTCCTATTAATGGTTTCGAATTCACCCAGACCAAAGAGGAACTCAGGCGGACTTGGCAACAAGAGGAACAATATTGGGCAATGCGTTCGAGAATACAATGGCTGCGATGGAGGGATAAGAACACTAAGTTCTTTCATGCTGCTACCCTCCAAAGACGACAACAAAACCGCATTGTCATGTTGAAGGATGAAAATTAGCGATGGATTCGTGATCCAGAGGTTTTAAAAGCTATGACGTCCACCTTTTTTGCTGACTTATATACGACTATGGGATATAGAACTTATGAACCTATTCTCGAGCAATGCCCGCAGATTGTTACTATGGAAATGAACAACAAGCTGATGGAAATTATTTCTTTAGAGGAGGTTCGACTTGCAACATTTCAATTGGGCACTACAAAGGCTCCTAGCCCCGACGGTTTCAATGGTTTGTTTTTTCAAACTCACTGGGAGGTAATTAAGTCGGATCTTCATCTTTTAGTACATAATTTTTTTTTCAGTCAGGCCGGATGCCTCCAAATTTGAACCGCATGATCATTGCTTTGATCCCAAAGACGCCCCACCCCAAGAGACTTGATCAATACATACCGATTAGCCTCTGCAATTTTGCTTATAAGGTTATTTCCAAGGTACTTGTCAACCGCCTTAAACTTTGGTTATCTAATCTGATTTCCATGGAACAATAAGCTTTTGTGACTGGACGACAAATTCAAGACAATATTCTAGTCGTCCAGGAAGTTCTTCATCAGTTTAAGACCCGAAGGCGAATGCGAAAATTTTCTACAATCCTCAAGACTGATATAAAAAAGGCCTATGATAGAGTATAATGGGATTTTCTAAGAGATTATCTTCTTAGAATGGGTTTTCATCCATGGTGGGTGCACTTGATACTCCAATGCATCACTACTACATCTTATAGTGTCTGCTTTAACGGTGAGCTACTTCCCTTTTTCCATCGAACCCGTGGCATCAGACAAGGTGACCCTCTCTCTCCATACATTTTTATCCTATTAGCCAATGTTTTATTTACTTTGATTACTCAAGTAGTCAACATGGGTCATTTAAAGGGAGTTAAGTTAAATAGATGGTGTCCTGTACTATCCCATTTATTTTTTGCGGACGACGCTGTCTTTTTCCTTGATGCAAGTATCCGGGAATGTCACAACTTGGCAAATATTTTAAATCAGTATTGTCTGGCCACAGGATAGGCTTTGAACCGTAACAAATCAGGCCTTATTTTCAGCAAGTATTGTCCTTTCGGATTACAGGAAAACATGTTGTCTGAATTCAGAGTTCCGGTGCTACAAAATTATGGAAAATATTTGGGAATTCCGTCTGATTGGGGCTGTTCGAAAAAGGAAATGTTTTCTTGGCTGTTGGGACGAGTGGCAGCTAAGTTGGAAGGATGGAAAGAGAAGTTTATTTCGAAAGGGGGCAAGGAAATCCTCATTAAATCTGTCATACAGGCACTTCCTCACTACGCTATGTCCATTTTTAAAATTCCTTTGTCTCTCTGTAGATCTATTGAAAAGAGCATTGCTCGTTTCTGGTGGAAAAATGATATGAACAAAGCAGGGATCCATTGGAAAAACTGGGAAATTTTAAAGAGGAGTAAGACTGAAGGCGGTCTAGGATTTCGTGATCTTATTGATTTCAATAGAGCCATGCTTGGTAAGCAAGCGTGGCGATTACTACATCAGCCTCAAGCTTTATGGAGTCAGATTTTTAAGGGTCTTTATTATCATTCCACAGATTTTCGTTTGGCCGACCGAGGAACTCGACCATCCTGGGGATGGCAGAGTATGTTAGTTGGTCGGGAT
This sequence comes from Eucalyptus guilfoylei, assembly GCA_016097605.1. Lineage (NCBI taxonomy): Eukaryota > Viridiplantae > Streptophyta > Magnoliopsida > Myrtales > Myrtaceae > Eucalyptus > Eucalyptus guilfoylei. The sequence goes on along the minus strand of CM027869.1, from coordinate 39,915,675 downwards.
GCTATCATCCCTCATGTTAGATGGTCAGTGGGGAATGGTAGGAGTATTCGAATTAGGGAGGATTGCTGGCTACCAAGAGGAATCATTGGCGGACCTGCAGCTAGAGAGGAACCCAAACCGGTGGCTGATCTCATTGATCCAAGCCACAACAGCTGGAATATCCCTTTGCTCAGAGGTTTTTTAGATGATCAAATATAGCAGAGGTTCTAACCATTCCAGTTAGACCAAGTTTTGCTGAAGATCAACTAGTCTGGACAGCCAACAAGAATGGCTGTCATACGGTGAAGAGTAATTACCATGCTCTATCTACTATGAACAACAATCACAACAATAATAGAGCATCAACATCATATCAGCATCCTAAGATTCTCTAGAAGAAAATCTGGACTATGCAAACAGCTCCAAAGATCCATATCTTCCTATGGTCCGTATGTCAAAATGCTATTGCTTCCACAGATAACTTATTCAAGCGTCATATTACTTCTAATCCTTTTTGCCAACTATGTAAACAGCAAATTCCATAAACCTTAGAGCATTTATTTCTATTATGTTCATGGACTTCAGGCATATGGGATCATCCATAGATCAACATACATATCCAGCCTAGTTCTGTTACTCGAATTGAAACTTGATTGACAGAAAAGGTTGAAAGGCTAAATCCCTTACCTGGTCTGGAGCTCATTGCCAATATTTTCTGGTAGATCTGGCGAACGAGGAACGGTTATCTTTTTCGTGGCCATCGTTTGGATTCTTCTTTAGCAGTGGAGATAGCTCTATTACAGACCCGATTGCATCTGCTTTCTCAACCTTTTCCTTTGACACGTACTGCAGGACAATCGCAACAACGTCAAATCTGGCATCCACTACCACCGGGAACTTTAAAATGCAACATCGATGCCTCCTTTCAATCAGGAAGCACACATGGAGCAATTGCGTCGATTTGCAGAGATCAGTATGGTAGACTTACCGATGTTTATACAGATCGTTTTCCAGCGGCATCAGCTTTAATAGTGGAATTCCAAGCCCTTACTTTTGCGCTCCGGCATTTGCGGTACCAAGGCCTTCATCACACTTCGATTGCTCTCGAATCAGACTGTCGTATTGTTGTTGTTGCTGTCACAGGTCAGGAACTGCCGCCATGGGAGGCTCGTGTTTTGTTAGCGGAGGCGATGGCTTTGCTCTCCCTTTTCTCTAACCTAATCGTTCGGTTCTGTAAGCGCAAAACAAATGATGTGGCTGACTAGGCTGCTAAGGCCCAACGCTCCAATTTTTCGGCCTAGGATTGGAACATTTATCCGCCTTATCTTCTGCTAGACCTTGTATATGTCGATGCATTAGCGTCTGGATGTAAGCTTCCCAAGTTTTAATGAATTTTCTACTTTTCGACCAAAAAAAAAAAAGAATAATGTTATAGCAATGCTGGCAAAACTTGTTAAACAAAAAAATTGAAAAAAAAAATTAAACATTCACTACATATAACACTGGAACATTATTATAGTAAAATTTGTAACTTGAAAAGCGTTAATTCTAATTAAATGTGATATGAGATTTTAACTTTACTATTTGAAGTAAGCATGATTTTTCCAATTTTTAAGGTGTCACGGAAATTTTTACTTCCAATTTTACTTAACTTAATTAGTACCCTATTTACACTTGTTAACGAAGATCTTTTTTTATTTATTTAATTACTTAACAAGTGTCACGGTCATATTATTTAACCAAAGAATTTCGATATAAAGTGTCCCTACAACACTTGATAACAATTAATAATTATACTCTGGAACTTGAGCTTTATTTGTGACATACTAAAAAGAGATAATGTATTCAATTTCGATCTTTAGATACTTGTCAAGTGCGGCACCTAGGGACCAGATCCTTAAGAAAATGTTATTTTGTTTTATTAGGCAATTTCTCGCTTTACCTTTTTCCCTTCTTTGTCTCCTCAAACAGATTGTCGGCTAACTTTCTGATAAAAAGTCAACGTAAATTTATGGCAGCATTAAATGACACTTGTTTTCCTCATCCCAGTTCCACACATAGGCAGATTACAAACATTAATTGGCGTCAAATTCCCGAATTTTGGATTGGGATGATACTTTAGCTATTACTTATAGTACTACTAAATCGTTCTGTACCTATCGTACAATCAAACCGAAATGAAGATGAATTTAGGCATGAAGGTGGGCCTGTAGATGGTTGCAAGGTTCAATAAGTGCTGCGCCGCATGTTGCAACACATGCATCATGTATAATGTACTCGTGCCGTGTAGACCTGTCAAAATGAGTCATAAACTCATTTCTCAAACCGTATCTAATTAGCTAAATTATTATATGTATTGGTTATATTTAGTAAATATATTAATGAGCTTAAAATTGTAAAAACTCAAAATAATATGAGGGTTAAATAAATTCACAGCTTACCAACCTAACTCTATGACTCTCAATTTACTCTCTCACGCCCTCACTCATTATTGCGTTTGTTTAGTTTGCACTTTTACCTCAGTTTGGATATGAATTTGTTTTTATATTAAGTCATATGTGAAAGTTTTTTAGCAATATGAATCGAGTCAGTATGGGTTATTAAATTTGTATTACATGAAATGAGTAAAAATTTGTTAAATTGATTAATTTGAGTCTGTTTCACTGATTTTGATCCCTATGAAAATCTTTCACCAAACGTTACATTTTGGTTTTATAATAGGAGACTTAGGTTTTGCATTGAGTTTTGACAGAAAATGTCAAATGCAAAGGGAAATTTTATTTATCCACTTGTATATACAATCTCGACAATTAATACTTGGATAACCCGAAGACTAACTACTTTTGGGCACAAATTACATCAAAATCTAATCAATGATGCAATATGGACATTACTAGTTGGATAGTTTGTGCTTCGAACTCAAATCATGCCGGAACTTAATCTACGACATAACTTGTTTTAGGTGTAAAGCTAGAATCTAAGTAACATATATATCCTTGGATAGGAAACACAATGCTGGAATTTAATCAACAATGTTGGGCTTGTGAAACAACATCGGAATCTAATTGATGATACTTGACCGAATAGAGATGCACATTTGAATTCAATTGATGATGAGAATCTTGAAAACTACAGCTAAAATGCGATAAAATAAAGATAGTCATTGTGTTGTTCGGGGGTTCTTCAATGAACAGGTTGTGGTATTTATAAGATGGACCGGTAACCATTAGTTGATTTCTTTTCCTTGGGTGCCACTCTTGATATTCTCCACATTTTTTAATTCTTCTCGGCACTCTTATCCATAAGCAACTACATCTTGACTCGTCGACGATGCTTGCGCGGCTTGCTCGTCCAATAAATAATTACTCACCTTTTTATGCACATTCATCGTAGCAGTTATATAACCAAGAAGAAGTACACAATTTAAAATTAAATGGATACAAACTTGAAAGTTTTAGAATTAAATTGATAAATTATCAATAAATTTAAAATTAAATTAGCACAATTAAAATGTCTAGGACCAAATTGGTTGTTATATAACAGATGTATGATTGAATTGATATAATTGAAATGTCTAGAACTGAATTAATTGTTGTACGATTATTTACGACTTTTTGGACAAGTTTTATTTATGAGCTCCTCTCTATTTGCTTCTTAAATCCCAGGCGACATGTGGCACATGTTACAGGTCTAGATGACACGATAGCTTTGAACGTTTGAACGGAAATAAGCAAGAAGCTATGACGATGAATTGCGAAATGGGGCTTCATTTCCCAATTCTAACAGAAACATTGATGAGGCTCAAACAGCTTTTGTCTTTCATCTAGATTCAATGTAATGCTACATATACTAATATCTTACCAAGAAAACCTTACCAATGATATGGCATATCTCATGTCTACGATTTGTATACCATCTCATGACATGACATAGACATATAAATTGTCATCTCATTTAAAACCATATAACACTACTATATAACTTATATTTCACTATTTTGTTGGACCATGTCAATCACTAATATCACAGAACATGTATAAAACACATCATTCTTTTATGGTTCAAAACATTGCAATATGGACGGTTGCCTATCCAACTTAAAATTGAAATAAGAAAGAGAAATCTCAAATGTAATTTCTCATCATCGTTGTACCAGCCTTGGCGTGAGGGAGAGAATGTCAAAACATAAAAGATTAAGTTGCTTGTCCTCTAATACAGTTTTAGTCATATTTATGTTATGTCATGTCATGTCATCCATAAAATGATGATCTTTAGACACCATCCACACTCGCTCATACATAAATAAGGTGCTTGGGGGATATTCTTAGTTGCAAAAACACAAGAGAGAGGCAATGGAGAGAGTTGGTGTGGCGAAATTGGCGAAGGGGGTGATGATGATAATGGTGCTTCTTCTCGTGCATGCTGCTGTTGAGACGGAAGCGAGGAGGAAAGACGACTGCTTCCGGAAATGTTCTTCCCGTTGCGTCGGCATCACCAGGCCCCTTTGCTTCATCATGTGCATGAGGGCATGTGGATTTCCTCCTCTGATGAACCTCGACGACACTTGCGTCTCCGGCTGTGCTGAATCAACCTGCAACAGCATCGGCCCTCTCGGTACCATCAGTCAATAATAATGAATTTCTATAGATAGATAGAGAGACCAATCGAGCATGCATTTGATAAACAGATCGTGAAAATCATCGGGGTCTTTTCAAGAACATGCTTGGCTTGATGAATTTGTTTTTGAGTCATTCGAGATGCTTATATTCTCTCTTTTCTTCAAAGAAAAGATTCGGATGCCTGTTTACGTTTTACAGATGCAAAGGGTCGGCGATCTTTTACTCATTTTCTTCAATTTTATTTTGTTGCTATATCTCGCAGATGCAGATGAAGCGGAAGGCTGTGTGGATGCATGCTCGGAGAAGTGCAAGATCAAGGGGTAGAAGAAATGTAGCCATTGTTGGGACGAGGTCTGCTACATGTTGAACTCCATCAAACCTTGAAACTTTCTGTGGATCAATTGTAATAAGAAATGTCAAATACAGAGGCCATTTAGCTGGGGTTTGTGCATAAATTTTGTTGGACCATCTCCAATTGCTCTAAAAACTTATAATTATCCAATTCTCCCTCTCATTCTTAGAATTAAGCGTGGATATTTAATTGGGGAAATAAAGGAGGCCTGGAAAGATTTGAACTTAAGACCATCAGCTCTAATACCATGTGAAATTTTATGAAATCATCACTAATTATTTAAAAAGTTTAAGTTTATTAGGTGAAGGCATGATTTCCCAACTGCATGTCATATTATCATATTCACACTTAATAACTTTAGTTTGATCTTATTAAATAGTCGGATCAAAGTTTGACTAGAAAGCCGAACCCTAGTTAGACTGGTTCTTGAATAGACCGGCGGTTTAGAGCATTAACTTAGGAGTCAAACTAGCCTCAATTGGTTTCCAAGGTTTTCAACTCGTGAACCTATCCATAAGTTCATATTAGATTCGGCCCCGGACCAGCCTAGTCGGGTTGCTTTTAAGGTTAAACGGGGACCAACAGTCATCCCACCCTAACGTGTCAACTGAAACTTGCAATCTCTGTACCGTCCCGATCTCGAAACCAGATCCTCACCTCGGCCCAACTACGATTACCGAGAGATGCACCGAATGCTTATGGTTGACGTTGCAAACAATTTTCGGATTGCAGCTTTTACTCGATCCACGATATTAATGAAGTGTTTCACGGTCCGTGCGAGGGGCATTTGCTCCTGCAATACCATATTTTGTTACAAACGATGAACTGCGACTACTGTCGCTTGCGGTGGCAAATCGCTGGGCAGCTTCGCTTTTCTAAAGCAAGCTGTCTCTTCATAGAAGTATTATCATATTTATTTCCCAACAGAAAATTAAATGTCAAAATAAATGGTTTTTTCTTCAAACGACATTTACGGACAAGACACTCAATGAACCGCAAAACCAGGAATTTATTTTCCTCTTTCCTAACAGAAACATATATGCAAAACTCAAGAAGTTTTGTCTTCGACCGCATTCGGATAAGCCACACCAAGTTGACGGTTCTCTCTTCCAAAGTCCTAACTTTTATATATATTGAATAGAAGACCGCGTCCGTTACATAAATCAAAGTATAACATATGGATTTCTTCGTTTATTAGTTCAAACCAATAGAATAAACAATTACTCGGAATTTATCCAATTAGTCCTAAACTTATTGTACATACGTTAATTTAGTTTTAAACCATTCAATTTTGTAAATTTAATTATAAAATTTTGTGCAAAATTTCAATGTAGTCATTTCGGCTAAATTTTACAAGAAATCGTTGATGTGACTGTGTGCCACATAAAATGAACAATGATGACTTGACTGCCACATCATCGATTTCCGGCAAAATTTGACCAAAATGATCATATTGAGATTTGGCGCAAAAGTTTAGGACTAAATTGACAATATTAAAAGAATTTATGACTAAATCGACATAAGTTCATTTGGTTTAGGACTGATTAAATAATATTCCCAACGATTATGTAAGCCAACTTAAAGCTACAACCAGAGTAAAACATCTCGAGTCAAATCCTCCCGGTTGTTCTACTAGCCATTGCATACTCATATTATATTAGACCCAAAAACTAGCCGAAACCTAAAGAAGTCGATAGCCTAAATCAGGTCATTACACTACTCTTAACTCATAAAATCCACTTGGGTGAATGTAAAACAAGCTCATAAAGGCCATAACAATGCAATTGTCCAATAAAGCTCATCGATGGAATGCCTGCAATGCTCATCGATCATAAGTTTTCAATAAATAGAGTTTGAGTGAAGTTCATGACATGTGGCAGCAGTAACTTAACTCGAAACGTGAAAAATACGTTGAAGTCTAAGTCGAGAATGATCCAATGATCCATTCACTAAGGGATAACTTTAACTAAAAGATCGCTAGTAGTCACAAATCATTCCTGGAGTAGTGCATAACTCAAGAGGGATTTAGAAATTTTTACGAGTAAAATTCATGATGTATAATGAAGTGACTCATTAAAAGTGCAGGAAAATAGAAAAGCAACAGACACCAACAAATTTCTCAGCATATTCAACTTATATAATAAATAAACTATGAGCAAGAGATGTCAGAAATCACAAGGGCCCATCACATTTTGAAGAAAATCATTCGGATTAGATTTTTCTTAATTGATATTTGAAAACGAGTTGAGTATGAGTTTTTTTTTTTTTTTTTTTTTTTGCATAGAATAATATACCCATATCCTTGAATTTAGTTTTTTTTTTAAGGAATAAGTGTAATGAAGTCCTAAAACTTATCATGAAGATGCAATTGAGTCCTAAAAATTATTATAAAAGTGTAATCAATTCTTAAAGTTTTCAAAAAAGTGCAATCAACAGTTAGATCTAATTGGATAAATTTGACAAGTTTTAAGATTTAATTGCATGTTTTTAAAGTTTTAAAACTCAACCACATATTCATAATAAGTTTTAAAATTTGCAATACACTTATCTATTCTTTTTTTATTGTTACAACGAAGATTTTATTTTTCTAGTGAAAGCGGGGGAACTAAGGAGGTCAGTTCCGATGGAACAGTGTGCAATCAAGAAAGCACCGTCGTCGGCATAAAGATTACGGAGCCGTCACCATCGCATTGCTCTTTCATATAGTAGCTGTTCAGCAATACATAGAAGTCAACTTCATGAGTCATTACTCGAGGGAGATTGCTTTGTCTAATGAGGCGGATTTATTTTTTCTCCGCTATAATGTTATTTTTCACAACATTCATTGATTCTGCCACCCTATTACGTATTAATCAAGTCCATATTTCCTTTAATATGAAGATTTGCCTTTTCGCAACATTTAAAATATGTGATGAAATAAATATGAATGTGACAGCACTCGGGTCAATTTGGAATCAATATTATTGATTTTCTGTTCCAAGTTTTCTAAAACAGTCGATTTTAAGGGTTGCTTCATAATTTTTAAAGATTGGACACACAAATTTCTTTCATTTCACATTTGCTCTTCCGCTACTCCCAAACTTATATTAAGAATTTTGTACTCGAATAGGTTAACAAGTGGCTCCGAGCCGTTTAATAAGAACCTAAAGATAAAAGAAGCAATTTGCAATGCACATTCAACAAACATTGGTTGATTCGGATTTAACAGAGACGACTGTAAACTCCATGGGATTCAAAAACAAGAGCTTTGATTGAGGCCGAAGGGCTGAAGCTACCCATCTCTAACGCCACACTTTATTCAAGTAGCTGTGGAATACAGTCATCGTGATAAGATGCAACTCTGCAGGAAAATCAATTGCAAATCTGGACTTCATTTTCCTTCTACCATGAAAAAAGTGCAAAAGCTCGATGAGTTTTGTCTTCAAGACCATCAAAATTAACGCTATTATCTTTAATGGTTTTTGAATTACTGGAAATATCCGACTTAGATTCAATTTGTTTCATGGAAGGTAAATGATTTAGAATATATTTTCATAAAAGTGATAGCTTGTATTGCTTACAAAATATGAATGAATGAAAAATATATGTATAATCCATAAAATTGTTTAGACACAAATTGTAATTAATAATGAAAATATTTTCTATTGATTAATTATTTCAAGTGATATGAGTGATTATTTTTTTAAAAATATTTTTTATATTATTTATTTTTTGTGAAATAAGCGAGCCTTGATTCCGGTATCAGAGTCAGAGATGCAAAGTGCCATTCCTCATTTTCGTTTGACTAGTCCGTTTGGCCTCTCAAGGGGATCCAACCTAAATTTGGGGTTTTTCTTAAGGGAATGGAGCCTGCTTATTTCACCCATTCATAGGGTAATAAATGATTTGTTGACCGTCGTGAATCTCTCTCTCTCTCTCTCTCTCTCTCTCTCTCTCTCTCTCTCTCTCTCTCTCTCTCTCTCTCTCTCTCTCTCTCGTGTTTGATTTGATTTTTTGTTTTTACTAGATGTGGATGACGTGTAAGCCTGTTGGAATAAGACACATCTTTCTTGTTTTGCCAGGAGTGACACAAGACATGGTGCATTGTTTGTTGCGAGCTTATTACACGTCAAAAAATTCATATCCGATTTCACGTATCTTTGCAAATTGTACTAAGAAACACAAACGAGAAGATAATTTACTATTGGTTTGTGGCCTAACATTTTTCCCCCTTTTGGGTCATACATTACATATGTATTCGTAAATTTATTTTAAGTTAGATAAAGGGAGGCGGTGGACCAAGTAGAGCATTTGCAGAAGAGTAATCTAAATTTCACCTAGTACCTTTTGATCATTTAAATATTAGGTTAGAATCTTCAGATTATGATTTGAAAATAGAAGAAAAAAGTTAGTGTTCACTATTTAGATAGTTTGTAATGAGAATTATCGTACAATGATGATTTACCTGAGATAGAGATTCTCATAACATGTAAGAAAAAACATTACACATGTTATCTAAACACATTGGTTGATTAAGAAAACTAAGATCACTGCTAGTGAATTGGAGAATTGCCTGGATGCACTTATTGAGTCTCATATCAAATCAAATACTTGAAATTAAATGGGCTGGTTAATTTCCTATAGTGAATTCATGAAGTAAATTCTGAAAACTTGAATTAAAAACACGGCACAAGTTCGACTGCATAATATCCCCGCATCAATCGCAAACGATCTCATACGTTTAGCCCATTTTGTTTATGTTTTGGATCACATTTTACGTGGCCCTTAATAAGTTTTTTTTATTATACTTGCTTGCTTTTCCAATGTAGGCATCCGTTTTCTGAAATTATGGCGTCGTTTTCCAGAGAGACATATGTTCTCAACAGAAAATTGAATGCCCACATTACTGAGTTTTGTCTTCAACCGACATTCAGTCATGGCACTCGACTAACACTCATGCACGAAAAACCCATTATTAAATATTTGAAGTCTTACAATTTAAACAATTAGGGAGCGAACTTGATGCCATAGAAATTCATATGCTCGTAATTTCATGTGCTAATTGTGGCAGGAGTGAATAAAAGGAAAGAGATGCATAAGAAAGGATAAGTTCCTGTTTAACTTTGCATGTCACTTTTCGGTTATGTTGAATTTAAATAATCAGTTTCTACTCTTAGACTTCATTAAAAGGCAGGCCAATACATGATATAACACTCCAAAATAATTATCGGTGCTAGACCTATTGAGAAAAAAAGTATTTTGTGTATTGATTACGCAACATGATGTAATTAATGAATCATACTTATACCACTACCTGCCAACCAAATTTAGATTTCAACTTTAAAATGTCTTTAGCTCCGTCGGGCATGTGTTCCACGTGTAACCAGTTACCCAAAGGTACACTTTTCCAAAGCAAATGCCTGTATAAGATCCCTTGCTAGCGGATAAAGAAGGAACTCTCATTCAGCGGCTGCAGCTCAATCCTGTGGGTGCCGCTTCAACTTCTTGCTCATCGAAGACAGCAACATGGAAAAAGTGAAGTCCGTTTTCCTGGTTTGTCTTGTGTTGGCGTTGTTTCTAGGGCAGCCTAGTGCCGCCGGCATGAAGCCTTGCTTTAAGCGTTGCTACTTTCGGTGCGTCATTGATCCTCGTCGCAGTGCGGCCGAATGCTGTGCCAAGTGCATGAAGCACTGTGCACCTCCTGCACCTCCTTCATCAGACAGCCTCAAAGATGCCCAGTACTCTTGCATTCTTGGATGTGCCTACCCCTCGTGTATCGCTTTCAGTTCAAAGGATGAGCCAAGTAATCTCTCTCTCTCTCTCTCTCTCTCTCTCTCTCTCTCTCTCTCTCTCTCTCTCTCTCTCTCTCTCTCTGTGGGTGTATATGAAGCTCTTATGTTTGTTTTTCCAGGAGAAGAAAAAGTCGCAGGTTTTGTGGATTATTGCTCGGAGAGATGTACCAAGCATCATGGGGAGCCGACCATCTGAGAATTTCGGTTTCCGATGTTGGTAAAAAGTGCAATAATATGATCAGTGAATTGTTAAAAAGAAAAAAAAAATAGCAATCTTACTTTTCGTTGTGATACTATCTCATCAGAAGATTAAATACACAGATAAATGAGCTTTGTCATCTTCCAACACTCGGAAAAGGCACTGAAAGGGAACGCCTATCCAATGATGCAACAGATCCCAAAACGAATCCATTGCTCCGTTCTTTGAGAGAGAGAGAGAGAGAGAGAGAGCTCTATTATTCTGATCGTACCACGAGTTCCACCTCCACCGTACTTAAACACATACACATTCAAATGATTAGCTTAGAATCAAAAGAGAACAAGAACATAATTTCTCGCAAATCCTCAAAACCAGACATGAATGGCCTGTTTTTGATCAGATTGGGGAGCTGGTCCGGAGTACTAGCGATGACTAATCACCCATGAAACTAGTTTCTTCCTTAAAAGCAAACAAATAACAATCAGAGATAGGTAGGTTGACGATGAAAGGTTGCAAGCAGCCAATCATTTTTCTGTGGCGAACCTTATGCTTTTGTAGTTACCCATATATAATTAGTCCAGTATAAAATCAAAATCATGTGGGTGAGTTAGAAATATTTGAATGAATGCATTAAGATGTTGACATTATCAAAACTTATTTTATCATTCTAAAATGTTGAAAAAGAAAAATAACACTTAACGTCCACAAAAAAAATATAGGGTTGTGGTTAACATTATGCTTGTAACAATATTTTCTCTTGAGCACTACTTTACCGGATATATAAATATATATATACACATATATATTTGTCGTACCCTATGGTACTTATGAAGGCCCAAATACCAGAACATGGATTAGGTGGACTAAGTGCATCAAAACAATTGATTTGTATATTCTAAATGGAGCATCAAGTGAATCTCATAGAACCAATTCAAAACCAAATGTTGTAATGCACTTATTTTATATTATCAAGATTTATCATAACTATTAATCATGTGGGTTTCATGTGTGGATCATAAATAATGAACAATTGTGATTGCTTTGGGCCCACCAAATCAGGTCTAGGCCCAAGTTTCTCTATAATATCCTTCTTGGAGAACAAAAAGATTGTCAATGCTCCTTCAAGTTCTTCCTCATTGAAGGCAGCAAACATGGCCAAAGTGAAGTCTGTTTTGATAATTTGTTTGGCGTTGGGGTTGCGTATTGGGCACTAGTGCCAACTTTAAGTCTTGCTACAGGTGATGCTACTTTTGGTGTTCTTTTGAGCCTCGTCACACTCCATTGTACTGCTCCGTCAAGTGCATGAATAAGTGTCTGCTCCCTCCTTCACACAGCCTCACTGATACCCTCTCCTTTTGCAAGCTTGGATGCTCCTATTCCTAGTGTACCAACCTCAGTTCCAAGGATGACCCAGGTAATTTATACTCTCTCTCTCTCTCTCTCTCTCTCACAGAGGAGGTGACCTGTTTGTTCATGTTTGTTGTGTCAGGTGAAGAAAAAGTTGCAGGATGTATGGATTCTTGCTCAGGGACATGTACCAAGCGCGTGTAGCTTCTGAGAATTGTGGAGTCTTTTGAGTTCCCGGCACTGCTACACGGTGGAATGATGCGATCAATAGATTGAAGTGAAATTCTTGCAGTATTATGAGATGTAACGGGTTGTTGAATTCATCGGTCAAACTTATCTTTTCAAAGGGCTTTCACTTCAGTTATAAATCACTCTGATAATTTCCCAGCAGACCAAATGAATGGGGTTTTGTCTTTTATCAATACTTAGACGAGGCTTTCAATTGAAGCTCTCTGTCATTTATAATCCAATGCTGCACTCATTATGATGAGAGAGGGAGAGAACTCTACTTCCAATGGCACCACGACCTACATGGGATTATTGTGTTTTTTTGTTTTAAAAGCCCCTAATCAGGCGTTGAAGTTACAATCTTATTTTGTGTTCACCCTTCTAATACAACGATTCGAAGCATTTTAGGGGTTCATCCTTTATTCCGCAACGAGAAATAACATATCACAATTAAGTATTTAAAGAAGCGGATCCTTTTCAACATTAATAGTTGTCTCACCTCACTTATGTAATAATTTTATAAATCAATCTTAGTATACTAACCATTTCTCTAATAGACTCACAAATATATTCTAAAGATATACAGATTTTTCCTAATTTTAAACACTGAATGCCCGATGAGTTGCATAATAGGGGCTAATATCTAACCATTACGCCTTTGGGATTTTTTTATAGCCCCTCGGTCAGTCGATTATTTTGTCCTTTTGGTAACAGTCACTACTGTCCATATATGTACATAAGAAGTCAACCTTGCTTCTTACTCTAGGGCAATAACCTCATTTAATGAGACCTAAACTGGATTTGGTTTTTCTTTTCAAGAATGGTATTTCCCCACCTCTTATTGATTCTCCTACTATTATGTATTAATCCAGATTTCCTTTTAATATATTGAAAATCTCCATTCTACACATGTACAACATAATAACTTCAACAAGAATGTGTGTAAAGAAGCAAAAGGTTAGTGGGACACTATGACTGTAGCACCCCAAGTCCCACATATATTGAGACATGTCCTATTGAGTAACTCATAGGCTGACATTTACCCTAAATAATCACTATCTTTATGGGACAAGCCAAGTCATTATAGATGATGTCAAAGCAGGACCCCCTCCAATAGTGCATGATTTGTGGACGACTAAACTCATACCCGATCTAATGAGGCGCAATAGGGCTTCAACAAGGTATAGGAATAAATTGAATGACACATTGAATAAGGGGAAGTATCGCTAGGTGGCATAAGCTTACCCTAACAAGGGCATCAATTCTTTAAGTGTGGGAGCTTTGGCCCATGTAGAATGGGCTTGGTCCTTATAGTGGCAATTATACCAAAATTTTCTATAACCGTGCTTCCAAATGCAAACGGAGGAACTTAAAATTATATATGTCATATAATACAAAATCCATCTTTTTTCTTATAGAATTAACCTGAAAAGAGGTTCTTTGTGACTTCTTATTGATTGGTGTTAGTAGAGTAATCATTGTATGGGACCGAGATAGGCCAAACGGTAAGTCCAACCTAAATTTGTTCAAGCCTTTCGCTAGGCTGAGCTTGGCTTAGGGGCCCATTGAGGCCAGCCGAACTTTCTCAATAAATACCCTTATTCAAGCCTATCCAAAGGTCTTTAATTTCTTGTAATTCAAGTTGCACCTAGATGGGTCCATAAGACTTCAAATCCATAATCAGGTCTAACGGTCATATCACAAATGGATAGATATTGATTATTAATTTTTGGTTGAACATTTTTTTTTAAATGCTTGTACGTTGGGATGCATTACGTAAGGGATCCTAAGAAAAGAGGGAGGCACTTAAATATGACGCCTAAAATGATAACTGGCCATATCTCAAGGAACCATCAAAGGGCGTTCCACAAAGGCCTATATAAGCTCTCTTGTTGGGGGGCATAAGGGGCCTGAATTGGCATTCGGACGCTCAATTTCCCCAGTGCTTCTTCAAGTTCTCCCTCATTTAAGACAGCAACATGGGCAAAATGAAGTCTGTTTTGATCATTTGTCTGGTGTTGGGGTTGTTTCTTGGGAAGGCTAGCGCCAACTTTAAGTCTTGCTACAGGTGGTGCTACATTCCGTGTATTCTTTTGCCTCGTCGCACTTCGTTCTATTGCTCTGTCAAGTGCGTGAATAAGTGTCTGCCTCCCTCTTCACATAGCCTCAATGATACCCTCTCCTTTTGCAAGCTTGGATGCGCCTATTCCTTGTGTACCAACCTCAGTTCCAAGGATGACCCAGGTAATTTATACTCTCTCTCTCTCTCTCTCTCTCTCTCTTTCCCTCTCTCTCTCTCTTTCCCTCTCTATAATGAGGTCACCTGTTTTGTTCATGTACGCTTTGTTAGGTGAAGAAAAAGTTGCAGGTTGTGTGGATTCTTGCAAGAGGACATGTACCAAGCGAATGGAGCAAGCCTTCTGAGAATTGTGGAAGTCTTTGAATTTCTACACAGTGGAATAATGTGGTCAATGAGTTTTTTTTTTTTTTTGGGTCAGTGTGGTCAATGAGTTGGAAAGAAAGTTTATGCTATCAATGAGACTTAACAGTTTATTGAATTCATTGTTTAAACTTATCTTCTTAAGTGGCTATCACTTCGGTTTATTTGTCACTGTGATAATTTCCCAACTGCCCAAATGAATGCGTTTTGTCTTCTACCCACACTTAGACGAGGCATGCAAGGCCTATGAATAAATCCAATGCTGCATTCATTACGGGGAAGAGAGAGAGAATGAATGCGTTTTGTCTTCTACCCACACTTAGACGAGGCATGCAAGGCCTATGAATAAATCCAATGCTGCATTCATTACGGGGAAGAGAGAGAGAGAGAGATCTAATTCTAATGGCAGCTTGATCTTACGCGAGATAGAGATCCACATCCCTAAAGACAAAACGGTATGTACTTATGTTTTCAAAAGAACTTAATCAGGCGTTGAGCCTATAATTCTATCTTCCATTCACCCTTTTAGTATAAGGATTTAAGAGTTTAATAGTTACACCTATATTTAAAAATGCCTTGCTACATATTACAGTTAGGTATCTAAATGAGCGGGTCATATTCAATATCAAGAAGAGTCTACATATCACTTAGATAATAATTTGTGAATAAATTTTAGTATCCTTAGCACTACTTGTTTGATAATCTTTTGTATATTCCAAAGATATCCATAACTCTCATGATTTCAAACACAGAACGTGGGATGAGTTTGAATAGGTGGCAAATATTTGACAATTACGTATTGTGGAATTTCGTATAGTTTTTTTATTATAATTATTATTTTTATAACAGTTCCTATCTATCCATATGTATATAAGAAGTCCACCTAGCTAATTATTCTAAGGACAACATTTTATTTAATGAGACCTAATTCTGGATTTGGTTTTACTCTATGGCATTTCCATACCAATTATAGACTCTCCTACCGTTATGTATGAATGTGGATTTTTCCTTTGAAATGGAAATTTCCAAATTTCTATCTTACAACATCTAAAATATAACAACTTCAATACGAGGTGTGTGTAAAGAAGCAAAAATTTAACGCAGCATTATGACTATGACATCCCAAGTGCTACAACATTTGGTACAAGCCGTGTCTAGTAATTTAAATGTCAATATATACCACATATGGTAACAACCTTGTGTAGTTTATTCAAATACTCCTTTTGAGGGCTCAGTAGACATGGATTGAGCCAAGTCATTATAGATGATATGAAAATAGATTCTCCTCTAACAAGTGTGTGGTTTGTGGACAGATGAAGCTCACATCCAATTCAACCTAGACGTAGAGTAATCGTCTAGGCGAGAGGTGCTCAAACATGGTGCCACGTCTAACAAGATTTTAGGATGGTGGATGGGCTGGAATGCATCAAACCATAGATTGACAGAAGTCTTAGAGAGTGATTTGTAAGTCGAGCCATACCAAATTATCACCATCTTATATGGTTACTCATATAATTCTTTGGGTAGTTTGGTCCACATAAAATGGGTCAAGTCATTATAGTGGCAATACTAGTACTCTTTCTGCACCTCAAATTTGCTACTACCACACTGCAAAAACTTAAATAGACACAAGAAAATTTAGAATATCGTACAATAGAAAGATCCGTCTTTTATCTCATCGAATTGACCTTGAAAAAGCGGTTTTCTGCTGCCTCCCGTTGACAAGGGTTGGCAGTGATCATTGGGCGCGGATTCGAGTCGAAATTATTCTTGTCCAAGCCCGCTCATCAGGAATTCTCATAACCAAATCTCTGGTTGAGGCGGGCTTGACTAGGGGCCCAACAGGACCTTCTCCATAAATACCTTTATCCAAGCCTGCCCAAAAGGACATCTCTAGAGGAACCATAGAAGGCTTTCCACAAAGGGCTACATGAGCTCTCTCTCTCATTTGGGGAGGCATAAAGGTCTGCACTGGCATTCAGAAGCCCAGTTTTGTCAGTGCTGCTTCCTGCTCTTCCTCTGTTAAGTCAGCAACCATGGGCAAAGTGAGGCCTCTTTTCATGTTCTGTCTTGTGATGGCGTCGTTGTTTGGGCAGTCCAGCCAACTTCAAGTGTTGCTATCTGAGCTGTTTCATTGTGTGTATGGTTGTAACTCTCTCTCTCTCTCTCTCTCTCTCTCTCTCTCTCTCTCTCTCTCTCTCTCTCTCTCTCTCGTAAGAGAGTCACAGGTTTGTTCATGTCTGTTTTGTCGGGTGAAGAAAAAGTAGCAGGTTGTGTGTATTCTTGTTCGAAGACATGTACCAAGCCTGTGTAGCCAGCCATCTGAGAATGCTGAAAATCTCTGGTTTATGATGTTAATAAAGGGGGCAATTAAACATCATGGATGAAATGCAATGGAAATTTTTTACGACATCCATGAGATTTAAGGGATTATTTTATTATCCGAACTCGTATTTTTAAGTGGTTGACACTTTAATTGTTTTCTACTTACACTCAGTCAAGATACTCGGTTTATGCTTTCTCATGGATTAAAGAACCCTAAACAAATCCAGCGCATCACTCTGATGATAGTGAATATACATAATTTATTTAAAATATTTCCATTTAATTCTATTAATAATAAATAATACTCAGTGCATGGTTACACCATTTGGCTTAATCATACGCAAGCTTTATCAATTAACTTCATTCGTTTATTACTTTTTTTGTAACATCAATAACAAAATAGTTGCAACTAAGAAACGATTGCCATTGCCAAAAATTATTTTCATCAGTCCAAAATAAATAAAGTAACATACACGTTGAATATGGGTCTAGGATGCAGATTGTTATTCATATATAAGATGGAAACAACAAAGGATATTAACGTAGCAGATCTTTTGAGTTAATACTAAGGATATTACACAAACAAAAATGAAAATATACATCCCTCAAATAATAAAAGATCAATATATATTAAAAATACAATAAAATATGTTGATATCTTTAAAGTACAAACGGAGTAATTTACTATTTTCGAATCTGATATAAGAACAAGTAATAATTACTAATAAAATAAGTTCAATCACAAAAAGAAAAAGAAGAATTTTTCATTGCCATAAAAATTTTCAAATTTTGTGAAATCCACAAAGAAAGTGAAAGGCCTGTGGTGAACGCTAATATATGCGTATGACATGACTTGCAAAATGGGAAAATAGTCGGAGAATGGATGTTGCCAATCCGCCACTCCCAAACTCACAGGAAAGTACGGAAATTCAAACATAATTCTTGTACTGAATAATGATACAAAATTTTAGGTAAATGTGTAATATGAATTTTTTTAATATTATCTATGAACTTTAATTCAATGTGTAAAAGTTCAATATTGAATATTTTCATATGGTACAAAGGCTAAATTAAACATTTGCAAAAAGTTCCAGCACTACATTAAGCAAATTAAAAATTTAGGGATGATATTGCACATTAAATTAAAGTTCAAGAATCAAGACTATTTGTGTCATTTACCCATTTTTGTCTATCCTATCCTGTTGTACTTGCCCTCAAAGAAGGGCCATATAAACACCCCATGGTTGGAGCCAAAAAGGACCGCCATTCAGCTCAATCTTGTTATTTTGTCAGTGCTGCTTCTAGTTCTTCCTCATTGTAAGAGAAGAAGATGGGCAAGGTGAAGTCTGTATTTATGGTTTGCCTTGTGTTGGGGTTGTTTCTTGGGCAGTCCGGAGCCAACTTTCAGGATTGCTACCAGACCTGCTTCATCCTGTGTGCCATCACGCCCGGTCACACTCTCTTCTCATGCTCTGTCGAGTGCTTGAAGGACTGCATAACTCCTCCTTCAGACAGCCTCAGAGATACCCTATACTTCTGCAAGTTTGGGTGTGCCTCCTCCTTGTGTACTAACCTCAGTACAAAGGATAACCCTCGTAATAACTCTCTCTCTCTCTCTCTCTCTCTCTCTCTCTCTCTCTATATGTGGAAGCTCACGTTTCTGCTCATGTTTATGTTTCTCAGGTGAGAAAAGAGTTGCAGGTTGTGTGGATTCCTGCTCGAAGACATGTACCAATCATGTGTAGCTTGCCCTCCGAGAATTTTATGACAAATCTTTGGTTTTTGAAGCGGAGTATCATATCAGTGAATTGTATGAGATGACAGGAGTCCTGAATTATTTTTAGTTCCAGCAGATTCGTATGTACATTGTTATGGTGGATGTTTGTTTTAACAGGTTTTCTATATTTATCTCAAGATGCTATCATGGAGTGCGCACAGAAAAGTGTTTACATTATTGACAAAAAGGTTCACGGGTGCACAGAAGCACTAGAAGTTAGTGCTCAAGTGGGTGAACCATGCACATATCAGTGTTCAGTTTCCTAATCAGCCAACTTTGTCTTGAATAGAAAAGAATTGAGCTGGCGGACAGCAACAGATGTGACTATGTGATAAGAATGTCATATTCCAATGTACAGATTCAAACCCGTGATCGCGTAATGATGCTTGGACAAAAAAGTACCAGTTGAGGAAAGTTGACCTTCATAGTGCAGTATTGCCATCCATGACCACCGTTGAATCGTAACGCTGTCGTGAAGACTGGCTAGAGTAGTTGAGTTACGTATTAGGGGAAAATTCAAAAAGCCTTCGTGAATGTGTAAGTAGCCCCTTAACGCATACAATTCCTTTTTAATTTTTAAAAGTTGAAGCGTTTTTTGTGTTTTCAAATTGGGAAAATGGGGAAAGCAAGAATGTTCTAAGAAGGCAAACAGCTTCTATGGCTTCTTTACATGGATCACTTCAAGATAGCCTTTTATCCTATCCCAACCGTTTCTTGCGATTGCACTTCGTCGAAGCCAACCGTGCCAATTACTAATTAACCTGTGGCCATGTCATTGCTGTTGGATGCAAATTACGCAATCCCAAGATCTCCATAACTAGAACAAGAATATGCATAATAGATCAGAAAGATTTACGCACCTGTTTTAGGATCCATTGTACTTGAAGCGAAAGCGGAAACACAATGTTTCACGCGCAAGTCCTTCTCCTCTATTGCCCTCCGTATCACTGGCTCAATGAGACACCCCCCTCACGTTTAGTGTTAGGTAAACACTCTTTAGGTGAGGATACATGTGAGAATTAGAGTTAGTGGAGAGACTTGAGCACTATTTATAGAGTTTCCAACCAGTCCCTCTCATTACGGGCCAGGCTCAACTCGACCCACACTAGCATGTTAATTGATATTAGACTAATTAAGAAATCTTCTATCTCACCTTAGACCAAACCCCGTAAAACGATAAACGTTAAACGGTAAATTACAATATCAATTAATGTAGTCCACAATTGGAAAAACTCTTACATTCTCCCATTTGGACTATATTGATTGAAATCGTACTGTATGTGCGCACATTGGTCCAGAGATAATTCTTAATAGTAAATCCTATCTCATAAAGTCTTAAACACCGAATCATGGCGGTAACTGCATGTATACATACAGAGCCTTCCATGGTCACGAATGTTCTCAACTTTATTGATATGGATTCAATATGATAGTGTGGCAAATGGATAACATCTCTCATAGAGAGATCTCATTTGTCAGTCACCATTCTCTTAACTTTAGGCGTCACAAAAACTTGTGCCACTAGAGAATGCTTTATGGTTCTAATGAACTCACATATGTCTTGTCCTTACGGTTAACCTTTCTTTATATATCACAAGACATATGCATAAGGCTAATAACCGGATGCCCCTAGCCTTCACTCAAGATTTATACAATCCCTTGAGACTTTATCAATATGTATTCAATATAATAACAACACATTCAAAAATATTTTATTGAATGCAAAAGTTGATACATATCAAACCGTTACAAAGTGTAACGAACACAGATGAAACTTTTATCAGAGTAAAGCCAAAATAGCTCCCACTAAACAACAGCATCTCATGATGCTCCTAGGCTCATGCTAATGACATGTCACTCAAATACACATGGGCGTAGGCCGTTAATTAGTGGATCTGCAATCATATCATCTGTGGAAATATGTTATATTATAACGTCACCTTTCTGTACCGTTTCTTTATGGTAAAAAATTTTGACCACCATATATTTAGACCCGTTGAGACCTTTGTTGTTAATACCACAAATTTATTGTCTCAATACAACTGTATGGGCCTATTCATAAAATTAAAAACGGTTAACTCTTTAATGAGGTTCCGGAGCCTAATAGCCCAAATAACAACCTAAAAGAATGTTACTAGCACTGCTTACATAGTAGAAGATGACATAGAACTTTATTTACTGCACTTCCTGCTAACATAAATATGTATTCCGTTATTAATCACATGTCATCCTAATAGCCATCAAAGTTTACATCTGAATACTTTACTAGCTGCAAGAATTGAACATGTCTGTAAATTAGCATATAATCTCGTCCTTTTAAGTACCTCAAAACTTTCTTGGCAGCAACCTAGTGATCACATCCTAGATTTGACTGATATCTGCCTAGAAGTCTCGTCATAAAGACGATATTTAGTCTAGTACAAATTCGAGCATGCATTATACTTTCAAGTGCACTGACACAAAGTACATCATTTAACTAGATTTTCTCAATATCTAAATAAGGACAATATGATAGATTCAGTCCATCACCCTTAACAACATGAGCAATTCCTGGCTTGCAATGATGTATATTGAATATTTCCAATATACAATCAGCAAATGTCCTCCGAGAAAATCTAATATAATATGGCAAAAACAATCATTACAGACCTCAGTACAAAGGATATAAGATGTCTCAAGGTCACAACTTGTAAGCAAAAAATCATATACATAGAGTATGAGAAAAAATAAATTTCCTCCCACTGATCTTACAGTATATTGAATTACTTTGTTTCCAATTGAACAAAATAACAACACTACGAAACTTTAATAATATTGTCTAGAAACTTGCCTAAGACCATGAATTAAGACTTTTCAGTCTACACACAAGTTTACTTGAAACATCTGTTGCAAAATCCTTCAGTTGCACTATATAGATTTTGTATCTATTTGACGTAACTTCATATCAAAAATAAATTATTAATGCAATGTTCACTCTGAAAGAATCTTTTAAAGAAATAATAGAAAGAAATATTTATTTCTTCACTATAAACTATCCACCCTCTTTCGAGTGAAAACATTATTATTATTTTTTTATGACATCTAATCACATACTTAATCAAGAACAAGAAACGACATTTATATAAGTTGCTAAAACAACCATGTAGTAGATATTATAATCATGCTCTCACAAATAGACTATATAGTCTGATGGTATAACTGATCATCTTTCCCTAACAAATCTCCTTAATAAAGCTGCAACCACTTCATTCTGCACTTGAGAGGTTTAAGAAATTTCATTATAAACTATATCAAGAATAGTACCTTAAACCTCAACAAGTTTAGTTTATGGTATAGGAGATTCCATAATTATCTGTATAGGTAAAGATAAAAACACAGTAACCTCCATCATACTATTATCTTTAATAGTCTGAAAGTAGCTATCCTCTACAAATACGTCGATCTTTAGAAACTTTAGAGTATGTGATTCTATAATTCTTGTATCTTCTTTAGGGTCATAAAATCAATACCCCTTTAACAATCTAGATAAGATACAAAAATAATTCCGAATGGATTTGAATTGCAACGCACTTAATATTGGATTAGATAAGCTTCACATATGCATGGCACCTCTAAATTTCATATGATTCAAGTAATTTATGTCCAATCTATAACTCAAAAGAAGTTTATGAAACAATTTTGATAAGAGACACCTTTTGTATGTGAAAAAATTGCTTTCATAATATTAGTCCACAGAAGACCAAATAAATTAGTCTTACTTACCATACTCATCATCATGTTCATTATGGTGCTTCATGCCTTTTAGCCAAATCTTCTTGTTAGGATTTTCAAGCATAGTAATAAAATTACCACCCCAGAATTTACCAAGTATTTGACAAAAGACCCTTTAAGTAATTCAGTATGGTCATACTTGCCAAAATACTTACCGCTACTATTAGGCCTGAAAACCTTCAAGACTAATTTTTAACCAGTTTATTATTTATCATGGCCATTTTCCTTAAATAGAAAACTTTTGGAAACAACCTTTTAACCATAAACGAGATGTATATGACATTAGGATTTAAACACAACCTTTGCAGATGTGTCCTAATTTCGATATCAGACAAGACATAATTACAAGCAACTAAGGCTTCCATCATCTTATAGCAGTGCAGTCCACAGGCAAACCTCTTTTCAAGTGTTCCAGAATGGAACGCTTCATGGACAGTAAGCAAATTCAATTGCTCTTTTCTCAAGTAACAAATCATATGTCCACAACTTAAATTTGAAGCAGTAAAAACCTCAATAATAGTAGAGTTATAAATTACAGAAAAGGTGACTGAAAAACAAGCAATGTATATAATTAGCATCATGTGAGCACCGTGTAACTTGACGTACAAGTACACATCCAGAGAGTTACACACATAATCATATAATCACCTTTGGGCAGAATACATGACATGCAGTTGTACACTCCCCACATGATAGCGGTTATAAGAATATATTCCAATTCTTCGTGAATTCATCACCTTTGGGTATATAAATCACTAGAATCAGTCACTCCTCCACCACACCATCATGTATCCCTCCATGAACTAATACACAATCACCTCCTTTGGGAGTATGACTACGCATTAGACCAGAAGACATCCCAATCATCATACGAGACCGAAATTTCTCAAATACAATCAAGCGTGCCACTTTGGCGGTCACTACTCAATTGAATCCTTGAAATTCTCTCATATCAGGGATATAAACTTTATTTCTCACATACACCATATATATGTAATTTTAACTTTAATGATAGGGGCAGCATATCACCAAAATCACATATCATGCTAATTATATTGCTTTATTCATTAATAGAATCTTTCTTATACATACATATATATATATATATATATATATATATAACCTGAAAGATAGATTCCAATGAGATCAACGATCACAATAACACAAGAAACTTCTCATAACATAGAAGTAAGCATCTCTTGTGCACTCCGATTACTGATAACCAAAACAACATAAAAAGAATGTCGATCCAAAGGATCCCTCATAAGTTAACATCAATAGCAATATAGAGTATCCAGATTGACAATCTTAATAGATGATCAACTATTGATCATGAGTTTTATAAGGCAAAACATGACTCCAAGACCAATACCTGATTTATTAGCCAATTATGAGTAACAAATTATCATCACATCAACTAGTGGCCTATAAATTGAGCCAAAACATAAAACCAAATATCTAATCTTATAACAATAGATATTATTGCTCTGCGTAAATGTTATCATACTTTTTAACCATAAACCAATGCTCAACTTGATAAACATTAACAAGTGACCGGATGAATTTAGGTAAAATATGCAATAACTTAACTGACATACATTACCCACATTCAGCAGATGTGATAATTAATATAATCGATTTGGTCACAAGTTCTTAAGATGTCCATCATTCAAAGGTTATCAGAAGAAACAAAAATACATCAAGATGCGTATAAATAACTATGCTTGAGCAACAAAAGTTCCATAACTTTTACTGTTTCTCATGACCTCAATACATAGTTCAAATTCTATCCCATAATAGTTGTATCTCATTAAGCCAACTTTAGTTCACAATAAAATTTAATTTTTATTAATGAATCACACCATTATAATGTTTATGTGATAACATACCAGTAACCCAACACTTGTATTTCCAAAATCACAGAAAATACAAGAAAAATACGCAAAAATACACTAAAAATACATGTATTTAGGACTTTGTATGTATTTTCACATCCATAAAATAATCAAAAATATAAAATAAATACATCACGACGTAGAGGAAGATCATACGAATCCAACGCCGCCACCCACGCGCCGAATGGAGGCTCCACGCGCCTACACGCGCCGCCAGAGTGCGAGGCGCGTGGAGCTCACGCGCGCGCGTGTTCAACGCATAGGCGGCGCGTGGCCGCGCGTGGAGGCGCGTGAGACCTCCCCGGTGACGCGCCACCGACCATCTTGCTCGTCTCGTTGAGCCCAATCCGAATTTGTGATTTAATTTTATTTTCATTAAACAAAAAATCTCGAAAATCACAAATTAGGGCAAAATTCTATCGTTCGAGTTAGGGTTATGGTTCTTTCGATACCACATGTTGAATGCAAATTACGCAATCACAAGATCTCCATAACTGAACAAGAATATGCATAATAGATCGAAAGATTTACGCACCTGTTTTAGGATCCATTGTCTTGAAGCGGAAACGGAAACACAACGTTCCACGCGCAGTCCTTCTCCTCTATCGCCTCCGTATCACCTGGGCAATGAGACACCCCCTCACGTTTAGTGTTAGGTAAACACTCCTTAGGTGAGGATACATGTGAGAATTAGGGTTAGAGGAGAGACTTGAGCACTATTTATAGAGTTTCCAACCGCCCACTCATTACGGCCAGCTCAACTCGCCCACACTAAATGTACCCCATATTAGACTAATTAAGAAACATTCTATCTCACCTTAGACCAAACCCCGTAAAACGATAAACGTTAAACGGTAAATTACAATATCAATTAATGTAGTCCACAATTGGAAAAACTCTTACAATTGCCTTTACGCAAAATTTGGCACTGCCTCAGAAGCCATATGTGGAACAGGTTGCGCACACGAGATCATAAAATACTCGAAGCATTTCTAGAAGAAGCCACGCCAGTCCAATTCGAGTAGAGGAATCTGTCTACATGATCTCAATACTTCTCATCCCCTCTGTACCAAAAACTGGAGAATTGGGACATGTAAGGCTGAAACTCTCTACTTACAACGAAGCAACGTTCTCAATGGATCAGGCTTATGGGACAGAGGTGGCAAGGCCGTGAAAACTTAGCCGAAGAAAGGCGAAGGAACAACTCCAGAAAGGTGGCTTTGCGCTACTTTCTTTATGGCGATTTTTACATTATATATTTTCCAACAAAATTGAAAAAAAAAAATCTGAATTTATAGACCTTTGCTTGCAGTAAAAAACCTTTACATGTCCTTCCTTCCAGTTTTAGCTGGAACTTATAGATATTAAGGTCTAGTCATTGCTGACCGTCCAACATAACATGTCAACAATTTAACGTAACAGACACAAATTCACTCGATGTTGCTTGTCGTGTGGAGTAATTTTATGATTTTTTTTTCTTTTCTTCCTTTTTCTTTGTTCATCATCGTCTCCTTAGTTTTTTTACTGTTCATCATCTTTTCATACTTTTTCCCTGGATTTTTCTGATCCTCACATCGTCATCCGCAATCATCGCCGCATGTCCCTTCCCCGGCAGCCAAGTTCGGCAGCACCGAGTTTTTAGCTAAGCTGGACCATCTGGAGCTCCACCATGGCATCGACCTCGAGCCCCAGACCTGGAGGGATCGACCTTTCTCCCAATGTCAAGCTCCAGCCCTCATTGGGCATCGAGCTCAACCCCCAGATCTGGAGAGCTCGAGCTCCGTGGTGGCATCAAACTTAAGCCCCAGATCTGGCGACTCCACCTTCGTGTCTCGGTTGTTCGCCTTCACTCTATTCCCGAACATTTGGCTTCTTCTTCTTGCTCACTTTGGTCAAAGAAACCAGTACTTGCCTGAAAGATTGCTTTATGTGTGTGTCTGCCTTGTGGTTATATGTGAAATTTCCTGTGGTTTTGGGTGCATTATTTGTGCTCTAGCTGATGTTCAAGGTAGGCAGACGACTTCTATTCCAACTTATAGGGAGTGTAGAGTTTGCAATAGATTAAATGGAGGATTTCAATTAGGCTAACGAGAAACTTTTGTGTTTTCGTGGCTATAGTGAAGCATGTTCAATCCATTGTTATTGAGCAAAGTGTTGAGAACGGAGTGCTCTTGCATGATAAGAGGGTCTCTATGTATTTCAAATTGGGAAAATTATCCAAAAAGTCATAAACCTATTGCACTTTTGCCAATTCAGTCATAAACTTTTTAACTTTGCCAATTGAGTCCTAAACCTTTTCACTTTTTGCTGATTCAGTCCATCAGGCCAAGTTTGACCAGAAAATGCTGACGTGGACGCCGGCGGTAAAAACGTAGACCGCTGCGACGTGGACAATTTTTAATAATATTTTAATATTTTTCGATTTATTTTTTATTTGAAAATTTTGGATTTATTATTATTTTTTTAGTATTATTTTTGAATTTTTTTTACATTTTTTCTTTTTCTTCCGTCTTCTTCCTCTAGCCGATCGCCGGACCTCGGCGACCGGCCAGAGGCGACGACCGGTGAGGTCGAGGTTGACCTCGCCGAATCTGGCGAGGGTCGAGCCTCGCAGGCTCGACCATGGCTGGCGAGGCTCGACCTCGCCAAATCCGACGAGGGCGGGCCTCGCCCGCCCGGCGCGAGGCCGCCCTCGAGGCTTGGGCGGCAAGGCTCGACCCTCGCTAGATCCGGCGAGGGCAAGCCTCGCCGCCCAAGCCTCGAGGGCGGCCTCGCGAGGCTTGCCCTCGCTGGATCTGGCGAGGGTCGAGCCTCGCTCGACGGATCGCCGCTGCGGGGGAAACCGGGCGAAAATCCGAGGCCGGAGAGCCGCGACCGAGGACACCCCGAGCTCCTGTAAAACCCTAGAGACGACGACGACGAGCGGAGAGAGGAAATTTCTAGGGCGAGATTGGAATCAGGGAACAGAGCGGGGAGAGCTAGCCTCGCGCTAAGCTGGCTAGGCTCGCCCTTGCTGCCCAAGCCTCGAGGGCGGCCTCGCACCGGGTGGGCGAGGCTTGCCCTCGTCGGATCTGGCGAGGTCGAGCCTCGCCAGCCTCGCTAGATCCGACGAGGGCGAGCCTCGCCGCCCAGCATGAGGCCGCCCTCGCGGCCACTGGCGAGGTGGCCGGCGAGGTCGACCTCGACCTCGCCAGCTGTCGCCTCTGGCTGGTCGCCGAGGTTCGGCGATCGGCTGGAGGAAGAAGACGAAAAAAAAATTCAAAAAAAAATTCAAAAAAAAAATAATAATAATAATAATAATAAATACAAATAATTCAAATAAAAATTCAAAAATTCAAAAATTAAAAAAATATTAAAATATTATTAAAAATTGTCCACGCGCCGCCGGGCGGTCCTACGTGGCACACCGCCGGTGTCCATGTCAGCATTTTCCGGCCAAAATTGATTGGATGGACTGAATCGGCAAAAAGTGAAAAGATTTATGACTCAATTAGCAAAGTTAAAAGGTTTATGACTGAATTGACAAAAGTGCAATAGGTTTAGGATTTTTTGGACAATTCTCCCATTTTAAATTGGTAGGTGCAATGATGACTTGAGCAGGATGTAGTGCACTCAAGAGTTGGATTTTGGGGTTAGGATTTGTGGGATTCGAGCAGATGGGAAACAAAAGATTTGTTAAAGTAATCGTTCACGCTTTCATTATGTTTCTCAAAATCTGTCGGCTTAGAGATGATTATAGTATTTAGATGTTCTAAAAATGAAAAATCTTATTTGAAGCAAGGGAAAGAATTAAGAAAAAAAAAATAGAAAAGGGAGAAGATGAATAATATTCACAAAAGAAAAAAAATGGAAAGGAAAGGAAAAAAATACTAAAAAAAATCCGAATATTCGGAATATCATGCAAAACTACTCCAATGTTTCATCCAATTTGTCCACGTCAAATTGGTAGGCGCAAAAATGACCTGAGCAGGGTATAGTGCACTCAAGATTGCGATTCGGAACACGATTCGTGAGATTCGAGTTGAAGGGAAACAAAGGATTGTTGGAGTAATTATTCATGTTTTCCTTATTCTTTTCAAATTTTATCAGGCTGGAGATGATTCTGCTATTCAGATGTTCTAGAAAAGAGAAACCTTATTAGAAGCAAAGGAAAGAATTGAAGAAGGAAAGAAAGAAAATGGAGACGATGAACAGTAACTGCAAAAGAGAAAAGGAAAGAAAATAAAATAAAAAAAGAAAAAAAATCAAAATATTCAGAAAATCATGCAAATTAGGGACCTACTTTAGTTCAGTTTCCTTTGTGAGGTGAGACATGTTTTTAATGATCATGATGAATTACACGTAAACATAAATTTTTGTCCCTATCCTTTTGTGTACTTACATCCCATACATAGTAGAGTGTAGCGCACTCAAGAGTGAGATTTTGGCAATAGGATGTGTGGGATTCGAGGAAATGGGAAACAAAGGATTGTCGGAGCAATTGTTCACGCTTTCCTTACTCTTTTCAAACTCCATTGGGCTGGAGATGATTCTGCTATTTGAAGCAAAGGAAAGAATTACAAAAAGAAAGAAAGAAACAGCAACCGCAAAAGAAGAGGAAAGAATCAAAATATTCAGAAAATCATGTAAATTGGGAGCTCATTTAAGTCCAGTCTCCCTTGTGAGGTTAAATTCTAAACATATTTTCAACAAACATAATGAATTGCATGAGAAGGTATATTCTTGTCCCTATCCTATTGTTACTTTTCCTCCCATATATGCACTCTAGGTTGGAGCATAAAAGGACCGTCGTTCAGCTAAATTTTTGTCGAACTGTTGAGTGCTCCTTCTAATTGTTCCTCGTTGTAAGAGAAGAAGATGGACAAAGTGAAGTCTGTACTTGTGGTTTGTCTTGTGTTGGGATTGTTTCTTGGGCAGTCCAGAGCCAAGTTTCAGGATTGCTACGTGGGCTGCTTCGTCCCGTGTGTCTTCACCGGTGATAATGTGATCAAATGCAGTCTCAAGTGCTTGAAGGACTGTATAGGTCTTCCTTTACACGGCCTCACAGATGCAGAGTACTTCTGCAAGCTTGGGTGTGCCTCCTCCTTGTGTATCAACCTCAGTTCAAAGGATGACCCTGGTAATAAATTTCTCTCTCTCTCTCTCTCTCTCTCTCTCTCTCTCTCTCTCTCTCTCTCTCTGTGCAAGCTCACATTTCTGCTCGTGTTTATGTTGCTCAGGTGAAAAAAGAGTTGCGCATTGTGTTAATTCTTGCTCGAAGACATGTGCCAATCACGCGTAGCTTGCCCTCTGGGACATTATGATAAATCTTTGGTTTTCTGAAGTCGAATAATACATCAATGAATTGAATGAAATGTCAGTAGTCTTGAGGCATTTTCGGTTCCGGCAAAGATCTTATGTATTTTTGTTATGGTGAATGTAAGTTTGATCGGATTCAATGTTTATCTCAAGATGCCTACCGTAAAGTGCGCACTAGGAAGCCTTTTATTATCGACAGAAGGTTGCCCGCTTCGCACAGACGCACTAGAAGTTGGTGCTCAAGTGGGTGAACCATACACCTGTCAGAATGTTCAGCTTCCTAGTTCCTAATCGGCCAACTTGTCTTGAATAGAAAGAATTCAGCTGGCGGCCAACGATAGACGTGACTTACTGATAGAAATGTCACCTTCCTATTTACAGTTTCAAACCCGGGAAAGGCTTGGACAAGAAAGTGCTGGTCGAGGAAAGTCAGCCTGCATACTGCAGCATTGCCATATATGTCTAGAAATGAATCGTAATGTCTCGAGTGACATGGGGGAAGAAAAATAAATCTGATCATACCTAACCTTTTACTACATCTAGCGCTCTTATATGAAAGCAAAATTCTTAAGCTTTTTAAGGCTTACAAAAAAGCTAGGCTACTTAGCGCTCCTATAGATCGTTTGGAGTATTTACCAGAAGAAAAATTTCTGAAATAATGCGAATAGCCCCTTAATGATGGTTCGAAAATTCAAAAGCATTCATAAATGAGCGAGTAACCCCTTAACGCATACAATTCCTCCTTTGTTTTTGAAAGTTACAACATTTTTGTGTTTTCAAATTGCGAAAAAGCGGAAAGCAAGAACGTTTTAAAAATGCGAACAAATTCTATGGCTTCTTCGCACGGATCACTTCAAGATTGCAATTTTATCCTACCACCCCTGTTTCTCACGATTGCACTTTGCCGAAGCGGACCATGCCAATTTCTCCACCAACTCCATAAGAAGCCATCTGCCGATTGGCCAACAAGGCCTTCGATACCAGCCGATCGTCTCATTGAGACTAACAAGGCCAACATATCCAATGCGAAAAACAATGACAGAAGAGTAGAGATCACATCATATTCGTCGAAGTCACATCAAAATCTACTTCCTGCACAGCCATTTAAAAGACTCGTTAAGAGGAAAGTAAAATCCCATGGAATAGTGCAACAAATGATCTTTCCCCCCTTTTCTCTAGATTCGAATACTGAAATAGAGTGTGTAGATTCAGAAGACCAGTTCATTACAAACTAATTAACCTGTGGCCATGACATTGCCTCTACGCAAAATTTGGCACCACCTCGGAAGCCCTATCTTTAACAGGTATTACAACCGATCATAAAATGCTCGAAGCATATAGAAAAGAAGCTAATCCCAGTCCAGCAAATCGAGTAGAGAAAATCTGTCTGCGTGATGACAATACTTCTCATCCCCTCTATACCAAAAACCTGGGGAATTGGAACATGTAAGACTGAAACTCTACGTAAAATGAAGCAATATTCTCAATGGCTCGAGCTTATGGAACAACGATGGAAAGGCCTAAAATACTTAAGCCAGAGAAAGGCCTAGAATACTAAAGCAGGCTCTGCGCTACATTCTCTAGGGCAATTATTACATTATATATTTTCCAAAATAATGGGAAAAAAAATCTGAGTTGGCAAACACCAGGAAATGGAGACGATGGATCCCAGTGACCTCTTGAGCTACCTGCTGGAAAACTAGTGAAAATCAGGGAAGATAATGGAAAAGAGTTGCAATTGATAAGGCATGAAGAAAAGTAAAATTTCAGGGTCATCTGCGCATGGATCTCCTCAGGATAAATACATGCTCCCCATGTGGAGTGAGAAATAAAAAAAAAAAAAAAAGTGACATCTAAAGGCAGTAGCTATCATTATGAGTAAGCTTGCTTGGTCAGCCAAAATTCCCCTCACGGTGCACTGGAAGTATTCAACCACACAGCTAAATCTTTTAGACCATTGTCCTCTGCAATGTCACCAATCTATAAGATTATAATTTGTGCAACAATTTTTTTAAGTCCTAAAACGTTTCTGGAATTTGTGATGAAGTCCTACAACTTGCCAAGCCAACTATTGTCACTTGGATCTTACTAAAAGAAGATGCAGTCTGATCAAATTTACTGCTCCGGGTTCCTGCATGTAGGACAATGAACACAAGTATATACAGGGGCTTCTAACAAAGACAGCCAAAGATGAATAACCAGATTCACCAATGCCTTGGGTTCATGAATGACTAGCAATATTGAATCTTCACATGATCTACACTAAGCTATAAAAATGCATTTAAGGTGGTACTACAACTAGAGACCCTAGATCAACAAAATTGGCTTAAAGTAACCGAGTCATATGTCTGAAAGGTTGGTCCAACAAGAACTGTAATAGGTACCTTGACTAAGGGCTACTTTCTCCAGATTATCACAATTATATTCTGAAGCTACCTTGACTGGTTCACAAAGAGTTCTACTGGCTTACAAACAATAGGACTCTAGACTTAACACAGAAGTCAGGTACATGAAGGAGATATAAGGTGAAATGGATTGAAATAGAAATGTAGTTCACCATGTCTCCATCCACATCCTAATTGTTAATTCTCAATGTCTCAGAGGATTTGAAGAACTATTCGAGTCATTCTTCACCATTTGGGCCTGTGCTTGAATAAATTCTTAGACGAGCAAAAGTCATGACCCTCCAAAATGACACTCAATCCATGTATGTCTACTACTCTGTTAAAGCTTTGTCTCACCTTGAAAGAGTATCAACAAAAATCTGAGTTGGTTTTCTCGAGCTCGGTGGTATTGCGTATGAACTGTCAAAACAGAAAAAGTGAACTTTAAAACAAAAAATGAACAGGAATTCACTTTTAAAGCAGCATAAGAGCAAGGAACAAGTGAACAGCATTGGTAATTAAAATAAATGGAGTAAAAGATGTAATAACACTACATAATAAAAACAATGTGTGGACTGTAACCAAAAAAAAAAAATCACAAGTGCAAGAGGCTATGAGAAAAGAAATCGACTCCCATAATTGAGGACACAGTGTTGACCTGGAATGATAAACTATAAAAGTGGAACTTGTGCAACCAATTCGGTGAACATGACCAGTACATTCTATGCGGTTATGTTGCAATACGTAGGAAGATCAGGAAAGAGACTGAAAACAAGATCCACTTTAAGTTCTTACTGAAAACTCAAATGATCAGACAGAATTTACACAGCGTTATGAGATGCAGTAGCACATATAGCACCCCATATATTTGGCCATGAAGGTCAAGATGCAAAATGGATCGTTTTGTAGAGAATAAATTAGATCCAGCTTTCTTGGTTAGAATCAACCATGTGCCATTACTTACCATTGCTATAAGGATGCAGTCTGTACTTTTCATTCTACCAATTTTGTGAACTTTTCCTTAATACTCATTTGATTGGACTCTTTGAAACATCATGTACATGTTTCCCAATTTATTTGTATATAAGCGCCACTTTAATAAGTAAAATAGAACCTTTTAAATCTGCTATTGCATTTTGGGTTTCAATATATGAACAGGAATGAGTTTACGAGATATTATACGAGGCACATATTAATGAAATGTTTCCATAACAGGAAACAGTCGCTATAAATTTTTTATTTGCTAGTTTTCAGAGATCAGCTCAACCAAATTTTGAAGCATCACAGTACCTTGTCTCTACTACATTCAATAAAAGTGAAATCTATGGTAACATCTCAAGGGAATTGAGAGTAAGAGATTCTTGGAATCAAGTAATCACCATCAAACAAAATTTGGATATTCACACTGGCCCCACAATTGCTTTCAGGCCAACAGGGCTCCTTCATCATTCACACCCAACTCTTCTTCCACTTCGTTACCATTAATGAGTATGGCACCATCAGTAGAATCAGCTTCCATCACTACACCCTCCTTCTGGCTTTCTTCTTCTGCATCCTCTTCCTCTCCATTTTGTTCATCGTCCTACATGGAGATGAAAAGAAAATAAGACATACAAAAAGGAAGTTTTTGGCCATACATGACCATCACTTGGAGAGAGAAAGAAAATGGGTCATGTGGTACTGCAAACTGACCCTGATTGCTTAATGGAAGAAAATAAGTAAAAAGTGGGAAGAGCTGACTCACAATGAACTTGGTTAAGAACATTACCTCGTGACTCTGGTCACCATTTTCAAGAGTTACATTTTCTTCCTCAACTTGCATGCTTCTGAAAGCCTCAACAAGATTATTGTGCGATCTATCAGGGTACTTTGTGTATTCTTCCGCAGGAGGATAAACACCCCTAGGGAACAATTAGAAGTTGAGAGTGAGCAAACTATACCCAATGATGTACTGGAGAACCTCTAAAAGATTTAAGCGTCAATGACTCGAGCTCTTTAAAGAAAACACTGATAGGTATGACATATCAACAGTAGTGATAGAAACTGATGTAATTCAGAAGCAATATAATCAACGAGAGAGCATAGAAAGGTAGAAACGATGGTATCATTTTTAAGCATAGATGAACAAAAAAATTGTTTTCCAGTACCTTGTCCCAGCAACCTTAGATTCGACAGAAAGAGCCACTTGCCAATCATCAAATAAATTTGGATATTCTTCAGGGTCAGCCAAAGATTCTGCGGCTTTTGGATTTACCTGCATAAATATAGATGTGCTTATGTAACTACCCACTTTCATATGAACCTTTTATATATCTGAGAAAATGATTGAGAGATTATACAACTAGAAAAGGACTTGATTTTGTCCATATCTAAACAGTACATATGACGCTTAAAGTATAAGCATGAAAATATATAAGGTACAAGAGAACTTGAGTGGTCCTGAAAGTAGATAAGTAACCTATTTCAGGCGGAGACATACTTAACATCAAGAAAATCAGTTTGATGAATTGGAAGTTGACCAACATAATCTGATGATAGCAAAGGACGTATGAAAATATTACCTGCATAAATTGGTTTAAGAAGTCAGATTTTAATTCTTTCAGAAAAAAGTATCCAAATAGCCAGCTTTTATAGCTAATGACTGAGAACTCTCTGTATAGTTCCACAACTAATTCACTCAAAAGCAGGAAATAATTAAGAACCATCCCTCACAGCACCAGTACAGTAAGGTTGCAAGAGAAAAGCATCATTAAGAACAAACAATGAAATGCATGTGATCAAAAGAGACTCCATTTACTATTTCAAGGACAAAATATGACAAGGAAATACGACTTACCTTGTGGAGGTCCTTTCTCCAGATTGCAGTAATCTCTGAAACTTTGCTTGGTAGGTAAGATCGTGCCATCAAAGCAGCCTCAGGTATGCGATTGCTGGAAGACATAAGGATGTGCATGCGTGTGTGTGTGTGTTTGTGTGTGTGTGTGAGAGAGAGAGAGAGAGGCATTTAGTATTGCATGAATGTAATGTTCTATTATTCTATAGAAAAACAAACTTATAGCTAACTTACCTATCCACCAACAGCTGGAGACAGTCCTCTAATTTACCCAATGTAAATAAACAAAGGAATGCAACATTGTTCTTTCCTTGCTCTTTAGCAAGGGAAGCAAGTCTCAAGATTCCTTCAGCATCACCTAAGGAAGAATAGAGCAGTAACAGGCCACTCAAATCCATAGCCTGTTTCATACATTCTTCAGCCATTTCCAACTGCATTAAATCAAATATGCAAATGATAAGGACAACAAACAAGCATTGGTTCGAGAATATGATGAAATTCGAACTTGTTAAAGCTAGAAAGTTTTCACTAATAT
Organism: Eucalyptus guilfoylei; assembly: GCA_016097605.1. NCBI lineage: Eukaryota > Viridiplantae > Streptophyta > Magnoliopsida > Myrtales > Myrtaceae > Eucalyptus > Eucalyptus guilfoylei. Next base: position 39,879,922 of record CM027869.1, on the reverse strand, counting down.
GTTGATCCTAGAAAACCATTTTAAGTTAACCCGATATTTTTACAAGAGAATGATGTTCTTACAAGAGACCCTGAACTTTATTCCCAAGAGGCTTCTCTTGAAACCCAATGCTTTTAATATAAAAACCATGACTATTGAGTGGAGTAGATGAAACACCTTTCCGCTCGACATAGCTAATTCTCCCAACTGCTTCCATTTAGACTCGCTCCGCACTTCCATTGCAATTTCCTGTGATAAAAAAAATAAAAATAAAAAATAAAAAATTCAGGTTATTCTTGATGTCCTATAACCATCAATGACTCTCCAACCGAAAAAGAAACTAGACATGTCCCATGTTTGGCTAAAAGCCAACACAAATCACCTTTGCAATCCCCAACCTCCCGAGCTGTATGGCTAATTCAAACTTGTAATCCGGGTCCGTGGCCACTTCAAGTGCATCCTCTATCATACCTCGTGCTTCCAAGAAACGAGCCACACTAATGATTGGAGAAGGTTAAAATAAAAAGAAAATTACATTGACAAATTTACAACGATCAAGTGGTGCAGCATTTTAACGGATTTACTAGACTTCAGTTAAAAGAGAACTGAAGGAATGGTGAACCTGCAGCCCTTAATATCAAGCACTAAGAAGAAGTTGTCCCTTTAATTTATGCAAGATTAATAAAACAAAAGTTTCACCGGGAACAAAACAGATTCAAGCCAAAGCTATAATCATGGAACCAAAAGGCCACAACATTCTAATCTACCAAATAGCCACATCCACAAGCAGACTGATGCTGATTTCACATTCATTGTAAGAGAAAAGATGAGATTACCAGAGCAGATGGTGAATGAATACTGTAGAAGGAATAATAATTGTAGTAGCCACCAGACAGAAGGATAAATTATTTGAAAATCTATAATATTGTCAGTTTTATTTTAGTTATTTCAACAATTTTTGCAATCGGCAATCTCTTCTCCAATAAAAATAAATTTCAAGTAAGCAAAATAAGCTTCACGTCCATCACTCAACTTTTAAAAAAAAAAAAAACAAATAATCATTTGCCTTAGTAGAGAATCCCGATCATCTGGCAATCTTAAGATGATATATACCTATTATGATGCTCTCTAGGAATTGAAGGTAAAAGTGCATTGGCCCTTTCCAGATCTCCACGCATAACCAGAGTTTTATATTCGATCAAGCTGAGAAGTAATGTATACCCCATAACACTGCATTTAAAGTCACACATATAAGATTCAAGAAAACCTCAATATATAAGCTGCAATATGATGACTTTTTGTCAAATAACAAATGCTAAAATCTTACTCACTTGAATTCTTTATCAATTAGGTATACCCGGCTTTGACTCGCAAGATATCCCAACAAGTACATAGGCCGGTCCAAATGAAACATTGTTGTCACCTAAAGTTGTCAAGTTATAACTCAAGATGAATCAATTTCCCATTGAACACATAACAATACATGGACAAGTAAAAAAAGAAGACGAAAGGAAAAAATTGAGAATCATACCTCCCCACCTACACAGTAATTGAGCCTCCAAGAAGAATTGTTATAAATGAAACAATCACCAACCCAGATACCAGTCCTGACACGCTCATTGGTTTCATGGAGAAGTTCAAAAGCATCCTCTACTCCTTGTTCATCTTCTGGTTTCCCACTCTCCAAATATGAAGCAACTACATCTCGCTGAATATAAAATCCCAGATGACCTCGTCAGCTCACCCAGATGTCATCAGTGGCATAACAAGAAAATTTAGTCAAGTCCGAGATATGAGATTAAAATGATACTCACATTATACTTGAGGATGTAGAAAGATGCATCACTGGCAATTGCCACTAAATCACCACTATCAGCCCAATATAGGTTCTGACATGATAGAAAATTTTATGACATCAAACATGTTCACTGAAAATAAGATAAATCTCTGTGTGTGTGTGCTGTGACACAAACTTACTTTCACATTAACATCAATTCTTCGAATCAACCTGCATTCAACCCAATCATAGAAGCAAATGAAGTCATTTGAGCACAGGGCCAACAGAGTGCCACCATAGATATGTTCAGCCGAAAAGGTTGGTCGAATACTCTTTTTCTCCTGAAAAAAACCACCACTATTACTTGCCACATCCTCTAAACTATGTCACACGGGTTTTCTCCTCTAGTATTGATGTCAACCAATGGTACTAAAAAATGCACCCAACTAGCTAAAAAATTTCAAACATATGTGTGCGCGTGTTTATTTTGAAAGGTAAAAAATAGATCATAATATGTCATCAAGGTGGTGGAAACCCATTAACCAAAAAGTAAAAAAGAAAAATCGTGGCCATGTAAGAAACTTCTGGATGTAGAAGAGCCATGGCAACTGTGGCCATGTAATATAGCTCCAAAGTGCAAAGAGATTACTCATCAGTCTATAGAGCATCAAACGTAGAGAGAATGGCAGATGAGAAAGGTGATATCCTTAGGCTATACTGGTTTGTTTTAAATTGTTATCCTCATGCATAAAAAAAGACAAAAGAAAAAATGCAATCCTACATCTGTAGGAGCTGCAAAACTGTAAATGCATAGGCAAGTAGATTAGCCAGCACCACCTAATCATTTGAGAGAAAAAGGAATGCAGGCTCCCCTTTTCCTTTTAAGAAAACAAACTCTACAGCAAGCATTTTTGTAAACCACAGAAACTGAAAATTATGGAATGTACAATGTAAATAGACCAACCTGGAAATTTTTATTGAAGATTTTGATCTTTGAGGTACTTTCTTTAACAGCATATTCCCCATCAGAAGACCAAGCAAATTCGAGTGCTGAACCGAAAGAGCGATTCCTCCATGCCAATGCAGTATATATAATGTACTCACCATCTCCGCAGACTACAACAAACCTCCCATTTGGATTGTGCTTTAAGCTCTGAAGAAGAATCAACAACAGAAATTGGAGGTTTGTGGATACTTCATATGTAACAAGAATTTAAGACTCCTCAAAGTCAATTATAGTAGCATAATCTCTGACCAAAAAAATAGATATAACAGTAGCATAATCAAAAAAATGCGATCCAGGTAGATCTTCCATAATGATGTCCCAATCAAAGGCCTTAGAAGAAGCAGTTAAATCCTACTACCCCATCAAATTATCTAGCAATATGAACAAACTTGTTCATTCCCTTTTAAAGGCAACCTTACTATGTCTAAAACTAGACATGAAGAGAACCTCTACAAACAGGTGATCACACATATAGGCAGACTCACTGCATGGAGCACATCAACACTATTAGCAAGCAGCAAAACCACTACTTTCAATTCCAGAAAGACATACTCCACAGATTTAAGTTTAAGGAAAGAAGGTAAAAAAGATAACAGGTGGTAAAACCTCCTCGGCATAATATGGACCAAAGTGATGAGGAAGTAGGACCTCAGGCCCCATTTATCCCCAAATGTCCATTATAAAAAATAGCTCACCAAAACAAGAAGCATGTTCAAATGCACAGCTAGCACAACAATGAGAAGTTGATGACAAGTATTCCTTATGAAGACATGTCCCAAATCTTAAAAACTTATTCAACAAACTAATCCAGGCAAAAGAAGAGGCCAAGGATATGAAAACTCACGTGGGGGTAAAGATCACAGGTTCCCAGCTCCTTAACAGCCAACGGCAACCTTTCTCCATCTGTAACCTACACAAAGAAAGCAAGATGTAATCACTAAGGGACCTCCATAAATAAGTTGTCATTTTACAACAACAAATCAATCGAGTTAGTTTCAAACCTCAAAACCTGCTCCGACACTCTTAATGTTTACAGTTTGAATCTCATTATGCTTAGCCCAGATGATTTTTCCACTACTGTCCATGCTAGCTACAGGCACTTCACGACCAAGTTTGACCATAATGGTTCCTTCATCATAACCGATCACAACTCTGTACAGAGAATACCAACCATGACAATTCCAATCATATTCCTCATATGACAAAGAAATTACGAAAAGGTTGCAATTATAGTCTGGAAGTTGCAATATGAAGATTACAGATGACAACAAGAAAAGTACCAGTAAGCATTATCGAAACATCTTCCAGTGGAGGAAACCCAAATACGAAAAAGATAGTAAGAAAACACGTTTAAGAACAAACCTTCGTGAACTTTTCACGTTGCCAATAGCCCAGACTCTCTCAAGACCGTAATTCAATGTATTCTCTAGCCTGGGTTGAATTGGAAAACTATTAGGAGGATTACTCAAATGTAATCTGTTAGAAAAATTTAAGCTAGAAAAAATGGGAAACACAAGATAAACTGATTCATACACTGCACATTCACATGAAATCAACGAAATCCCACTGACTACTACATTAGCATATGCTAGACAGATTCAGATAAACTACATGAAATTTCTATGAGTATCTGTCTGAATGTTGGAACGTACTGAATATACAATTATTCAATGTTCAGTCCATTTTATCCTCAGCACACATGAAGCAAAAGAATTTCATAACTCAACTCATATCCAACATGGACACAGTCAGATATGCAATAGATTTGGACCACGACCTTTGATTTCTCGATTTATAACCGCTTCTGATGTTTGTGAGACATAAACCATTAGTGAAGTACACACAGACTGGATCATCAATTTTTACTTATTCAAAATTAAGACACAAAAGCACGGATTCGTTGGGGACAATGAAATGCTCTCATGTAAATTGTTTTCGACCTTCTCGGTAAACTTTTGAGATTTTACAGATTTTAACATCAACTCCCTGCCACCAGGCTGAGTGTCTAATGGCATGAAATCTGAAGCTCAATTTTTCTTTACTGTGCTTTAGTATACCAGCATACGATCATGGCTTGTCCTGCAACAGATCAGTCTAAAGGAGACATGCTCAATCAAGCAGACCTCCAGCAAAACCATATGATTGCCAAGATACTGACATAGGGAATACCACTGGGCACTACCAAATGCCGGAAAGGGAAAGTGAAGATGCAACAGAATATCAGTAAAAAATCGTAGAACTATAACCTATAAGTAGTAGAATGCCATATCCGCACGGTGCCATCCTCTGAGCCAGTAATTATGATGGGGAGGTCCGGATGAAAACAGACAGCTGAGACATTGTGTGTGTGACCTTCCAATGTCTGGACACAGCTCTTGGTTTGATAGTCCCACACCTGCTTTCATAGGATTAATTAGATAAATCCAAATTAATAGGCCTATGCAATACGACACCTTGACAGACCTTAGCGGTATGATCATCAGCACCAGTTATAAGATATGGTTTATCACCACCTGTGAAATAATCTACACAGTTAACTCCTTTTTGATGGGTATCTAGTGTGAAATTTGGATCAGGAGAGCCAAGATTCCAAATCTGTAAAGTAACAAGAAGAAAAAGGGAATAGCATGAATTGAAGTCACAAGCACGAAAGCAGTGGAACAATGAAAGCCACACTAAAGAAGCCCAACTATACCTTTATCGTGCGATCAAGTGATGCACTTGCAAACGTATTTGTGTCTTTTGGATTAAAAGTGACTTGCATCACATAATGTGAGTGTCCCTCAAAAATCTGAGTACAAACCCAACCCTTCTCCCAATCCCAAAGTTTAATAAGCATGTCGTCAGATGATGAGAGCAAATAGGGGAGTGTGGGATGGACGGCTACGGATCGAATATAGTCTGTGTGGGCCTCAAAAACTTTAACTTTATCCATGGTGTTGTAGTTGTATACACGAATGAACATGTCATCAGCTCCAGCAACAACCCATTGCTTGCGGGCTATAAATTTTGCTGACCTAACTGCCAGACATGATTTAAATTTAATATGAGGAGAATAGACAATGAAACTATTATGTAGGCCACTAACTGTTTTAGAGCCCAAGGAAGCAGAATGCATGGACGGACGAATTTATGCGCAGTGAAGTACCTGGCAGATCAGTCACTTCAAAGGACTTAACCATTGTCTGCATTAACATTAGAAATGTCTGTATCAGTTCAAGATTCAATCTAACAGCCCATGTGAACATGATAGTAGTGTTGCATTGATCCTAGCAAATCTCCATTCATGTTCCGTACCTGTGACTGGTAATTCCATATACAAACAGTTCCTGCATACAAACTTGACAGGATCCTGCATCAACAGCAATTAGAGTTAAGCAAATATGCGTTGTTATATTTTGTATGAAAGTTGAAAAAGAGTTGAAAGAACAGAGTCATGCTGACCATGGTTCTGTCGGATGCAGGTCTACAGACTTCACTCTCTCTGACCGCTGAGCAAATTTCCTCTGGTATGGACACAGTTAATAGAAGCAATGAATACAAAATCCCATGCTAAAAAGACAATGTAAAACCACGGGTGACCAGAAACAAACCTTAATTTCCAATCTGAGCGGCTGTCGAACAAATTAACAAACAAAACAATAATCAGTCCCCAATCAAAACCAGAAAATTAGAATACACATGCGATCCTCTTTCTTCAGCTCCCTTGTATTAGCGAACTCCATTTACTTCATAAGAAAAAAAGGAAGAATTCTAACTACCCAAAGCCTCAGCCTTTCTTCACATCCAAAAGCCAATGTTTGAAGTCATTACAGCTACCTATTCCAAAGCTCGAATCCATCTCCCTTCAATTTCTCGGCCCAAAAGAAAGGAAAAAAAAAAGGCAAACGAAACGGTAATCCCGAGGCCAGCATTCGCGAGCTCAAATCAGTGAAAAACGAAGTCTAGCAAGCTAGACCCGAGGCGAGACGTCGAAACCAGAACTCATGCGGATCCTTCGACGCATTCATTGTTCAACGGCGGGAAGAAATCGAGTTTCGAGATCACGCGGAAAAAAACCGAGGCGCGCACCATTTTCTGCCGTTGGGAGATCGCCCGCTGAATCGCCGCCCGGCCGGCGAGCGCCGGAGATCAAAAGCTCACGGCCCAAATAGACGATCTCGACGCCGCGGGATTCGCCGCCTTCCTTGAGCGCGCTTCGAATTTTGGGAGGGAGCTCGGCTTCTTCGCCGGTGTTGGAAATCCGGAGTCGCGCTTTGCGGTTAGGAAACTCGGAAACGAACATGGATCGCCCCGGGCCGGGCCGGACGTTTCAGCTCAGCCGAGGGACGCTGGAGATGGGCCCGACTCTATCGGGCCGGGTTGGCTCGGGCCCAAAGCGTAAGCAGGGTCTATGGGCCCAGTCCATGGTCCAAGCCCGTTCTTCTAACTTCGCGTCTGATATTATTAAAAAGGGAGGGAGGAAATGACTTAGATAATCCCTAAATTTTGACTCGACGTGTAATGTGATCTCTAAATTTTTAATTCATTATATATGGTTCCTAAACTATAACCTAGTGTATAATGTCATCTTTATATTTTTAATTTGTTCAAATAGGTTAGAGATGTGGACCCAAATACATGAATATTTTCCTTTTTTGCTATTTGATTCCTCTACTTTTCCATTCAATTAAATATCCCAAAATTTCAAATTGATATGCTTACTTAAACGAATGAGAAGAAGCTTAGTTACCAATTTGTGCTGTAAGAAAAAAACTTACTTACTTGTTATGTCATTATTCTAAAAAAGTCATATACTTTTTATTTAAATAATTAAAAAGGCGTATACATTGCATATTGCATATATTTTGACCAAGAAGTTGCCAATTATGATTTTTTGTGTGCATATTTATATGTATATGAAGAATATTGTGATCAAAAGCAATCGTGGCAAAGAAAGATAAGTAAATATGATATCAAACCGTTTAAGTGAGTCAACCAATTTCCTTTTGAAAAATGAGAGTTTTAAAGAGAACGGTCACTGTCCTTAAAATGGTAGCACCTCGAGATCTCATTTCTCAATTCCAAATGATGTTCTGGCTTAGGATAAAGGAATTGGCCTAAGAACAATGCATCATGACCGAGATCCAAGAGATCTAGTGTTCAATACAATACAGGGGCTTAACTCTGTTAACTATCAAAAGAGAGCATCAAATCTCACATTTTAATTCTTCACGAGTTTGTCGGACCCCCTAAGCCAAAACCTATACACGGGACTCGCATTAATCGAACCCTTAACACAATCTTCGTTTCTATATCATGTTTTGCCTTATCACTACATCCTGGCAAACCTCAATGGAAGTTCTATCTGGACTGAAGCCTACCAAGTCTTTCAAGAGTTAGATCGCAGGTTGTTTGTGGAGGAATACCTTGTTGGAAATATGTCAGAAAACATAAAAATAACAACTTTTTGAGGCGTACAAACATTGATCTTAAGGATAATTCCACTTCTCGAAGTATGAAACTGGATGCAACAAATTTTACTCTTTAATCTACACTAAATAATAGAGGAAAAAGGAACAAGAAAATTATGTGTGAAGCCTGGGAAAGGAAGAAACGCAATGGAAGGGAAAAGAGGCAATTTTTGTTGATATTTTTTTTTTGGTCGAATAATTTTTGTTGATGAGTTGTGTGTATTTGGAGGGAAATTATTAAAGAAGTCTTAAACTTATGGCACTTGTGTGGATGACAACTATTTTACATGACACAACCGACTCTTGCATGGGCAAATTTTCCAAATTTTTAATATTTTTTTTTTTTTTTTTTTTTTTTTTGTCATTGTGGCTAGCGAGGGCAACTTGCCATATCTAGGTGAGGCAGTCGATGAGGGCCAACCCTCGCTAGCCACAATGAAAAAAATAACATAAAAATAATTTATAAAAATTTCAAAAAATGATTGTAAAAATTATTCACGTTAAGACCGACCATGTCATATAAAATATCCAGCATCTATGTTCGCGATTTACAATCAAACTTAACCGGAAGGACTGCATTGACAAATCGTCAAGTTTAGGATTGAATTTCCATATATTTTGAATGGTAGTTTAGAGGTTCTATTTGCAAATAAATGAAACAAAGTGCCATTTTTTGTTCATCAATTATTACATTGACTTGAAAACTGTTACAAAATCACGACTATCAAGGCTATCATAACTTTTATCATAATCGTTACAAAATAATGGCATTCAAATATTTTAGAAGTGTTGATATATCCAATATACCTATCATGATTTAGCTATTTGAGAAAGATTAATACCGTTTTGACACATATTATTACAAACTTAACATAGATGCTTTGTCAATTAATGCACGTATAATCACAAGGCTGCTGAAAATTGATAGTGCAAGATGATAGCCAGAGAATAAAAACATCATCATTCTTCTATTCATGCACTCTCCTTGATAAGTATGGCATTGGTGAATTGCATTACGGAAGTGATATATGAAAAAAAAAATGTTTTATGAGAGGTCAGGAATGGAGGCACGTAGTTTGAGCAACATCCATGAAGAACTAATGCTTTAACTTTACCTTGACAGGCAAACAGACAAGGCAAATGTATATGCGAAACCATCATCATCACACTAGTTTATTGAGAACTTGCACTATGATACGAGTCAAGGAAAACGGAAATAGAATTTGTGATAGGTATTAATTAAAATAAAATATAAGTGCATTGTAAATCCTAAAACTTATCAACAAAGTGCAATATAATCTTACAATTTTTAAAAAATGCAATTAAGTTCTAAAACTTGTCAAATCAGTCAAATAAAATCCTTCCATGATGGCACTTTATGAAAGTTTTAGAACTCAATTGTACGTTCGTGATAAATTTTAGGACTTGACTATACTTTTTAAAAGTTTAAGGACTTGATTGCATTTTCGTGAAGGACTTAATCGTACTTTTTGAAAGTTTTAAGACTTAATTGCACTTTTATGATGAGTTTTAATACTTCTCGTGCACCTTACCCCTTAAAACAAAGTACATGTTAAAGTAGATTTACACTTGCTGCTCCTTGTATATGAGCCACATAATCACTTATTTTAGTCCTAATGTCCTCATGTGTCTCTTCACCCCTTCTCAATGCTGAAAAAAATCAAGGGAAAGAAAAGGGCTAATTAATATATCATCAAAACTTCTTGAGTCAACTTCTGCATGACTGATGATGTGATAATGTTATTGCTTTAGGCATTGTAAACATTGAGTTTTAAATGCCAAAAGATATAAATGATATTATCATACCTCGCAAAAAGAAATTTGTTTCACATGCACTTGTGTATGGAATGGGGAATTCCATCAACTTGGTTGAAACACTCTGATAATTGTAGATGGAAAAACTCATGGAGCAAAAGAATTGTCATATGATAATGCGAAACCACATAAGACTTTAGTGCCTTCACAAAAACAATGACCACAAGATGAGTGGTTCAGTGTTATCAACACGGGAGGGTTAAACTAAGCATTCACGTCAAGTTGAATCAAAGTGGAAGACTAAAGTACTAAGAATATAACACTTTGGTTAGTTAGTCTATTCTAACCGTTGACTAGCATGAATCAAACAGACTTTGGGTGTTGATTGTTGAACGGTTTGGTCAAACTGATCTAACGGTTCCGAGGCACTTTTCTAATTGATTTAGTCATTTCTAAACCAATTCCTAAGGTATTTTGACGTGCTGAACCTATTTTTGGCCTTATTATCTACATTATTGCTCTCTAGATATTGGTTTTCTCACATTTCTTTTCCCATCCAATGTGCCGAAACTGCTAAAGTGCATATTATGAATACATTAGAAGTTTCAATGCCTAATTTCAATAGATTATGACCTAAGCACTTACGGGAATGGATAGTCAACCCCAAAACCATAATCTACATGCAAGTTTATCCGACAGTGCTGCAACCATAAAGGCTTCTCCAATGATTATCTATTACTCTTTCATTAGAGAATCTTTATTCTGTTCTTCAAGAATTTGGTACTTCTAGCTCCTGTGTTGTTTTTGTTATGTCCATTGCTTTAGGTAATTCTGATTTGTGGTTTTTTGACTGTCTTTTGCAAACATATGACTTCAAATTCTCATTTGTTTCAATCAAAATCATTTACTTCTCATGCCCTTACTATAAACACAGTCGATAATATGTCCCACCATTAGTCAATAGTTTTATATATCTCATTATTACTCAACCTGACATTGGGAAAAGAATACCTAAAGTGTCAAAACTTGGCATGAATGGACATTTAAGTACCAAAAGTTATGAAAGTAACACTTATGTGCCAAAATTGGAGTAAAATTGATCAATTAAGTGCCGATGACAAGAAAATCCGACCAAAATGCTAACGTAACGATTTTTCGACGAGCCAAGTGCAAAACAATGTCATTTTGCATACTGACGTGGCTAAACAAGTGCAAAAACGACGTCGTATTACTTCTAACGTGGATAGATAATTAATATAAATATTAATTAAATCAAATTAAAATCAAATTAAAATATTAAAAAAAACAAAACAAAACAAAGGAAGATGGAGGTGGTAGGTGGCGAGGGCTTAGCCTCCGCTAATGCCTCCCCACCGTCACCAAGAAGGGCCGACGACAGTGGGAGAAGGGTCGGCCGAGGTCATTACCTTGCGAGCCCTCGCCCAATTCTAGGGCGAGGGTCGCAACCCTTCGCCAAATCCAACGAGGATCACCGACCCTCGCCTAGCTGGCCGGCCGACCCTTCCCCCACCATCATCGGCCCTTCTCGGCGATGGTGGGGAGGCGATAGTGAGGACTGAGCCCTCAATGCCTACAACCTCTATCTTCCTCTTTTAAAATAAAATAAAATAAAATAAAATATTAATATAATTATAAATATTTTAATTTAATTAATATTTATATTGAAATTCAAAAAAAAAAAAAAAAAACAAAACAAAACGACGTGATTTTAGTGAGTTGTTGCTAACTCAACTCTACGGCATGCCATGTAAGCAAGTTATATTATTAAAAAATTATCACATAAGATTTCCGGTCACTTTCGCCCGACTTGGCACTCAAGTATTTTAAAAAAAAGTTACACAAAGTGTTACTTTCATAACTTTTGATACTTAAATGTCCCTTCATACCAAGTTTTAACACTCAAGTGTCCTTCTTTCACTTGACGTTGCTTATTCTACTCATATTATTAGTTGGTACATGTCATGACTATGCTCTGTACCACTCATTTTGTCACAATCCTTTGAATTCCTCGCTACGTCAAGTGTATGTTATTTCATAACCCTCACTACTCTTCTCATTCTATTTTGGTGTTAACAGCTTATTCTGATGCTAATTGGGTCAACGACCCTAATGATAACTGCTGCACTACTAGCTACCTTTCCTTTTTGGGCACTTCGCTTATCTCAAGGTGTAGTAAAAAGCAAACCATTATTGCTCGAGTGGACTTCTTTTTTCCAAACTCAAGTTGAGCCATTTTAAAACAATTTTGAGTTTGAGAGGGAATATTAACAATATATTAAGGAAATTTTATATATTGAGGAGATTTTGTAAGTGATATTTTACTACTTTAAACAGTATCCTATAAAGCCTATAAATAGGCTTATGTACTTGTCATTTGATGATGTACATCTATTATCATAATCCTCAACTGTATATAATGAGTTTTGAATGCCAAGAAATAAATGATATGATGATCCCATGAAAAAAGAAACACGCCTATAAATAGACATATGTACTAGTCATTTGATGATGTAGATAATATTATATTTTTCTATTATCATAATTCTCAGTTGTAAATATTGAGTTTTGAATGCCAGGAAATATAAACGATATGGTCATACCTTGCAAAAAGAGGGGTGTTTCCCATGCACCCACATATGGGATGTGGAATTCCATTAACTTCACTTGACTGAAACAACTCCAATTACTCAAAAATTCAAAAACCATGGAGGAATCTGCATTACGAGGCCCTGTTTTCTATAAAATATTTTAGTTTTCCGTTTAAATTAAAATCAAAAGTGCACCCCAAAATTGGTGTTCCGTCAGAACTGAACATTGTACTCCAGGATCTGGATTGAAGAACTAGACTGGAAAATTGTGTTGACAGGTCGCGGAATCAGAATGGTCAATAACGTTGGTTCGTGAAGAAGATTTTTGGGCAAAGGCGGAGAACCTGGAGGCATACAAAGAAGAAGGTTAGCATGAATGTACCTCATGCGGTGAAAGTTAGTATTACACCTCAATAACCCAAAATGTTGCAATAGCATGACATTCCACTTTAATCTTTTAACTAGTTCTGAAGTTTGTTAAAAGGCTTTCACTCAGTATTAATCTAGTTAAATGGCCACAAACATACGTCAAGTAATTCTTTTGAGTTGTTCCCGACGGTATCTGAAATCCCATCTGTCTTTCCGTTGGCATGCTAAATGAATATACTTTTCCAATAATATTAGCATGATGTGAACCACTTTCACATCACATTTGCTACAGATTTTTTAAAACTTGCATTGTCTATTGCGTCAAATCCCTGATAGCTTAAAGTCTTAGAAGTATCACCTGGTAGTAGACATAAGTTAGGCAGAAGCATTCGAAATTAATAGAGATTAGGAATTGTTTCCAGTCATTATTACAAGTATCAACCGGTTTGATATGTATCTTCCTTGTTTTATTTGTACAGACGTCTTGAAACATGCCTTGCCCCATATATGACTATGTAGACTCCTGGTTCTTCAATTTCATGCTCCGAAGCTGCCATAATTTTTACTTTTTTCCCTTTTTTCAGGCGATTTTAGTAATCTTCGAGAGACATTTTTACTAGGAGCATAATACACCACAGATCGTGAACGAACTTTCACCAGGACAAAGCGCAAAAGGAAAGTATGAGATCTTTGGGATTCAGCATATTCGAGCTGCTAGAGCCAGAGGAGAGGAGTAGTCACGACCAAGCTAAATCTCTATAAATCTCGTCCGCAATTATTGACTCCGTAAACTCATTGAACGTCTTTACTTATATTGCTAGTTCTTTCCACGCGTGGAGACAATATTTTATGGGGGTTGGTTCTACAAGATCAGTTCATGTATTCTTGAAAAACCAATTCGCCCCTGCCCCGTTGCTTGTTTGGACCTAATACATTATAGTAGTTACAATCTCAAAGTAGCATGAAGCATTTTTAAACAGTGAAGACTCGAGTGAACCATGACCAACGAGCCTAGATGGATTTCCCTACGGTCACATTAAGCCATTTATGAAACAGAAATCAGTATCACAATTAGCGTGGGATCGGCGACGCGATTTATAGCTTGTGGATTGAATGATGAACAGATTAAACCGCTCTCGATTCTTCGATAATCCCCCTTTCCATCTAAATCGTTTCCAATTCGGACAAAGCCAATGCGTTACATCCTCCATTGGCCTGAGGTAAAGGTGACATGAAAAGCTTTGTGAGAGAGGGGCAACCGAGGTGGATTCCATACATAACGGAATTTCGACAGCAGTTAAAGCTAAAAAAAAACAGACCCTTGAAGAATGGGGAGAGAGGGAGAGGGGGGGAGGGAGGGAGGGAGAGAGAAAGAGAGAGTCGTGTTACTCGTTTGCATAACATATTTTCGAGAGAAAGATGATCCCATCCTTTTCATTTGGTTAGCCATAAAGAAAAAATCCCACTTTCTGAAGCGTTCCCCGCTTTGCTTTCACCTTATCCTTCCCTTTTCTTTCGGGTTCATCAGATTCACGTCATCCCATCCAGAATTGCTGACTAACCAAGGCTAAAATCGATCTTGTCCTTCCCAGTTACTCTAATTCTGCCTGAGAAAAGATTAGTCCAAGCGAAGCAGGTTCCCTAGCATCAGGGATGGATTCCCACCTTATCGACATCACATACAGAAGGTGACTCCACTTGGTGAAAGCGGTGTGAAAAATGAAAACCCGAATAGGGTGCTCATGATGATTCCATCCCCATGGATTCAAACCAAACCAATACACAATCCCTAACACAATAATTTAAGACTGAAAAAAGGGTAGGACAAAATAGCAGATTCATATTGAGGGGAATGCAATTTGAGAGTGCCTTTTGGAGCAAAAAAAAAAAACAAAAGAGCACGTGTTGCGCATCGACTCGGCTCGCTTGCACGCCCTTACAATCTGATTGGGGAGGCCATAGCAGTGCAACAAAGTCGAGTCAATCCTCTCTTTCTCATACCCTCTTCTTTTCTTCTTTTCCTCTTCTTGGCGAGGCCATTGCCGTGGAAGTGAAAGAAAGCATTTCTACTTTCTTGATGTGCGGGAGAACTTCTACAGTAGGCTATTTTCTAAAGGTGTATGCATATTCTATGAGAAAAGTGTAAGAAAAGTCCTAAACGTATTGCATTGGTGACAACTTAGTCCTAAACCTTTTAATGATGCCAATTTAATCCTAAACATTTTGAACTAGTACCAATAAACTTTTTAACTTTGTACCAATTCAATTCTTCTTACGAATTTTGACAGGATATTGCTAACATGGATGCTAGCCGACTTACATGACACCACCGGCGCCAACATAGATAAGTTTTAATAACATTTTAATAATTTTATATTATATTATATATATATATATATATATATGATTTTTTTCCTTTTTTTTTTTTTAACTAGGGCTCCCCTCGTTGGACGTCACTCGGGCGAGGCGAAGGCGAAGCCCAGAGAGGTTGCCTTGGCCTAGATGAGGGTCGGCCTTGCTAGATCTGGCCTGGAAGGGCGACCCTTGCTTGAGCGAGGGCAAGCCATGGCGAGGCGAGATCATCACTTAAAGAAGAAGAATGGAAGTGGAGGAAAAATAAAATAAAAAAAAATCAAAGAAAATAAAAAAAATCAAAAAATTATTAAAAAATTGTTCATGTCAGACCAACGGTGCCACATTAGCCTGTCAACATCCACATCAGCAATATCTAGCCAAAATTAACCAAAATGACTGAATTGGCACAAAGTCAAAAGCTTTAGGAGTAAACTGACACCATCAAAAAGGTTTAGAATTAAATTGGTACCAATGCATTAGGTTTAAGACTTTTCTAACACTTTTCCCCATATTCTACTGAAATTCTAGAGTAGGTTACATCACTGTTGAGTTGACTTGGAAATGATGTACAAAGGCGCCAGAATTTGAAGACTCCAAGGAGTTCTTCTCCGTGCGTGTTGGGCCAAACCTAGTGTGTGGGGGAAGGGTTTGAACCATCCGGCAATGAATGACAATTGAGACATTTGGGGACGGTTCGATGAAGACTTTTTTTGAAGGACCTGCTCAATCAAGATTTATAGATCGTACCTACGACGGGTAATCCCACATACAAACAGTTCCTGCATACAAACTTGATAGGATCTTGCATCAACAGCAATTAGAGTTTAGCAAATATGCGTTGTTATATTTTACATGAAAGTTGAAACGAGTCATGCCGACCATGGTTCTGTTGGATGCAGGTCTACGAACTTCAAAGCAAATTTGCTCTGGCACGGATACAGTTAAATTGAAGCAATCGCTATGAAATCGCATGTTGAAAAGACAATGTAAATTCACCGGTAACCAGAAACGAACCTTAACTTCCGATCTGAGCGGCTGTTGAACAAATTAACAAACAAAACAATAATCAGTCACGAATCAAAACCCGAAAAATAGAATACACATGCAATCCTTCCTCTTCAGCTCATTGTCAACTAAAACTATACAAATCAAAGGATTAGCGAACTCCATTTACTTCATAAGAAAAAAAATAAAATTCTAACTTAATTCCAGCAATTAAATAGAATATAATCTATTGAATACCACAAACCCAAAACCTCGGCCTTTCTTCACATTCCACATCTCAAGGAGGTTCGAAGATTAAAAGCCAATGTTTAAAGTCATTACAGCTACCTCTTTCAAAGTTCGAATCCATCTCTTTCAGTTTCTCGGCCCAAAAGAAGAAAAAGCAAACAAAACAATAATCCGGAGGCTAGCATTTTCGAGCTCAAATCAATAAAAACGAAGTCTAGCAAGCTAGACGCGAGGCGAGACATAGGGAATGTGGAATTCCATCAACTTCACTTTGTTGAAACACTCCAATAACTAATAAATTCAAATATTATTGGAGTAACAGAAACGTCATATGACAATGTGAAGTCGGATAAGACTTCAGTGCCTTCACAAGAACAAGGATGACGAGACCAGTGGCTCCGTGTTATCAACGCGGGCTAGACTCACTATTACATGAAGTTGATTTAAAGTGGAAGACCAAAATAATATATATTTTCAATTCATGTATAAATGGGAATGCACCCCAAAATTCAAGTACGACGGCTATGACCCACGACCACGAGGGATAAGCAAATTATATAACGACAACGCAATTTCAGTACTTGTCCATCATCCCCTCGCCTACCCAGCAAAAACAAAGCCCAAGTGGAGTGTTGCACAATTTAATCATCATGAAACCAATGCCATTTGGCCTCTTGGTGGCTTTCCTTGCAATAACTCCCCTGCACTTTGCTTCCTCCAAGACATTGGCTTCAACGAGGCCAACGAAGTGCCATGAGCAAGAGCGGTTTGCCTTGTTAGAATTTAAGCAATCTTTCTTCCATCCAGAGTTGTATTTCTGCAGGTTTCAGGCCAAGGCATTGAAGCTAAAATTGTGGAAGCTGGAAGACGAGGATTGTTGTTATTGGGAAGGCGTGGGGTGTGATGAAGGGACAGGCTACGTGACTAGCCTCAACCTCGCCAAAACTTGTCTTTATGGTTCTATCAACTCGAACACCAGCCTCTTCCGCCTCATACACTTGCAAAGTCTCAACCTTGCCTACAATGACTTCAAAAACTCTCATATACCATCTGCAATAGGTGATCTTGTGGAGTTGACGAGCCTGAACCTCTATTTGACCAATTTCGAAGGTCAAATCCCGTCACAACTCCTAAATTTGACTAACTTGTCCTCCCTCATTCTCTCTTGGAACTTTGGATTAAGGCTGACGAATCTCGACATGGATACCATGGTTCAGAGGTTGACCAAATTGGAACACCTTGATCTTAGCTGGTTGAATGTGCAGGCTCCGTTTCTTGAAGCTACTCTGTTTCTTGAAGCTACTCCGTTTCTTGAAGCTATTGCAAATTTATCTTCGTTGACGTCACTTGTACTCGAACATTGCAACTTGCGAGGGACAATCCCAACAGCCATCTTTGAGCTGCCGAGGCTACAACTTCTTAATTTGTGTTTCAATTCAGAGCTGTCAGGTAATTTGCCAGAGTTTCCCTTACACAGTCCCATTAAGTCCTTGTCTCTTTGTCAGACCAATTTTTCGGGTCCACTACCAGCTTCATTGGGAAACTTGACTTTCCTCAGCGAGCTTGACATCAGTACCTCCAACTTATCAGGGAACATTCCATCTTCTATTAGGAAGCTCGTCCAACTCTCCTCTTTGGATCTTAGCATGAATCAACTCTCTGGGGAAATTCCAGTTGAGATCACTTGCCTCACCCAATTAACTTATATCGACCTATCACTTAACAGATTAACTGGTCCAATTCCTGAAGACATCTCTAACCTTGAGAATCTTACTAGCCTGTTCTTGCAATCAAACAACTTGAATGGCACTTTGCGACTAGATGTGGTACTTAGACTTCAACATCTAACGACATTGTTGCTCTCATTCAATGAATTCTCGTCTATTATTGAACCCGACATGAACACTAGCCTTCCAAATCTGTCCGCTCTCGGCTTGGCTTCTAACAACTTGAGTAAGCTCCCCATGTTCATGTGTAACCAAAGTAGGTTGCAATGGTTGGACCTATCCCAAAATAGCATTTATGGGCTGACACCTCTGCAGTACTTAAATGTGAGTATGGCAGATTTACATGTTTTGAATCTTTCAAGAAACTTAATTACCAATTTCCCTGCTTTCAAATGGCCAAATCTTGAGACATTGGACCTCACGTACAATTATATACAAGGTTTTCTTCCTAGTCCCCCAGAGTACATTAGTATCTATCTTGTCTCAAATAACAAACTATCTGGAGAAATATCTCCAGAGATGTGCCAGCTAAGCAATATTGACATACTTGATTTGTCCAAGAACAATTTGACTGGTGTTATTCCTCCATGTTTGAGCAATTTGAGCAAGAGCCTTTCTGTCTTGAGTTTGCATGGGAATGATTTATATGGAAGATTTCCTCAAGAGCAAAATGATATGTGTACATTGGAGATGATAGATGTGAGTGATAACCAATTACAAGGGCCACTGCCTAGGGGATTAGCTAATTGTAGTCAACTGGGATTTCTCAATTTCGGAAATAATCAGATCGTCGATACCTTTCCTTCATGGATGGGTTTGCTTTTTGATTTGAAGGTGCTCATTTTGCATTCCAATAGATTTCATGGAGCCATAGGGAAGCCTGAAGTTGGTGACCAGTTTCATGAACTACGAATTGTTGATCTATCCATGAACAACTTCTCAAGTAGCCTTCCATATGAATACTTTAATATCTGGAGTGCCATGAAAGTCCACGGTTCATATGATGAATACTACTATGGATTTTCTGAGCGCACTTACTACGCATCCCTCCTACATGGGGAGAAGGATCCGAGAGATGATCCATGGATAAGGCTTCACTACTTAGCTGAGGCCACTTACTTCACTTTCCTCCGACATGAGAAGAAGGATACGAGAGATGATCATTGGGTAAAGTATCGCTACTCAATGACAATAATCAACAAAGGCATTGCGATGGAGTACGACAAAATATTGAAATACCTGAATGTAATTGATCTTTCCAGCAACAATTTTATTGGGGAAATCCCGAATTCTGTTGGAAGTTTAACTGAACTTCATCTGCTCAACATCTCCAACAATTATCTTACTGGCCCCATCCCTTCGTCCCTGGCGAATTTGATCCAACTAGAATCTCTCGACCTTTCAAACAATAAGCTCTCGGGAATGATTCCTCCAGCACTAACCCACCTCATTTTCCTTGCTTTCTTCAATGTGTCAAACAACCATCTTTCTGGGCCCATACCTCAAGCTAACCAGTTCACTACATTCGAGAATAACTCTTATGGAGGGAACTTCGGACTGTGCGGAGGTCCTTTAACAAAGAAATGCAGAAATCCCATTGAAACGCCCTTGGCACCGCCATCTAGTGCATTCGCTGAAGAGGACTCGGGGACGTGGTTCGAAGAACTTGACTGGAAAATTGTCTTGATAGGTTTTGGAGGTGGGCTGGTCATCGGCGTGGTTATGGGGCTGACCACGACTTCCAGAATTGAGCGATGGTTCCTGAGGTTCTATGGAGGAAGGCGAGGAAGACGGATGCATCAAATAAGGTTTGCGTGATTTACTATCTGTTGTGAAAGTTCAATGAGTGGATTGCTCATTGCTAGGTGCGCATCGTGGCATACATTTTCGGTGTGTTATGTGCTTCGCAATAGCATCCAAATATCTACCATCTACATATGAGATTTCGAATCAAGTGTCTCCAATTTCATCAAGCAAACTATATATGTGTGATCATTGCCATGAAATTGACTCAATGTGCTCTTTTGATAGCTATGAATATAATTTCTCGTGTCAGCCAAAAAAGGTTCTCAGCTTCATTCATTTCTGATAAACCGTCATGCAGAAGTTTCCTTCCCCTCATTTCTTCAATCTCGATCAAACAAGGTAATGAGTCATGGCCTCCATGTTTTGGACGAATCGGCACTACGAGGCCCTGTTTGTTATAAATTTTTTTTAGTTTTCCATTTAAAACGCACACCAAAATTAGTGTTTGGTCAGAACTGAACATGGTACTCCAGGATCTGGATCGAAGAACTAGACTGGAAAATTGTGTCGACAGGTCATGTCATCGGACTGGTTATGGGACACAAAACAACCACGAGAGTTCGACATTGGTTCCTGAAGAAGATTTAATGACAAAGAAGGCGGTTTGTATGAATTCACATCACGTTGTGAAGGTTAGTATTACACCTCAACAAGTCAAAATTTTGCAATAGCATGGCATTCCACTTTAATCTTTTGACAGGTGACGAAGTTTGTGAAAAGGCTTTCATCTCAGTATTAATCTGGCTAAAAGGCCTCAAACATATGCGGAGCAACCCTTGAGTTGCTCCTGACGCAATCCTAATCCCATCCGTGCTTTCGTTCCCAAGCAAAATGAATCTTCTTTTTCAATAATATTAGCATGATGTGAACCAACTTTCACATCCCATGTGCTACAGATCTGTTGAAATTTGTGTTAGGAAATAGGATATAGATCACCCGGTTGTTATAGACTCCAGGTTCGTCGGTTTCATGTTCCAAATCTGCCATTATTTTCTTTTTTTCTTTTTTCGGGCAATTTTAGTCATCTTCGAGAGAGATTTATCACATAAATAGCACATTAGACCTCAGGTCGTTAAACGAACTTTCACTAGGACACACCTCAAAAGGAATGTATGAGATCTTTGGGTTACGCTGGAAAATCCTGCCACTGGCAGGACGCAAAGAGTATACACGTAAACTAATACAAAGCGACACTTTCTTCCTTTGACAGAAGAACGGTATGCACTCTTATTTGAACTTCAAATAGAAAGTAATAATTGTAGAGGTCAGCATCTGTTTTATTGGAAATAGCATAAGGCGCCACACTATCAGCACACAATCTCGACCACGGCTATTCCCTCATCGCAGGCGACCGCAACCCTGCAGAGCGAAAGCCACAGAAAAGTGAGACAATGGATATGGAAGATTTCATCTTTGTACTGAAACCGCAGAGCCTACATGTATCTCTTTATAGTGGCAATGGAAAACCTCGGACTATCAGAATAGCTTATTATTGTCAATGCATGGATATAGTGAGGAAATGAAGCATTTAGAGCAGGTATGAATGTTACCGGCGCGATCCTTTCTGATATGCGATATCCCAAATCCTTCCATGACCGAATTTCACTACGTGCTTAAGCCTGTATGTGACATAATGGCAGAGTCATTCGCAAAACAACAAAGAGTCCAGGTAAATAAATGGTCCTATCCTATCGTAAATTTTGGAAAATCTGGAAAAGAGAGAGGTGGTATTTTCATTCAACTCTGCTGTAATTGAAGCTGCATTCTAGAGCATGCTACAACAATACAAACTCCCACAATGCATACCCGAAGCCATTTGCATCCCACATACGAAGAGTCTCGTCCTCTGAACCGGTAATTACTATGGGCAGCTCAGGATGCGCGCATACAGCGGTAACATTGTGCTCATGTCCCTTGAGTGTTTGTATACAGCTTCTTCCTTTATCATCCCAAACCTGTACTTGTTATTTAATAAATCATATATCAATTGATCTCTTTCTAATAATGCACCGATATATTAAATTAAGAACGACAAAGTTTGCGAACCTTAGCAGTGTAATCATCAGAGCCACTAAGTAAATAGAGCACATCATCCCTAGAGAAGTAATCAACAAAGTTCAGTCCCTTCTCATGCCCATCCAAAGTAACCTTAGGCGCGGAAGAGTGAACATTCCAAATCTGCAACAGATGGGAATCGTATCAGGAGTATAAATAGCATGTTTGGAAATGGAAATATGTTTTCTGTGAAGAGCGAGACCTACGAAGAGAGTACCTTTATAGTTCCATCGAGTGATGCACTTGCAAAAGCATTGGGATCTCGAGGATCAAACGCTACTCGCATCACATAATGTGAATGTCCTTCGAATGTTTGAGTACACATCCAGTCCTTCTCCCAGTCCCAGAGCTTTATAACAGAGTCGTCCGATGCTGATAGCACATAGGGAAGTGTAGGGTGGACGCACAAGCATCTGATATAATCTTTATGCGCTTGGAACTCTTTGATCTTCTCCATCGTGCCATAGTCGTACACACGAATAAAGGCATCGTCCGATCCAACAATTACCCAGCCCTTGCTCGGGATAAATTTGGCAGACCTCACTGCAAATATCATCAGCATTGTAGATTAGGATGGATAATTCTCTGGTTTGGCATCACGAAATTTCAAAGAAATATGAGTACATATCAATTTAATCAGGTGTGTTCTGATATTTACCTGGGGACCGGGCCACCTTGAATGTTTTCTCAGTAGTCTGAAACACCAAACGATGTCGGTGTCAATTAGTAACATAAGATCAAGATAATTTCTTCTTGTCATCGACACATTCAGTAATGATGAATACATTGGAGATTTCTTTGTACCGTGAACTGCGAAAGCAGAGAAGGCTATTGTTTACCTGGGATTGGTAGTTCCAAATGTAGACGGTTCCCGAATGCAAGCTTACAAGAATCCTGCATGACATCAAGCATCATTCTGGTAAGACACTAATAATTAAGCTTGGTTAAGTGAACATAGACATTAGACAAATGATTGAGCTTCATTTGGAACCATACTAGAGCAATGAAAGATATCGACAAAAGAAGCATAAGCAAAATCTCATTACCATGGTTGTGTTGGATGGAACTCAACAGATTTAGCTCGTTCCGATCTATGAACGATCTCATTCTGGTGCAAAAGTGACATTAAGTAGTTTCTCAAACAGTAAAGTGCTTATACCTAATGTCGATGAATATGCTCATGTAATGTAATAAAGTTAAACAAATCAGCAAATGCAGAAAGGGAAATGAAAAGGAGAACTGAGGAACAAGGCTTGTGTACCTCAAACTTGAACTCGGTAGACTGATGCATGCCAATTGAACAGAAGCCAAATCAGTACAATGAAAACTCCATATACAAAATATGGCGTAAAACAAAATTGTGTCTCGAGAGATGAAGTATATGAAAACCCGAGAGTATTAAGCATGTTTTGATTTGAGTTGCTTTTCTGAGTAAATTGAGATGGAAAAAAGAAAAAGAAAAAAGACAGCCGTAAATAACTCACCATTTTCTTGTGTGATGATCGAAATGGATATATCTCCAGAAGTTGCTGCAATCTTGGACATAAATTAATGTGTGTTAGGACATCTTTATATGCAAGGGTTGCTTGTCGATGAAGGATGTTCATGCAATTTTACTCTCTCTCCAGCCAAGAAAATTCTTCTGCATGCTGTTGTCATCCCATGCCTTTGAAGCCGTCCATTCGGCACACGTGTCGAAATAGACGGTGTGATCGTAGTCCAATGATTGATAACCTTGGGAATTACGTGAGCGCGTACACTCTATTCTGTTCTGCTCTCGCCCTTGCCAAGATTACTCCTCTCTCCTATGCTGTCATCCGCGACTCCTCAGCCGTCCACTCTGCTGTCGTGTCACAATACACGGTGGAGATCAAAGTCTAAAGGCTGTTCGGTCAAAATGAATTACGTCAACGTAGTCTATCGATAAGAAGATTCAGAGGGCTGGTCAAAGTCAAATTTGGAGGGTTAAATTCTCGTTGTGGATCAATATGATCGGCATCGTTGATTACATAATTCTCACAGTGAGGTCCGCTCAATAATCAATCCGGATGAATTTGATCTACGCAATCTTTAGACTACCCGGCATTCTCTTTCTATATTTCCCATGTCATCATGTGTTCAGATGAGTAGATTACGGAGAACATTTTGTAAGTTCAAGATTCAGATTAGGCCAAATACGTTTCCCATATAGGCGCCAATAGGATGAATTGAGTCATCCCTTGCAACTAATTTTTGACGAAATCATCTACGATTACCCAAAGTATTTCTCTCAATGATTAAGCTCTCGAAGAACAAAGAGCGTGCCAAGAGGCTTGCAGCCCGGCTGGCTTGGTGTGGAGCCTAAGAGTACTAGGTCCAGAGTTCGATCCCCGTGAGTACAACATATACATGTACATAAAAGAGAAAAGTAAGACTAAAAAAGCTAAGGAACAATGAGCATGACTATGGTAACAATAAGGTCATTCTTAGAAATGACGGTGGATTTTGGACCACAAATTCTCTTTGGCAAGTAACTTGCAACCCGTAAATCAAAAGAAAAAAAAGAGAGTAGAAGAGTAATGTGAAACAGTTGTTTTTTCTACTGTATTTTATCATAAGACAATGACTAGGACATGACAAAATAAGTTTTCCCAAAAAAATGATGTCGGATACAATCCATGCAAAATAAAAATAAAAATGAAAAATTACCTCGTAGCATCAAAAATAAAATGAAACTAAGAGAGGGAATTGTGGTGGCTAACTACAGCGAGCTACTTAGACCAAAAGAAAATAAAGAAAGAAATTAATAAATAAATAAATAAATCAATGCGAGCTACGGCCATCACCACAGTTAGCCCCATGGGATGGTTGCCACAGACAAGGGACCATCGTGGCGATAATCCCATTTGTCTTAAATGATTAAGAAGAAGTTTAGTTACCAAGTTGCACTCTAACAAAAAATTTACATATTGTTATGTCATTATTCTAAAAAGAGTCATATACTTTTTATTTCAATAATTAAAAAAATCTATAATTATCTCTATACATGTATACATTGCATATATTTTGATCAAGATATTGCCAATTATGATTGCAGGCATATATATATATATAGTTGAGAATATTGCGATAAGAAGCAATCGTGGCAAAGAAAAATAAGTAAATAGGAAACGAAACCGTTTAAGTGATTCAAACCAATTTCCCTTGAAAAATGAGAGGTGCAAGAGGACCGTCACCATCCTAAAAAGCGGCAGCCCCATCGGCATCACATTTCTCAATCCCAAATAGCATCTCGGCTTAGGATAAAGGAATCGGCCTAAGGACGGGGGTATCGTGACCGAGATCCAAGAGATATTGGGTTGGATAGAAGACACAGGCTGAGCTCTATTGACGATCAGAAAAGAGCATCAAAGATCACATGTGGGTTCTTCACGAGCCCAAACCTATAAACGGGACTCTGCTGCACTGATCCAACTCTTAGCCCAATCTTCATTTCTATATCATCTCCAGCGTTCTTACTACATCATGGCAAAAAAAAAAAAAAAAAAATTGTAAATTAGCATAACACCCTTGAATGGGAAGTTCTAGCTGGACTGAATCTTAACCTGTCCTTGAGATGATAGATGACATATAATTTGTGAAGGAATAGCCTGTTAGGAATGTGCTGGAAAAGATGAAGATATGATCAATTGTCTTAAGTATGCAAGTACTGTTTTTGAGAATAATTTCGCCCTTCGAAATATAAAACTTGGTGCAATGGGTCTTGCTCTTTGATCTACACTAAATAACAGAGAGAACAGGAACAATAAAAATTTATATAAAATCTAGGAAATGGAAGGGAAAAGAGAGAATTTTTGTTGATGAGTAGTGTGTATTTTGGGGGCAATTTACTAAAAAAATCATAAATTTGTAAATATTCAATCCTAAACATAATTTGCCAATATAATCCTTCTCGGCCAATTTTGGCCTTAAATTGCTAATGTGAACATTGGCTGTGTTACGTAGCACGGTTGACGCTGATGTAAGCAAATTTTGCAATTTTAAAAAAAAAAAATGTCATTGTGACTCTCTCCACATCTAGGCAAGGCGGCCAGCGAGGGTCCTAACCCTCGCTGACCACAATTAAAAAAAAATAAAGAAAAACAAAGAAAAAATATATTATAAAAAAAATTCAAAAAAAATTCAAGAAAATTTTTTTTAAAAATGCAAAAATTACTCACGTTAACACCGACTATCCTATGTAACACTACAGAAGTCTGCGTCAGTGATTTTCGACCAAATTAAAATATTTATGATTGAATTGGTATTGGTAAAATAAAGTTCGTGACATGAAAATTGGTGTTCAATCAGAACTGAACATTGCACTCAAGGATCTAGATCGAAGAACTAGACTGGAAAATTGTGTCGATGGGTCGCAGAATCGTACTGGTCATTGGAGTGGTTATGGGACACAACACAACCACAAGAGTTCAACAACATTGGTTCGTGAAGAAGCTTTTTGGGCGAAGGTAGAGAACCGGGAGGCATACCAAGAAGAAGGTTAGCATGAATTTACATCATGTTGTGAAGGCTAGCATTACGCCTCAATAACTCAAAATGTTGCAATAACGTGGCATTCCTCTTTAACCTTTTGACTGGGTATGAAGTTTGTTAAAAGGCTTTCATCTCAGTTAATCAAGCATAAATGGCCTCAAACATGTCAGGTAACTCTTTTGAGATGCTTCCAATGCTATCTGAAATCCCATCCATGCTTTTATTTGTGAGCGAAATGAACCAACTTTTTCAATAATATTAGCATGATGGGAACCAACTTTCACAATCTCGCAATCTCGTGTGCTACAGATTTGTTAAAGCTTGTGTTACAAAATACAATATAGATCGAGTCAAATCCATGATAGCTTAAAATGTTAGAAGGAACATCTGATTGTTGACATGAGCTATGCAAGAGCATTCAAAGTCATTAGAGATTGGGAATTGTTTCAAGTCATACTAATTACAAGTATCAACCTGTTTGATATGTATCTTCCTTGTTTTATTTGCACGGACGTCTTGAAACATGCCTTGCCCCATATATGATTAATGTCAACTCCTGATTCATCAGTTTCATGTTCTGAAACTGCCATTATTATACTCTCTCTTTTTTCAGGTGATTTTAGCAATCTTCAAGAGACATTTATTCCACAAGAAGCATAATACACCGCAGATCGTAATCGAACTTTCACCAGGACACACTGCAAAAGGAAAGTATGAGATCTTCGGGACTCAGCATATTCACGTCAGGCCATCCAGAATTGCTGATTAATCAAGGCTAAAATCGATCGTCCTTCCCAGTTACTCTAAGCAAAGCGAAACAGGTTCCCTAGCATCAGGGATGGATTCCCACCTTATCAAACATCACATACCAAAAAGTCAGAAAGAGATGACTCCGCTTGGTGAAAGCAATGTGAAAAATGAAAAACCGAATAGGGTGCTCATGACAATTCCATCCCCATGGATTCAAACCAAACAAATACACAATCCCTAACACAATAATGTAAGATTGAAAAAAGGGTAGATCAAAGTAGCAGAATCATATTGAGCGGAATGCAAGCTGAGAGTGCCTTCCAGAGCAAACAGGAAAAAAAAAAAAAAGAGGACGTGTTGCACATCGACCCAGCTCACCAGCAAGGCCTTGCAATCTGATCGGGAAGGCCATTACAGTGCAACCCTCTCCTTCCCATACCTTCTGTTTTGCTTATTTTCCTTATCTTGGTGAAGTCAATCCGATTTGTTTACGCTTCTGGGTCTGTCGTGGGAGTAAAGGAAAGCATTTCCACTTTCTTGATGTGCATGAGAAATTCTAAAGGAGACTATTTTCTAAAGGTGGATGCATATGCTATTGAGACACTAGGGTAGGTTACATCATTGTTGAGTTGACTTGGAAATGCTGTCCAAAGGCGCCAGACTTAGAAGGCTCCAAGGAGTTCTTCTACGTGCGTGTTGGGCCAAAACCTAGTGCATTGGGGAAGGGTTTGAACCATACGGCAACGAATGACATTTGTGACAATTCGGGACTGGGTCAATGAAGACATTTTTGAAGGAGCTGCACGATCAAGATTCATAGATAGTCCCTGTGACGGGTAATCCCGTATACAAACAGTTCTTGCATACAAACTTGATAGGATCCTGAATCAACAGCAACTAGAGTTAGGCAAATAAGCGTTGTTATATTTTATATGAAAGTTGAAACAGAGTTGAAAGAACAGAGTCGAGCCAACCATGGTTCTGTTAAAAACAGGGTCTACAGACTTCACTCTCTCCGGTTGCTAAGCAAATTTCCTCTGGCACGGACACTGGCTAATTGAAGCAATCAATACAAAATCGCATGCTAAAAAGACAATGTAAATCCACCAGTGACCAAGGACAAACCTTAATTTCCAATCTAAGCGCTAGCGGCTGTCGAACAAATTAACAAACAAAATAACAATCAGTCCCGAATCAAAACTCGAAAAAGAGAATACGCATGCAATCCTCTTTCTTCAGTTCATTGTCAACTAAAACTACACAAAGCGAAGGAATGGCGAACTCCAATTACTTCATAAGAAAAAAAAGAGAAGAATTTTAACTTAATTCTAGCAATTACATAGAAGGTAATCCATCGAACACAACAAAAACCCAAAGCCTCGGCCTTTTTTCACATACCACATCTCAAGTAGATTCAAAAATTAAAAGCCAATGTTTAAAGTCAGGACAGCTACCTATTCCAAAGCTCGAATCCATCTCCCTTCACTTTCTCGGCCCAAAAGAAGAAAAAAAGCGAACGAAACAGTAATCCCGAGGCTAGCATTGTCGACGTCAAATCAGTTAAAAACGAAGTCTAGCAAGCTAGACGCGTGGCAAAACGTCGAAATCAGAACTCGTGCGCATCCTTCGACGCATTCATTATTCAACGACAGGAAGAAATCGAGTTTCGAGATCACGCGAAAAAAACCGAGGCGCGCACCATTTTCTGCCGATGGGAGATCGCCCGCCGAACCGCCGCCCGGCTGGCGAGAGCTGGAGATCAAAAGCTCACGACCCAAAGGCGATGTCAACATGGCGGGATTCACCGCCTTCCTTGCGCGCGCTTCGAATTTTGGGAGGGAGCTCGGCTTCTTCGCCGGTGTTGGAAATCCGGAGTCGCGCTTTGCGGTTAGGAAACTCGGAAATAACATGGATCGCCCCTGGCCCGGGACGGAACGTTTCAGCTCAGCCGATGCGCGGCGGAGATGGGCCCGACTAGATCGGGCCAGGTTGGGTCGGGCCCATATCTTAGGCCAGGTCAACAGGTCTAGTCCATGGTCCAAGCCCATTCTTGTAGCTTCACGTAATATAAATTAGAAAAAAGAAAAGGAAATTTTTTAATTTGCTCCGTAGTATGGTCCCTACTATAATCCGATGTATAATGCTGTCTCTATATTTTTAATTTGTTCAAATAGTTTAGAGATGTGGACCCAAATACATACATATTTTTTTTTTTTTTTTTGTATTTGATTCCTCTACTTTTCCATTCAATTAAATATCCCATACTTTCAAATTGATATGCTTACTTAAATGAATGAGAAGAAGTTTAGTTACCGATCTGCGCTCTAAGAAAAAACTTACTTGTTATGTCATTATTCTAAAAAAGTCATATACTTTTTCATTTAAATAATTAAAAAGCCTTATACATTGCATATTGCATATATTTTGACCGAGAAGTTGCCAATTATGATTTTTGTGTGTGTATATTTATATGTATTTGAAGAATATTGTGATCAAAAGCAATCATGGCAAAGAAAAATAAGTAAATACGAAATGAAACCATTTAAGTGAATTAACCAATTTCCCTTTGAAAAATGAGAGTTTTAAAGAGAATCGTCACTGTTTTGAAAATGGCGGCACCTCAGCATCTTATATCTCAATTCCAAATAACGTTCCGGCTTAGGATAAAGGAATTGGCCTAAGAATAGTGCATCGTGACCGAGATCTAAGAGATCTAGTGTTCAATACAAGTCACGGGCTTAACTCTGTTCACTATCAAAAGAGAGCATCTCACATTTTAATTCTTCATTAATTTGTCAGACCTCTTGAGCCAAAACCTATACACGAGACTCGCACTGATCGAACTCTTAACCCAATCTTCATTTCTATATCATGTTATGCCTTATCACTACATCTTGGCAAACCTCAATGGGGAGTTCTAGCTGGACTGAAACCTACCAGGTCTTTCAAGAGTTTGATCGCAGGCTGTTTGTAGAGGGATACCCCCGTTGGAAATATGTCAAAAAAGATAAAAATAACAACTTTTAGAGGCATACAAACATTGCTCTTAAGGATAATTCCACCTCTCAGAGTATGAAACTTGGTGCAACAAATTTTACTCTTTACTCTACACTATATAATAGAGAAAAGAGGAATGACAAAATTATATGTGAAGTCTAGGAAAGAAAGAAACACAATGGAAGGGAAAAGAGGCAATTTTTGTTGATTTTTTTTTTTTTTTTGGTCAAACAATTTTTCTTGATGAGTTGTGTGTATTTGGAGGGAAACTACTAAAGAAGTCTTAAACTTATGGCACTTGTGTGGATGACAGCTATTTTACATGGCACAACCGACTCTTACATGAGCAAGTTTTCCAAAATTTTAATAATTTTTTTGAATTTTCTAATTAATTTTTTTCTTTTTTGGTCATTGTGGCTAGCGAGAGCACCTCGCCATATAAAAATTGTAAAAATTGTTCATGTTAAAACTGACCACGTCATGTAAGATATCCAGCATCTATGTTCACGATTTCTAGCCAAAATTATAACTGAAATAACTATATTAACAAATCGTCAAGTTTATGACTGATTCCCATATATTTTGAATTGTAGTTTGGAGGTTCTATTTGTAGATAAATGAAGGAACAGCCCATTTTTTGTTCATCAATTATTGCATTGACTTGAAAACTATTACAAAATAATGACTTTCAAGGCTATCATAACTTCTATCAAAATCGTTACAAAATAATGGCATTCAAATATTTTGGAAATGTTGATGTATCCAATATAGCCACCATGATTTAGCTATCTGAGAAAGATTAATGCGGTTCTGATACATATTATTACAAACATAACATAGATGCTTTGTCAATTATTGCACGTATAGTCACAAGGCTGCTGAAAATTGATAGTGCAAGATGATAACCAGAGAATAAAAACATCATCATTCTTCTATTCATGCACTCTCCTAGATAAGTATGGCATTGGGGAATTGCATTGCAAAAGTGATATGTGAATAAATAAATAAATAATGGTTTATGAGAGGTCAAGAATGGAGGCACACAATTTGAGCAATATCCATCAAGAAGAACTAATGCTTTCACTTTACCTCGACACACAAAATAGACAGAGGAGATGTATGTGCGAAACCATCATTAACTCACTGAATTTGGCTCATTATCACACTAGTTTATTGAGAACTTGCACTATGATATGAGTCAAGGAAAACAAAAATAGAATTTGTGACGGGTATTAATTAAAATAAGAGATAAGTGCATTGGAAATCCTAAAACTTATTAATAAAGTGCAATATAATCATATAACTTTCAAAAAATGCAATCCAGTCATAAAACTTATCAAATCGGTCAATTCAAGTCCTTCCATAATAAACTTTAAGAAAATTTTAGGATTCAATTGCACTTTCGTGACTATACTTTTTGAAAGCTTAAGGACTTGATTGCATTTTTCATGATAAGTTTAAAGACTTAATTGCACTTTTTAAGAGTTTTGGGACTCAACTGCACCTTTATGATAAGTTTTAATACTTCTCGTGCACTTTTTTCTCTCAAAACAAAGTACATGTTAAAGTAGATTTGCACTTGCTACTCCTTGTATATGAGCCACATAATTACTTCTTTCAGTCCTAATGTCCTCATGTGTCTCTTCACCCCTTCTCAATGCTGAAATCAAGGGAAAGAAAAGGGCTAATTAATATATCATCAAAAAGTTCATGAATCAATTTATGCATGACTAATGCTGTGATAATATTATTGCTATGGGCATTGTAAACATTGAGTTTTGAATGCCAAAAGATAGGGAAAATTTTAAATAAAAACCCGAAGTTGGCCAATTTTCTCAAATAAGGATCCAAAATGAACTTTGTGTCAAATAAAGACCTAAAATGGACACATTGTCTCAAATAAGGACCCGAAATGGTTGAATCAATTCCAAATAAGAATCTGAGCTTGCTGGTCAGCCAAATATTCATGTGACATTTCCGATGACCGGAGTTTGGGCAATTTTGTCCAACAAAAATATAGGGAAAATTAACAAATCCTAAAACAGAAACAAAAAAACCCTAGGTTTTCTACAGTCTCTCCATTCCTTGTACCTATGCTCTACAAAGTCAAAGACCGAAGTTCTCCCCATTCCTTGTACCCATCCCCCGCAAAGTCGAAGACCCAAATTCTCCGCCAATTGAGGCACGTATTCAAAAACAAGAAGAAAACCACATGCTTCTTTCTTTGTTTACGGAGACCCAAATTCTCCGCCGGTCGAGCAAGGCGAGGAGCGATGAGAATCGAGTCGTGATGATGACCGGGTAGTGATTTGGTTGAGGAGCAGTGGGAGAGAAGAAAGTAGAAAACGTAAACATCTAAATGAATAACCTAAACTTAATTAATTTATAATTTTCCCTTTTTTTCCAATCATAAATTTCTGACAAAATTGCCCCTATTTTAACCACCGGAAAATATCTGCCGGTGAACTAAGGTCCTCAATAGAGATTAACTTGATCACTTCGGGTCCTTATTTGACACAAAACTCACTTCGGGTTCTTATTAAAAACAATTGGTCCACTTCGGGTCCTTATCTGACACAAAGTTCACTTTTGGTCCTTATTTGAGAAAATAGATTCACTTCGGGTCCTTATTTGGAATTTTCCCCAAAAGATATAAATGATACATACCTCATAAAAAGAAATCTGTTTCACATGCACCTATGTATGGAATGGTGAATTCCATCAACTTGGTTGAAACACTCTGATAATTGTAGACAGAAGAACTCATGGAACAAAAGAAACGTCATATGAAAATGTGAAACCACATAAGACTTTAGTGCCTTCACAAAAATAATGGCCACAAGATAAGTGGTTCAGTGTTATCAACACGGGAGGGCTAAACTTAGTATTCATGTAAAGTTGAATTAAAGGTGGAAGACTTACTAAGAATATAATACTTTGGTTAGTCAATCTATTCTAACCGTTGACTAGCATGGATCAAATGGACTTTGGGTGTTGATCATTGAACGGTTCAGTGAAATCGATCTAACCGGTCCCGAGGCACTTTTCTAATTGATTCAATCATTTTTAGACCAATTCCTAAGTTATTTTGAGTGCTGAACCTATTTTTGGCCTTATTATCTCCATTATTGCTCTCTAGATATTGGTTGTCTCACATTTCTTTTCCCATCCACTATGCCAAAACTGCTAAAGTGCATATTATGAACAAATTAGAAGTTTCAATGCCTAATTTCTATAGATTATGACCTAAGCACTTACGAGAATAGATAGTCGACCCCAAAACCATGATCTACACGCAAGTTTATCCGCCACTACTGCTACCATAAAGGCTTCTCTAATGATTATCTGTTACTCTCTCATTAGAGAATCTTTATTCCATTCTTCAAGAATTTGGAACTAAGCTCCTCTGTTGTTTTTGTTATGTTTGTTGCTTTAGGTACTTCTGATTTGTGGTTTTTTTATCGTCTTTTGCAAACATATGACTTCAAATTCTAATTTGTTTCAATCAAAACCATTTACTTCTCATGCCTTGCCCTTACTATAAACATAGCAGATAATATGTTACACCATTAGACGATAATTTTATATATCTCATTGTTACTCAACCTGCCATTGGGAAAAGAATACCTAAAGTATCAAAACTTAGCATGAAGAGATACTTAAGTGCCAAAATTACGAAAGTGATACTTAAATGCCAAAATCAAAACAAAATGGATTAGTTAAGTGCCAATAGCGAGAAAGTACAACCAAAATATTGACGTGGCGATTTTTGGGCAAGCCAAATGCAAAACGACGTCATTTTGTACGCCGATATGGCTAGACAAGTGTAAAAACAGTGTCATTTTGCTATTAACATGGATAAATAATTAATATAAAATTTAATTAAATAAAATTTAAAATGAAATTAAAATATTTATTAAAAAAAAAAGAGGAAGATGGAGGTTGCAAGTGATGGAGGTTGAGCCCTTGCCGCCACCTCCCCACCATTGCTAGGAAGGGCGGGCGATGGTAGAGGAAGGGTCAGCCGAGGTCGTTGGCCCTCCCCCAAATCCGACAAAGGTTGTTGGCCCTCACCCGACCAGGTTGGCCAACCTCTAGCCAAGGCCCAACAACCCCATCCGACCTTTCCCCCACCGTCGCCAGCCCTTTCCAACGACGATAGGGCAGTGACGACAATGGCTCAGCCCTTGCTGCTTGTAATCTCCATCTTCCTCTTTTGAAAATATAAATATAAATATTTTAATTTAATTAATATTTATATTGAAATTCAAAAAAAAAAAAAGACAAAACGACATCGTTTTGGTAACTCGTTGCTAACTCAACTCCGGCGAGCCACGTAATCAAGTTATATTATAAAAAAATTGCCACATAGGATTTGCAGTCACCTTCGCCAGACTTGGCACTTAAGTCTCACTTTCGTAACTTTTGGCACTTATGTGTCTTTTCATGCCAAATTTTGATACTCCAGATGTCTTTCTTCCATTTGACATTGCTTATTCTACTCATATTGTTAGTTGGTACATGTCATGACTATGCTCCTTATGACTCATTTTGTCACAATCCTTTGAATTATTTGCTACGTCAAGTGTATATTATTTCATAACCTTCACTACTCTATTCATTCTACTTTGGAGTTAACAGCTTATTTTGATGCTAACTGGATCGACGACCCTTAAGATCGTTGCCGCACTACTAGCTACCTTTCATTTTTGGGCACTTCGCTTATCTCAGGGTGTAGTAAAAAACAAACCATCATTGCTCAAGTGGACTTCTTTTTTCCAAACTCAAGTTGAGCTCTTTTAAAACAATTTTGAGTTTGAGAGGGAATATTAGCAATATACTGAGAAAATTTTATATATTGAGATTTTGTAATTGATATTTTGCTACTTTAAACAATAATCCTATAAAGCCTATAAATATGCTTGTGTACTAGTCATTTGATGATGTACATAATATTATATTTTTTCTATTATCATAATTCTCAACTATAAATATTGAGTTTTGAATGTCAAGAAATATAAATGATATGATGATACCATGAAAAAAGAAACACACCTTTAAATAGGCATATGTACTAGTCATTTGATAATATAGATAATATTATATTTTTCTATTATCATAATTCGCAATTGTAAATATTGAGTTCTGAATGCTAAGAAATATAAATATAATGATCATACCTTGCAAAAAGAAGGGTGTTTCCCATGCACCCACATATTGGATGTGGAATTCCATCAACTTCACTTGGCTGAAACAACTCCAATTACTAATCAATTCGAAAACCATGGACAAATCTGCATTACGAGGACCTGTTTTTTATATAAAAAAAATTTATTTTTTCGTTCAAATTCAAATCAAAAGTGCACCCCAAAATTGGTGTTTGGTCAGAACTGAACATTGTACTCTAAGATCTGGATCGAAGAACTAGACTGGAAAATTGTGTTGACAGGTCGCGGAATCGGACTGGTCAATAACGTTGGTTCGTGAAGAAGATTTTTGGGCAAAGGCGGAGAACCCGGAGGCACACAAAGAAGAAGGTTTGCATGAATGTGCCTCATGTTGTGAAGGTTAGTATTACACCTCAATAACCCAAAATGTTGCAATAGCATGGCATTCCACTTTAATCTTTTAACTGGTTATGAAGTTTGTTAAAAGGTTTTCACTCAATATTAATCTAGTTAAATGGCCACAAACATTCGTCAAGTAATTCTTTTGAGTTGCTCCCGACGGTATCTGAAATCCCATCTATCCTTCCGTTGGCGTGCAAAATGAATATACTTTTCCAATAATATTAGCATGATGTGAACCACTTTCACATCACATTTGCTACAGATTTTTTAAAACTTGGATTGTATATTGCGTCAAATCCCTGATAGCTTAAAGTTTTCCAGTCATTATTACAAGTATCAACCGGTTTGATATGTATCTTCCTTGTTTTATTTGTACAGACGTCTTGAAACATGCCTTGCCCCATATATGACTAATGTTGACTCCTGGTTCTTCAATTTCATGCTCCGAAGCTGCCATAATTTTTACGTTTTTTCCCTTTTTTCAGGCGATTTTAGTAATCTTCGAGAGACATTTATTCTACTAGGAGCATAATACACCACAGATCGTGAACGAACTTTCACCAGGACAAAGCGCAAAAGGAAAGTATGAGATCTTTGGGATTCAGCATATTCGAGCTGCTAGAGCCTGAGGAGAGGAGTCACGACCAAGCTAAATCTTCCTCCATCACTTAAAGGAAGAAGAATGGAAGTGAAGGAAAAAAAAAATCAGAGAAAATAAAAAAATCGAAAAATTATTTAAAAAATGTTCATGTCAGACCAACGGTGCCACGTTAGCCAATCAACGTCCACTTCATCAATATCTAGCCAAAATTAACCAAAAGGACTGAATTGGTACAAAGTCAAAAGCTTTAAGAGTAAACTGGTACCATCAAAAAATTTAGAATTGAATCGGCACCAATGCAATAAGTTTAAGACTTTTCTAACACTTTTCCCCATATTCTACTGAGATACTAGAGTAGGTTACATCACTGTTGAGTTGACTTGGAAATGCTAAACAAAGGCGCCAGAATTAGTCCAAGGAGTTCTTCTCTGTGTGTGTTGAGCCAAACCTAGTGTGTGTGGGAAGGGTTTGAACCATCTGGCAATGAATGACAATTGACACAAAGTCAAAAGCTTTAGGAGTAAACTGGCACCGTCAAAAGGTTTAGAATTAAATCAGCACAAATGCAATAGGTTTAAAACTTTTCTAACACTTTTCCCCATATTCTATTGAGATACTAGAGTAGGTTACATCATTGTTGAGTTGACTTGGAAATGTTGTATAAAAGCGCCAGAATTAGTCCAAGGAGTTCTTCTCCGTGCGTGTTGGGCCAAACCTAGTGTGTGTGGGAGGGGTTTGAACCATCTAGCAATGAATGACAATTGAGACATTTGGGGACGGTTCAATGAAGACTTTTTTTGAAGGACCTGCTCGATCAAGATTTATAGATCGTACCTGCGATGGGTAATCCCATATACAAACAGTTCCTACATACAAACTTGATAGGATCCTGCATCAACAGCAATTAGAGTTAAGCAAATATGCGTTGTTATATTTTACATCAAAGTTGAAACGAGTCATGCCAACCATGGTTCTATTGGATGCAGGTCTACAGACTTCAGAGCAAATTT
Organism: Eucalyptus guilfoylei; assembly: GCA_016097605.1. NCBI lineage: Eukaryota > Viridiplantae > Streptophyta > Magnoliopsida > Myrtales > Myrtaceae > Eucalyptus > Eucalyptus guilfoylei. Next base: position 39,842,337 of record CM027869.1, on the reverse strand, counting down.
GCTCTAGCACGAATACAGTTAAATTGAAGCAATCGCTATGAAATCGCATGTTGAAAAGACAATGTAAATTCGCCGATAACCAGAAACGAACCTTAACTTCCAATCTGAGCGGCTGTTGAACAAATTAACAAACAAAACAATCAAATCAAAACCCGGAAAATAGTATACACGTGCAATCCTTCTTCTTCAACTCATTGTCAACTAAACTATACAAATCAAAGGATTAGCGAACTCCATTTACTTCATAAGAAAAAAACAAAATTCTAACTTAATTCCAGCAATTAAATAGAATATAATCTATTGAATACAACAAACCCAAAACCTCGGCCTTTCTTCACATACCACATCTCAAGAAGGTTCGAAAATTAAAAGCCAATGTTTAAAGTCATTACAGCTACCAATTTCAAAGTTCGAATCCATCTCCTTCGGTTTCTTGGCCCAAAAGAAGAAAAAGCAAACAAAACAGTAATCCCGAGGCTAGCATTTGCGAGCTCAAATCAATAAAAATGAAGTCTAGCAAGCTAGACGCGAGGTGAGACGTATGGAATGCGGAATTCCATCAACTTCACTTGGTTGAAACACTCCAATAACAAATAAATTCAAAAACTCATGGAGTAACAGAAACGTCATATGATAATGTGAAGTCGGAGAAGACTTCAGTGCCTTCACAAGAACAAGGACCACGAGACCAGTGGTTCCGTGTTATCAACGTGGGCTGGACTCACTATTACATGAAGTTGACTTAAAGTGGAAGACTAAAATAATATATATTTTCAATTCATGTATAAGTGGGAATGCACCCCAAATTTCAAGTACGACAGCTATGACCCACAACCACGAGGGATAAGCAAATTATATAACGACGACGCAATTTCAGTACTTGTCCATCATCCCCTCGCCTACCCAACAAAAACAAAGCCCAAGTAGAGTGTGTGTTGCACAATTTAATCATCATGAAACCAATGCCATTTAGCCTCTTGGTGGCTCTCCTTGCAATAACTCCCCTCCACTTTGCTTCCTCCAAGACATTGCCTTCAACGAGGCCAACAAAGTGCCATGAGCAGGAGCGGTCTGCCTTGTTAGAATTCAAGCAATCTTTCTTCCATCCAGAGTCATATTTTTGCTGGCTTGGGGCGAACATGTCGAAGCTAGAATCGTGGAAGCTGGAAGACGGGGATTGCTGTTATTGGGAAGGCGTGGGGTGTGATGAAGGGACAGGCTACGTGACTAGCCTCAACCTCGTCGAAAGTTGTCTTTCTGGTTCTATCAACTCGAACACCAGCCTCTTTCGCCTCACACACTTGCAAAGTCTCAACCTTGCCTACAACGGCTTCACAAACTCTCAAATACCATCTGCAATAGGTGATCTTGTGGAGTTGACGAACCTGAACCTCTATCGTTCCAATTTCAGAGGTCAAATCCCGTGACAACTCTTAAATTTGACTAACTTGTCCTCCCTCAATCTCTCTTCGAACGATGGACTGGAGCTGAGGAATCTTGGCATGGATACCATGGTTCAGAGGTTGACCAAATTGGAACACCTTGATCTTAGCTATTTGAATGCATCCGCTCCATTTCCTGAAGCTATCGCAAATTTATCTTCCTTGACGTCGCTTGTACTCATAGGATGCAACTTGCAAGGGGCAATCCCAACAGCCATCTTTGAGCTGCCAAGGCTACAACTTCTTGATTTGTGTTTCAATCCGGAGCTGTCAGGTAATTTGCCAGAGTTTCCCTTACACAGTCCCCTTAAGTCCTTGTTTCTTTGTGAGACCAATTTTTCGGGTCCACTACCAGCTTCACTGGAAAACTTGACTTTCCTCAATGAGTTTGACATCAGTAGCTCCAATTTATCAGGGAACATTCCATCTTCAATAGGTAAACTGACTCAACTTACCATGTTGAGGTTCAAATCAAACAAACTCTCAGGTGAAATCCCATCTTCTATCGGGAAGCTCATCCAACCCTCCTCTTTGGATCTTAGCATGAATCAACTCTCTGGGGAAATTCTAGTTGAGATCACTTGCCTCACCCGATTAACTTATCTCGACCTATCCTTTAACAGATTAACTGGTCCAATTCCTGAAGACATCTCTAATCTTGAGAATCTTAGTAGTATGTGCTTGCAATCAAACGACTTGAATGGCACTTTGCAACTGGATGTGGTACTTAAACTTCAACATCTAACGACATTGCTGCTCTCATTCAATGAATTCTCGTCTGTTACCGAACCCGACATGAACCCTAGCCTTCCAAATTTGTTCGCTCTTGGCTTGGCTTCTAACAACTTGAGTAAGCTCCCCATGTTCATGTATAACCGAAGTAGGTTGATGTGGTTGGACCTATCCCAAAATAGCATTTATGGGCCAACACTTCTGCTGTACTTAAATGTGAGTATGGCACAATTATTTTTTTTGAATCTTTCAAGAAACTTAATTACCAGTTTCCCAGCTTCCAAATGGCCATATCTTATGACATTGGACCTCAGGTACAATGATATACAAGGTTTTCTTCCTAGTCCCCCAAAGGCCATTAGTGTCTATCTTGTCTCAAATAACAAACTATCCGGAGAAATATCACCAGAGATTTGCCAGCTAAGCAATATTCACATACTTGATTTGTCCAAGAACAAGTTGACTGGTGTTATTCCGCCATGTTTGAGCAATTTGAGTGAGCATCTTTCCGTCTTGAGTTTGCATGGGAATGATTTATATGGAAGATTTCCTCAATGGCAAAATGATGGGTGTGTGTTTGAGATGATAGATGTGAGTGATAACCAACTACAAGGGTCACTGCCTAGGGGATTAGCTAATTGTAGTCGACTGAGATTTCTCAATTTCGGAAATAATCAGATCGTCGATACCTTTCCTTCATGGATGGGCTTGCTTTTTGATTTGAAGGTGCTCATTTTGTGTTCCAATAGATTTCATGGAGCCATAGGGGAGCCTGAAGTTGGTGACCAGTTTCTCAAACTACGAATTGTTGATCTATCCATGAACAACTTCTCAAGTAGCCTTCCATATAATTACTTTAATATCTGGAGTGCCATGAAAGTCCACGATTCATATGATGAATACTACTATGGATTTTCTCAACGCACTTACTACCCACCCCTCCTACATGAGGATGAGGAACATTGGGTAAAGTATCAATACTCAATGACAATAATCAACAAAGGCATTGCGATGGAGTACGAAAAAATATTGGAATACCTTAATGTAATTGATCTTTCGAGCAACAACTTTATTGGGGAAATCCCGAATTCTATTGGAAGTTTAACTGAACTTCGTCTACTCAATATCTCCAACAATAATCTTACTGGCCCCATCCCTTCGTCCCTGGCGAATTTGATCCAACAAGAATCTCTCGACCTTTCAAGCAATAAGCTCTCGGGAATGATTCCTGCAACACTAACCCACCTCATTTTCCTTGCTTTCTTCAATGTGTCGGACAACCATCTTTCTGGGCCCATACCTCAAGCAAACCAGTTCACTACATTCGAGAATAACTCTTATGGAGGGAACTTCGGACTGTGCGGAGGTCCTCTAACAAAGAAATGCAGAAATTCTGTTGAAACGCCCTTGGCACCACCATCTAGTGCATTCGCTGAAGAGGACTCAGGGACGTGGTTCGAAGAACTTGACTGGAAAATTGTCTTGATAGGTTTTGGAGGCGGGCTGGTCATCGGCGTGGTTATGGGGCTGACCACGACTTCCAGAATTGAGCGATGGTTCCTGAGGTTCTATAGAGGAAGGCGAGGAAGACGGATGCATCAAATAAGGTTTGCATGATTTACTATCTGTTGTGAAAGTTCAATGACTGGACTGCTCATTCCTAGGTGCGCATCATGGCATACATTTTCGGTGTGTTATGTGCTTCGCAATAGCATCCAAATATCTACCATCTACATATGAGATTTCGAATAAAGTGTCTCCAGTTTCATCAAGCAAACTATATATGTGTGATCATTGCCATGAAATTGACTCAATGTGCTCTTTTGATAGCTATGAATATAATTTCTCGTGTCAGCCAAAAAACGGTTCTCAGCTTCATTCATTTCTGATAAACCGTTATGCAGAAGTTTCCTTCCCCTCATTTCTTCAATCTCGATCAAACAAGGTAATGAGTCATGGCCTCAATGTTTTGGACGAATCGGCACTACAAGACCCTATTTGTTACAAATTTTTTTAGATTTCCATTTAAAACGCACACCAAAATTAGTGTTTGGTCAGAACTGAACATGGTACTCCAGGATCTGGATTGAAGAACTAGACTGGAAAATTGTGTCAAAAGGTCGTGGAATTGGACTGGTCATCGGACTGGTTATGAGACACAAAACAACCACGAGAGTTCGACATTAGTTCCTGAAGAAGATTTTACGGCAAAGAAGAAGGCTTGTATGAATTCACATCAGGTTGTGAAGGTTAGTATTACCCTCTAATGAGTCAAAATGTTGCAATAGCATGGCATTCCACCTTAATCTTTTGACAGGTGATGAAGTTTGTGAAAAGTCTTTCATCTCAGTATTAATCTGGCTAAAGGGACTCAAATATATGCGGAGCAACCCTTGAATTGCTCCTGACGCAATCCTAATCCCATCCGTGCTTTCGTTCGCAAGCAAAATGAATCTTCTTTTTCAATAATATTAGCATGATGTGAACCAACTTTCACATCCCATGTGCTGCAGATCTGTTGAAATTTGTGTTAGGAAATAGGATATAGATCACCCGGTTGTTATAGACTCCAGGTTCATCGGTTTCACGTTCCAAATCTGCCATTATTTTCTTTTTTTCTTTTTTCGGGCAATTTTAGTCATCTTCGAGAGAGATTTATCACATAAATAGCACATTAGACCTCAGGTCGTTAAACGAACTTTCACTAGGACATACCGCAAAAGGAATGTATGAGATCTTTGGGTTACGCTGGAAAATCCTGCCACTGGCAGGACGCAAAGAGTATACACGTAAACTAATACAAAGCGACACTTTCTTCCTTTGACAGAAGAACGGTATGCACTCTTATTTGAACTTCAAATAGAAAGTAATAAATGTAGAGGTCAGGATCTGTTTTATTGGAAATAGAATAAGACGCCACACTCTCAGCACACAATCTCGACCACGGCTATTCCCTCATCACAGGCGACCGCAACCCTGCAGAGCGAAAGCCATGGAAAGGTGAGACAATGGATATGGAAGATTTCATCTTTGTACTGAAACCGCAGAGCCTACATGTGTGTCTTTATAGTGGCAATGGAAAACCTCGGACTATCGTAATAGCTTATTATTGTCAAAGCATGGACATAGTGAGGAAATGAAGCATTTAGAGCTGGTATGAATGTTACCGGCACGATCCTTTCTGATATGCAATATCCCAAATCCTTCCATGACTGAATTTCACTACGTGCTTAAGCCTGTATGTGACATAATGGCGGAGTCATTCGCAAAACAACAAAGTGTCCAGGTAAATAAATGGTCCTATCCTATCGTAAATTTTGGAAAATCTGGAAAAGAGAGAGGTGGCATTTTCATTCAACTCTGATGTAATTGAAGCTGCATTCTAGGGCATGCTACAACCATACAAACTCCCACAATGCATACCCGAAGCCATTTGCATCCCACATACGAAGAGTCTCGTCCTCTGAACCGGTAATTACTATGGGCAGCTCAGGATGCGCACATACAGCGGTAACATTGTGCTCATGTCCCTCGAGTGTTTGAATACAGCTTCTTCCTTTATCATCCCAAACCTGTACTTGTTATTTAATAAATCATATATCCATTGATCTCTTTCTAATAATGCACCGATATATTAAATTAAGAACGATAAAGTTTGCGAACCTTAGCAGTGTAATCATCAGAGCCACTAAGTAAATAGAGCACATCATCCCTAGAGAAGTAATCAACAAAGTTCAGCCCCTTCTCATGCCCATCCAAAGTAACCTTAGGCGCAGAGGAGTGAACATTCCAAATCTGCAACAGATGGGAATCGTATCAGGAGCATAAATTGCATGTTTGGACATGGAAATATGTTTTCTGTGAAGACCGAGACCTACGAAGAGAGTACCTTTATAGTTCCATCGAGTGATGCACTTGCAAAAGCATTGGGATCTCGAGGATCAAACGCTACTCGCATCACATAATGTGAATGTCCTTCAAATGTTTGAGTACACGTCCAGTCCTTCTCCCAGTCCCAGAGCTTTATAACAGAGTCATCCGATGCTGATAGCACATAGGGAAGTGCAGGGTGGACGCACAAGCATCTGATATAATCTTTATGCGCTTGGAACTCTTTGATCTTCTCCATCGTGCCATAGTCGTACACACGAATAAAGGCATCGTCCGATCCAACAATTACCCAGCCCTTGCTTGGGATAAATTTGGCAGACCTCACTGCAAATATCATCAGCATTGTAGATTAGGATGGACAATTCTCTGGTTAGGCATCACGAAATTTCAAAGAAATTTGAGTACATATCAATTTAATCAGGTGTGTTCTGATATTTACCTGGGGACTCGGCCACCTTGAATGTTTTCTCAGTAGTCTGAAACACCAAACGATGTCGATGTCAATTAGTAACATAAGATCAAGATAATTACTTCTTGTCATCGACACATTCAGTAACGATGAATACATTGGAGATTTCTTTGTACCGTGAACTGCAAAAGCAGAGAAGGCTATTGTTTACCTGGGACTGGTAGTTCCAAATGTAGACGGTTCCTGAATGCAAGCTTACAAGAATCCTGCATGACATCAAGCATCATTCTGGTAAGACACTAATAATTAAGCTTGGTTAAGTGAACATAGACATTAGACATATGATTGAGCTTCATCTGGAACCATACTAGAGCAATGAAAGATATCGACAAAAGAAGCATAAGCAAAATCTCATTACCATGGTTGTGTTGGATGGAACTCAACAGATTTAGCTCGCTCCGATCTTTGAACGATCTCATTCTGGTGCAAAAGTGACATTAAGTAGTTTCTCAAACGGTGAAGTGCTTATACTTAATGTCGATGAATATGCGCATGTAATGTAATAAAGTTAAACAAATCAGCAAATGCAGAAAGGGAAATGAAAAGGAGAACTGAGGAACAAGGCTTGTGTACCTCATACTTGAACTCGGTAGACTGATGCATGCCAATTGAACAGAAGCCAAATCAGTACAATGAAAACTCCATACACACATATGGCGTAAAACAAAATTGTGTCTCGAGAGATGAAGTATATGAAAACCCGAGAGTATTAAGCATGTTTTCATTGGAGTTGCTTTTCTGAGTAAATTGAGATAGAAAAAAAAAGACAGCCATAAATAACTCACCATTTTCTTGTGTGATGATCGAAATGGATATATCTCCAGAAGTTGCTGCAATCTTGGACATAATTAATGTGTGTTAGGACATCTTTATATGCAAGGGTTGCTTGTCGATGAAGGATGTTCATGCAATTTTACTCTCTCCAGCCAAAAAAATTCTTCTGCACGCTGTTGTCATCCCATGCCTTTGAAGCCGTCCATTTGGCACACGTGTCGAAATAGACGGTGTGATCGTAGTCCAATGATTGATAACCATGGGAATTACGTGAGCGCGTACACTCTATTCTGCTCTCGCCCTTGCCTCCTTGCGAAGATTACTCCTCTCTCCTATGCTGTCATCCGCGACTCCTCAGCCGTCCACTCTGCTGTCGTGTCACAATACACGGTGGAGATCAAAGTCTAAAGGCTGTTCGGTCAAAATGAATTACGTCAACGTAGTCTATCGATAAGAAGATTCGGAGGGCTGGTCAAAGTCAAATTTGGAGGGTTGAATTCTCATTGTGGATCAATATGATTGGCATCATTAATTACATTAACGGTCTGGATGGATTTGTTCTACGTAATTTATAAACTACCCGATATTCATTTTTTTATGATTCCCGTGTCATCACGTGTTCAAATGAGGGGATTAAAAGCTCAAATTGTGTAAGTTCAAGATTCAAATTAAGCCAAATATGTTTCCCATGCATGGGCCAAGCGAGAATAGATCGAGTCAATCTTTGTAACTAATTTATGATTGATTCATCTACAAATACACAACACATCATCAGAAAAACGACAAGTTATGTTAAATTTAGTATCTAAGGAACTTCTCTAAAGATTGAACTCTCGAGGAACAAATTGAAAATGCTAAAAAAATTCGTGTGAATACCCTTATAGAAATTGCCAAGAGGATTATCAGTCCATTAATTTCCCAATAACATGCTGGCTTAGGAGGAAGGAATTGGCGTAGCCATGGTATCATGACAACAGATCCAAGGGATCTTGGGTTCAAGAGAAGCATCAAGTTTCACATTGTTGATGGTTTACGAGTTTATAGGCCCTCTTGAGCCCAAACCTACATGTAGGCCACATGCTGCACTGATCGAACTCTTAGCCCAATCTCGACTTCTGCATCATCTTCTGCTGGCAGAAGAAAAAATTGTAAATTAGCATAACAACCATGAAAGGGGAGCTCTTGGCGGACCGGAACCTACCATCTCTTTTAGGAGATAGATCATAGGTTGTTTGTGAAGGTATAGCCATCATCATCATCTGGCTATCAGCGAAAGATTCACCCCATTCCCGATACTTAATATTACAAACATAGCGCCAATGCTTCATCCATTGTCGCATGTATAATCACAAGGCGGTTGAAAATAGGTAGTGCAAGAAGATAGAGAATAAAAACAACACCCTTCTATTCATTCACTATTCTGGATAAGTATGACACTGGTGGATTGCGTTACAGAAGTGCGATCTGAAAAAAAAAAACAAAAAAACAAAACATGGTTAATGAGGGGTCAGGAATGGAGGTTCACAATTTGAGCAACGTCCACGGAAAAGAACTAGTGCTATCACTTCACCTCAAGGTCATGGGGCACTTCGTTTCTTCACTTACCACACGCACACAGACCTAAAGCAAATGGATTCACCAATCTTCTTACAATTGATCGTAAAAGCACAATTGTCACTAAGCTCGACAAGAAAGTATGCGCGAAATCATCATAACTTCACTGAATCTGGCTCATCATCACACTAGTTTATTGACAATTTGGAGATTCTTTATTAAAAAGCGAAAGAAAAGCGAAAAATTAATAATCATAAGAGGCCATTAGTGCTGGCATAATGAAGGACATCATGTAAAAAAAGGTAGATTAATTAAAGAAAGTACAAAATGAAAGAAGGTCTGCACTTTCTGCTCACTGTATATGAGCCGCATAATCACTTCTTCTAATCCTAATTTCCTTACGTCTCTCTTCATCCTTCTCATTGCTTACCAAACCAAGGAAAAGAAAAGGGCTACATAATATATTATCAAAACCTTCTCAAGTCATTTTCTGCAAATTGATTCTGTTATATTAGATTTCGAATGCCAAGAGATATACTTCATATGATCATATCGTGAAAAAAAAAATGTGTTTCACATGCACCAGCAAACGAAACTATTCTGGAATGTGGAATTCCATCAACTGCACTTGGTTGGCACACTCCAATAACTGTATATTGAAAATTCATTCTACCAAAAAAGATGTCAGATAATAATGTGAAAGCCCGAGACTGCAGTGCCTTCACAAGAATAACGACCACAAAATCAGTGATTCAGTGTTATCAACGCGGGCTAGACTCAATATTCCACAAAGTTGACCTAAAGTGGCAGACTAAAGTACAAAGAAAATAAGACACTTTGGTCAAACTAACAATGATTAAAGCAATTGAAGCAGTGATGAAAAGAGAAACACATAAGGGTATATTCCAGGAATAAACTTGAGCACTCAGCATTCTTCTCAGCCCCTTCCATCATCTCAAAAAACTGATCAAAAGGATACTGCTAATGTAAACAATAAAAAGAAAGAAAGAAAGAAAGGGAAAATAGGTATGGACCCTAGTCAAGCATTATAACCCCCACTGGTCGTCACTCTGGTTGGTTCCTAGTTGCTACTGCCCATGACCGACCAAACTAAGCTGACCTATTTTGACTAAAGAATGAAGGGTCGTGTCTCTTCGTTGCTTCGGATTGGGTCTTCCGTGTCTGCATCATGTTTTCTGCCTTTGGTTGCTCATATGATAGCCAATACAAGTGTGGTCTTACAGGCAAAAAACCTGAACAACCATGTTCATAACTCTTCTGCATTATTGGCATTACTTAATTCAATAGTTGGCATTCAAAGAGAGCAAGCTAATGCCTATGGGCCTAAAAGTATCCATTTCTGGTTCAGCCATTGGTCGACGTGCTCACTGAACTCAGCCCCCACTTAGAGATTCTTGAGGATTCATCTTCCACAGATTGAGCCCCATCTCACTCAAGGAAATTACAGTCCACCCAAGAAACCCTTTGAATAAGCTTACTCTATGGGTATCCATAGAAGAAGTTCTCATCCTCATTGGGTCCAAGTGGTAGGAAAATGTGAATAATTCTAACTCCATCTCAGTAGAAACAGAAATCTCATTGAATAATCCAAGTGAAAAGATGAACCATCCAATTTCTCTACATATTAGTCAAAAGGGCACTCAATAGTCCAGTCCAGGCCAATTGGATTCCTCCTTATGCCCCCTCTATCTCTGCTTTTCCAGAACAGCCACTCCACAAAACGTGAGCACAAAATGTGGTTCTTTCAAAGAACGGATTCAAAGAAGGGAATAAGTTCCAAGCTACATTGAGATGACTGAGGTATTCCAACCAGAGAGGCCAGATTGGACAAATTTTGTACCCAAGATTTGTTTTTCCCAAGTCCCGAGTCGACAGCAAGCTGCACCGACCAATCGGACATGTGCACGAGAAGAGAGAATCTTCTTCTCTACTTTAAACGGGAGAGAAGAAAAGATTTGACCTTTGGAACTCGATTTCTGTTTGAGTCTGGTCCATCAATGGTGGGTACTTTGTAAAGTGGAAGATTGGTGGAGCCTTTTTGAGGTCAAGGACTGATGGATAAAGATGGCCATCGAACGCAATGGCTTATCGCCGCATAGACGGATTCACGCAATTATGCAAAAGTCCTTGACTTGTCCCTTCCAATTTTGACAGAATCAATTTGTGTGATTACTCGTCGCAGCTGCATCCATTTTGAGGTCAAAATATTCCTCTGACACCTTTCACCTCGAATAGCTGGGAACATTTTGACTAGAGGTTAATATTCCCAGAGTCAAGTTGTCTCGCTTTAGTAGAGTATGCATGAGCTAAGAGAATCCATGCTGGTTGGCCTTATTTTGCTGTGTATTAGCTTGTAATTTGCATATCTAAATTATTGACTTACCAGCTTTTATAAGAAAAGCTACCAATTAATTTTAGGTCACTAACTCTGTGAAGTTACTTATCAATGCTTAATTTTTTAAAATTAATACCAACTTTTCTATTAAGTCAATCACTTTTGTTTATCTTGGTTAGCAACCCCTCATCTTTACAAGCTCTATTTTAGAGATCACCAACCTAAACTAGCATGACTTACTAACTTTTCTCCCATTATATTATTACATAATATTGAATTACCAATTTTTATTTGAGTTATTTATCAATGTTCATTAGTTTATTTTTACTTGCCAACTTTTTTTGTTATTTACAAATATTTATTTCCATTTCTTGGCAACAGTTTCAATTTTGAGCTCATGGCAACCATGGCACGCTCAACCTTTAAAATCACTACCATGTCCGCTCGAGCTCAAGGTGGCATTGCAGCGTGGCAGTGAGCAGTGCTAGAGAGAAAGAGAGAGAGAGTGGGGGGGACGGGGAAGGGAGGAAAAAGTAACAAATAGAGAAGAGAGGAAGAGTGATGCAAAGTGGGCCGAGGACGACACATGTCGCTCAATGAATAAATAGTATTTCGATAAGTTCGCACTACTAGTGTGCCCAATAATTTTCCCAAAGTCAAAAGTTAGTAAACTTTCATAGATATAGAATACCTTGAATTGAGTCCACCTATTTTATTACAAGGGATTTGAAGAGAATCAGGACGCAAAACCTGTGAGAGGTTGAAATCAAGAGATTGACGTATGGCCAAATTGAAGAGTGACCCCATTAGCAACAGTAAAGACAAAAGCAGAACTCCGATAAAAACAAAAATAAAAAGACAAAAGGAGAACTTCATTAACACCCCAGCAATTGAACAGTCAGTGCGTATCAACTTGCGAAGCTACCACGTATCTTACGTTAACACTTAACAGTATGGGGTGTTCGCCAGAAATATTGCTTATTATTATGGTTGAGTCAAAGAATGTCGTCTCCGACATTACCTAGGTTGTAGGTAGCCATTTATTTTCCTGAATACTTCAACAATTTTCCTGATAAAGCAAGTCAGAAGTTGTCCCGTGCGACTTAATTACCGGGATTATCTTGGTTGTGTATACACGGGACTTTCTCAATCTAAGAAATCGAATCTTCTCATTAAATTACTACTTCGACATCATGTCTAGTACTCCAGTATGACTTCAGTCCGGTTTGCTCATGGGGAGATATCAAAATTATCCAAGACCGCTTGAATTAAATAACATAACCATCGCTATTATCTTATTGCGTATTTCCTTCACCGAATATCTTAAATTTCGGCATCTTCTTATGTTCTTATTTTGTTTTGTACTTAACAATTTGATGGCCCCTTTGGTTTGGCATCGAGGGTTTTGCCTTGTGCTGCCACGAAGGACATGCCAAAGCTGGGTTCGTACTACATGGTACGTACCCATTAACGGCACATATTGTTCAGTTCATATTGAAGTCCCAGAGATGCTAAAGATGTCGATTCTAGCTAGCTTTAAGAGCAGCATCATCATAAAAATAATGATCTAAGTTAAGAACTTCAGCTTGAATCCAAAACAAAAGATGATCATTATAGAGAAGGAATTAAAATAGTCACTTGGAGCAAACGTGAGATGGAAAAAGGGAAGGAAAGGTCGACAGGTCTGAAGGGCTAGAATCTTTCGACTCGTACAAAGCAACGGAGAGTGGACGGCCCTTGTTCCAACACTCAATTAGTGAAATCAAAGTCCCAGACTGGCATTGCGGATATTCCACCGAACCCTTGAAAGCTGCTCTCTTTCTCATGCACTTTTCCTCTCGTTTTTCTGCTCGAAACTCCGATCAGCCCTAATTGCATCTTGGAATGAATAGATGATTATCAATTGAGTCCGCTGCAACTTGCATAAATAGTACAAAGATGATTGAAAACGGGATCGCGGCCTTCTAATCGTGTAAAAAAAAAAGCCATGTATTGTCCCCCTAATGCATTGTGAGTTAGTCTACTTAAGCCGCTTTGTGCGTAAGTGGTTGCAAACATGGGAAAATTGATTTGGTTGGTCCCATGTAGCCTTGGTTTTTATCCTTACAAATGACTATGTCCTACATGCAGGATTGAGGCTTTTTTGTAAGTTAATCTTTTCCCGATATTATAAAAGTTTAATAAGGGGATGAACCCATGCGTATGTCAAGTTTAATTTGGGAGGCGATGAAACGATGTAGAATATAATTATAGGCGTTTGCCTTATTTTAGGACATTTTTCACCATTTAATCGTACAAATGACTATTTCTTACGTGCATGAGAGAGGCTTTTTATACGTTAATCTTTTGCTGAATTAGAGAAGTTCTTCGTTTGAATAAACCTATCCACGCGCCGAGTCAATCTAGTGGTATTTTAGAACACCCCCCTCCCTCTCTGCCTTTTTCTTTGTGTTAAGATATAAAATATACTTGAAATTGTGATCACTTTAGGCGATGATACGATCTAAAATATAGTCAAAGGAGTATTTAGCTTTAGTTTTGAGTATGTGTCACCTTTGATTCTACAAATGACTATTACTTACCCACAAGATTAAGGTTTTCTACACGTTAACATTTCGTTGAAATTAGAGAAATTCTATAAGTGCATAAACCTATACATATTCTAAGTCTAATCTAGTGGTATGATTGCAAATACACACATCACTCAATATTTGACCAAATAGAATCGTCCAGTTCTCATAGAATCTATCATTAAATACCCTTAGAGGGGACAGGGCCAAGTGAAGAAGAAAGGGATTTCCATTGCAATTGGTATTTTTGTTTTTGTTTTCTATCCGAAATTAACAAATAGAAAATTATCCGTCGTAAAAATGTACACACATCTTAGGCAGCATTCCATAATAAGAAAGTCCATTCAAATTAGAGAAAGCTTTTATTAAAGGATATTACATCTAAAAGTCAAAATCCTATTATACGGCAGTCAATTCAATCACAAACCTTTTAATGGTATCAATTTAATCCAAACCTTCTAAAAACTTGTTAATTGTACCCATTTAGTCCTAAAACTTTTGATAATATATCAATTTAGTCATAAATCTTTTAAATGTTTGTCAATTTAATCCCTCCGTTCAAGGTTGAAAATCACTGATGTGATAGTCTATCAGTGTCACTTGTCTTATATAACCTGACAAAACTAGTGTTGACAATTTTATATTTCTTTTATATTTTATGTTTTTTTCTCCTTTTTTTCCCTTTCTCCGTCCGCAAGCCTCAAGCAAGGGCCATCCTTGCTAGCCTCAGGTAAGGGACACCCACACCTAGGCTAGTCAGGGTTGCCCTTGCCAACCTCACATGAGGCCGATGGAAGGAAAAAAAAATTGTAAAAATTATCCATGTCGGTAATCTCTCATCAAAATTAGTAGGAATGACTAAATTAGCAAATTATTAAAATGCTTAAGACTAAATTAGTAAGTAATTAACAGTTATAGACTTCAACTGGTACAACTGAAAAGTTTATGATCTGAAGTTATAGACTTCAATTGGTACAATTGAAAAGTTTATGATCTGAAGTTATAGTTTCCCTACTTTACCCACATTTTTTAAGTTCCTTGTCATAATTTGGTATATTAATGAACAAGCTAATTTGAGTAATAAATTTAATTTCAGTCGCATTGCTAGTGGCATTATTGTCACAATACCATCATCCTGACCATTTAGGACGATGATAGAAGGACAAGACCGAACTACCCCTGGGAACGAAGTAACTGCAGCTTCCCATTAACCACCTTTGACACTTGCCCTCTCCCCCTTCTCTCTCTCTTTCCTCTCAGTCCCTCCCTTTTCTGTATAAATTCACGCCATGCAAAGCCTTGGTCCTTCAGCAAGCGCTCGTAGTGTCTTGCCTCCTACACACATATCACCATCACCACCATTTTTCTTCTGAAATGGGTCTCAATTCAAACAGAGTAGAGAACTTCTCAGGCAATGAGGCCACCATCATCAGAGTCTCCACCACAGACTCGACACTGCCGCTTCCCCCCTTGGGAGTGCACAGTGTTTGCTTGCCACCGAAAACGACCACCTTCCAGAAACTCAAGCACAGACTCTCTGAGATCTTCTTCCCTGATGACCCGCTCCACAGGTTCAAGAACCAGACATTGCTGAGGAAACTTGTCCTGGCTCTGCAGTTCTTGTTCCCCATATTTCAGTGGGCGCCTGAGTATGATCTGAGGCTGTTTAAGTCTGATGTCATCTCCGGTCTCACCATTGCTAGCCTTGCCATCCCACAGGTGAGTGAGTGAGTGAGTGAGTGAGAAAGAGACGCCGTTTGTGTTTTCGTGTGTGCATGGAGTTCTGGGGCTTCAGTGTTTCTCAGAGAATTTAGTGGTTCAAGTTTTCATTTAATGTGTGTCAATTGACTATCAAAGGACTTTAAGGTTGGTAAATTCGGTTTGTTGATGGCTTGGTGATCCAGTCAGTTTAGTTTTCTGGGTCTTTCACTTAAATGCTTTTGTCTGGTTCTGACATGGTGCAAGTATGCCTTCATTAGTGAACTCCAGTCCCCTTTTCCACTTATTAATTTCCGGGAAGAGGGCTCAATGTTATGACGGTGATGAATTAAACCAAGCTAATTTTTTGCTAGATCCAATTATCCTATAAAATAATTTAAGGTACCTCTGGTTCAGCTTTCCCAAAGAAGCTATTTGGCCAATGACCGCCGGGCTAGATCTGGCTCATTGGCAATGAACAGTTTGAATTTTTTAAATAAAAAAAATTGCAGCCAAAGCCCTTTGTAAATTTTCTTTTATCAAACACTACTTAAACCCAAAGTTGCTTTGCAAATGAGTTTTTACGGAACTAATTTGCATTTCCCATAAGGCTTTGGCTTTCAACATTTGTATTACACCAAAGTCCATATCCAAAGTCGAACCAAACCCACCCTTAGTTGAGGTTTGACGTTCCTGACTTTTCTGGCTGTGTTTTTTCCCTTTGCGAAAGAAATACTAATGCACGGTCCATTTCTTCCTATTGTTCTCTGTTTTTCTCTTCTTTTTCTCTTTTGCAATCCTGTTAAAAATTTGGATTTGGGGTCATCTCATCACCTGTGTCTTGCATTGCAGGGAATCAGCTATGCAAAACTTGCAAATTTGCCGCCTATTGTAGGATTATGTGAGTGTCGATTGAATCATTCTTTCCTTTTTCTGTCTCTGTCACAAATACACGAAACTAGTTGATCTTTGTCGGTTCTGCAGCTTTTTATTTAATTAAACTGCGTTTCATTCATGCAGATTCAAGCTTTGTTCCGCCATTGATATATTCAATACTTGGAAGCTCCAGACACCTCGCTGTTGGACCTGTGTCAATTGCTTCTCTAGTCATGGGTTCAATGCTCAGTGAGACGGTGTCTTACAGTCAAGAGCCAATTCTGTATCTCAAATTGGCCTTCACAGCCACCTTCTTCGCCGGTCTATTTCAGGCTTCTCTGGGTCTCCTGAGGTATCACTTATCCAAGCAATTTCTTTCTTTTCTTGTCCAAAATTGTTTGAAAGCAATATAATTGACAGAGAACTGTAATTCCACAGTGAGAGTTTTCTCTGAGGAGTTGAGTTAAACTGTAGGAAATACCATACAAGGAAGTGACAATAATCCAGAGACTAACTTGATTGAGTTTGATTACATGATTTACAGGTTAGGTTTTGTAATTGATTTTCTGTCCAAAGCGACGCTGGTTGGTTTTATGGCCGGGGCTGCAGTTATAGTGTCATTGCAGCAGTTGAAAGGCTTGCTTGGGATTGTCCACTTCACCAAAAAGATGCAATTTGTTCCTGTTATGTCCTCAGTCTTCAAACAAAAAGACGAGGTAATTTGTCATTTTCTTTTCCATCTTATTTTCCTTTAGCAAGCCCAATAGGAATCTTCATACATGATATGAAGCTACTTCACTATTTCCTATTGGAATTCGAACGAGTGATATTATTCTATTTAGCATCATATCGGTATTTCAAGAAAGAAAAGGGACAATATTTTGTAATAACACCGCAACATGCAGCGATACCTTTTGATTTTTCAAAAGAAAAGTCTGGCAATCTTATTGAAATATGATCTTGGAACTGGGGGGAATACGATTTGAAGTATGGATCTAATGAAATCCCTTCATTTGGTGACTCCGACCTGTCTTATCCTTAATCAAATTCGTTTATGGGTTCAATTCCAACTTATATTCGCCATCTTTGTCGAGAGATCCTTAACTTACACTTGTGACTTGCAGTGGTCCTGGCAAAGTTTCGTCCTGGGAGTCATTTTCTTAATCTTTTTATTGACAACAAGGCATATTGTAAGTTTATCTCAGCCAAACATTCATTTTGCTAGCCATAATTATGTTGAATGATCGACTCATTCTTATAGTCTAACGTTTGAGTTTCCATCAAATGTCACAGAGCATTAGAAGACCAAAGCTCTTCTGGATTTCAGCAGCGGCCCCTTTAACATCAGTGGTTTTGTCAACTATTCTAGTTTTCCTCCTCAGATCAAAAGCTCATGGAATCACAATTGTATGTACTGAAGTTTTACTCCCAGTTTTTGGACATATTCTTAGCAGACTACCTAACTTATGTTTGCTATTTTCATGTTCGGGACTTTATTGACAAAAATTACTGTTATGCACAGATTGGTCGCTTGCCGGAGGGTCTGAATCCGCCTTCATCAAACATGCTATACCTGAGTGGCCCTTATCTAGCTCTGGCTGTCAAAACTGGCATCATAACTGGAATTTTATCTTTAACTGTAAGAATTGTGCATTACATGTGCTTTACTCTTTGGACATAGAGTCTTTACTCTTGCATATACTTATCCTATACTTCATAACATCCAAACAGGAAGGTATTGCAGTCGGAAGAACATTTGCCGCTATGAAAAATTACCAAGTCGATGGAAACAAAGAAATGATGGCTATTGGCCTGATGAACATGGCCGGCTCCTGTTCCTCATGTTTTGTGACCACAGGTACTTATTTTCTCTTTGCATAATTAGGTTTCTTTGTTTTGCATGCACGGGATTTTGTATGACCAACTGCTACCTTAGTTTGGAATATACTCCTTTTTTCGAACGATAGCAGGTCCCATAAGAGAGCGGTCCACACAAAAAAGTGAGAGGATTGGTGAATATGTTGAAAGTGCCTAATTATGTCTCCTTCTCAAGAAAAGTGGAGTTCCATCTTAAATGGTTCTAACGACTATACCTCTGCTGTCATTTCCAGGGTCGTTTTCCCGGTCTGCAGTTAACTATAATGCGGGGGCACAAACAGCAATTTCAAACATAGTTATGGCAACAGCAGTGCTAGTTACTCTGCTTTTCCTTATGCCACTATTTCACTACACTCCCAATGTCATCTTAGGTGCGATCATCATAACAGCCGTGATCGGTCTGATTGATTATCAGGCTGCCTTGCGGTTGTGGAAAGTTGACAAGCTTGACTTTTTGGCATGTATATGTTCCTTTGTGGGGGTCCTTTTCATCTCTGTGCCATTGGGCCTAGCCATTGCTGTGAGTCTCTCATACTTGAAACTGGTTCCGACCTTCTTAGCTCCGTTCATTGTAGAAGGCATTACAGATTTTAAACTGATCTTAAAAATTGAGGAGACTTCGAGATTTCAGTAGCTTCTTTAAGCAACCTATTTTGGTTAACTTGACTTTTTTTGGAAATTCAGGTTGGAGTTTCTGTCTTCAAGATTCTCTTGCATGTCACTAGGCCAAACACTACGGTATTGGGAAATATTCAGGGAACTCATACGTACCAAAGCCTCAGCAGATACAGGGTAGCATCAAAAGTTCCCTCTTTTCTAATACTTGCTGTTGAATCTCCGATCTACTTCGCCAATTCCACCTACCTGCAGGAGAGGTTAGCCTTCTTGACACCTCTTCAGAGTGATCAGTAGATCTAGATAGAAAAAATTTTATATTGGTCAAAAGATTTGAAGCTTCCTGTCCTCGATAGGTTTCAAAGATCATGCTCATTCTCAAAGAAGTAACTTTTTCCTGGTTAAAAGCGCTTTCTTTGGGGTTGTAATTGAAATTTTTGTATGCAGGATCCTGAGATGGGTGCGCGAGGAGGAAGAATGGATAAAGGAGAACAATCAGAGTGCGCTGAAATGCCTAATTCTTGACATGACGGGTACTACCTTCACACTTCCACTGACTAAAACATTATACATATATTTCCGGCAACATCTTGACAGTCAAAAAAAAAATAATGCAGATTGCCGATTGTTCTGAACCATAATGCGAATTACATGACATTTCTGACAAATAAGTTTCTTCTAGTGACAGTATCAAAGAAAAGCATTAAGTGGGACTTCTTTGTATGAATTCATTTGATCCATGAAGAAGTTTAATTTCTTTCAACAAATAAGTTCCTTCTAGTTCATGTGGATTCTGTCCTTCTTCAAGAGCATGTTTGCTCGATTAATCAGTTTTGAACTCCTTTATCCATAGAACATCAAATCATTTAAGCCTTTGAGTCTCCATTCTGCTTGTTTAATCCTGGCTTGTCGATTGACAAAAATAAAGGGTCTTGTATTTTTTTCCGCAGCTGTCACTTCCATAGACACAAGTGGCATCGATGCATTAGTGGAAATCAGGAAGATGGTGGAAAAGAGATCTCTCAAGGTACAACTCTTTTTGAAGTCGTGAACTTTGTCAGGCTTTGAATGACCTAAAGGCCAAGAAAAGTTCTTAATTCTCCCTATATGCTCTCTTCTTGTCTTTCCTGTAGCTTGTTTTGGCAAGTCCTGTCGGGAATGTGATGGAGAAGCTAGACAAATCACAAACGCTGGACAGTTTCAGGTCGAACGGACTGTACATGACCGTCGGAGAAGCCGTTACCGACATTTCTTCATTGTGGAAGGGCCAACCGTGAGTAGAGGACAGCTTGGTGCCTGTGTGGGGGAAATAATACAATAGAGGACTTAATGTCGTTTTCTATTTTCTTTCCCCCCTTTAGCTGGGAATTTTTGTAATCCCTCTATCGATTTGCTCCACCAAGAGGAAGAAGAAACCCGTGCTCTTCTTTGTAGGAGATTTTTGTATCTCTTTCCTCCAAACTTAAAACAGCTGAAAGCTTCGAATTTATAGCCTTCAAGGTTTAACTTGGTTCTGTCGTCATTATTTTCTAAGCACTATGGGTCCTCAAAAATGAACCTTCTAGGTAGAGGAGTGCCAAATGGACCACCTAAACGGGAAACTGCTCGAAGTGGATCGAAAAGTAAGTTGAGTCCGATTCTCAAAAGTGTTGGTCTAATTCCTAATTCTTAAAGGTCAAACCGGTGTCTCGGTGGTCCGCTCTCTGATTCCAAGGAACCAGTGTCCGAACGGTACGCTTTCCGGTTCCAAGGAGAAACCTAACGTACTTCATTTTTTTTTTATCTGTTATTTCTTAAAAAAATTAGTGGGTTTAATTTTTTATTTCCAAATAAATATAAGCCTGTAATTAAATAATAATAATAAGATATATGGATGAAAGTATAGGATTTGTCTTGAACTCTGAATTTTGAACCCAGTCATATTTTGGACAATAAAATATTCTGATAGAAACATGAAAAAAAAAATAATGACCGGTTCCATTAGACCGAACCGGTCCGTGGTCCGGTCTGCTTGGGAAGCGCGAACTAATCACTGCTACTTTTTGGCTTTAATTTTCGAACTAAAAGATTACAAAGAAGACCATTGGAAGGAACGTATTAATTACGGTGAGCAATCCGACACTGCTAAATTTTGATATTCTTAGTTGTTCTTGGCACCGCAAAGCCCGTGCAAAAGACGGATTATACCAATTCGCGCATCTTCTCACGGGCCCAGAAAAGAAAAATTAATTTCTTTACATTGTCCTTGCAAGGTGGAACCAGAAGAAAAACTCTCAGCTTGAAAACGCTGTGGTTCCAATTTTGACAGTCCAAACCACGGACTGCGTTTGGCCTCAATAAATTCCTCAATCTCTCGTATGTGCTGACACAAAAGCAAAGAAAAAACGGAACTGTCTGGGATTAGATTGAGATTGATAAGCGTTTGCTGCCATTACATTTGAACTTGCCGATCAATCAAGAAGCTCGTAACTCTGCCGTGTCAAAATTATTTCAATAGCTACTGGCATCCTTGTTCGTAAATTTTTCGGTGGTTTAACAGTAAGATCCAGCGTGAGTCACACTGCATACCACAGCAAAAGCAGAGAGAGAGATGTGGGAAAGGTTAAGCTGCCCAGTAGAAGCAGGCATGGAAGTGCATCTCATCTAAAAAGTTCAGCTGGTTAAAGAAGCCCAAACTCTTTATTGACACAACTTTGCTCTCGATAGTCAAATTCAGTCGATGTCGATCCACAATTTGTTCAGACAGCACCCTTCAAACCAAAAGTTGACATGGAAAAATTATGAAAATATCATTTGAAACGTATGGACTCTAAGACAGGACATTTCATCCCTATCAATAAACTGCCAGAAGCACATCTGGCATCGAATTCTCAAAGCCACCTACTGGCGTATTAAAAAATATCCAAAACAATCCTATTCATCAGCTTGACCTCGTCCCACAAGCACAGTTCCGACCCCAGTGTGCTCATTGCTGCCGTCGCTTTAGAGTATGACTATCGTGCATGATCTAAGCTATCCTAATTTGGTACAGGATAGCATCCAGAACATCATCCAAAGGAATAGCCCATATACTCTGATGAAACTTGCTTTTGTTGGTGGTGTTTCTCCAGTTGGTCAAACACCTGCACCAATGATCCCAGCTCAAAACAGTGAACTAAAGAAAGCTAGTAAAACTTTCACAAAAATAAAGAGACAACTAGCGATATCTTTTCAAACTATTATAAGAGAAAGAACAAGTTAGAAAAGCTAAAGTCGACTCCTAACCATTGCTTTGATGCACCATTGCAGAGGGAAGCAAATGAGAGACGTACAAATAGGTCAAATTCAAAAAAACAAGTCTTCAATAATGGGGAACTTAACAAAGACATCATCAGAAACTCTTCCATTTGACATAGTTCAAAGAGGAGAAAAAAAGCCTTACTTGGACGATACCGTGCAATGGGAATTTCCCGCAGTTCACGTCTGATGCACAAATATTCACCTAGTAGAGCCATCACTGCAAGTCCAGTGCCATTAACGACCCACCATGTTATTGAGGAAGGCCAACCTCCATATATGATGCATATAAAGAGATGAATGATAAATAAAGTGGCAGAAAAGTCCAGGCATTTCTTCGCCCTCTCAATTAGATAAAGCATATATCCAGCTCTGCATCAAGAATAGCAGGATTTAATATAACCAACCGTGGGTGACTTTCTTCCTTTATCAGCACATAAACATAAGATTCTAAAATAGAAACGTTCTCCCCCCATAAAACAACTTTAAGAATTCCAATTAGCAAAGCACCTGTTACATCCTAAGGATTTTATTTTCATATCTGTGCTTGATATATTAGCAGCAATGCAGAGCGAGCCTAATGTTACAGCAAATAAGAGAACTACAGACAGAATGATATGGTAAAAGGTCCAGATAAAGACCTCATAGTTACACAGTCACATCGGTTGTCTCAAGCACATACATTCAAAGAAATTGAATCGTTATAGCTTGAATGACCAATAATAGCAGACTCAAAGGGCAAACAAGTCACAGGTGTATTTTCTTCAAACTAAAATTAAAAGGTGGTCTTGACACAGCATCTGGATTTGAACTTCACAGAAAATTCATGTCTTCAGGTCCCAAGTCACAGATTCTTCATTTTCTTTTACTCAGCATAGTTACTAAGCAGTCTAGGCAACGGTGTACAATACATGAGGACAGTTTACAATGCTCTTTGATGATTTTCAAAATCACAAAAAGGGCCTAGTGAAGAGGCCAAGATACAGGGGTATCTGCAGAACGATTGAGTTAAAACAAACTAGAGGTGGTCAGTTAGGAGATAAAACTGGGAAATCTACTGTTAACTAAAGCATTGCATTGGCAGTCAGATCCAAAGTGAAACCATATAAATTTACTGCATATACAAGTACTAGTTCCTGTGTGGATATACAAGAGAGATTCTAAAATGGAGGTAACAAACTTTCCCATGCCACCAAGACAAACCAAGAATGAATGTCACAAGATGGTCTTTCAAATATTCAGTCATGGAACACAAACGTTATCAACCCAATTGTCTCGTTTCATAAATCTTCAATGCAATTCCTCCTCTTTTTTTTGCTGAACAAAATCAACGTTTTCCCCCCTACAGCTACGCCTCATATGGTGAATTATATAATTTTCGCAATTTATCTCAAACTAACATTCCAAAGGACAGTCATATTTTAACTTTCTAGCAGAAAACGACCTGAAATGTTGATCAAACCACTCAATAACATAGCAAAGCTAAGTATTGCACAATGGCAAAGGGGAATAAAAAAATCAGTTCAATATGTGTTTACCAATGTATTAGATCAAAGTAAGAAGCAACAACAATAAACCATGTCAAGCCATTACTCCTCACTAGAAGAGTATGAATTTGGCATCGTGGATGATTGCTCGACCAGAGAAAAACATAATCCCAACAGTCCCAAATCAGTTGAACAAGTACGGCAGCTCATTTTACCAACTAGATAATGAAAACCAACCAGATGGAATCAAATACATGAAAAAGTGACATAGCAGTAATGAGAACAGCATGAAGCTTAACCTGAGTCAACATTGTTATTGAGATCATATATGCACACATTCCTTAAGTCGGGGCATTCATCCACCCCCCATAACAATCACAAATTCACATCAAAAACGAAAGAGCAGAGAGACACAATCGCAACAACATCAATCGAACCGTAAATCGAGTTACGCTAGAAACAAGAAAAAGCTTTCTCAATCTCACCCTGCAACTGCAGTGAGCACGAAAGCGGCGATGACGGACCACCCAGTCACGGTGGCCATGGTCACGGCCGCGAAGTCGAACAAGTACACGAGGCTCAAGCGCGAGACACGAGTCCCAACGAGGAGCGACAGGAACAACCCTAGCGTGAGGTAATACAAGCATTGAAGGCACACGATTTGGGCAACGATGAGCCAAGGATCCCACACCACCGCACCATAGAACATGACTGCTCCCACCTGCCCCCCTCCCCCTAAATTCAACCAAAAACCCTCCCCCGAAGCTCCACCAGAAGCTCAAATTGAACCCCAATTCAATCAGCTCGAACTCAAATCCAAGAATTCCCGAGCCTGCACTCCAAGAAACGCTCAAGGAAGCCGGAATCCGCAGTAAACCGAACCTCCGTCCATCGAATCCGGCACGAACCGCATCGCTTCTACGACGGCGAGCCGATGCCCGTGGCGCGCTGGCCCGGATCCGAGACCCGAAACCCGAAACCACTCGGGGCAGCGGTAGGAAACCGAATTGCGGAGGCTGTGATTCGGTAAAAAGACGAAATTTACGAACGATTGCGAATCGATGCTGGAGAAGAACAAGAAGAAGAAGAAGGAGAAGAGGATTGAGAGTAGAATTGAAGCGAGTGAAGAAGAGTTTTTGAGATTGGGGCGAGGAGAGAGAGCCGCAAAAATGGAGATCGCGCTTCCCCCATTTCCTTCCTTTCTTCCTCGTATGTCTGTTTCTAATTTATGGGTTTTGCAGGTTGGCTCAATTTATTATTATTATTATTATTATTATTATTATTATTATTATTATTATTGTGAGCCCCGGAAAATAGAGTAAAGTCATTTGTCTGACTATATAATTAAAACAATGTGCATAGTATGTAAAACGAGAATTCTCTATTTTTGAGAAAAATCCTGAAATGCTTTTACTTTCTTAAATGATGGCTCCTAGTGAAATTTGTTTCAAAATAATGAACTAAAATAATCATAATAATACATACATAAGATACTTATGACGTCAGCTGTAGATGAGGGCCACGAAGGTCACATATAGCCTAGTCTAAATTCGAATGAAGCCAACCTCATTAGCTGCGAGCACAAGAGGTAGCCAATAGCTTTCACTTCACTCTTTAACTTGCTTTCCTAGACCCAAAATCCTAGGTAACTGGTCCATCTCATTTTCTCGTCTCTCGAGAACTGAAGTCACTATCTTGCGCTGTTAGGTAATGACCTAAAATGGCTCTTTTCTCATCTAGGTAATGAAATCTTCTAGGCTTTATTAAGATGCCAATTTGATTAGGCCTCGACTCTCACTTTCTTCAATTGGGTCAAGGATGATTTGGATCTCGAACCCATCGGCTAATGAGGCTGTGACGAAGAAGAAGATGAACGAAGAAGAAAAGAAAGACAATTAAAATAAAATAAAAAAATCTTTTGGACAAAAATGTCTTTGAACATTTAGAAGATTTGGTCAATGGTGAGGTTGGCCACTTCAAGGCTTTATTTGAAATAAGATCTATTTTAAATCTTATTTTGAGAAAATGAAAACATTTCAATCTCTTATATAAAAATTTCCGAATTTTCAACAA
Source organism: Eucalyptus guilfoylei (assembly GCA_016097605.1). Taxonomy (NCBI): domain Eukaryota; kingdom Viridiplantae; phylum Streptophyta; class Magnoliopsida; order Myrtales; family Myrtaceae; genus Eucalyptus; species Eucalyptus guilfoylei. The sequence goes on along the minus strand of CM027869.1, from coordinate 39,816,646 downwards.
ACCTTCAATTTTTCCTTTTCCAAATTATCTCATAAACTTTATGTCCAAGAAGAAATGTGAGAATTCATAATTGTAGTCTAACTCATCTGTTCTGATATCAAGATTTAGATTAACAAGGTTCAAGAAAAATTTTGAATCTTAAAATATCTTTGTATTTCATAATTTTATCAATATCTTTATGATTCAAACATTTCCACCCCCATAATTTTGCTTAATTTTTCAGATTACGATTTGTTTTGCCCACATCACGTGCGCGCCTTTGCAATGTGTTGGGATAAAAACCAAATAGTACCCATGGTATAATCAACTCTTAGTATTTAAGAGATTGAATTAATAACTACCAAAACCTTTTCATTAATATTTATTTGTGATATTTGAGACAATATCTTTCCACACGAATTTTTATAAAAGTGTTCTTTGCATTTTGTATTGCAACAAGATAATTCTTCCATAGAAAATAAGACTACATGATCTATAGAATTAGCTTAGCCGAAGTTAAATAAAATTAAAAGTGAAAATATCTTTATATATATATATATATATATATATATATATATATATATATTTAATGGATATAGTTCAGTTTGAATGTGGTTTCTTAAGTTACTTTATTTTGACAATACATCCATTCAATTCAGAAGAAAAATATATATATTTCACTGAGAATAAATTATTCATAAGTTGAGATGTGTAATTTAATTAACAAAAATCAAATGGGCCTCCAGCTAGAGTTGGACCATGAGGCCCAAGAAGTACAGGAAACGCCTCGGCGCAAGATAGCACGACCCCCTTTTAATCTCCGGAAGAATCATCGTTCTGCCTTCTCGCTCCTCTTCCTCACTCTCTCTCTCTCTCTCGATTTGCTTCCGCCTAAATCGTTTTCAGTTCCTGCTCCGTCGACAATCTCTCTCCCCTTTCCACTCCGGATTCTCTGCGGCGGAGGTTCCTCGTCTCCGACGTGAATTTCCTCGCGGAAATGAGCGGAATTGCTGCGAAAGAAGCAGTGGGTGCTGGATGGTCTTGACTTGTTCCAAGACTGCGAATTGTGTCTCGGCCGAGGTGAGATCTCCCAGCTCCGCTTTTGGGTTTTTGGGGCTCGGCTCGTTTGAGCTGATGGGTAGCTAATTTGGGTAGATTCCGTCTGGTTCTCTCGAGGGTCGAATCTTCCAAAAGGGGGGGAAAGAAAGAAAGAAAAAAGTGAGCTTGGGGCTCTGTGAGGGGTCAGTGAATCTGAATCTGGCTGGTTAGCGGCTAAGTGGGGTTTAGAGCTAGTTTAGAGGAGATGATTAGCTGGTGTTGTGCTGCATGTGTTGAGTGTTTTTAGAATAAGTGTGATTAGTTTGCTGTATCTTGTTACTGTCTTCAATTGGATGACACTGGGGTGTAAATTTATATCTACTGGAAAGTGAAAGACTTTCGCTTTGCCCGTTTGTGTATCATTTTTGGGTTCCTTTCCCCTTGAATTACCCATATTGTTTGCTGCTGTTATAGGGGATTGTGTGGTCTCGAAGTGAGAGAACTGAAGTACTCATGTGAGCAGAGACTCTTGCTTTAAATTTGGTGAAGAGAGAGGGGTTGGAGGTTTTTTGGGTTTTCTCGCAGTGAAATATTCACGAGATTGGACGGTGATAGATGGACCACGCTGAGGATGATGCTGGGTACCCCCCTAATTCGCATGGTGCGAATCAGCCGCAGGAATATGGTTCCTCGAATTCCCAAAAGCTTCCTGGTGGAACTCCGCCGTATCCTAAGCCAGTCAGTAGCCAATTCGTAGATGATGAGGATGAGGATGATGGTGACGAAGAGGATGAAGAGGAAGAGTTGGGAGACGAAGAAGATGATAAAGATCAAATGAATGGCAACAGGCAAATTGTCAAGAATGCGGAAGATGAAGATGATGATGACGAGGACAACGATGAAGATGATTTTTCCGATGACGACGACGACGATGATGATGACCAGCAGAAGAACCAAGCTAGAAGAGCGAATGACCCAGAAAGGCGCCCCAAAAGGCGGAAGCTGAAGAGTTTGGTTTCTAGTTATGAGTTTGCTCCTCGTGTACCACCACCTCAAGATGTGCCTCCACCAGTCGCAAAACCACTGCCACCTACTGGTGGCCGGAATTCTCTCATGGATTGGACTGAGCATGAGACATTTGTTTTACTTGATGCTTGGGGCGAGCGGTTTCTTCAACGTGGGAGGAAGAGCCTTAGGTCTGATGAATGGCAAGAAGTCGCAGAAAAGGTGGCAGAGGTATCCAAAGTTGATAGGACAGAGAGTCAATGCAGAAACCGATTGGATACATTGAAGAAAAAGTACAAGAAGGAGAAAGCTAAATTTGTAGAGACTGGTGGTCTCTCCAGCAAATGGGTCTATTTCAAGAAGATGGACATGTTAATGTCGTCATCACCCTCGCAACAAACTGCTCTGTCTTGTGGGGTCGACTCCGGGGAGTATGTCTTCATGAACCCTAGGGTTTACCTGAACCGTGCTAACGGAATGGATGAGATGAGGGACAGTCCTGGGAACTCAGAGTCTTCCGACAAAGAGGGAGACGATTCAGATGGCCTTCCACCCAAGAAGAGAAAATCTGGAAGAGAGTCTAGTGACGGGGCTTCGATCAAATTGCTTGCAGAGTCCGTGACAAAATTTAGTAAGATTTATGAGAAGATTGAGAATAGTAAGAGGCAGCAGATGATGGAACTGGAGAAGATGAGGATGGATTTTCAGCGGGATCTGGAAGTTCAAAGGAAGCAGATAATGGAAAGGGCTCAAGCCGAGATTGCGAGAATAAGGCAAGGTGATGATGGCGAGAACGATCTCTCCACTGAGAATGCCAGCGGGTGACATCTTTACCTGATAAAGGTTTATGATTAGATTAGTATGTTGACTCTTCCTCTTCCGTTGTATAATATTGGTTGAGCTAAGCCCCTGAACGTCTAATTTCTGAAGCAATAATAGGATTAAAGGTACTTGTGCTCATTTCTGCGTTGGTAATTGGTGACTTGGATGAGCCCTCGCCTTGTGGTATGCTCATTCTTTCGGGGCACTTTTGCTCCTTCTCTATGGAAACTTCATCTATAAGTTCTGCAAGTCTTGTGCTTTAGCTTTAAAACTTCTTGGACGCGTCTGAATTAACTGCAGATGGATATTCAAACGCTCGAAGTGCTTGTGCCATTGTTGTCTCTGAAAACCATCTGTTCCAAAGGGTAATATGAGAAGCTGAGCTACTTGCGTCCCTTTAGGGGCTACTTTTGAGTGCTTGACAGTGAACTAAACTGGACTTGCTAGGCGGCAAAATGACCATGATCAGCTACAATTGGTTTCTCAAGGGGAACTGTACAGGAAAACAAAAAGAAACTCGCTTCTTCCTTGGCTTACATAGATTCAGGTCTGTCTCTGCCGTTAGTGAGGACCAAGAGCCCCCGTGTAGCTGTACTGTGCGTGCCGTGAGCTGCTGTAATTTTGATGTTTGGGTTTGCATATTTGAGAGATGCGGCTCCTCGAAGCTCGGTGAGACTGCTTCATAAAAAAGCTCCTATAACCTATCGAAAAGTAGTTGCCGTCGTGAGGTGTTTGCGAAACATCTTATAAAACTACGACACCCTTTTTCACAACTGGAAATGACGTAGGAAACCTGTTCCGAATATCCTCTAAGTTGACCAAGTGTTGCTAGTGACTATGAATAGACCCCTTTCTAAACTGAAAAAAATGAAGTAAACAAACTTTGCAATGGCCTTCTACCAATGATCAGCATGGACATCAATGCCGCTTATTCGAAAGAATCAAACGCCACATTCTGAGCCCTAATGTCCTCTTCCACGAATTTCAACCTGTGGCTCAAACATGTGGGGAGCACCTTTAGTATTCTACATTACAATTCAAAACTTTTGTAAATGAAAAGTTACTGAGGGAGTTCAAGGTTATCTTAAAAAAATCCTGATATCGTCATCTAAAAAGTAAGTTTCCTCACGTTTAAGTAAATTTCTTTGTAATGGAAGTAATTTATCTCTTATCATTTATTAGTAAACCCAATTGCAAGAGCAGAGCTCTACCAACTGGGACTATGGTATATAACTGTCATTGTTCACATATTTGAAGTTAACGGGCTAGTTTGCCGAGTTCATTTGAGCCCCTTCATCATTCTGTATAAATAAAAATTTCCCAAATTTCGTAGCAATTTTTAGAGTTAAAAAGTAACTTCATAAACATAAATACATTGTTATAAATTACATTTAAAAGTTATTTTTTCTAGTTTTTATAAGAAGTGAGCTTTTCACGTTATTTAGTAAGTTGAACAACTCTTAGTTTATTTATAGTTTTTCCGCTTTCTATTGTACTTTTTCATAATTGAAAGCAATTGCCGTACATCATTATAATAAGTGAGCTTTTCACGATATTTAGTTAGTTTCGTCAAGAGAGCAACTAGTCCATTTGTAGTTTTTCCACTTTTATTGTACTTTTTCATAGTCAAAAGAAACTTTCAAGAACCATATGCTTTAGCAACTGTCATACATCATTAGTCTCTTTTTTATGTATGAAATAAATATTAATGCACTGTAAGAACAATAGGCTTTTTCACATTTATTAGCAACTTTATCTAAGATGATAATGGCAGTTAATGACCATGAACCTCCTTAGTAATTTTTCATATAGAAAAGCATATTACAATGTACTATACGAAGTAAATTTTCCACATGGTTTGTAGCCATCACACTTGACGTGGTAAACTGATTTTACATAGAAGAATCGGTGAGATCCATATTTTTCCTGGAGCTGAAGATATCAGACCTGCCTTCAATAATGCAACGAGCTTCAAGAGTCCTTGCATTACTCCCACAGTGCTTCCTCATCACTGAGTACATCCTCACGCTTTCCATCGGCGGACTATCAATGCAACGCTTAGAGCTGCCTCCAACTTCTCCCTGTTCATGGGCTGCCCACGAGTCTCAGTTGCCATGTCCTTTGAAAATATGAATCTCCAACCAAACCCACAATTAGGGAGTCAAGGCACTTTGAGAATATGATGGCTTGCACCTCATGTCAATCAAATAGAGAGATGGGGTAGTACATGTAGGCGATGTGCTGCAGCCTTCTCTCTATGCCAGGCATCTCACAGTAACATGCTAATCCCCAAACAGCCATAAGTTCATAACCAATCACCGTTTTGATGGATCTTTCCTGGAAAAGAGAAAGGCCCACTGTCAAGAGATCAACAATGTCAGACTTCTGCTTCTTCGACTCCATCTTCTTAACACTGTCAGTCTCCAGATACTGATATCTAGCATCAAACTGTCCTCTCCAAATTCAAAAACATGCATCTTATAATCATCAACATCAGAGAATCCACTGGTTAGTGAGGACAAGTACTTCTCTACCTTTCTCATCTTCAAGACAGAATGATCCCTGCCATGATCTTTGCATGCCCATGTCCAAGACATCATTCACAACCTTTCCGAAAGTCTCTCTAAACATGCCAGGATAGTGCGGCCTTCCAAAGGAACAGTTGTTTTCTTCACCATCTTTTTTGGTATTAGAGCTTTACCTTACCTTAAAACCAAGCCAAATCTAAGATACGAATAAAAGGGTCGGTAGTCAAAACAATTGCCTACAAGGGGAGTTTTAACGAATATCGGCAGCTCTCCAGCAACAAAAACTTGCACGACGACCAAGGAAATATGTCTCTGATCCGATAAGTGTATCAAAAGCTAGTCTTCACCTAGAGAATTGATTGAAGCCTGCTGCTTCCATTCCAATTAAAAATGCAAGCAAGGTATCCAATCCAGGAAAGTCATCAGTGCCACACCGGATTGACCATTTCCCACTCTGATTCACTTGCAAAAAGCGAAAAGAGGGAATTCGATAGCAGCAGATGGGGAACCTCATGGAAAAGCCTCCATTAGGAACTTGCATTCGCTGCATCAATGAATGTGCTTGCATGCTATACAATTCCTATGGCTGGATGAGCTTCTTTACTGATGATCCAAAGAGATTACCCCGTTAGAAGGCAAATAAGGGGTCCAGTTTTTTCTGCTTGTGATGTGCATAACCTGAACAAGGAGAAGTCTAGCCAATCAGATTGCTTCTGCTTGCTCTCATCTGCGCTTGTCAAGCCAACTTTGCTTTCAGGAGGTGAAACAGCGCTTGTCACGAATAGTGATTTGATTGATGATAGAGAAAGAGAATTCTTGGTTCGGTTTTCCACCTTAATGACAGAAAAAAAGATTGATCATATTCTATTGATTTTGACTCATAGTGGTTATTTATCACAGAACCACTCTTGTTATCAAATGATTTAACAACGATTAGCCATAGAATAGACCATGCAGATAAAATCTGATCAATTATGTTTTTCATTAGGCTGGCTCCCGAACTTCATCGACTTTACCCACTGCTTCAAGTATTGATGAGTAGGTGATGAGGTCATATTCAAATCCCTGAGCCTTCATCTCCTTCATAAGCTTTGCAGCTTCCTCAAACATACCAGCGCGGCTAAGACATCCCAGTACGGTGTTATAAGATACGGAATCCGGCTTAATCTTTGAACATTTCATCTTCGTAAACATTTCCATCGCCCGATCCGGCCCACCAGACCTTGCCAGGCCATTGAGAATGATGTTATGTGAATTTATGTCTGGGCTGCAGCCATTTTTTTCCATGGTCTGAATTAATGAATGAGCTTCATCTATCAAACCAGCCCTAATCATCCCTGACATGAGTGCATTATAAGCATAAACATCAGGATTGCAGCCTATCATCTTCATCTCATTGAAAAGATCAACAGCTTCACTAAGACGTCCACTTTTTCCGTAGTGTTTAATCATGACTGCGTATACTCTTGAGCTCAAATGTCCAGAATTCTCTCTCAATTCTTTAAATAACTCGTTAGCAGCTTCATGACGGTTCGCCTTTCCAAGACTGTTTATCAGGCTGCAATAAGCAGCCGGACAAGGAGGAAAACCTTTCTCATCCATCTCTTCCAGGAGAAGCAAAGCCTTTTCAACCCTGTTTGCCTTGCAAAACCCATGAATGAGAATCGAATAAGTGAATGAGCTGGGAACAATACCATTTTCCTTCATTTTCTCAAACCATGACGCCGCTTCGGAAGCTGGAGCCTTGGATTCAAACAAAACCTTGATTATGGTGTTGTATGTCACGACATTTGGCACACATCGCATGGATTCCATGCCATTAAAGATTTTTAAAGCGTCATCAAGACGTCCGGCTCTTCCCAGAATGTTAATCATGTTGTTTATAAGGACAACATCAGCCTCACAGCCTTCTTGTCGCATACTAATAAACACACTGTAGGCATCATCAATCCTCCCAGCCTTGCCAAGCCCCTTGATCAATTCAGTGTATGTAAAAACAGTGAGCGCACAACCCTGGTCTCTCATCTCCTGTACTAGACTCAATGCCTTTTCAACTTCCCCACCTTTAAAATAGATTCCCAGCAAAGTTGTGTAGATCTTTGGATTGGGATGTAAACCATTCACCCTCATCTCATCAAATAACCTAAGTGCAGATTCTGCATGACCCAATTTAGCAAATGCTGATATAACTGTGTTGTAGGTAACAGTATCAGGAAGACAACTGTTATCATTACACATCTCTGTGTACAGCTCCTGAACCTTTTCACGATGACCCTCTTGCATCAGGATCATAATCATAGAATTGTAAGTGCTTGTTGTAGGTTTGCACTTGCGTCCTTTGACTTGGTAAAATATCGAAAGAGCCTTGTTTACCATCTTAGCCCTGCCCAAGATCTGGATGATTTCAGATAATTCAACCGGGTTGATCATGCTTGCGCTCCGAGCCATTTCTTGAACCATCTTCCATAGCTCACCAACCAGCACAGCTTCGTCCAAGCAGCGAATCAAGGCCATATAGGTGCTCGCATCATGCGTAAAATTTCTCCTCTTTCCAGCCCACTTGAAGAACTGAATCTTAACAGTGATCTCAACATCGACCTTCAGTATTTCACGAACGAGCTGATGGTCCACTCTCAACTTTAGCACCTCCAAAGCCTTTTCTGCATCGGGGCCCCACTTGAAAATCTTCAGAATCCTGATGAACCTTTCATCCAATGTCCGAACTGAAAGGCCTCTCCTTGAAGACCTCGCCATCCTAGGATCTTCCGGCTGGTTCTGAGCATCGTCTCCGAGATCGTGCGGGAGGAACATTCGGACAATCTCATTTTCTGCAAAACAACACCCAAAAAAAAGAACTTTCTTGGAAGAGAAAAATAACCCTTGCTTCAACAGCCCTTATTTCACAGTATCACAAGAAAGCAAACGACACTGCACTACAGTACCCAACAACCGACGAGACTAGCCGTTGTCATCAGGCATATACATTACACTGTTGCTGCAAGAAAAGGCCCAGTGACTCAAAATTCATCACAAGCCAGTGGCTTAATAAGACTCGTATCCACCGCAAACAGAGACGAACAAGATCAGAATTTGCCAACAACAAGAGAAGAAAGTGCTAGTTTTGCCAGAATGAAGCTCACCTGTTTGCTTAATTCTCTCAGAGAGGTGAGGCAGAGTCGAGATCGAACGCCTCGAAGAGGCCGCTGTAGCATAGGCCCTTGATATACCGACTGCTTTGGACATCATGTCACGGTGAATTAAGAGAGAATTTGAAACAGAATTGTGGAAAACCAGGAAGAAGAGCTTCTGAAGCTACGTCCGACCGCCCAAGAAACTGAGTCGTCCGACAGGAAGAAAGAGGGAGGAGGGGACCGAGAAGCCGTCGACCGCCGCAAAATGGACTGAGCCGGGAGGATACTCAAGAATGCATGGATCTCTCTCTACTGTTTTGCTGGATGGGCTATTAGGTCCTTTGTATCTTATTATCTTGGCCCATTAGTGCTGGCAATTAAGGTCATTGAAATGAGTTTAGTAATCCATAATCACACATTTTTCTTCATCGATTGATTTTAAAGCACGACATTCACTCGACTTATTATATGAATACATAATCGAAACATTGATAAAAAGATTACCCTTCGTAAGAATATAAAAAGCATATGATTTGAGAAAAAGTTGGTTCAACTACGAATATAAAAAGCATACGATTGTAAAAAGGGTTTCCAGTTCCATTAGAGTTATGTCGCTGAAAAAGAGAACATAACCCTCTTTGACATCACCTTGTTGGCTCTTTGAGGAGTATGAATCTAGCCACAGAGTGAATATCAAACAGCCAACAATCCCTTCTTCCATTTCCCAATATACACTGTCAAGTTCAGCTGGAAAATCCACTTAAGAAGTGGGTGTGTTTTCTGATTAGGCAAATCAGGGTCCAGGGATGATCCTCGCCCGGCGAAAAGATCAAGTATACAACAATGAGGTCTCGTCCTGAGAGAATAGTCGTCCATAGCCAGGAATTCCCAGCTTGCTGTTGGACATTGCTGAAAATCCTGGTTGAAGTGTATGTACCCCTAATCACCTGAATGCGCAGTCACGTATTTTTCGTCTTCATGCAAGGCAGCTAGCCAACAGAGCAGAATTAAATCTGCTGTCCACTTGAACCTTAGACCAGCATATCTCTGGGGTCTGCAAATGTTGTCCTACCTAATTGGGGTGTCATCTCTCTCCTTGCCCTCGATACGCTACCAACAAAGTGCAAAGATTATGATCAATCTCCTCACATTTACCTTTCGGTAAAGTCTATACCGTGCCAAAGCAATCTCGTCTTCCAAATCACTGTTCTTGAACGGACCCTATCTCGGGTACTCGTCTATGTATCTTAAGAGTTTTCAATATCTCACCAAGTTGAGGTAACTGACCCATTGATATCCTCCAAACCCAACATGGCTATCATCCGTGCGAGTGAATATGGGTCTACATTTCTCGAGAAGGTGAGAAGCTAACGACATTTATCGTTCGCTATGCATTGATCATCAAACTAGCTTGCTATTCTATTTTGTGCATTAAAAATGGCCTCCTACGCAACAGGCATGCTGCACGAAAAGCATCCCAGATCACATTGGTTTTTATAGATCGTTCAGCTTCATCCAACCCTTTCTTGTCACAGCAGTACCCATGAAATTCCAAATTTTGGTACCAGCGCCAGAAAGAGCGAATATCTGATTAACTCGACAGCCTCATAAAACTGATTCACTTCCACAATTCGTACCATTTCGGTTTCCCAGATGTCTCAAGAGATAGACTCTCGAGACCTACTGAATGACCTGCCAGTAGTGAAGTGTAACGACAATCAGTGTCCGTGAACAGACGGTCCAGCTGGGTATCTATTCAGGCCACAAAGACTAGAAATAGAACAGAGCGGCACGGTCGGACCATGAATTACGATTCAAGCATAACAACAGGCGTATTTTGCACATGAACCATCTCCGTTTTTCAACAGGCATGCACCCCTAAAAATGCCATTCCAAGTACTTGTCCCTGGAGGGAGCAATGGCTTCAACTGAGAGAAAAATTGGATCTTTATCATTTAACAAAACCCATCAACACACAATAATTCAGATGCTACATGGCAGGAACCAGACCGAGAAAGGGAAGGGAAACTCAGTTGGGGGGAGCATTCATATTTTCTGTCTTTTAAGAAAACCCTGCAAAAATAAAATCTTTGAAGACCACCCGAAAGCCTTTATAATAATTATGAATCAGGCTTTCGTACAACCTCTCAACCCTTTGACAGCTGAAGCTTCTGAAGTTTGAACCAGCGAATCCTCGCGTGATCAATAACACATGATGTGTAGCTATACCAAGGAACTCTAAGAAGAGGGAGGTGCCTCAGACTTATTGGTATCCATAGGCTCCCCAGAAGCAGGCGGTACATCACCAGCCCCAGCAGCAGCAGCATCAGCATTAGCATCAGCATCAACACCGGCGTTGGTGGTGGCGTTCGCGCTGGCGTCGACGTCGGCATCGGCATCGCCTTGAGGTTGCTGCTCCCCACCCTGAGCAGGCTGAGGAGGAGCCTCAGGAGTAACAGGCTTGGCAGGCTTCGGTTTCATCATTATTGGCCGGGCAAACCTATCGAAGCAAATCTCAGTTCTTAAGCTCCTTCTAGAATTAGGAGAACCAAAAAAATAAATAAGGAGAAGCAATCATGGGCATTTGACTGGCTGGCCATCTTTTCAATAGGTATATTTAGGTTCCATGGAACTCTCCCTACTTTATGACAAGATCTGCCTATAATGAACTGTTTCAAGATTTCCAGCCCCATCTAATTATTATCAATGATTTTCTGTAACTTCCATGTACAAGGTAAACCAAGTAAAAATCAACATTTAATACAGAAGCGAGCAGAAGATACAATCTCCCAAAAATCTCCCAAGTCTCACTTTGCTATTATCAAACAAGTTTTTTCCTGGCATAAAGAGGAAAAAAGAAAAGCAACTAATGAGATCCAACCTCAAACACCCATCCAACTAAATCTTTCTAATGTTCCTCATTGTCCCTCTTTCCAATGTAATTAATATCAAGGATCTCATCAGTAGTTTCTGTTAAATCAATGATGAGTTCATAGATTAATAGTGGTCTCCCTCTTGTACGTCAGTTAATTTCTGCAACCATGTTTGGATAAATAATCTCAAGAGTTTTCAAAAATGTAGTTGTTACTATACAATACGTTCTTAAACCTTCTTCTCTATGACAAATATCTGGCTAGCTCTGCGAACCACCATATATATGTATTCCGTTGCAAAGATTAATAAGAATTAACAGACCACCACATCCAAGAGAAATAGCATCTCATCACAATCAAGGAATTAAAAGGCGTCTTACCTGTCCAACGACTCTGCTTTCTTCCTTGTTTCAGCTGACAAGAGAACTGGAGTAGCATTTTTGGGAAGAGAGTCCTGCTGCTGCCGCTTGTCTCTTAGCCAGGCTTCTGCTTCTACACATTCATTCAAGACCTGAATAACAACATAAAATATATCAGAAATGTCTTCTGGATAGACAGGTGCCAGGCCCAGATAAAGGAGTAGAGAAAAATCTCTACCTTCTGCTTCTCAGAGAGATCAATGTGATCAAATTTGGGATCATTTGACATGGCCACTTCTCTGTAACTGTTTATACAGTAAGCAAGTTGATCTATCACCGATCCTCGTTCCATGTGTTCCTTGTAACGCTCTTCTATAGGATCACCTTGCTGCATGTTAGACGACGTGGTGAGAAAGTGGAGTAATAGCCTCTTCACACAATATAGAATTAAAATGATTCTATTACCTTTTTAAGTTCCTCAAGCTTTGCAACATAGACACCTTTTGTTTCATCTTCACCTTCCTCGTATAACCAATCTTCCACCTCCTGAAGTTTAGCAATGAGCTCTTCTCTTTCTGAATCCGTAACAAAGTCATGGTACTTGTCGTTCAGCTGACAACCAAAAACAAAGAATGAGCAAAAATTAAGTGTCCAGCTCTGCCAAAGCAATCTGCAGGGGAGAATTAGCAGCTCCATACCTTGTTCCTCATATCATAGACATAAGCTTCGACAGCGTTTTTCTTGTCTTTTGTCTCTTCCATGACCCGATCTTGCAAAGCCATCTCAAATTCCTTCTCAACTGCCTTCTGTAAGTCTCCTGATGACAATGCACCGTATACGACCTCTACCACAGGAACATTTGTTTTCTTTACCTTCTTCTTTGGAGCCTCAGTCTGCATGTCCACAACCAAAATAATGAAAATAAAAAAAGCAAGGCAGCCAGAAACAGCTCGAACCTCAATGTTACAGCTCTATGAGCTTCAATATTTGCAAAACCATTGAGAAGTCTGTCAATTTGACACCAGACATCAACCGGAAAAACATAATCATTCGAGACCAGAGGTCTTTCAGAACAATCACCATCTTGAATAGACATAGGCATCGACCAAAAGCCTGACAATGCCAGAAACCCTCACCGTACCTCTAATTCTCGTTATGACCCTGATAAGAGCAAAATCGACGCGATGATCTTGCATAATTTTGCATGAAAGGACAAAAAGTTACCCACAACAAAGTATCCATATTAATCAAGCTAGAATTGAAAAGGGATCGTCCAGGCAGAGGAACATCAAGAGATATAAAAGACAATGAATAGCACACACAAGCAGTAACAACTGACCTTGATATCAGTTTCCATCTGTACAGGCTTCTCTCCTGTCTCAGGGACACCATTTTCCACCCCAGGAGCATCAGAAGCACCTTTTGCATCTTGCATGTTGACATCAGCTTCAGCAGAAGCAGGGGGGGCAGCGTCACTAGGGGGGGCAGCGTCGCTAGGGGTTTCATCAGTGTCCATCTTATTCGCCTCTTGTACTGCATCCTTCGTAACTGGAACTTCCACTTCCTCTTCTTCCATGAGCTGCAGTGCCAAATGAATAAATCAAAATTCAGATTATCACGGACCCAACTTCAATATGAAATGCAAGTTTTTGCAATACTTACCGTTGCAGACTCAACAGACACGATTCCATGGAGATTTAGTCGGACTTTGACCTTCAGTTTGGCGCGTTCACCTTTTGAACATTGAAAGGGACCGATCTGCATATGCATATAATTGAGGAGAAGCCAGCTGAATCAATAGAGGAAATCCCAAGCCTAAACAAGCAAAATATAAGACAGCCTCAGCTTTCTCCTTTACCGTATATGAGCTGATCTTTGAAGAAGCTTGCGGTTCACTGCCATCAACGTAGTGGACATCAACAGTAAATGTTCCGGATCTATAGAATGTTAAAGCCTTGATACTAGGTATTGGATTTCCTTTAGGAAAGACAATAGTCGCTTGCTGATTATCTGCAGCCGCATCCTGAGTTTCTGACGTGGAATTTTTCCATGACAATCCAATGGCAAATGGAAAGCTTTCATGGACCTTACAAGTGAAAAAATAAGTTGAGAAAGAAGAACAGGTGATAGACATTCCACGATAGAAGAAAGAAAGAGGCGATCCTTATGAATGTGTAACCATTCTGATTGAAGACATGCCAACTCAAATTAGTTGGTATTTTCTAGATTATTTACCACTCCAAGATGCTCACAAATGCTGCACCAACCAACCAAGTACAAGTGGCTAACAGCCAAGCAAGAACAACAAATGATTCTCATGATACAACTAGAGCTTATGACAATTCTGGTGCCAGGATTAAAAAACATAATATAAAGATAGAACAGAAAATGTTTTAATAACACTAGATACTCGCCGGGGATCAATAGAGACATAGAAGACAACAAGTGCACCTCTGTAGATGGAAGACACACATAAGGAGGGGGAAGAATGTGAAACAATTTGTGTGTATAGATGGAGATATGCCATATACCGAATGAGCCATTAAATGGAAGCAAGTGATGAATGATATTTTACTCGTCTAATATAAAAATATCAAGCTGCACAGACATATATCAGCCCAAAATTATAAGGCATTGGAGAAGTCAGATGATGTGTACCTGGAATTCTCTCACTTTGAAGGTTGGGCTAAGCATTGCACACTGCAAAGCACACCCCCTGGCAACACACTCACTTGCATTCATTGTTCGCCTAGGCTCCTTCCCAAAAAATTCCGTCAAAATCTTAATAACAGCAGGAACGCGAGATCCAGAACCGACGACCTCAACCATATGTACATTCTCGACCGCAAGATCAGCTTCTGCAAGAGCCTCCTGCAAAGGTCCTTTCACTCGCTCCAAAATCGGGGCACTGATCTGTTCAAACTCATCCCTCTTGATAACCCCTCTAACATCCTTTTCATCCATTAGGCACTCGATATTCAAAGGCGCCACCGGATTTGCACTGAGAACTTTCTTGAGCTTCTCACAGGCAGCCCTTAGCCGAAGACAAGCTCTAGCATTCTGGAAAACATCGATCTTGTACTCCTCCTTAAATTTCTCAGCAAAATGGTTGAATAAAACCTCATCGAAATCTCTGCCACCCAGAGATCGATCATAAGAATGAGCCAGGATTTTTAATTGTCCTTTTTTAAATCCTGCAATGCAGACTTGCATGCTTGCATGACCAATGTCTACAAAAGCAACATTAAGCGAGTCGCTTTCTGGCAAATCAGTCTTGTAAATGCCATAAGCCAGGGCAGTCGCGGTGGTCTCATGCATTAACCGAAGAGGGCGTAAGCCTGCAATGGTAGCAGCATCTAGGACAGCTCTTCTCTGGAGATCCGTAAAGTAAACTGGAATCCCAATGCAACAATCCACCACTGCTGCATTTAGATTCTTCTCAGCAATACCCTTGAGATTCGAGAACATCATGCCAAGTACTTGGGTTGGGGTGAATGTCCTTGCTTCTCCAAGATATCTTGCATGTATCAAGGGATAACCCTCAGGGCCCTCAGTTACTTGGAAAGGCAATGACTGCAGATCCCTCTGCAGTTCAGGATCTGAGAATTTCCGCCCAATCAACCGCTTTATCTGGGAGATAGAATTTTTGGGGTTCATCATGGTAGAAGCAGCTCCTGCAGTCCCAATAAACCGCTGCTTCTCACCAAAGCAAACGATGGCAGGAGTTTCGCGTTTGGACTCATCATTGAGCACGACATCGATCCCCCTTTGCCTCGCAACAGCAACAATGCAACTCTCATTCCCAGAGTCAAAGCCGACCACGCTCATCTTTAGCTAGGCAGACCAATTCAGGCAACAATAGTCCAATTGGCAGGAGTAAAAAGTGTTGATTTCCTGCAAAAATATTCACAGAAGCAATGCTATCTGTTTAGTTAACCACCAAATTACAAAGCTGACCATCAAAACAAATAGTGCAGTACGCGGTAAGCAATAAGGCAACTAATCAGACAGATAAATCATTGTTTAACTTCAGAGATCCAGGCAATAAATAGGCTGACTGGGGAGAGTAGAAAGTGTTGATTACTTGCTAAATTTTCACAGAAGCAAACCAACCTGTGTAATTAACCACCAAATTAAGAAGCCGACTATCAAAGCAAATAGTGCAACATCCGGTCAGCGATGACGCAATGAAATTAGACAAAAATATCGTTGTTATACTCCACATAGACAATCCGGGAATTCGGTAACTACCCACTCAGTCAACTAACAAAAATCCGACGCGAACGCAAGACATCTACACATCAACTGGGCAGTAAAATTAACTGCAGAAGTCTCAATCAGTACAAATTTGCCTTCCTTTGATAAGTCCACCAAGCCGCCTTCCCAAATTAGAGTCATGAAATAAATGCTTACATACGCAAAACTACCGGAACATGTTATCCGACGTGAATGCAAAAAATCTAAACATCGACCACGCGGGAAAATTAACTGCAGAAATCTCAATCAGTACAAATTCGCCTTCTTTTGATAAGTCCATCAAGCCGCCTTCCCAAATAAGAGTCATAAAGTAAATGCCTACATACCCAAGACTCCCAGAACATGTTATCCGATGTGAATGCAAAAAATCTAAACATCGACCATGCGGGAAAATTAACTGCAGAAATCTCAATCAGTACAAATTCGCCTTCTTTTGATAAGTCCATCAAGCCGCCTTCCCAAATAAGAGTCATAAAGTAAATGCCTACATACCCAAGACTCCTGGAACATGTTATCCAACGCAAACACAAAACATCTAAACGTCGACCGCACAGGAAAATTAACTGCAGAAATCTCAATCAGCAGAAATTTGCCTTCCTTTGATAAGTCCACCAAGCCACCTTCCCCAAAAAGAGTCATAAAGTAAATGCCTACATACGCAAAACTACCTGAACCTGTTATCCAACGCAAACGCAAAATATCTAAGCGTCGACCGCACCGGAAAATTAACTGCAGGAATCTCAATCAGCACAAATTCGCCTTCATTTGATAAGTCCACCAAGCCGCCTTCCCAAATTAGAGTCCTAAAGCAAATGCCAACACACCCGGAACTACCGAAACACCAAACAAAATCGAATCTTTGCCGCAACCCACGAAAGGCACACCCGAATCACGAACAATTCCGCCCAAACACTCGCAAGAACCCACAAACACAAACGCACCAAAAAAAAAAAAAAAAAAAAAAACAAAAATCACCCCCCTTCATAACACTCGATTCGAAGCAGGCAGAACGAAGAAACCGAGCATCTATACCGACGAAGCGGCAATCCGAGGCCAAGCCAAGCAAGCACACAGAGGATCACGAGACCATGCGGGCGAAGAAGCATGGGAAGCTGCAGATCTAAAGAAAACAGGGGCGGCAGGAGCAGAGGAAGCGAGCCCGAGCTCCATAAAAAACGAAACTTTCTTCGAGATGGGGAGGAGCATCAGCAATCTCACCTGAAGACGAAGGAGAGGAGATCGAAGTGCGCCTGAGAGGAGGGGTCGCGATGCTGCAGAGGGGTCTCTGGAATTCTCCCAAAGGAGCGGGCTTTTTATACGAACGAACAGGGAGACGGTACGCGAGAGAGAGAGAGAGAAGGGTGTGTGGAAATTTCTTCACTGTTCGAACATGCTTTCTCGTTTCTGCTCGAACATGCTTTCTCGTTTCTGCTTTCCTGTTCTGTAATTTTATTTATAGTCTTTTAATTTTTTGTAATAATTCTTTTTAGGCGAACGTTGTTTGGGTCGAGGGTCTAGGGTCTAGGGTCGTGCTGGGGGTGTCCGGGCTCTTCTAGAAAGTTCTTTGACTGTGGAATGACTTTCTCCTTCTTTGCTCCCTCCCTCTCTCTCTCTCTCTTGCTTCTTTTTTTCTTTTATGTAGAAAAAAAAAAGATAAAGAAATATCTTTGTAGATGGTCCCCTGTGAAAATAATTTGATGAATTCCGTAATGTGTCTTTCTGAAAATTTGTTCTTATTTAGTATTGAATGGAATCCAACTTTTTTTTTGTTGATTATTTCGTTTATCGTTGATGGATTCCATTACAAGTTCGACGATTCTCTCTTCAAGATGCAAGCTATGAAAATAGAAAAAAATGCGTAATAGTTTATTTGAGTTTACTTTTTTTATAAAACTAATTGGGAAATGCATAAATAATTATGTGTATCTAGTGACTTCATCTTGTAGTGTAGTTATTGAGTGATAATTTATTTGAAACTTTCGTAGATAAATATATTAAGGGATAAGCACGATAATAATCTATAGCCTTTTGCCAAACATGTAATTAGGTTCATGAAGTTTGTCTTTTATAATTTGATCCTTAAACTTTGTATTCTTTTGTTCGAGTTAATCATTTCATTAAAAATGTAAATGAATATATATTGACAAGGACCTCGATATATTCGCCACATTAGCTTGCTGCCGCCTCCAGCCCCCGCCCCACTATGCTCGCCTAAGCTCGGCGGCGGCTTACCGGAACATCGCATTTATGAGTGACACTTTCACTGTTGCAAGTTGCTTGCATAACTTCCCATTTCCGCTCTCTCCCTCCTTAGGGTTTCTGCATAGTTCTCTGTGAGCAACGAATCTAGTCAACATTAATATAGTTAGGCCACGTCAACCCCAATAAAAGCACAAAGGGTTCGTTTGTTTGCAAAAAAATTACTTCTAGGAAATATTTTTCAACTTCCTAGTGTTTAGATAATGGAAAACTAATTAATTTATAGAAAATATTTTCCATTAACTTAAAGCAGCAAGTTTACATTGAGGAAAAAATGACTTTCCCTTAAAATACTTTCCTACACCATCAAATAAATAGAAACTTACCATTTTCCTTGAAAAAGATCTCCATGGAAAACTTTTTTTCTTTATCATTAAAATTTCAGGGAAACTAACGCTCTCAAAATTTTCACCCAAAACAAAATACAAAGGGCGCGCATAATAAAATTTATACTTCTCTATTTATTTGTTCCCTGGAACAAGTTTGGAACAGAAATCTATTTAGTAACGCAATTTGATTTTTCTATTTCTTGAACATATTTCTATTCCAGAAATAGATTTGAAAAAAAAAACAGAAGTTAAAATTTTTAACTTCTCAATTTCTGCCTAAAAATTAATTTTTGTTCTAGAAATTTTGTCATACGCATCCAAAGACAACAACGAATTGAAAGAATTCAATCAAGGGCTGAGGATCCCTTTATCGGGCTTTGGATTGGAGAATCAAACCTTGGGCGGGCTTTCGCCACAAGGTTTGCTTTGGGCCGCAGAAATTCGTGAGGGGCTCGATCAAGAGGTCCAGTGGAGAGCCCGACCCTGATGTCACGAGAGTTTCAGTCGCTTCGTGAGGCTTCTAAACAGATAATCACAGCAGCCATACGAAAGAAAAGTCAAAGGTTGATGATGATGCGTTCACTCCATCCAGATTTTGCCAGAGAAAAACACATAGCAGGAGAAGGAAAACACGCGACATCGAATGACGAGGCACGTACTTCTGGTGTTAATCACACTTCGACAAATCAAATCGCAGACCTTGCCCTCATCGTTTCGACTCGGATATATGGCTGAGTTCTCACCGGACGATAACCCCAAATATGAATGCTTTTGGTGGGCAACATGGACAACATGATGTTTTAAAAACGCGATTAATCGCATTTGATGACGCTCGTTCCCATGCCTAGCTGCACTGGGCAATCACCAAAGGCGTGGGATAGGGCTCTATGTGATGGACTTGACAAGTTTTGTCTTTTCATAAGACTCGAATCAATGACCATGCTTCTTGAGATGCGATTCAATATTGAGTTTTAATCAGCTCAATGGACCGTTTCCAATATGATTTTATAATAGGGAACTTAGAAGGCCCGGATCGTAGTTGACATGGATTATCATTTTGTTCCATCTCAAAGTCACCATGGAACTGATGATTTGTTCCATCTAGGAGTCACCATGGAACTGATGATAGTCCAGCATGATTCACTTTTCCCATGATACTAAAGAAGCTGTCTTCTTTATTTCAAGCAAAATAACTCCAAAAGAGAATGAAACAAAACAGAAGCTGACAAACAAGAAGTGAATGGATGAGCGTGATCACAAAGAAATTGCCAATGGATTATGCTGAGCCAAGCATGAGGAACTCAAAAGATCGAGCCCCCAAAATTGCAGATAAGTCTCACCTCCTTTTGACGCCATCCACACAGTGACACGATCCCCCTTCCAAGCACACAAAGCCACCCTTCCACAACCCAACAAAACTAACAAGAATAACATTGGCAGCCTCTAATTGCCTTTCAGACATATCCAATTGGCAGCCTCTAATTGCCTTTCGGACATATCCAAACTTTGTTTTTTCGGTCCTGACTTCATATCTCCTCTGTTTCCTTAGAATCCTCACGTTTCTTGCTCTTATAACAAATACCAAGTCCTTCCTCGCATAATCGCAGTCAATTCCATTTTAAGAAATTAAGGGGCAAGAGAAAGGGAATAGGAAAGACCGATGTGTCAACCTGCTTTTCCGGTGGTTGGTGTATCCCGAAGGACCAGGAGTCGCCAAAGACAGGTTGCCCCGCCAGAGACGGTGGCACGCGAAGCTGATGGCAACCAGGCATCGAATGAGGAAGCAAGAGGGAATGGCGGAGGTGGCGGAGGCACAGCCAACTGGTGCCTGTGCTCTCCTACAGTCCATCCCAGATCCTTCAGGTGCAGATATCACCAGTCAAATTACACATGGGTCAATCGGGTTGGAGTCGACACTCGTAATCGAGTCCAGTCCGACAAGTAAGGTGCACGAAAATGAGCACTGTGATGTAAAGAAACACCTCTGCACACATCCTGTGTTAAATATGCATCAAGTACTATTTCTGTTGATCAAAAGTAGTCATCTTTGTTACTTTGTACATGGGTATAAGCTCTTTTAACACAATTTCCACTCAAATAATATTTACATCCACACATCCTCTTTCAACTATTACTGGGGATCCTCACATATTGATCATCGTACCAGAACCCAAGTCAATACACTTTTGCCACCACTCTGATTTCTGTGCCTTAGGGGAAGTAGCTTTTACCCGGATTGACGATGTACCTTGTCCTCTTGATCCACTCGCCAGATCATTTCTCGCATGAGCATCGCAGACGAAAGCCACTGAATTAGCTTTGCAATGATGCCATTGAGCTTCCTAGTCGCTGTGGATACAAGAAGAATTGTTACCGTTCACATGTATGACTATTTTATCTATTAAGACTGCTAGAAACTGTCCCTGGTTCTGGTTGTTAGACATCTCAGCACGTACTAATTCCGGAGAATCTTATGACACTTTGTTGGCAACTTGAGAGGAAAAGAGATTCTTAACTTGGCAGTGAGTTTATGAATACAAGTTGAGAGCTTGAATTCTACTCACCTCAGGATAACAGCTTTGACGAACAATTGTTTGGTTCTTTGTATTGACCAGTACCTCACATGATACTTTTGCCTGCAGAGAAATTACAAGACTTATTTGTACATCAGGTCACCAAGAAAAGAAGTCTGAATTAAGCAATTCGAAGTGGCAGATTGGATTGTTAAATATACGCCCTAAAGAAAGTTTCGATTTTCAAAGCATCAGTTTCACAGTATATGAAGCACAATCAATGTATCAAAAACTGTGATCTTTCCTTAGTTACCTACTTAATATGTGTCACTTGTTAACATATTCCCGAAGCAAATACAACAAAGTACAAACTATTACTTTTTTGAGCTGAAGCTAGTGACTCTGCATCTGTCTCTGATGAGCGAAAAGCACACAAAGCAGTACAACACAGCAAATTTCAAGAACAGAAATTCAAGGCCATGAACCTCTAACACGTAAGGCCTAGCAATATTTCATTTTTCCTAGTACAGTCTAAAACAAAACATTCATGATGCAATTGGAAATACGCCCATCACTACAAAACGCAGTCCCTAAGTTAAAGATCTCGATGTAAGCAATCCCATCTCGGCGGTTGCGGGTCATGCTCGGAATCCAGAACTCATACAGAGAAACTAGATACAAACACCAATTCCAAAAACCGATTCCGACCTCATGATTCCACATTCGTGGAATGCTAAAAACTGCATGATTAGGCCAACCGGACCACCTATGACTGTGTTTAACTGTCGAACAAGAAGTCAACCATCCGGACAGCGAAAACAACACTCCAAGAAAACCCTTTTTTTCTTACCTTCAAAGGGAACCTGAAGAACCAAAGCCCGAGCTGTCCCTCCACCTCCGTCAGGGTATCGAACGGCACCGACCCCTTCGCCAGGTCCTCCATCAAGAACACCGCCTCCGCCAGGACCTCCACCCCGTTCAGCTCCAGCGCGGCGTCCACGTAGGACGACCCGAACGCCCGCACCCGGCCCCCGCCGGACGTCACCTGGCCCAGCATCCTCCCCCGGTACCCGACCGCCACGTCGAGCCTCCGGTAGTCCATCCAGTAGGCGTCGGCGTTCCTGACCCGGATCGTGGCCAGCATGGATATGTCCACGGCCAGGACGGGCACGGTCCGGATCCGGACCCGGGTCGGCAAGAGCCGGGCGATCTTGAGGCGCGGGTCCGACGGCCAGAGCACGTACGCGAGCGCGGCGAGCAGGAGGAGGGACGAGACGGACAGGAGCGCGCAGGCGAGCGTGCCGCAGCGGCGCCGCCGGCGGGGATAGTAAAGCGGCAGAACGACGTAGTGCTGGTCGGAGGGCTGCGGCGGCAGGGGAGTGTAGTAGAAGCCCGGCGGCGGCGGCGGAGGAGGAGGAGTCGGGTCGGGTTTGGACTGATCCATTGGATCGTGCAGAGAGAGAGTTTGGTTTTGTCGGGTTGCGATTGATTGCGTTTGTTTTGGTGCGAGGAATGATGGAGGATTGCTTTTGCTTGTCGTCCTTCGGGATGTTGACATAAAATTTTGCTGCCGAAATCGAACTCGGGATTGCTCCTAACAAGGACCCAAAAATACATCAGTCGTTTAACACGCGTGATATCTCAGTATTTTTCCTTGTTCTTGTTTTTTTCAAGTTGAAGTAATTTCGGTGTTATTGGATATCTTAGAACTGAGGATAGAAGGTAGAATTTGGAATAGATTGAGAAAGGCCTGACACAACAGAGCTTCTTCCATAGAGCAGCCAATCACGGAGAGAAACAGAAATGTTATTGTTGGACTTTTGTTAAAAGCCGAGTCCATATCATCATCGCGGGCCCAAAGACCGAGCAAACGCTGCCTTTTGATTTTTTGCCCTCCATGCGGACGACATTGACAAAATGGACCCCCTTCAGCTATATGCCACAAACAAGGCCCCAGTCATTTCGGCCGACTTTTTGGCTTCACTAGCGATGATCGCCTCTAGACTTAAAAATTTATAACATTAGGACCGATTCTTAATTTTTGAAATCTTCTATATAAACTTTGGAACTGAAGACGAACACGAGTCTACCTAGGAACCGATCAATGCCTTTCCTTTACTTCGATTCTGTTTAGTCTTTGAAAGGACAAATTTTTCCTATTAATTTAGCAAACCGTGAGAAGTAAAACATTCTCATTATTTATTTATAACCAAAACAAAATGTTGGGAATAATCGATATCCAAACCTTAAACTTAAAACTAACCTTATTACGATAGTTTTTAACTGTTGGAACATGAAACCTTTTTTGTAGACTTTGAAACAGACCCTAGAACCAAATATGTTGGCCCAATCCAATTCTAGGGTCTACCTACAAATCAATCAATTCTCTTTTTTTGTTTCATTTTTTTTATTATTCTTTGAAAGGACAAACTTTTCTTGTTAGTTTATCAAACACAGAGAAATAAAACATCCCATTTTTTACTTACAACCGAGACAAATTGTTAAGGGTGACCAGTTTTAAGGTAAATAGATTTTGGACCTAAATTCGGAACCTACCTTCTTAGGGTTAGTTCCCAACTTTTGAAGTATGAAGCTTACCCTAGAAACCCTATGAATGGGCAGAATGTACAGGCAGCTTCATTTATCTCGATAAGCACAACAAACTTGCACGTTGTGATGAGCAAGGCTCTATCAACAGGATGATAAACATGACACTCAAATTTGTTTTAAGTGGGAGATACTTCCCACAATATCCATCCATTTATATCCACTTATAAACCTGATTAGCCAAACATGAACGATCCCATGTCTTCATAAAAAAATAATTCTAAGAAACTTACCTACCGGACCCCATAGTTCCACTTTGAATGTCGACGTTACATGAGGATTGGCATCGACCCCGAAACATCCTTGAGAACAAAGATAGAATCCAGTGTATTTGGCTGGCATTTGTAGTTAGCCAAAACAATGAGAAAGCTAGCAAAAGATTAGTGCAAATTCTAATTCGCGTTAAACGCCCGTGTATTGCTCCTGTGGAGGGGTCCATTCTTGTGCTAAATTCTTCCAGAGAATGAATACTTCATCAATAATGGAAGGCCAAACGTCTGGCTCAAAGTCATAACCAATATTCCCACTAAAAAAAATCATTTCCACCGCTAAAGGGGAAAAAAAGAAAAACAAGTTTCTGAATTTATTTATTTTTTAAATTATTGGCGGGAGCGAGACGTTAGCAAAGTCAAACATCACCAGATGCAAAAGTCCATTTTTTCTGCTTAATTTTTCTTTTTTTTAGATTACAGGGATGTCTTTAACAAATTTGATTTTTACACCATGTTTGATGATTATCAAGATATAGGAATGAGAACAAAACCGGAATAAAAAAAAGAAAGAGAAAACTACCAGTCAGAAGAACAACTACCAGTCTCTGTTTCTTGCACGAGAAAGCTCTCGTCCTTGCACACAATTGACTATTGCAATCCAGCTCGTTCTTCGTTTCTTTAAGAAAAGAAGCAGGTTGCTCTTCCTTATCCCAATACAAACTAGGAAGGTTTCTTTGTCAGGCCATAAAGCTCTCTCCTTTTACTTTTTCTAAAGGTTCTTTCTTTCTTTCTTCTGTGTTTCTATCGATCAAGATCGAATTTTTGAGTTCAATGGCAAGGCCCGGGAACAAGATTGTCCAAGCCAAGCTGGTGGGTATGTCTCTCCCTTCAGAAACAGAGAATTAGGATCGTTCTTACGTGCCAATTTCATTTACTTCGTGTTGTAGTGTGTAGGTGTAAACTGTTGTTGGCAACCATGCATGACAGGGTGTGTGAAGAATCGGTTCCACATTTTGTAGAACAGGATCGATACAATTCGTTTGGATGAAGTGGTATAATCAAGAATGCAAGATCAACTTTGTAAATGCAATTGAATTGGTCGAAATGCTGAAGTATATTGTAGAATCGGTCCTGAGGGGCTGTGCTCATTCTGCATTAGAACCCACATTCTGTCGATAATAATTCATGAGGAACAATGCTTGATCGGCATAGAATGATTATCAGACTAACAATTTTGACGAAGAAATGTATTCGAAAATTAATCCTGAATTTGCTGTCACAGGTGCTTCTGGGGGACATGGGAACCGGGAAATCAAGTTTGGTTCTCAGATTCGTAAAAGGCCAGTTCGTCGATCACCAGGTCTCTCTTCATTATTATGCATAAATCGTTTCTGTTGTTGTGCTTTACTGTTTTTACTCATGATTTTTTTTCTTTCTCGTATCGGTCCATATGCAGGAACCCACTATAGGAGCTGCATTTTTCACCCAAATTTTGTCCTTGGACGAAGCAACTGTAAAGTTCGACATATGGGACACGGCGGGACAAGAACGATATCACAGCTTGGCTCCTATGTACTACCGTGGTGCGGCTGCAGCTATAGTCGTTTATGACATCTCAAGCATGGTAAGTGACTCTTGAACTATATCTTATCTCCTCGTGTTGACGAGTTTGAAATGCTAGCAAAAATCTCTAATGGCCGGAGTAATTTCTGAAGAACCATGTAGTTGCCTCAATATTGATCACTAGTGATCCTAGTATGCAAGCTTCAGAGGGCACGTAGCTGTCGGGGCATATCCCTTACTGTAGTCACATTGCCGCTTCCAGTAACCGAGCTAAATGTACATGATATTCTCCTGATTCTCCTGTGTTTGTCCATGGATGAGAGATTAGATACACTATCTCAAAGTTAAAAGGCTGTCTTACTGTTCCTACAACCGAAATTAATCTTAGTATATCTTACTGTATATGTATCAGAATATCTCACTCTTGATGTAACTTATGTGATGGAGTGTATATGTCGTTTTGCTCCAGGATACATATAATCGAGCTAAAAAATGGGTTCAGGAGGTACAGAGACAAGGTGAGAACTTCAGAATGCAATTTCAATGGCAACTTCTTCTCTTTATTATTTTATTTGGACATAACTCACCTCCCCTTCACTTCATAACTGGTCCTTATCTCTGTTTGGTCGCGGAATCAGTAGTTCCTTTCTGTACTTGTTATGAGGAAAGCGATTATTCCTGCCTTTTCTGTTAGAAACTATGCTCTGGTAAATGATCGGTTCGTCTCAGCAAGAACTGGGTTGTTCTCATTGCTAATGGAGTTCCTCAGTAAATCGTGAAAAGGAACAGCGACTTCAGTTTGCAGTTGCACGTGCAACCCTTGTTGTTAGCCGAAATTGTTGACCAGCCATAGATTTACTTTGATGGGATCTAGTAAAGCACTTGTCATCTTCAGCAAAAATGCTCATCTAACTCCTGTTTTAGAGCGTAACATTTTGCATGGAAGTATCTTTCTGAAATGATGTGAATTGAGCTCCGGGAGCTTCGATCCTTGAAGGGTGTAATGGTATTCCTCATCACAATGATTTGCTTTTCACTTCCATTTGATTTTAGGAAATCCAAACGTCTTGATGGCATTGGTCGCGAACAAGTGTGACCTAGACCCGAAGAGAGAAGTACAGAATGAGGTATGAGCAGTTTTAAATTTTTACTTGTGACCTTCAGAAACTGCATACAAAATGCATGATGCTTCTAGTCTACCCGTCTCTAGGCTCATCGTGCCTCTTCATGTTGTGTCGCTCACCCGAAGTTTTGCCTTCTATATCTCACTCCTTTTTCTTATGTTAATGTCTGCCTATCTGGATTGCTTGCAGGATGGGGAGCGATATGCTCAGGAAAACGGGATGTTCTTCATGGAAACGTCCGCGAAAACTGCACATAACGTGAACGAGCTTTTCCACGAGATAGGTAAAACTTTTTGACTTAATTGGTAATTCAGTCACTCGAAGGGGGTGCTCGATATTTCTGACGATTACACCACTGTCAAATCTGACATCTAGATGATCATAATAGCCGGCCATCATTTTTGCCAAGCAAGACTCCCGCCTTTCGTGCAACTTCCTCTCATGCATCAAATGTTTAGAAAAACAAGCAGTAGAACCATCAGCTTATCAATTTGCAACATCAAGACACTCTGTTTCGGTTTTAAAACATTCACGCACATGATGTCCCGCTCCTTTTGAAGTCTTTTTCGCCTAAAAGAGAAATTAAAGTTAGAAGAAGGGTCAATTCTCATAAGGTTTACCTTCTTGCTGACATTTTCGCAGCGAATAAACTGGCAAAAGCTTCCCCTTCAAGACCAAGAGGAATGACTCTGAACAGTGAACCGCAAGATGGGAGAAGAAAACTTCTTTGCTGTTTAGGTTGACGTCCCAATTACTTCAGGGTCCCAAGGTGACCAAAAACGACTACCAATGTCGCCATGTCCATTGATCCTCCAACCTTAATTTGTATTCTGTCCCATTGTTAATCCCTAAAACATCCACTTCACATGGATTGTGCTGTGAACATATTCCAGCCGCAATCAAAATGTCCATGATAATCAGACTCTTTATCACAGTAGGTTTTGCTGGAAGTCTCTTTTTATCGCCAGCTTTGAGCAGCATGAACTTAAAAGAGGGTTATTGAGCAGTGCATGTACTATAGGCACAGGCTAGATCACGCGCGCAATTGTTACACGGACCCGGAGCACATCAGCTCGATGGATGTGATCCAACCCACAGACTCTCGGTCAAAACCGATTTCAGTTCTTGCGCTAAAATTGATGAAACATCATAAGCAATAAATTTAGGTTACAGATGACAGAGATATTCCACTTAAATTATGCATAAGCAATTGATGCTCAAAATACCTAGAACAATGACTACTGCGCTACAGGACTGACAATGATCGACATTCCTTGGAATAACACTTCCAGACCTTCATATGAAGTCATCAAGCAATTAGACTAGTAAGAGCCTAAAAGTGAATTAAATCTCATCAAATGCCGGGGAAAACATAAAAGGGCTTAAAATAGAAATATCCAAAAGACCGGTTAAACAATGAAAACATAAGCTACTGGACAAAAAAGACATTACTTTTGCTAATCGCACCTCTGATTTTCTTGTGGAGGGTAGACAACTCTTCACATGTTTCAAATCTATTTCCAAAAGCCCCTCCTTTGCTAATGGAACAACCAAGACCATAGCATGGCAGAACATATACTCAACATTGGCGTGCATGGCAATAATGGGCCAGGTTCAAACCAAATTTGTAACATTGATGCTCACAAATTATGACACGCATGTTATTGTATTTGTCCAGTGGTAAAAGGACAGAAATATTATGAACAAAGCTATCGTATTTGTATGTTGAACTATACATAACTTACTGCCAGACTCATGTGGAAAACTCTGGCTATTCACTGAGATTTTGCTTTTGTGGCTGCGATAATGACCTCAAGTTGCCATACATCTGTGAGGAAGCCCTGGCAAAAGTTGACAAGGCTCCAAAGACCTCTGGGAGACGATTCTTGAAACTCACGAACGTCTTTTCCCTCACCTGAAGGCATTGCCTCTGATAAGCATCCTCTTCCTCTGCCAACCTCTTTTTTAGTGTCTCCACTGCCACTTCTTTCTCGGCAATGACATTAATGTACCGATCATCTAGTGCTGGATCCATCTCATCTGGTGTCCTGCGCTGCGTAATTTTGTCCATAAATTCTTTCAGTGAGCGCTCTTTGCGATTAAATTCCCTCCTGGTTTCTTCACATCTCTGTTTAAATCCTATCTCATCTCCTTGAATACCCAAGATAGTTCCTAAGACCTCATGGAAACTATGCATGGCAGTTCTTGCAAGCTCGTCAGGAAGTTTCTGCAGAGTTTCATCCCAAGCATGAACAAGTTTCTGGATGAGAGGATTCTCGTTCCGAGGAGGGGAAGAAACTTTCTCCCTAAAGCTGCTTTCTATTGGAATTACGTTCACCTTTAACCAGCTTTTGAGAGCCTTTATGTACTTTCTCTGATTGTCCATGACATTCCTGAACTGCTCGTTCCAGTCACCCACAACTTTGAACAGCTGGAGGGTACGATCATGATGATGTTCACTCGTCTCTTTGGCGGCTTGGTCATTTTCAAGATAGGTCAAATACCTCATCACAGTGTTGAACTGACTCTCATGGCAGATTTTCATGGCATCCCACATTTTTGCCATCCTGCATTATTACAACAGTCAGTTATGATTCTACAACATAACCGGGGCAGTTGCGAGGTGTTAAAAATTATGAGGAAAGGGATGAAAAATAAGAAAGATGAGACTCTACAAGAGAACCAAGCAATGATTCAAATAAACTCAAACAACTCGAGTAAGTTTGTTGAATCAAAACCCAATAATCAAGCGCCACACCAGATCTCAAAAGATCTTGTTAACAAGTGCCCCCAAGACAGTGGTTAAGTCAACTAAAGGTAGACATTTTTCTAGAGATCTTGAAAATTTGGAAGGTACACATTTTAAGGAAGTTATTTAGTTCAAATAGAAAATTTTCACATTTCTTAAACTTATTAACAAGGCTTGACAAGTGTTGTAAGGGCACTCAATAATATTTCCTGATTTTAGATGATCTATTAACTTCAGATGGAAAATTTACATTTCTAAAGCAAACGTTGGTAAGGCTTAACAAGTGCCATGAAAGGCATTTTGACGTTTTCCGGTTTTGACTGATCATATTGATGGTCAGGGAATAGAAATGCTTGAAGTATGGTCCTTTGATTTCCACCATGACCAAATTATACAGATGGATAGGTGAAATTTCTAAATTATTCACAGCCTTGACTTGACTTACCCATCAACAAGTTCGACTAGTTTTGGGTACAACTGTTCGTCTCGTAGACGCTTTATCTCCAAAACAGTTGAATCCATGGATTGCATATCAACAATATATCTTGTGTGAAGATGACTCACGGCTGCTTTTGTTTTTTCTAGAGACTCAGAATGGTTCCCTCGATTCTTTTGCTTGTTGAGCGCAGCAACCTTCTTTTGATACTCGTACTTCAAAAGCTCACCTGCCTATCAAGCCAAGAGACACCTCAGATCTGTTAAACTCTATAATAGAAAGAAACGAGATAGGCTTCAGAACTTAGTGAATTACAGCTCAGAAACTGATACTGCATGCTCATTAGGTAAAAACTGCCTAAAAGATGCATGGATGAGAATTAAAAACTAAGAGAAGCAATTTAGATCAGCGATGACGGAGTTGACAAGTCGATGCACCATGAACAGATCCGAATATCTCTGGAACATAATGCGTGGTTATAGCTCACCTTCACTTCATCATATAGCTTCTTCTCCCATGCTAGCAACTTGTCCAACACCGTGGCATGAGTTTCATTTTCTACCGAGTCAAACTCATCCTTCACATCATCAGCATTTGGTAATCCTCGGAAAGAGCGATTCCACGTGATAACACGCATCACCCTTTCGGAATGATTAATTTGACCTGCAAAGCGAAAAGACCAGATTAACATAACAACGATC
The DNA here is from genome assembly GCA_016097605.1 of Eucalyptus guilfoylei. Lineage (NCBI taxonomy): Eukaryota > Viridiplantae > Streptophyta > Magnoliopsida > Myrtales > Myrtaceae > Eucalyptus > Eucalyptus guilfoylei. The sequence goes on along the minus strand of CM027869.1, from coordinate 39,786,161 downwards.
CAAATTCGACTAACAGATACTAATAATTCCTTACAATCCATAGTCTGCCATTCAGTATGCTCCAAGTTTCCGGCATTATGCTTTAACAAATAAAACAGAACGCCTATCACTTAACGCAACCGCTTCATGTCGAACTGATACATTATCTTAAGAAGAATAACAACTAGACATCCAAAAAGAAGTTCTGATCTTGACAGTTAACATAGCGACAAAGACTTCTCACCGCGATTATCTGCAAAGTTCGAGTGATAATGCAACCTAGTCGCCTCCAACATCTTCGAAACCTCATGGGCACTCTCGGAAGCCTTCAGAAATTGATCATCCAGTTCCAAAAATATCGTTGCCAAGCTCATATTCTCCTTCGCCGCCACCCGCTTCCCATCCGTCATCATCCCCGCCTTCCCTTTCTTCGCACTCTTCGCCGGCGGTGCCACCTCCGCAGCAGCCGAGACTGGCGGTTCCAGCACCTTCTCCGATACCACTGGAGCAGCAACTTCACCATCATCTTCCACTCTCTTAGGCCTTTCGCTAAACGCTTTACTCTGAACCTGCCTTTTGTCAACTCTCACCTCCTCTGCGGCCTCCTCGCCCAACGTCGTCCCCGGAACGTTCTCCATCGGAGAGAATATGTAGTCGTAAAACTCCGGCTGAGGCAACGCGGTTCTCTGCGGCGGAGCCTCGCTCTCCGCCGCCATCACCTCCTTGCGACTCCCACTTCTACTGCTACCGCCACCGCCGCCGCCGCCGCCGCCGCCGCCACTTCTCCTATCTCTACCTCCCCTGCTGCTCCTCTGCCTCAAGTTACTGCTCTCGTCGTTCTCCAACTCATCCTCTTCCTCCCCCTCCTCGATCGTCGGCCCCACCGACCTCCCCGCCTCCGCCTTGGAGACCTTGATCATCTCCGGCATGCTCGCGGCGCGCTGGAGCGGCGCCTGGGGCGACCCCCGATCGCGAAGTTCGGCGGGGGCGGCGGGGGCGGAGGGGGCGGCGTGGTGAAACTCTCGTTCTGGACCTGCGCCGCCGCCGCCCCGCCGCCGCCGCCGCCGCCGGGTGGTACTGGGGGTGATGGGACTCGCCGGCGGCGTAGTCGCTGAGGGCGGCGCCGGTGTTCTTGAGGGCGACGGCGTAGGCGGCGTGGGCGGCGGCGAAGGCGTTGCGGGTGGCGACGGCCTCCTTCATGTGCTGCTTCCGCTCCTTGCACCGGTTCACGGCCTCCTCGTTCTCGATCTTCGATTGCGTGCACCCCATCGCCGGCGCTCCAACACCAGCTCCGATCGATCCTCGAAGCAGCTCCGACCGTTTTAGAGAGAGAAACAGGATGGGAGAGAGAGAGTTCGTTGTAGAAACTACAACATGTGGGGTCGGCGTTTTTGTGGGGAGCTCGCGATTGGAAACGACGCGCCGTTAATAGGGAGGTGCGTGCCGGCGCTGCTTTACGAGGTGGGGGAGCCCGGAAACGGAAAGCGACCGGCCGGTCAGGAGAAATATATATTTAAAAAATATGGATTTTTTTATTTTTTTTTTTTTTTTTTTTAAAGAGAGAATAAGAAAATTCTGGAGTCAGGACTTGGAGATTGATCCGACAATTTTTAATTACGATATAATAAGTGATAATTAGTCAGATTAGCTTTTTAAAAAGGATTAGCTTTATTGAACGAGCTGGTCTTTACTTTGCTTACGCAGCTGGCACTAAGGAAGGCCACGCTGGCGGTGCCTCAGACGAAATTCCCGATTCGCCCTTCTCTTCCTCTCCTTTTACTTTCGAAGTTTCTTTTTTCCCCTTTTTTGTTTTTTCTTTTGGAGACCAGATGCTCGAAATCTTATCTACTTAGTGGTCGGTTTTGATTAATCCTAACTACCAGTAATTGCGTGTCTTCTAAACCACTTTTCAATGGTTTATATCCTTTTATATAACGAATAATTTTTGTCCATGAATTAAATAGCCCCTTTTGTATAGGAAAAAGAAAATGTACATTCTCTAATTTACGGAAAAAATTGGATTTTGTAAAATTATGGATGCCAAGTTACCAACTTCGTGGGATCTTCTTCAACCCCATGATTTCTAGACTTAAGTCACTCAATACCAATTGCAATTTATCATGACTTTTAAAGTCGCATGTGTACTCGAGAGTTGCAAGCAACATTTTCGGGCATGTTAGGATACCAAAAAGAAAAGGCACAGAAGCCCTCTTTCCTTTTCCATATGTTGGACAAATTGAAATGACACGAAATGGAAATTAGGGATAAAATTGCTGCATTTTCATTGTCATGGCAGATGTGGGAACAAGTGAGAATTAATACGAGTTGGTTAATAAAGAGGCAAGGACAAAAGCTTATTATAAATTTAAATTCAAGTTTTTTGTATAACTCTTTAGGAAAATTGTGCCCAAAGTTTGATAAAATCCTAAGCATTTCAAAGAAGTGCAATTAGATCCTCGACATTGTGATTCTAGTGCAATGAAGTTATTTCTGCGACTCTACAACCAATTTCATTGACATGATATGTCAACATTGACATAAAGTATTTTTAATATTTTTCAAGCACGTGTAAAGTTAATGTGGCGCTGTGTTGGAAAAAAATTGATGTTTTTAGAGAAAATGATACATTATGTCAAAATTCAATAATTATTTGTATCATATTCTCCCAAAAAGCAAGACAATTTTAAAGTAAGAAAATCGCCAAAAACCAAAATAGAGAAAGCAGAGCGCGATCGGTGAGGTCTGAAAATTGGTGGGGTGGCACCGCCCCCAATTCGTCCGATCCCCAACATCCATTCTCTCTCCATTTGAGCGTCAATTAATTCTTCTTTTTTCTTTTCAAATTTTTGACTAACCATTTTTCTCATGTCACATCAACTCCATCTCATCACCACATATAGCCACATTAAATTTTCATCATGTCGCATTAATAAAATCGGTTAAGCGATCACCTAAAATGACTTGACTCCTTAAAAATTCAAGACTTTTGATTACACAATAAGACTCAAGGTAGTTTTCTCTAAATAACAATTCGAAACAATGAAATACAGAACCGGTCACATTAGCATCATTTCATCGCCACATGTGAACGCATTGAATTCTCATCATGTCCTGTTAATAAAATCGGTTAAGCAATCGCTCAAAATGACTTGATTCCTCAAAGATTCAAGACTTGATTGCACAGGGAGACTTTCAAGACAATCAATGCAATTCTCTCTAAATGACAATTCGAAATAACAAAATACAGAACCAATGGAAAGAATACATACACATTCGATCCTGGCGCATCACAAAACACCATAATCTTCAAATTACTTCCCATTCCGATTTCTTTCTGATTCATTCTGGCTCCTTTATTTCAACCATCTCATACCTTCTTGCTTGCCAAGAAGGTTGGCTTAAATTCCTCCATTTTCTGCCCAACCAACATGAGACATCCTAGTCAGTGTAACTTCTCGGAAGGTGCTGCCAATGCTTCCTAGTCTCAACCACCATTTTACAAAATAGGGAAGATCATATTTTAAGTCATGGGACATTGCTGTCGCAAAAGCGTCATCATCGCACGCCTTCAAACGTTGCTCCTAGCTTTCTTCGAGCTTGATGATTGCCAGGGTTCTTGTGAAGACCATCGATCAATCACCTCAGCAAAAATAATGGCTTACTATCTTTCTTTTCTCGATGGGTCTACCGTTGAATAATGATGCTTGCCAACTCAAAGCCTGTAACCCACTTCAAATTTTCACATTCTACGTTCGAAAAACGAATTCGAATTTTCCCGGGTTCGTTTTTCTTCTCGATCGAACTAGTGCGCGTGCGTGGCCGCTGGTTTGCAAGGGCAGTTGAATCGGGACCGAAATGGTATTTTGGCCGAAAGTTTCGATAAGAGGAGTGCGACGAATATATGCACGGAACCTGTTCAACCTCACTTTGGGTCGTTTTATAAGATAGGGATGGGAGTTAGGTTTTTTTTTCTTTACTTGGCATGAGCCCAATTCACACACCCACCAAACAAAATGGAACATGGCAAATTGAATGAAATTAGAATTTTCCTTTTTTCGATGGTCTTAATGAACTAACAAAATCTAAAAAAATTCCCATTTGTCAGTTCAAATTATCTTTTTCGAGTCATTCTCGCATCTATGTCTGTATCTCTCTGTCTTCTCCCTTCTTTTTTGTGCAGTGGCTGGCTTTAAAGTGGCACTGTCCTGGGGCCGACCACGACAAGATTCTTGGGTTTGAACGTGAATGGCTGGAAGGCATATGGTCATTGTCATCATGGGTTGTCTGAGACAGACGAGAGATGTAACCATGAAGCCCACCTATCCACCTCTGGTGAATCCCACAGGATTGAGATGGCAAAAGAAAGGCAAGGAAAAGAAGCAGAAAGAGAGATTATTCCTGTTCCTCTGGCTGAAAAAAGTGAGCACTAGATTCTCAAAATATTTGTAGCTTCATGTTCACGGAAATGCCTGTGATTGCCTTTTCTCCTGGTACGATTACTTGCTGTCCTCGCATCTTAGAAAGCAGAGGTTGACCCCCTGCCGAAAGATTTCGGGCAAACCAGAGAAAAGTAGGGCTAGCCCGGGATTGCTGAAGTCGGACAACTGAAGCACTACGAACGTCTCGAATCTCTATGGCAAACCCGGCGAAATCAGCAGCTGAATTTGCACTGGGTTCTTGTGGCAAATAGCTACACTGGTTTTCCCAGGTTCAGGCTAAGATGGTTTCGTCCTCTGTTATCTTTCTTAGCTCAACCTCGTTTCCTCGGTCATAATGGAGAAAAGCTAGTCTGGAAGTCAGCAAGATCAGGCCGTTGCCAACCAAAACCAGGCTGTGACGTGTGAAGTCTGGAGCTAGAACGTGTTGATGATTAGCTGACTTTTCTTTCCTTTTCCTTTTGGCAATTTTGGTTACCGGGACATTTGAATTACTGCAGCCTGAATAAAAAATCTCTCGTTCTCATGCAGATTAAAAGATGGATCCCATGAGCGCAGAGCACGATCAAAGCACGATGCCGTCACTGAGGGAACTAGCATTTCGTCGTTTTTGTGAGCAGTTGCATTTCATGAATCCCACGTAAGTCCCAATCTATTCTTAAAATCGACCAACAAACCACACCGCACGCATGCAACGATATAACAAGGTTATATAGCTTCTTTGAACCGGCCAGCAGCAGACGGCGCATATGGAAAAGTTGAAGTTCAAGAAACCTGGGTTTAAATAAGGCACCGAGTTGCGCAATGCTACAAAACCTAGGAAAGGAACCGAAAAACACAGCATCAACCATCTGCATTTTCGACAAGCATGCACTGTTAAACATGCCGGTCCAAGAACAAAACCCTGGCGGAAGCAATCATTCAAACTGAGTGCAAAATTGGATCTTACCATTAACAAAATGCAGTAACAAGTAATAATACAGATGCCACCACACATTGGCCATAACCGAGAAAGGAAAGTGAAAATCCGTTGGGACAGAATCCATAACTTCGTCTATAAGAAACCCTGCAAAAAAATAGGATTTTGGAGACCACCCTTCTGACAAAATTCTCAGAAAAGGCTTTACAGGTACAAATCATTATAATGAGGCTTCATATAACCTCTCCACCCTACACCAGCTGAAGGTTCTGAGGTTCAAACGTGAGAATTCTTACACAATCCATGAACACCTGTTGTGCTGCTATATCAAGCAACTCTAAGAAGCGGATGGAGGTGCCTCAGACTTGTCTGTTTCCATCGGCTCCCCAGAAGCAGGTGGAACGTCACCAGTTCCAGCATCAGTATCAGCAGTTGCATTGGCATCGGTGTTGACATCACCTCGAGGTTGCTGCTCACCCTGAGCAGGCTGAGGAGTCTCAGGAGCAACAGGCTTTGCAGGCTTTGGCTTCATCATTATTGGCCGGCAAAACCTGTTGAAGCAAATGTTAGTCTGTAGTTTGATCTAGAATTAGGGAAATGAAAAATGGAGAGAGGAAATCACGTGCGCAATAACACCACCAGTTACTGCAATGACCAGTTGGCCGTAACATGAAAGTTCCATGAAGTCTATCTTACTGCAATGAAAAATGGCTTAGATTGTCTTTACAAAGATCATTTCAAGATTTGTGGCCCCATCTAGTTGAATACAACTATTTTCTGTCACTTTCATGTGCAGAGAAATTAAGAGCAAAATTAACGAACACTGTCACCAAAGCAAAAGTAAAAGATAAATATAATTTTTGAAACTCAACTCGCCAGTTGAATTACTTGGGCAGGAGATCACTGGAAATTCTTTTTCAACAATATAAGGAGCAAATTTTCTGTCTGCCATAAAGAATAACAAGGCAACTCATAACAATAACAACCCATCTGCAAAACGAATGTAACTAAAGCCTTCTATTATTGCGAATTGTCTACTATTTCCAATGCTATTCCATCTCAGGATCTTATTGTACAGTTTCTGTCAGACTGAACCATAAGCATGCACATTCTTTTCTTTTTTTTGGTGCACAAGCATGCACATTAATAAGCCTCTTTTTCTCCTATTATGCTAGTTTATTTCTCAAACAATGTTTCAATTAGAAATCCAGGATGGGTTAGACAAGATGTTAGACTTTCTTCTCGATGATGTTTCTGGCTTTGCTCTGAGAACCACCCAGTTGAACATCTTCCCCTGTCAAGAATACTGGGAATCCACACTCCCACATCTTAGAAAAGGAGCATCATGCTACAGTGACTAGAGAGAACAGGATACCTGTCCACAGACTCCGCTTTCTTCCTTATTTCAGCTGACAAGAGAACTGGCGGAGCATATTTAGGAAGAGAATCCTGTTGCTGCCGTTTGTCTCTTAGCCAGGCTTCTGCCTCGACACATTCGTTCAAGACCTAAAATAAATATAAGAATAGATTAAGTATCTTGTTCAAGATTCCTCTTGACAGACAGCTGCTTAAGTAAATATATTTTCTCTACCTTCTGCTTCTCAGAGACATCAATGTGTTCAAATTTGGAATCGTTCGAAACAGCTGCTTCTCTATAACTATTTATGCAATAAACAAGTTGATCTATCACTGATCCTCTTTCTGTGTGTTCCTTGTAACGCTCTTCTATCGGATCACCTTGCTGCAAGTTACATAACATGGTAAGAAAGCAGGGCTATTGCCCATAACAAAGAACAAAAACAATTCGTTACCTTCTTAAGTTCCTCAAGCTTGGCAACATAGACACCTTTTGTTTCATCCTCACCATCCTCATATAACCAGTCCTCCACCTCCTGAAGTGTAGAAATTAACTGTTCTCTTTCTGGATCCGTGACAAAGTCATAGTACTTGTCATTCAGCTGGCATTCCAAAAAAGAAAAAGAAAAAAATGAAGCACAAGTTATGTTTGTTTCGAGTTCAGCAAAAGCAATCTACAACAAAGAATCAGTAGCTACGTACCTTGTTCCTCATATCATACACATAAGCTTCCACAGCATTTTTCTTGTCTTTTGTCTCTTCCATGACACGATCTTGCAAGGCCATCTCAAATTCCTTCTCAATCGCCTTCTGTAAGTCTCCCGACGACAGTGCACCATATACCAGCTCAGTCACAGGAACGATTGTTTTCTTTACCTTCTTCTTTGGAGCCTCAGCCTGCGAATAAACAACCAAAGCAATGAAAATTAAGAAAAGCAAGGTCACAGTAGCCAACAAATTTATATTCTCACACAGACAAAAGTGAAAATTCAATGTTTTAAAGCTCTACAAGCCATCACTAAAAAGCCCACATCATCCAATGAAAAACTCATTAAGTCCACTTTCAAGACTACAAAGCAAGACATTACAACAGCAGCAAACAAAGGCTCATCCCACCAAGTGGAGCCTGCTCCTATTATGCCATTGCACTTGATTTTGAAAGAAAAAATAACAACAATGCCAGACCAAAAGGTTTGTCAATCCTCATACTAAATACAAGGACAAGCCTTGACAATTGACAGAAATCCTCACCAGACCTCTGATTCTGGTTGCATCCCTAATTTTAAAATACATCCACTTGATGTTATAGTGTTATTTTGAAAAAAAGGACAAAATAGCACCAACAACGAAGAATATATTTTAACCAAACCACAGTTGAAACAGATATGGCCCAGACATGCCAAATCCACTGATATAAAGAGAACAGATAACTCGCACAAGCAGAGAGAACTGACCTTGCTATCAGTTTCCGTCTGCACAGGCTTCTCTCCTGTCTCGGGGACACCATTTTCTACACCAGAAGCATCAGTAGCTCCCTTTGCATCTTGCATGTTAACATCAGCCTCACCAGAAGTAGGGGGAGCTGCAGCATTAGAGGTTTCATCAGTATCCATCTTGTTTGTTTCTTGTGCTGCCGCATCCTGTGTGACTGGAACTTCAACCTCCTCTTCTTCCAAGAGCTGCAGCATTGAATAAATTGATGAAAATTTGAATTATTCTGGACCAACTTCAAAATTAAATGAAACTTCTTGCAATACTTACTGTTGCGGATTCAATAGACACAATTCCATGGAGATTTAATCGGACTTTGACCTTCAGTTTTGCTCGTTCACTTTTCGCACATTGGAAGGGGCCAATCTGCACATTAGAAATAGGAGAAGCTAACAAATTAACAAAGGGAATTCTATGCCTAGAGAAGCCAAGAAAAGACATTTCCCCTACCCTCTAACATACCGTGTATGAGCTGATCTTAGAAGAAGCTTGTTGTTCACTGCCATCAGTGTAGTGGACATCAACAGCAAATGTTCCCGATCTGTAGAATGTTAAAGCCTTGATACTAGGAATTGCATTTCCTTTGGGAAAGACAATGGTTGTTTGATGATTATCTGCGGCCCCATCCTGACTTTCTGGTACAGAACTTTTCCACGACAAGCCGACAGAAGATGGAAAGCTTTCGTGGACCTTATAAGTAAAAACATAAGTTAAGAAAAGAAGAACAAGTGATTAAAATACATTCTGCAATAGAAAAAGAAAGAGCCAATCTTCATGGATATGCAATTTTCCAGATTATTTATCACTCCCCGACGCTCGTGATTGTCACGAAAACCATCCAAGTAGGAACATCTAATACCCAAACTAGAGCAACACAAGACTCTTGCTTTACAACTTAAGGTTATGACTCCTCTGCCACCAGGATATAGATAGAACAAAATGTAGAGATCTGACAGAAAACAAGGTCAATTCAACTGAATATTTTTATCAGGTAACACAGCAGAAAAATAGGATAACCAGAGCCTTTTACTCATGCCAGATGAGCAGAGTAAGGGGGAAAATTGGGAGACCCATATAGACGATGCTATCCTGCATATGGAATACGTTTATATATATATATATATAAAAGCAAAAAATGGATGACACTTTCTTCATCTACTATAGCAAAATAAACTTGAAGAAATATGTAGCAGCCCAAAATTAGAAGGCATTGCAGAAGTCAGAAGATGCTTACCTGAAATTCTCGCACTTTGAAGGTTGGGCTAAGGATTGCACACTGCAAAGCACACCCCCTGGCAACACACTCACTTGCATTCATTGTTCGCCTAGGCTCCTTCCCAAAAAATTCCGTCAAAATCTTAATAATAGCAGGAACGCGAGATCCGGAACCGACAACCTCAACCATATGTACATTCTCAACTGCAAGACCAGCTTCTGCAAGAGCCTTCTGCAAAGGTCCTTTCACTCGCTCCAAAATCGGGGCACTGATCTGTTCAAACTCATCCCTCTTGATAAATCCCCTGACATCCTTGTCATCCATCAAGCACTCAACATTCAAAGGCGCCTCGGGATTTGCACTGAGAACTTTCTTGAGCTTGTCACAGCCAGCCCTAAGCCGAAGACAAGCTCTAGCATTCTGGAAGACATCGATCTTGTATTGCTCCTTAAATTTCTCAGCAAAATAGTGGAACAAAACCTCATCAAAATCTCTGCCACCCAATGACCGATCATAAGAGTGAGCAAGGACTTTCAACTGTCCTTTTTTGAAGGCTGCAATGCAGACTTGCATGCTTGCATGACCGATATCAATAAACGCAACATTAAGCGGGTCAACTTCAGGCAAATCAGTCTTGTAGATACCATAAGCCAAGGCAGTTGCGGTGGTCTCATGGAGTAACTGAAGAGGGTGTAAGCCTGCAATAGTAGCAGCATCTAGGACTGCTCTTCTCTGGAGGTCTGTAAAGTAAACCGGAATTCCAATGCAGCAATCCACTACTGCTGCATTTAGATTCTTCTCAGCAATACTCTTGAGATTCGAGAACATCATACCAAGTACTTGGGTAGGTGTGAATGTCCTTGCTTCTCCAAGATACCTCGCATGTATCAAAGGATATCCATCAGGCCCCTCAGTGACTTGGAAAGGCAATGACTGCAGATCCCTCTGGAGTTCGGGATCTGCGAATTTCTGTCCAATCAATCGCTTCATCTGGGAAATAGAATTCTTGGGGTTCATCATAGTAGAAGCAGCTCCTGCAGTCCCAATAAACCGCTGCTTCTCACCAAAGCAAACAATTGCAGGGGTCTCACGTTTGGACTCGTCATTGAGCACAACATCGATCCCCCTTTGCCGTGCAACGCCGACAATGCAACTCTCATTCCCAAAGTCAAAACCAACCACACTCATCTTTAGCTTGGAAGACCAATTCAGGCGACAAATACGCTGAACCGGTGCAGTAAAAAGTGTTGATCACCTAATAAATAATAACAGAAGTAAATCAATCTGTTAATTAAGTACAAAATTGAGCAGCAGACCATCAAAACGAATAGTGCAGCATCCAACAATAAGCAAAACTCGAGCACAAATATCGGTCAGACTCAAGCAACTCCACATAGACATGCCAAGTGTCGGGAAACAATCCACCTGATCGAATTACACATTCAACACAAATGCAAAACATCTAAAAGCCAAATCACGCGGGACAATCAACCGGCGTAAACTCCCCACAGCTTCAACAATCTCAATCATCGCGAATCTGCAATACTTTGATAAACCCACCGAGCCGCCTCACCAAATCAGAAAGCCACAAAAGTAAATTCCAACAACGCGGAGCTACCGAAATGACAAAACAAAATCACTTCTTTCCCACAACCCATTCAAGACATCCACGAATCACGACCGCATCCCCCCCCCCAAAAAAAAGAAAAAAACATTCATCGAATCCAGAACCACAAGCAATCAACGCCACGACGCTCTCACGACGCTCCGATTCGAAGCCAGCAGAATCAAAAGAAGCGAGAGAATCCGAGGCCGGACCGAGCGATATCAGACACAATCGCGGGCGAATGCGCGCGGGGGGTACGAAAGACCACAGATCTGCCGAGAAAAAAGCTAAGAGGCAAGGGCGGCGAGCGCGAGTTCCGGAGCTCCGGGAAGCGGCGCCGCCCCGGCATTCGCCGGGAATCTCACCTGACGACGGCAGCAGAGGAGGAGGAGAGGTCGGAGGAGCGGCGGAGGTCAAGGTCGCCGGCGGTGGGGAGGAGGGGAGAAGAGGGTCTGGAATTCTCCAGAACGAGGGGGTGGGGGGCCTTTTTATGTGAAGCCCGTGGTGCACGACCTGGCTCGCCCTTAGTTTCTTATTATGTCATTTTTATTTATTTATTTATTTATTTCATTTGCTATATTAACGTTTCTTCTTTTTTTTTTTTTTTGGTTAAAAAGACAATGGTGATCTCTCTACTTTTAATCCAAGATCTGAGATCATTCCCACACCCTTTTTTCTTCTTTTTTTGAGATGGTAATCTTTTACCTTATGATGGCGGATTATGCAAACATAAATTCGACACTGAAAAAATTTGTGGCAATAAGGATGTTTTTATGAAAAAAAGGTCGCCTGGATTTTTATTTTTATTTTTGCATTTCTTTCGATTTTTTTAACTCTTTCTCTTTGATGGAAGGGGGCAAAAAAGGTACAGGGAGCTGCACCTTGAATGCTCTTCTTGTAAGGCCAACAAACTATTGGCACCGCCCGCGACCAAATCACCATGTAATTATCGTGCCCCTTGCACAACCACCATCAAGAGGTACAAGCTAGGATTCGATTTCTGTTGTAGAGTGCTGTCTCTAGTTGTCCTTAATAGCAATAGATGCCTTGATTAGATCCAGATATAATTCTGTTCTTTTTTTTTTGTTATAATGGTCTCAAGTGACCATTGTGATAAACTCGGCCACCACGGATAGGCGAACCCGATCAGCCGGATCATCACGGCCTACAACCACTGAATGCTCCCATCCCACTTTTTTCTTTCTTTCACTTTTCATTGATTCTTTTAACCTTTGGACCGTCGATTCAGCACTCCAGCAGCTAAATATAATTGAAACGCAAAACGTGACGCCCTCAAAAAAGAATGTAGATAGGAACAATTTTAATCTAACAAAAGCAGAGGGCCCCACAAAAAGTGCTGCCAATTTGTCGTCATTCATTAGGGCAAGAGACCGTTCGTTGTCCTGGGGTCTAGGGTCGCGGTCGTGGTTGTTCCAGAAAGTACTTCCTTCAACGAGGTGGTCTCTCTCTCTCTCTCTCTCACGTGAAAAAGGAAAAGGTAAAAACTAGCGTTCGAAACAAAAAGCCCCGATGCTCTCTCCTTTAAATTAATCCAACGGTTAACATGCATCCATCATAAGCGTTGATTAGCGCCAAATTGGAAGTTCACGCTCCTTTTCTTGATGATGGGAAAGAGAGCTCGCTCCCACATAGCTTTCTTCAATCAATTAAAACGTGGCCAAAGTTTCACATCTTCCCCAGCGCAAAATGTCATAAATTTCTTATTTGTTTTTCCTCTCCTTGGAATTTGGCTGATGGAATTGGAGGTGACCCCTTAGATTCTCCACAAATTGTTGCTCCATGTTCAAGGGGAGATGCCTGTGATGGGCCTTTCTCCCGGCACGATTCTCCGGCGTAGGTGCGGCTCGGAAAGCTAAGGATGGCTGCTGCCAGAAATGTGGAGCGAATCGGAGAAAAAGAAGGCGGACCCAACATTGTGAAGTTTGGATAACTGAAGTTCTCTGGACTTTTCTCCATGGCGAAACTGGAGAGATCGGAGTTGAATAGTGACCGGTTTCTTATAGCAATGGCGTCTCTCACTCGATCGAAGGTTCAGGCTTGATGGTTTCCTCCTCTGTTGTACCTGATCTTCCATATCTCGACGTCGTTTCCTCGGTCATAGTGAAGAACGTACTGGGCAACTTGAGTGAGATCAACACATTTGCCGACAAAACCAGGCAATGACTCGCAGTCATTGACCTCGCATCCCGCAACATCTAGCAAAACAGGAAACAGCTTCCATTTCTCAACAAGAGGAATGTCGAATAATGCAAAAGTCAGGGGAAAGCAACGATGCTGCAAACAGTTTCCAGTTACTCCATCCACATGTATATGAGATGCTTACCTTCTTCTATCCTCACGTAACTTAAGAAATGGGAGTAACCATTCGCAACCGCATCCAGATCATCGAGACTGAAGTTATAACGCTTTTCCAAGGCCAAGTACAGTACCTGAAAAGGAGGAAGTAGCATCTTACATTTCCTAATATATATATTGCAAGAGAAAAATTTAATAACCATTTGATTTGACTTAAGACTGTGAGAGAAGTTCCACATCAAACTCTGCCTACCAACAGATTGAGGAGAAAAGAGATTACCCACTTCCACAACACATCATATATCGTCATCAAGTCAAGCCATATATATGTTAAATACCTTTTCTGATCCTCGTGACATTAGTCTTTGCAAGGTACAGAATAATGCGTCGGTTAGATCATCACTGTAGATGACATCAGCAGCTAAAAGTAAAGAAGAGCTTTCAGCTTCTTCCACTTCTGAGGATGTCCAAGAGTACCTAAAAGGTTATCGCATTACCCAATCAGTTAGTTAAATCTACAATTGTTGCAGGGCATCGATTAAAAGTACAAACAAATCCATGCACGTCTGTATATGCTGGTGTCAATCACCAAAAGCTTTTAGTTATCAACTAAAGATAACATTTACCTCGCTTGTGACTCAGAAACTTCTGTGCATAGATTAGGAGGCCAATTATTCATCCAATTCAGTTCACATACATGAACTTTAGCCTTATAGTTCAGAACCCCATCATTGAGCTCGACATTCTTCGCACAATTGTTAAGGATTTCATCTCCATGATCTGGCAACACTCAATGAGACTATTCTTAGAGTAAAAAGAGAGAATGAGTTGTGAATACGCTAGATTGCCTAATGATATAATGTATGAAATGGGGAGTCAAAGGCAACCTTGAGAAATAACACATTCTATGAATTGTTCTAATTGCTAAGATTAGTTTTAGCTTTTATGTTTTCCTGCAAAAATTTGTTTTTTGGGGGGCTTGAGGGTATCTAGGTTGTCACCTTATTCAAATCGCAAAATGGACTATATTATTATATCAAGACTGCCCTCAAATATATGAATCAGCCAAGGACCTGTACGCATGAACCTATATTTATTTCAAAGAGGAAAGCTTCCAGCAATACATGGTTGTATGTATCGAAAGAAAATAGTATGGTTAGATTCGAGCCAGTATTCCAACCTGTGAGAAATACTGTCTTAGCTACACGGGAGAGCAATATGCCAACCAACCCTGGCACAAAAATTGAAACGAAGACTGTCATAAAAGGGAAATGCCTAGAAACTTTAGCAAATGAAATGAAGTCAAGGAAAAATTAAAGCAGTACTAGCTGTGAACACCCACGGAAAATGGATAAGATTCTCTGTAAGACATGTATTATCAGTAATCCTTAAACCTCTAGACTGTTCACCTGGTAATTGAACTGACGCACTTTCCAAGGACTAAAGTTGGCAAAGTCTCGAAAAGACAGGAATGCTACATTGAATTGATTATCTACCCCTCCTCTTTGTTTAAATAGTGGATGTATGGATATGTAATGACAGTGATAGGTAAAGGTAATCCTGACCATTCAGAATGTGGCTATTACACCTACGATACTATGCTCGCAAGAAGAAGACACCCATGACAGTAAATCTCCTCATATTCTCTAAATTTACTTGGACACTCCCTCATGGTACTTCACCGCTTGAGAAAACTAAGCAATCTGTGAAGCAAGTTTAGTCTTTTGGAACAGTATCGCCTAACATATTCAAGCAAGCAGCAGAAACCAACATACCCGTTCCAGCACCAAGCTCCAACGCAACGACTCTGTCAAACTCAGAAGAAGTGGACATGGTATGCAACACGAAATCAGATAATGCTAGTTCAGCTTTCCAAACCTGAACAAATGGGGGGGAAAAAACAAAAACAAAAAAGTCATCTAATGTCGAGCAGTTCACAGCATACCGAAAGAGAAGATCATGAATGTAACTAATACCTGCAACCCGACATTCGGGATAGAAGACGTGATGTTATGGTGTATGATCACACTAAAACAATGCGAAGATGGTTCTGCACGTTGGGAAACGTCCGGTCATCATCGCCATTTCGTATGAAAAAGAGGATTCGAAAGCAAACCATACAGACATTGTGTGGTAAAGCAATGGGCAACGCGGGACCAGAATCGATTTCATGCACTGGTCAGGATTGCTGGCGAATTCAAAGCAAACTGAAATGCATGTACAGTTTAGGAACCGGTATAGAAGGAGATAACGAAAAGACACTCACGGTCTCGCCTTGTTAAAACGAGATCACCATCCTGGTCGAGCACGATTCCTCGGCGCTCTGCAAAAATTCATCGACTCCGCTCAAAACCCACAACGCGATTCCGCCGCCAAGCGGTTTGCTGGGAACGGAAAAAGGAGGGTGCGTGCGGATGCAGGAACATTACCAGGCGGAGCGGAGATGGTGAAGCTGGAGAGGTGGGGGCCGGAGGAGTAAGGAGGGCAACCTATGTGCACTTCGCTCATCACTTCCTCCTCCTCCTCTTCTTCAGCAGCGCTCGAAGCCGAAGGATCAGTCGCGTGCTCCATGAGCTACTCGCCGAACCAGCAGTAACGAGGAATCAAACGTACGGCCGGCGAGACGAAGACGACGAAGGTTGTCGAATCGGAGCACCACCGTCTTCGTTGTCTCTGCGTCTGTTCTTCAGAACTCGGGCCGGGCGGGCGGGCTCTACCTCTTTACTAGGCCGGGCCGGGCCGCATGCAAATTCTAATGTTTACACAGTTTGGATTTCGCTTCTACTTGAGGGGAAACAAGCCGTTGAAATTTTTTCTAATTTTTAAATTTTTAATAAATGAAAATATCTTTTTCGTTGCTAAATACATCGCAAAATATAAGCAACAGAACTCATCTTGTCAACAGAACTCATCTTGTCACGATCAAGATATTTCGAGCCACCTAAAACGGCCAGGAATCCCTTTTACCCCTCGAAGATCACTGTCGAACAACATATCAACAACGAACGTTAAGCAAAGAAAGCATTCGAAAAGCAATGGAATTCGATGTATATTAGAAAAGCAATGGAATTCGATGTATACTTTATTTAATCGAGCGGTATAACACATCATCGGCACAATCCTCTTACATAATTCACAGTTTTCAAGCATACACAAAGTTTAGAAAGCAACAAAGAAAAATGGGGAACGAGCGATGGCACTTTTTCAGGGCTGTGCATCAACTGAGCAAATGACTTGGAATGGGCCATCGCTCCACATATTCAAGAATGAAAGAGATTATCATTCCTTGACTAGAGTGCTGGCCTGAAGGACGACCACTTCTAACCCACAAACTTCTTGGTGAGGATCGAGTCGATTATGTGATTTTATAATCTTGTCATGGTTGGTGAGCTAGCTGATCGACCCTCCTGCTGCGACAATGTCATAGTTTGAAACCAGGAAGAGTTGGCGAGCGGCCCCTCTGTAAGATCTAGATGAGTCACGAGAAAAGAGAAAGCAATCAGTAAAATTATTCACAGTATTATCAATACGAGTAGCAACAGCAAAACCTGTGTCTGGGGACAACATACCACTATTCAACAGCCGAAGCTTTCAGGCCAGTAACCATAATTCTCTCCTCGGCCGCCAAGCCTATTAAAGCATTTGAGTTTGTGACGGCAAGCATTATTGCTAGTGAGTCTACGGGAGATGGCAGCTTGCACTTGAGGCGGATGCCCAGTGATTTAGTCTGGGTATTCAAAGCTGCCTCAAGAGTTAGAGACGGGAGATCGGAAGCTGCCCCAAGCGATAGTGAGCGCGAGAGAAGGTCTCCACAGCAGATCAGGGGAATAAATTTGTCCAACTATAGCCCATAGAGAAGTATCTCGTCATGCAATGAAAGTATACTTAGATAACTCTTATGATAGAAAAAGGAGATCGACATTGCAATAGATCCCCAAGATGGGGCATCGTCTAAATAATCAAGGGGGGAAATGAAAAACACAATGAAGCAATAAGTAGCCGAAGTTACTTAACGGTATCTATACACCACAGAAACTTGTGCAAGAACCTTATATGCTTCTGAGAAGATGGACAAACAAAAAGAGTTACCAGCATTTAAAGGAGACTCTGGCATGTATATAATTGTTGTGGGGGAAAAAAGAATTTACATACATCAATGTCACCCAAAACTATACTTTAGGAATTCCCAGGCTGCCCGAACAATATTAGACCAAGTACTCTGATATGTGGCTCTACGCAGATAATATCAAGACCACAACATCTGAGAATTGATCAAGTTTAACGGAGTAGTTTCCTATAAAATGTTCTTAATTTGCCTAACTAGGAGCCAACCAACGTATAAGATCGATACAAGCAACACCCCTGTGTTTTACTATGTGAAATGATGGGACAATCTTTCTAGTTGCCCTGCCATATAACTATGAAGACAAATGGCTCACCTTTTTTGATCTGCAAATCATACTCGCTGAATTGCTGAGACATCAGGGAATCAAGTGCGAGCTTTTTATAGCCCCTCCGATCGACTTCTCTCCAAAACTTTAGAGTTTCACGAAAAAAGCAAAGACAAAAACGTTCAATTATCACAACTGAAAATAGATTAAGGAGAAAACCTATATGCATCTCCTATCATTTAAATCTCTTAAGAATCGCATCCCAAGTTCCCTTTGGTTGCACAACAATGACCGAGAAGGATTTTACCTGCTTAGGTTGGAATCAACCCTGCAACTCAATCGAATCAAATTGGAATTTGCAGAATGTCAAGGAAGCAGCATGTAATCAACATTATTAGTGCCCACTCTTTTCCACATCCAAAAGAGATTTCTCTATCACCTCATCACAAAGGCTAAGCATATTTCCCACTTTTCCCTCATCATACATCATGTCCACAAAGGCATTGTAGATCTCTCTGTCTACAACCAGTCCGTGAGTTCTCATCTCTTCAAATAGTTGCCTGGCCTCAGAAAATTTCTTCTTTTTTAAAAGTCCCTTAATAAGTGCATTGTATGAAGAAGCAGTCGGTATATATCCCTTCCCAATCATTTCTTGATGCAAAAACCATGCTTCCTTCATATTCCTCGCTTTGGAATGACCCCGTACCAATATGTTATAGGTGTTACTATCAGGCACGACTCCTCTCGCGCACATGTCCTTATAGATCTCGGTTGTGGCACGTATATTATTTCTAATGCAATACTGTTTCATCAGAGAATTGTAAATGGCAGCATTTGGATTAAGACCCTTTTCCAGCATCCATTTTAGTAGCTGTTCCCCATCTACAAGCATTCCTGAATTACAGAATCCATTCATCAGCACACTGAATGTAACAATAGTAGGTTGAAGACCCTTAGCTAACATTTTCCGAAGGAGCTCATGAGCTTTCGCCATCTCCCCAAGTTTACAATAGGTATCCATTAAAGTTGTGTAAGTAATGGTATCAGGATGAATCCCAGCGCACTCCATATCTTCCATGAGTCTCACAGCTAGATCAATATTTCCTGCTTTACAGTGACCATTAAGAATAACATTGTAAGTGCAAAGATTCAGTTGAAGACCTTTCCTCTGCATCTGATGAAGAAGCTCGTTCGCCGAATCCATGTCTCCACGTTTACAAAGGCCATCAGCCAGGGCAGTATACGTAACTATATTTGGGGTAAGCCCTATCTTTACCATCTGGTTGTGAAGAGAAAATGCCTTTGCCATTTCACCAGCCTTGCCATAACCATCAATAAGTGTGGTGTAGGTAACTTCATCTGGTTTAAAGCCACAATCAATCATCTCATCAAACAGTTTATTTGCTTCCATCAATTTTCCATTTTGGCAAAGCCCACAAATAAGGGCAGTATATGTCACAGAATCAGGGGCGACTCCCTGACTTTGCATTTTACCAAACAGACTAAAAGCAGCAACAAAATTTCCTAACTTGCACAATCCATCTATAAGAGTTGTATAAACAACACCATCAGGATATATTCCAATGTTTATCATATCCTGACAGACCAGTTCAGCTTCTGCTATTTTTCCGGACTTACATAGAAGAAGAATTATACTGCTGTAGGTAAAATGGTTCGGCTTCAAGCCTCTTATTTGCATTTCCTCTATGAGCTTCAACACAATCGGGAGTTCGCCAACATGGCAATAACCATTAATTACAGAACTGTAGCTTACAACATCCGGTGACAAGCCTCTCAACTCCATTTGCCAAAGCAAACTATGAGCTTCTTTTATTTTTTGAAATCGACAGAGTGAATGTACTAAGATATTAAATGATTGGGTATTCCAAGTAATACCAAGATCACCAAGCTCATTGAATGCCTTCGTCAAAATTTGAGGGCTGTCCACATTATGAGAAAGACGAGTGAGGTATAAATTACAAGAATCAACAGAAATGACCACCCCATAATTCAACAACTTGTGGAAGAAGTTTCTTGCTTCGGCAAAAAAACCAGCTTCAACAAGAACTTGGAAGAATATGTCAAACACGCGGGGATTAGAACCCCAGTCCTTGTACGTATATATTAACTGCTCGACAAAACGAATAAACCATACACTGGTCTCCAAATTGGGCTTTGAACAAACATCACCAATGAGATCATGAGCTTTTTTCAGATCCCCGGAAGCCACAGCTACTTGAACAACTATGCAACGAGCTTGGAGCGTTGGGTCTCTCCGAAGGCAAGCCCAATCAAAGAAGTCCAAAACCAGCTTGTAGTCATTCTTTATGTTCACGAGAACCCAAATAAGATGGTCAGGCCTAAACTTAGATTCATAAGGCTTAAGTATACGGTAAAGGGGCTCAGTGCGGCGTAATTTTATTGTGGTGGAAATATGATAAACGAGCTCGGAGTCTTTGATGGTAGGCTTTTTTGGGGAATAATCAGGAAAAGGTCTGGCAGTAGTTGACCCTGAGGAGAAATGTCTTAAGCCTGAGCATCTACAAGGGAAGAATAACAACAAGATGCTTGAATATTTCCAGTGATGCTGATGTCTACAGGTGTTAAACAAATGTCCTGAGACACTAGTGGCAACCCTCTTCATGCCTCTGATAGAAATCAATCAAGACAAACATGGAGAACCACTCTTGGAGGAAAGGATGTTCTCCTCCATATAGAAGAATCATAATGACAAGGCCTCATCATCTCTCCATCATCTGTAGAAGGGAAGCCATATGAGCAAATGCATTTGAAAAGCCAAAATGATCAGAAACCAAAGACCTATCAGTAATCTATCGCACATTTTTCTCCTTGATAAAAATGGTGTCAAAGTTTACATTATAGGGAGCCACCTATCAACATCTTGAGAGAAAACACGTCTGATGCTATCATGTAGCGAATAAGAAACACAAAAAGAAAGAGGTCACAAACAGACATAGACATTAATACAATCAAGTCAATCGTGCGCTTGAATGCCAAAACAACTAAAATATCAGTCTAGCATGTACTATGAAATGCAAACCCAGCTTTCTAAAACATGCTGAAGATCAAAACCAAACAAAGATAGCCAATGAACAAACTGCGATGCACACAGTTCGAAAACACAATCAACCAAACTAGTCATCCCCATTGCAGAGAAACCTTCCGTCCACGAATATGTCAAAAGGTCCAGCGAAGGAGCGGGAATCGTCCATTTGTCACGGTCATTACAACAAACACGTCGAGCGCAAAATGCAGCCTCTCTAAAGCTTAACCTTATACTCATATTCAGATGCTCGAAAGCTCTGTAAGGTATAGTATCAAGAATAATTTCCTTGCAGCTCGAGCCAAACAACAAGGCATACGCATCCATGGGACGATCAAATTGAAAAAAAGAAGAAAAAAAAAGGCATTGCATTGTCAAGAACTAGAACCGCAAATTCCCAGGCCCAACGGAGAAACCCGGTACAACCCAGTACCCAGATTTTGCAAAGCATTGATTCGGAGAGATGTCTCCTGCTCCTGCTCACGAGAAGGTGAGAACTTTCGGTCGGACGAAGCCAGGCCACCGGCCAGGCGAGGCGGTGCGATAAAAACGAAATGAGAGAGAAAGCAGAGCAGAGCAGATGAAGAAGATGGAAACATCATGATGAAGACGGCGAGCTTACTGGGTATTTCGCCTCGCCGGCTGCAGAGACGGGAACCGGAGCTCGGTGTCTCCGAGCGTGCCGCTCGACGGTGGCGTCGTCTTCGCGGCGGCCGACGGTTCGGAAAGCGAAAAGGGAGGAGGTGGTCTGCGTTGGTTCGACTTTTAATTTTGTTTTATTGCGGTTTTAAGCCGGAAAAATGGGTTTTGATTTTTCAGCTTATCGAAAGAGTTATTTTGCTATCCCTATAAAGAATAATTATGAAAAATATGCGTTAAATAAAGGCGCTATTTTGGACTCTTGATTTTTCTTTTTTATTGTCTAAATAAAACGAATTGTATTTTCATGTGGGAACGAGCTGATGATAACAAGAAAGTTAGGACATGTTTGGCAAAAAATATTTCTGTTCCCCAAAACAAAAATTTATGTTCTTTTGTTTCGGGAAAACAAAAAAGAATAGAAACGTGTTTGGTAAAAATTTTGTTTCCGGAAATAAATTTGGAATAGAAAAAAGTTGTTTCTTGTTTTTAGGAACAATTTCGAGAAACACTTCTTTTTTCTTCTTCCTTTTTTTTCTTTCCTTCTTTCCTTCTTCTTCCTTTTGGCCGGTCGCCGACCTCGGCCATGGCCGGCAACTAGCTGACGAGGGCCGGCGACCTCGTCAGAGCATCACCGACCCCCGGCAAGGCTTGGCCTCACCTAGGCGGCACGAGGTCGGCCTCGCCCTGCCTGGTGAGGCCGAGCCTCGCGCCGGAGCTCATCCAACCAAGGCGAGGCTCAACCTCACCGAGGACCGGCAACGCTTTGGCGAGGTCATTGGCCCTCATTGGCCGGACATCGGCCATGGCTAAGGCCGGCGACCAGCCAAAAGGAAGAAAGAAGAAAAAAAGAAGAAAAATATTGAAAAATTAAAAGAAATAACAAAATTATACAAATTTACGAAATACATTTCTATTCTTATAATAGAATTTTTTTTGCGATTACCAAGCACGTTCTTATGCTCAGAAATTGTTCCCGATAACAGAAATAGAAAAAATTATTTATGTTCAAAAATTATTCCCCGAAACAAAAACGTTACCAAACGCGTCTTTAGTAATCGAATATTCGAAGCTCCCACTAATACGAATTCCCATGAACCTAAAAGAAACAAAAAGATGAAAGGCCTAACATACATATTGTACGCATTTCATTCAATGGTTAGAGGCGAATTATTGGGTAACCTCTGGTATCCGCCATAGGGTGAATTGTTGCCTCTTTGGCTCCCGGTTAAATAATCGGTAAGGATTCATGTCTTTAATGCCTCACCCAGACTCTCATGGGAGGGGGCAATGGGAAGTAAAATTGATGTTTGTATTTTGCGGTCTTTTTACTGACAATAAGTATTTATCCAAATACATAACTGCTAGCATTATAAATTTTTTTCTTAACTATTTTTCTTTTGTAAATTAAAATATATTATATGTAATTTTGAGAATAATCAAATGTTCATTTAATTGAAATTTATAACCTTCGAATGTACATGGGGAAAATTCCAAATAAGAACTTGAAATACTTCTATTTTCTCAAATAAGAGCATGAAATGAACCTTATTTTCAAATAGAAGCCTAAAATGGCTATTCTAGCCAATAAAAGGTATTTTTGTCCAAATACAATTTAAATTTAAATTTAATTATATTAAAACTTAAAAAAGAAAGAATAAAAAGAAGAAGAAGAAGAAGGGGAACATACAACCCCATTGCCGATGGCACGGCGATGATGGCGACAACCAATGGTTCTCCTAGATTTGTGCAAGGGTCATTGCCCCTCGCTCAATGCTCTCAAACTTGGGCGGCGAGGTCCAAGGGCCTTGGGTGAGGGCCGCCAAGCCGACGTGAGGGCCGCCGTCCCTCGCCCAGATCTAAGAGAGGGTGCACTCTCCCGCCTCTAGCGAGGGCCTAGTGGCCCTTGCCTTTAGTTAGCAAGGGTTGTCAACCCTTGCCCAAGCATTGGCGACCCCTCTAGCTGTCACCACCGCCCCACCAACGATAGTGCGTCGGTGAGTCCTCCTGCTTGTGTGTTCCCTTTTTTTTTTTGGTAACTTAGAGAATCCCGAAGCAAACTCTGGAGGAGCGACTGCAGGACCCACCACCACAGTACTCTAGGTAAGATTGGGATTTGAACTCCTTCCCTTCGTGAGGGGGAGAGAGCCCAAACCTTGGCCATTGCGGGCGGTGGTAAGTTTTAATTTTATTTAGTTTTTAAAAAATAGAGAAAAATGAAAAAAAAAAAGGAAAAATTTAAAAAGATGAATTTACCCTTCGCAGCTGGTGAGTTTAAGTCATTATTTGAGACTAATAGAATCATTTCAGGCCCTTATTTCTAATAATATTCACTCCGGACTTTTATGTGAGAAAATGAAGGCACTTCGATCTCTTATTTGAAATAATGTCTACTTAAAATTCTTATTTAAGAAAATGAGAACACTTCAAGCCATTATTTAGAATTTTCCCAATATACATGTTAAGAAGGAAAAATGAAAAGGTTCGCTAAAAATAAGAAAAACAAAATCACAACCTTGGTGAAAACCACAAAGTATAGTTGAAGGTTGATGTTTATAATGACTAATAAATGGGGCTAGGCAAGTAGAGCCAGTCTGCTAAGAAACCAAGAAGTCCTTATCTAGGCCCGCACATGACCTTAGAAAATAGTACATTTATTAGGTAAAATGGTCGAGTCAGGATCGATACAGACATATCTGCACGGGCCCTTATAGAAAATTGCTTGTCTAGATTCGTGCACCGACCTAAACCAATCGGGCCCATAACTGGGTCTATATACTACCAAACAAAGATTGTATCTATACCTTGAATTATGTACAAATATTAAAGTTACAACGGTCTTTCTTAATTCTTATGGACGTCGAGCATTTTGAAAGTCTTAAACTCTAGGATCAGTAGCTCCCCTCACCTCAACCTATTCTATTCATAAAATCAGCTTTTGCCAAAAGCATGAATACCTCCTACAGTAACGTAGCCTTATAAAGATTTTCAAGAAATATTTCGTATTAATATTTAAATATTAAATCATTGCCTTTATTTATAAACAGAATAGTTGAAATTCAAATAATTTAGGTTGACTTATTGCTGCGATGTTCGAGAAGGAGCTCGACATCATGCTGGCGAAGGTCTCTTGCACTGTGGAAGCATACTCTGTCTTCCCATTCTGGTCGCCTTTTGCTGAAAATTTGCATTTAGACATTCTTCATCTTATGAAATCAGACGCTCGCATCGTAACATTCCGAGCGACCGACCGCAATATTCGCACGCTACAATCAATTCCCATGTACGAAGTTGCGATGCTCGCTTGGCCCCATGAAAGGAGAGTACATATGTGTACGCGAAAGAACAGGTAAGAGGATGGAAAAAGGAACATTGATTCTACTCGAATATGTCGATGTTCAAGCTCTTGCGAGCACTCAGATTGAAGATTGCAAACTTTACAAAAATGGAAGCCAAATCAAGAAACGGTGATATGACAAATCCTAATACATATCGTCACCTGATGATCGTATAGCTTCTGTCATGGACTACTAACTAATGCTTATAACATGGCATCTTGCCATCGTCTTGCGACGCCTTTCCGGTACCAAGATTCATCAGCTGATGCGCCCGAGCCAAATCATATAAACTCTCCGAGCTGGTTAAACCACCGGGGGAAGGATCTAGGAGAATTCTGCAATGCAAGACCAAGAACAACACAGTCATTTTCCTCTGGACTCTGCATTAACACATGAACCGACAAAAGAAACGTTGCCAGCAATACGTTTATACTCGAAACGGAACCAGATTTCTCTAGTCAAGCTATGCAAAATTCGCGTGAACCCCGCAAAAGGAATGAACATAATGAGACTCCTAGTCAGGATTGACAGGTAAACCGCTTATGGATATGGTCTCTCGTGCGCGGCGAATTAGCACCTGGTGCTCGGTGCGGATTCTAATAGAATTAGCGCCCCGATCGTTGAAGGTTCACAAAATACATCTCGCGACGAGTTACTGATTCTTTTGTTTCCCGGCACTACCGATCGCACGTGATGAACTCGAAAATCAAACCAAAATAAAGCATGATCCAGGAAAAGGGAAGACAGAAAAATGCATAGAAAGAGCTTGTAACTCGGCAATAGCGACGATGAGGACAATAGGAGGATCGAGGTTAATGGGAAGTACCAGAAGCAGCGGAGGAGATTAATGAGGAAATGGAAGAGGTAGTTGTCCCGGTCGAGGAGCTCGCGCCGGACCAGGCGCTCCAGGTTGAGGTGGCGAGGGAGGAGGTCGCTGTAGTACAGCAACGTCGTCACGGTGCTCGCCGGCTGCCCCACCAGCGACGCCACCAGCCTTAGCAGCGACCGCATCAGCAACGGCATCAGCGACTAAAAGGAAAGGAAAGAAAGAAGAAGAAGAAGATCAAATCAAGCGATCGACCCGCCAGCAGCTCGGCTTGCGGAGGAGAGAGAGAATGCGGGAGTTACCATGATCGGCGCGGTGAGGGAGAAGAGAGGAGGAGGGACGAGGGATCATGTCGGAGGCGGCTGCCGTCTGCGAACTCGCGTTGGCCGGTGACGGGAGGGAGAGGAGGAGGAGGAGGAGGAGGAGGGTGAGGTAGCTTAGTTGAGGAGAGAATGGAGGCAACCGTCAATCATCACCTGATTTTCAAACCTAACCTTCTATCTCCATCTCCTCCTCGTCCTCCTTCTGAGCTGCCATGGACGACGCATCGATGCGACAAAAAGTAGATACTGACATTTTTGCACTTTGATAGGTCAATGAACAACTTTGCTTACTGATAACGATAAAGGGCGGTTCACGTAATCCTCCATTTTCTTGCCATTCGTATTAAAATTTGAGATGGAGCACAAAGACCGGTGGGCGTCTTTTCCATGGTCCAAGGCAACCGTGGTCACCGTACTAAGTGCTTGTAAGTGGTTTAAGGTGTGTACATAAATTAACTGAAATATATTGCTTCAACAAGGGCAAGAATTAGGTGTGTGTATCGGTTTCAGTCTAATCTGAGAACTAGATTGAACTAGCTATTTCTAGGTGATTCTTGAAAAGGTCGGTCCAATTCTCGGTTTTTAAAAGTTTGGAATTGGGAATAACCGGTCCATTTCGAGTTCTTGGTTTCACATATGTAATTGGACTGCCTAGACCGGACAAGATTTTTTTATTTTTTATTAGGGAAAAATTCTAAATAATGACCAGAAGTGCTCTCGTTTTCTTAAATAAAAGTTTAAAGTGGACATCATTTCAAATAATAATTTGAAGTGCCTTCATTTTCTCAAACAATGGCCTGGAAATGGACATTATTAGAAATAAAAACCTATACTAACCATATTGGTATTAAATAAGAGCCTAAACTCACCAACTGTGAAGGGTAATTCATTTGTTTTAAACTTTTCCTTTCTTCTTCATTTTTCTATTTTTCGTAAAAAATAAATTGAATAAAACTAAAATTTAAAAAAAAAAGAAAAAGGAAAAAGGAAAACACCCTCTCGCCTATGGTTGCCCCCCATCACTAGTGGGGTAGCAATTGGGGGGGTCACCAGTGCTTAGGTGAGGGTCGACGACCCCCACTGACTAAAGATGACAGTCTGCTAGACCTTGCCAACGACAGGAGAGGGCAATGCCGCCCTCTCCTAGATTTGGGCAAGGGTCACTGCCCCTCACCTAGCCACCGGCCACCTCGCCGACTGTCGCCACCACCCCACTAGTGATGGGGCAGCAGCCATTGGCGAGAGGGAGCCTTCCGTCTAGTGTGTTCCCCTTTTTTTTTTTTTAAAATTAAGTTTTAAGTTTTAATATAATTAAATTTAAATTTGAATTTAAATTGTGTTTAGACAAAAACACCCTTGATCGATTGGAATTTTTTGTCGATTGGTGAGCCAGCAAGACTAAGCCCTTATCTGAAATAATCATAACCACTTCAGGCCCTTCTTCGAGACTAATATAGCCACTTCAATTTCTTATTTAAAACAAAATTCATTTTATGCTTTTATTTGAGAAAATGAGAGTATTTCAGGCCCTTGTTTGGAATTTTCCATTTTTATTATAAAGTAAACCCTTAAGAGTAAATTATTTTTTTTCTTTTAATATTGGGTAACTCCCACTTGTAGGAAATAGAAGAAATGAATAAATAAATAAATAAATCACTAGTTCTAGGATGGACCTTGGAACTAGACCGGTCCTATTGGTCCGGTCTGATTTGAGGACCTAGTGGGCTAGTTCCCCGTTCCACAAGGGATCGATCCTGCCTATTTTGATTCCAAGTTTCGAGGTGGGAATTGATCCATCCTAGAATCGATCACCTTTGTCAACAATATCGAATATAACTAAGTTGTGTGATAGGAGGTGCACTGCAAAATATGAGGAGAAGAATCAAATGTTGATGCTACTCAAATCAAACAGGTGTAGAAAATGGTAAATTCCATGACATCCTACATGAGCCTCGATCGATATGAGTCCATTGTTGGGCTTGTTGCGGGTTCAACACAAATGGCACAATCTCAATCACGTCGTTCTTTGGTCCGAACCCTTCCAGCGATGTTTAGAGCTCGCATAGTAACATTTCTATTTCTTGATTTTTTTTGTTCTTTTATTTTTCAAAATAGAAAAAGAATAAAAATTCATTTAGTAACGTAACTTAATCTTTTTATTCTTTGGAATAGAAAAGTGTCTAAGGAATAAATTTGGAATAGAAATAAGAAATAGAAAAAAATAGTTTATTATTCTCGGAAACAATTTATAGAGATAAGCCTTTTCTTTCTTTTCTTTTCTTCTTCTTTCTCTTCTAAGCGGTTGGTGGAAACTTGCCACCTACTACCAATCGCCAACCTCTGCTGCCCTCCATCACTGCCCACCACCATGACCACGTGCCACCATTGCTAACGATCATTGGCCTCCACCACCTGTTGTTGGCTAAAGGAGAAGAAAAAGAGAGGAAAAAGAAAAAAAGAAAATTCTAAAAAAATTATTAAAGAAATTCTACACCATTACCAATCACCGTTGGCTAGAGGAGGAGGAAAAAAAAGAGGAAAAGAGGAAAGGAAAATTTTTAAAAGAATTAAAAGAAATTCTACAGCATAAAAAAATCTACAGATTATACTAAACGCATTCTTGTTCTTTTTCTATTCCCGGAATAAAAATTTTGTATAGCTACCAAACGCTTTATTTTTCTAAAAAATTATTCAAGAAAATAGAAGTAGAAAAAAATTATTTTTTAAAAAAAATTAATTTTCAGAACAGAACTATTATCAAACGTATCCTTAGAGTTCAACGGTCGCTTGGGCCAGACCGCTCTATACAGAGGCGTACAAATCTTCTCAATCACGTGTGGGCCAAGCACGTCCCGAGGCTCAATGCGGCCCGCGCAGCGCGCCCCCCGTAGGTCATTGGGCCCGACAAATTCGAGGCCCAATGGATAAACAAAGCGACGGCCAGGATCGGTGGCACGCTTCCCGCGTGCGAAAGCTTTTCTCTCCTTTATATACGCCTGCGCTCCGCCCTAGGGAGTCGTGCCATAATTGTGTTTGAGGTGTTCGGTCGATTTCCGCGTGCTTTCTCGGTTCGTCGGATCCCCTGAATCGGGCACCAAACCCTAACCCTAGATTCGCGACCATGTCGTCCAAGCAAGGTACGGTCCCCGTCCTCTCATCGTCCCGTAATCCGATCACGTTCCGTCGGAGAGTCGATCGGAATCGCGGCGGAACCGTCGCGCCCCCGTCCGTGTTCTTTCGCCCGGCGAGATCGATTGACGTGTGTCGTTCCGTTTGTTGCAGGTGGCAAGGCGAAGCCTTTGAAGCAGCCGAAGGCGGATAAGAAGGAGTACGACGAGGTAACGAGTTGTTCTTTGTGCAAACTTTGCATCTTGTGATGGTTTTTGTTCGTGCCCTGCGTCGATTGGGATGCTGAGATCCGTTCATGTTGGGTTTGGATCGCTTAGGTTTTGATCGGTTGTCTGTTTTACGCGGTAAGAGCTATGATCGGGAGCTTCGGATGATTGGTGGAAAATAAGCTTGATCATGCTGAAAGAAGCGCTGGGGATGTGCTTGTTGATCTTGAAAAAGAATTATATTTATTTTGTGTAGCTAAGCTGTTGGTTTTGTCCCTTGTTATCTGGGATGATGCAGTATTACTCTTGCCCTGTATAAGTGTGCCATCTTTTCTATTACAGAAACCAAATTTTCACTTATTGCACGTTTGCTAGGTGCTTTTTTCTTTAAATTGCTGGTATTTTGAAGTTCACGTCACACAATCTCAGAGTGTTCTGATGTAAGGTCAGAGTTTTTGGTGAGCGCTGAGCGAATTATGGGTAGTTTTGTTCAGTTTGTGCTTTGGGATGACTGGATTCCGTCCCATGAGCTAGATTGTTTGTTGTGTTCAACTTCTATGTTATTTGTAAATGAATTGTTTGTGGATGTTAGATATTAGCATTATGATTATTGTTCCTGAAGTTACATAATCGAGGTGTTGTTTTGGTTTGCATGTTGGCTGTTTCATCCTGTTGCTTGTTTTACATGTGACATAAAGTGAGACAAAAGTTGTTTTTCTGCAGAATGATTTGGCTTACCTTCAAAAGAAGAAGGAAGAAGAGAAGGTAAGATGTGATTTTGGTAAATTCAGATAGAAAGCTGAGTCATTTTATGTTACTATCACTAATGGTGCAAATTGAACTCATGGCGAACTTGACTCTAATGTAGGCGTTGAAGGAGCTTAAAGCGAAGGCTACGCAGAAGGGATCCCTTGGAGGATCTGGACTCAAGAAGAGTGGCAAGAAGTGAGGGTTGTCTCCAACAATGATTGGAATACAGGACATTAGATTTGGGCACTGGGATTACATCTGTATTGAACCTCGTTTAGGTCAAGTATGACCGTCCTGTGTCGTTCTACTTGTGTTTGTGCTTGTGTTTTAATGGAGACTAATCAGATTACTTAAAGCTCTGTGTTGGATCCACTGCTTGTCCTAAATCAATGCTTAATCATCGCATGGCATTGATTTCTGATCGTGCTTTAGCTGGCAACTGCTGATTATGGAATCGAACGACGTTCCTTTCGATGTTTTCAGTTGACATGCTTAGTAGGGCAATAAATGTCTTCATCCTCGGTTGTGGTCGCTGTCTCTATTGAAATGCTGGTCTACGATAACCGCTTTGAGCTATGGCAAACGAAAAGCAACAGAAAGATTCACAGAAGAATCCGTCATGCCCTGCGTCTTGAGTCTTGGAAGTCAAATTATTAAGTTGGCTCAGGAAATTGGAGCATGCACCCCAATTTACGATTTCATTCCCTTGCTCCTTTTTCGCTAAATTACGAGTTACAAGTACCAAATCCCAAGATGAACTCACCTCGCGAGTCTTTGGAAGGATCAATGAGAGACTAGGATTATGAGGCAAAGCATTCATCTCTTTCAATGATCGAGGTACAATGTCTCGGGGCTACATTGTGTATTACTTCCTTTTTCCTATGAAATTAGATAGTGCAATGAACTTTCTTTGCCGAACAAAATGTCCACCAGTGCATAATAGGCTGCA
The DNA here is from genome assembly GCA_016097605.1 of Eucalyptus guilfoylei. Lineage (NCBI taxonomy): Eukaryota > Viridiplantae > Streptophyta > Magnoliopsida > Myrtales > Myrtaceae > Eucalyptus > Eucalyptus guilfoylei. Next base: position 39,755,227 of record CM027869.1, on the reverse strand, counting down.
GGAGTCTACTTCTAACAGAATCAAGATGTGCAAGTGAATGTAGGTTTTTTGAGGCGCATGGATTTGGTTGTGATACATTTAACCTCCTACCAAATATGAAAATTCGTTTCACGCAGCAGACAAATAAGAAACTCTCTCTTCATTGGGAACAATATACCACGTGAAAACCGACTCCTGGCCTCTCTCTCTCTCACTCTCGAAATCTTCTCGCATTAACAAAGACAGAAAAAGATAATGGTGCACTCGCACCCTAAATCCTCAGCCGGATTATTTCTGTTTATACAAAACAACAAAAGTATGAATAACTAATACCATGTGAAGTTTACTCACATAAGATTGCACGTCTGAGTCACAACACGACGAATGATTTCGCATACCCGACCAAAAGATTTATGCTTCTGGCAATAAATAAAGCTCGAGCTTTTGCTCACCCTACCAACTATTCCAACATACACTACAAAATCAGTGGGATCGGCAACGGCTACTGGAAAACTCCTATCCTCCAAAGTCGTTGCAAAAGATGTTCATGAGGCTCCTTACCAACCTCATTGACTTTCTGGATTCTCTGTTTCCTCCTTTTCAGGGTCTTCCTCTTCTTCCTCTTTCTTCTCTTCCTCCTCCTCATCTTCTTCAGGGGGATCTGCTGGCAATGGAGGTGGTAATGGTGTTTTCATTGGGCTGAACTGCGGGAATATATCTGGTCTCCGTCCTGGCTTTGGTCTCTCCCATTCCTATCGCAACAAAAAATATATATATACAAGAGATGAGCCAAACTCCAAATTTAAGCGATCATTGCAGTCAAGTCATTTGTCAAAAAAGGAAGGAGTGAAAGAACTACATGTTCAATGATTATGCTCTATGACATAAGGGTAATGATGTTGGTATCTGTTTGTGTTGTGCTCTCCTGATTCCCACACCACATTCTTTGCAGTTATGCTGTCTGAGTGAGGATACAACAATCTAAACATTCACAATTCAACCAAACATTGCCTAGTCTATTGGTGCCCAGTGGTCCATAACCTTGCAAGGCGACTTGAATGTAGAGTCACATGTTCAGACCATACCCCACAGGTTAGAGCTTGAACTTGGGCTATCCATTAAGTTTCAACTCGTGTGCAGACAACAATCAAACGCAAGTCATCATGCTGGAAGATTGAGCTAAGAATACAGAGAGCAAGAGCAAGAAGCGTAAGTAGAGGCCGATTTCAACATATCACGCCATTAACATACTAAGCTGAGTCTCTTGTAGAGGAAACAAACATTGCCATACAGAAATATCTCCACATTTTTATTCACTAACCCGATCGAAACTTTAAGATTTACCAAAATCATCAAGCAAGACCTAAATAGTATGCTCTAGCTCAATCTGCTGCATTTTACCGGCACATTTCCTCAAGAACTTAAGACAATGTTAAACAGAAGACTTTGGGCACATTACATAGGTCTACCTTTGAATAGATCATGTACTTCTATTCTGAAACCTTTCAAATCACTTGTTCACTTCGCAAATTAAACATTAAATTCTTCCCAAACTCGAGAGAAGTGGTATCCACAAGCTCCAAGAACGATTGAAATATGGAGGGCCAAGTCATAGATGAATTTGACATCATGAAATCCAGCCGGGCGAATTTGTGGTTTTATTCACTTACTCATAGCCAAACTCTATGGATTGATTAATGTATGGAGGGCAAAATCGAGGACGAATTCGACATGACCAAATTCAGTCATGAGAATTTGAGGTTTTCCTAAAGCGATGCATTCGCAAGCATCTATCAAAAAAATTAACCACATAGCTCACTACCAATCGCAAAAGGAAATTCCAAACAACTTCTCAGAAACCTCCAGAGCGAGCACCAAAATCACCCACGCCCACATCAATTCGCACGCAAATCAAAGGACGAAGAACGAGAGGGGGCGGGGGGGAACTCACGATCGGAAAATCGAGAGGAGAACGGCGAGTCATCTTCTCTTCCTCCGGGGCCATCCTCACAATCTGACTCCGCGACCGCCGGTTACCGCCGCCGACAGAGGCGACCGCCGCCGCTCCACCGGGAAACCTCAGGGCGGCCAAGGGGAAAGAGCCCCGGACGACACAGCTCCGCCGACAACCAGCCGAGCCGGAAGGCTGAGCTCTCTCCAGCGGCGGCGGCGGCGGGGCTAGAGAAGGAATCGGACGCGACGCCAGGAAGAGATTCAGCGACGGCGACGCCATCGGAGCCGGCTCGGGAATCGCGGAATGCCTCCCGGCCTCGCTGCGGGATTCGGCTACCGGCGAGTCGAGCCGAGTCGCGAGGTTTCTCCACCACCAACCGCCTCTTCTTCTTAAACGATGAGCCCCCTCCTCCTCTCTTCTTCTCGTCAACAGCTTTCTTCGTTTCTCGCTTTGCCCTTTGGGAGCATTTGAAGGGACGTTGGAGGAAACGGGCCGATCCCGTTGGGCCTCAAAAGCCCAATTCGAATGAAGCAGGCCCACTAACAACTTTTTGGCCTTCGGGTTTGGCGGATCGAGAGCTCTCAAATCGCTCGAACCTCTCATTTTTTTTCTTTTTTTTTTGCCGGTCATATTCTGCTCCTACTTTAACTCTCAATCTCAGCTTTTTATTCTATCTCCTTGTAGGACATGAGAGTCAGAAACTCACACCTGAAACTAAATTGTCTTCACCCAAATCTTCCTGAGAATGTGAGGATTCGATCTTCCCACCTCTCCTTTCCCACGTGGGAAGGGTGATAATTGGGACAAATTCCAGTGGTTGATCACTCTTGTTCACGTGCTCCAATTTTAATTTGCCCTCTTTTTCATCGCTCCTCAATTTTTGCCAGTTCAATGGCATGATATTGGAGTGGAATTATATGTCGAGGGTGGTAAATAAGAAATTTGTACTATGAAAGAAACAAGAGACTTGGTAGTATTTACCATATCGATTGTGAAATTATATGGGACTATTACTACCCATTGTAAAAGTTTAAACTATTAAATGAACGTGTAATTTATTTTTTAAATATTCTAACATCGAAAAAACATTGACGCATGTGTAAATGACTAATTGAGCTATAGCCCTTGTATTTGTGAGGGATCTGATCACAATCTTAATGGGTCATAAATATATTAGTTATATTGAGTTAATGGATTTAAACATAATGCGTGTATTAAGTGGATCATAAAAAGTTTTACAACTTATTTAGACCCAACTCATTTCTACGACCCTTTCTTCATTCTTTTTCGCCCTCACTCAAACTTGCGCTTGCTTGCTCACTCTACATTCTCACTTTAATTTGCCTATGAGTTTTCGTTGATTAGGTTAAATATGAAAGCGTTTTAATAATATGGGTTGGTCACGGTGTATTTGTGTATGGAATTATAAGTCACTAAATTTATATTGCATATAATCTATGCCAAAATGGATTAAATCGATATATTTGAGTTGGGCCATTTTCGATTTGATCTGCTCATATGTAGCTACAATCATCCTCATCCCTCATGTACATTCAAGCGAGTCACGGATTATGGCCGATCGCCACGCAGGGGTTCTCGTCGACTTAAACTGTTGCTATTTCGAGCGGCCGCTCGTGCGGATTTCACGAACGAAGATTCGCATCTCGATGGATTCCATGATGCATCCCCAACAAATGTATAGAAGTGATACGAGGATCCAAATAAAGCCATCTATCTAGGAGCGACAATGGATATTCTCGGTGGTCCACCTGACGTCATCAGTGGATGATGGATTGTCGTCCACAATCGAAAAGGGGCAAAAGCTCCTGCGTGCACTCCGAGGACGCTGATGTCATCCACACAACACAAACATCCAAATCCCATTGCTTGTCATATAATATAAGAGAAAATAAATAAACAAAAAAGCAAAATCGAAGTCCAGCCAATCAGAGCGTTATGAGTCTTTTTTTTTTAAAAATTTTCTTTTCTTTTCTTCTTTTTAAAGAACGATTGGAAATAAAATTAGGCTGATTATTATATTTATGCCACGATGATTTAAGTCTTCTTTTTTTTAATTTTTTTGCTATTTACCTCGACTTCCTCCTCGTCCTTTTTTTTTTAAAATTTTATCTTTCCTTCTAAAAAATCGGTTTTTGCAACACCGAGTCAGCTTCCACACCGAAAACAACTCGCATTGGTTGAAGCGGAAAGCACGGTTTAAAACACTAACGCCTCAAGAAGCACCACGCGATCCAAATAATCTCCTACGCGCCCGGCACGCGAGCTCATCTCATATCGGGCCGTTGGATCGTGTGGGTCTCAGTGGGACGCGAATGATCCGACGGTCCGGACGGAGTGGGATCACAAGCAATCGGGGACATGAGAGTACGGCTCGGGTCCACTTAACGGCCTCGCCACGTGTGAGGCACCCTTCGGTCCAAGTGGCGACCTCATTGACTGGTCGGTTCCTGTTATAAAAGCGGCCGCTTCGGTTGCGGACCGTCTTCACGCAGGCCTTGAGTTTCGTTCTCTGTTTCCCCTCTGCAATTATCCACCGCACCCCTCGCAAAACAGAGGAAAGCGGGGGAAAAAGCAGAGGAAGAACCACCACATACTCAATCCTAGAGAGAGAGAGAGAGGGAGAGGGAGAGGGAGAGAGGGGTGCAGTGCTTTTCATCGTCAACTGGCTATCTTGATGAAGTTTTGTGAGAAGCAGTTGTTTTATCAGAGTGCTCTTTGATTGATCTCTGAATCGACCTCTTCCTTTCTTTTTCGGTACCCTAAGATTGAGAGCTCTGGCATTACGAACAGAGGAGTGATTCTAGTTGGTGAGAACAGGAACAAAGGTCGTGAGTCTTGGAAAATAATATATAAGTTGGTTAAGATTTGGCACGAGGTGTTCTTCTTGTTTTTTTTTAGGGGGGCTATATGTCTGAGAGTTGGGCTGGGAATGAGCAAAATATAATGGATTTCTGGCCGGAGTTTCTTGCGAGCAATTGGGGTAGAGAATTCGTGGCCGGTGGATGTGGCGGGGTCGCGGGTATTTTATCTGGCTATCCGCTTGATACTCTCCGGATTCGGCAGCAGCAGTCGAGGGCTGGCTCTGCCTTCGGCATCCTTCGCAGCATGCTTCGCAATGAAGGACCGGGTGCTCTTTATAGAGGCATGGGTGCACCCTTGGCTACTGTCACTTTTCAGGTAATCTTTTGTCTGAAAACTCTCTTACTTCTTTATCATGTAAACAAATCTGTCTTGCTTTCTTCTTTCTGAGAATCAAACTGTTATTGACTTCACTCCCTTGACTTAAGATCTCTTGAGATGTATGCGAAACGTACTCTCACATGTTGATAATCTAGGTACAATACCTTATGAAAACATAGGTGCTGTTTTTCGACTGATAATGACTTGCCATTTTTACTCGAGTTAAGATGACTGAAATGACCGATCCATGAAATCTGCAGAATGCCATGGCTTTTCAATCCTACGCTCTCCTATCCCGCGCTTTTGGTGAGTCTGGGTCTTCCCAAGATCCTCCTTCCTACCAAGGAGTCGCTTTAGGAGGCATCGGCACCGGTGCCCTGCAAAGTCTGATGCTAACTCCCATTGAACTAGTTAAGATCCGCCTTCAGTTGCAGGACAGAGCCTGTGCTAATTCCCATGAGCTGTATAACCAACATAATGGACCGATGAGTGTTGCAAAAAGCATATTTCAAAGAGAAGGAATAAGAGGTATGTACCGAGGCTTGACCATCACCGTACTTCGAGATGCACCATCCCACGGGGTCTACTTCTGGACGTACGAGTACATGAGAGAGAAGCTCCACCCTGGATGCAGAAAAGATGGTCAAGAGAGCTTCAGGACAATGATTACAGCGGGAGGCCTAGCAGGAGTCGCAAGTTGGATCTGTTGCTATCCCTTAGACGTTGTGAAGACGAGGCTGCAAGCTCAATCCCACCTCTCACCGGTGCAATATAGTGGCATAGTCAATTGTCTGCGTAGAAGTGTGAAAGAGGAAGGACATGGCGTGCTCTGGCGAGGCCTAGGAACTGCTGTTGTCAGAGCTTTCTTTGTGAATGGTGCGATTTTCACTGCTTATGAACTCGCTCTCAGGTGCTTCTTTAATAACAAGAGTAGCATCAGCATCCAACAAGAGAGTGCAATCTGGGAAAACTAGTGCATGCTTCGGATTGTTGGCCATCACTACAGGCTATCTAGCTGCTAGCAAGTGTTACTTAAATATGTATAAAGGGATGAATCCCACATGATTGTACAGGATTACTTTCCCAGGATTGCAGTAAGATTACTCTTAGAGGATGAACTTCACATGGTTATTGCTATATACCTTTCCACAGTAAAAAAATTATGAAAAGAGCCGAAAAAAGTATCAATGCCAATAATATGGCTTGTTTAGTTCCTTAAAACTTAAAAGCCATGAATACCTATTGCATTAAACTATTGGTGCAACAGGTATTCATGGTTTTCATGTAGCGTGATCTCATCACATCACGCCACATAAGCTTGTTGAGGTTTTGTCATATGCGCACAGGCATGATGTGATGGGATCAGATGAAATCATAGCGCACTTATTATCAGATGTTAAAGTCATCTGTTTGATCGTTAAAAAATAATATCTTTGTATTCATGTCTAAAAGCGGAATGAGCCAATGGATGTACAGCTGATTCTGTTGACTATCATACACGATTTATGCAGTCGATCTAGCCAGACTTGCAATGCTGGTGTAGTGGTAAGCCATTGGCACTAACTTTCGTGTGACGAGCTCAGCATTTCAAGAAATGGATGGTTTAAGTGCATGAAACCGGTTTGAGTAATACTGTAATAGTACAGTGCCTCCTCTATGTCCAACACATGATCCATATGACTCATGTCCATTGTCTCCAACTCTTTCATTCTCTTTGCTAATACTAACCCTCCTGCACCTACTCTCTCTGTTTCCTCTGTTTTCACAAACTCAGAAACCAACCACTTTCTTCTTCTTCTTCTTCTTCTTCTTCTTCTCTGTCTTTCCTCTGTTTCCTTCCCCATGTTGCTTGTTCTTGATAGTACTCTGATGGTTCACATGCTTCGTATCTGTCACTGCATGAATCTTCACCGTCCTTCACCTGCTCTTTGGCATCCTTCTGAATTTGGTCCTGCCTTTGTCAAGATCATGCTCCCACTCATTGCAGAAATCAGCATAGAACTTTTTTTCTATCTGGGGGTCTTTATCTCTGCTGCTGCCACAAGAAAATGGGCGGAAAGTGGGTGGTGGGGGCAGCTTTTGGTAGCCTCCAAAGAAGAAAGACTTGAGATTCACGAGTCTGGTTGTAGAAGAACTTCTTGGTTTTCTCAATGGGAGTCTCTTAGCAAGATTTCTACACAAAACTGGCGGATTTCTTCTTTTCGCCCATGTTTTTTTCCAGTGTTTTATACCAGTGTAGTGATAAGGGAGAGAGCAGAGATATGAGATAATGACAGGAGAAGGTTTCTCAGGGTTACCTAAAGACAAAGGCAAGAGGAGTCTTTAAGAGATTTTTTGTTTTCTGGGCTTTCTTTTTCGTCCCCACACAAGAATTCTGTCTGTTTGCTTTCTCATTCACTCTGTCTAAAAATGCGCCTTCTTAAATTGTTGGTGACCCTCTGATAAATTTTGATCGGACGTCGTAGTACCACATTTATGAAGGCTTAAAGGCCTAAGCAGTACAGTCCACCAAACAGGAGATTGCTTTCGAAAATGTTAGAGACGTTTTATTTCTTTCGTTTGGCAAAAAGAAGAATGAAATTCAGTGGAAACAGGCTTGGGAGGTCTCCAGTGGTAATCGTAACATCTTTTGTGTTAGACTGCTGGTTTGCCCGAAGCTCAGTGGCATTGAGTAAGATGCAAAGATAAGGGCAAGAAGTGTTGGTAAAAGCTAATTATACAAAAGCATTGTCTTTATCTTAAACACATCCTACATACACATATTCAAGCACTTCAGTTGCTGGGATCCATTTTGGGACCCAACAACAAAGATTGGACGCTAATAACTCTCATTTTAGTGATGACTTAGATGCTCTTTTACAGGTAAGTGCACCGTGACAGTTCTGCTTGACTACTCATGATCGAAGTTTGTCAGGTTTAAAAGCTTCTGTACATGCTTTCGGGAATGGAAGATCTGGTAAATGCTCACCAATAAAAAGTGGAAGACCCAATGAATATTGTCAGAGAGGTACTGTTTGATTGATCTAGCATTTTTTGCAAACTCAGTGAATGCTGAGATTGATACTCTGCATTTGTCTGATGCATTTTCAGAATGGAGTAGCTAGTCCGAAGATGGAGTTTGTGATATAACTAGATGTTTTTATGCCTTTATTTGCAATGATTGGAAAGCACAAAATTCTCATATGGTCATTTGGAAATATGTCGCAACTAGACCGTCTGATTCTCCTTATCATGCATTTAGTGTTGGTGATTCTTGCTAGATATGTGGAGCATGTGTCCTCCAATATATAATAAGAATGCGAATGCACGTTTTCTTAAGTAATCGAATGAATGACCGTTCATTGTTCTTACATTTTTCAGGAGATAGACTTACTAGTCGAAGCAGACCAACCTGGCAATGAGCTAGATGATTCCATCACTAAATTGAATGCCATCCTTGCTCAGAAGGCTGCGGGCATCCGTCAACTGCAAAACCACTTGGCCCATTTTCAAAAGCGTTTAAAGGATCACAATGAGTTTCTTTTTCTGGTTACTAGTTTCCTCTGAGATTACTCTGAGAGGATGAACTTCACATGGTTACAGCTGTACACCTTTCTACAGTTAAAAAGCATCGAGAGCACAAAAGAAGCAAGCCCTCCAACATTGTAACTATCATTTTCCGGCGCGCCTTTATCTCAGTATAGCAGTAAGAACATACCCATCACCATGATTTGCCTTCACTTTTTGGATATACGCAACTTTTGAGAACCTTTGCAGTAAATTTGCAACCTAAGTGAAATAGCCAACAGAATGATACGGTACAAGTATGTTCACACAAGACGTCGCAACCATGTTTTGATGTCACGCGCTATGCTTAAGTAGAATGGAATATCATTAGTTCATAAAGGTCTGAACCTCCAAGATGCATGCTTTAAACAGTTTGCAAGGATCACAAAATTGATCATCAATTGATTATTTGACAGTAAGCGCAGACAAGATTTCACCGGCAGCGTATTTGACCATCTCTGTACTGCATTGGAATCTAACTCTTTCATGAATTAATGCCTAGGAGAAATCAAGACAAAGCAGCCACAAGACGAGCAACGACAAAGATGGCACGTCAACGAACTATGAACCAACTCCTCTAAAGTGAGGAGGAGAATGTTATAAGATGTCTGGTGATGATACTAGCTGTCTCATTCTTTCTACATGAAGATATAATCTATACCCTAGGGATATATTTTGATCATATTTAAACAAAATAGGAATATGTTCACTCGGAATTCTAAAATTTGTCAAGAAAGTACAATTGAGTTTTAAAACTTATAAAAAGTGCAATCAAATACTAAAATTTGTCAAATAGATATAATCGAGTCTTTCCATCAACTTCGTTCATTTAAACTAACGGAAAATAGTGACGCGGCTTTTTAAATATTTTCTCTCTCCTACTATGGTGATGGCATGGCTAAAACATGACACACTAAATTAAAATGACATCGTTTTGGATTTAATTATAATTTTTAACCATACGCTTAATTAAATAAAATACAAATATTTTTAAAAAACACAAAAAAGTAGCTAAGGCAAGGGTAGATTCCCTTGCCACCCCCGCCCCCATTGTCAGAAAGGGCTGGCAAGGGCTTGATGAGGATCGACAGGGGTCGCTGGGTCCTCTGCCAAGGTCGGCAACTCTCGCTAACCTCAGGCAAGCGCCAAGCAACCCTCGCCCAGTTGTGGTGGCCCTCAACGCGGTCTGGCAACCCTCGCCAAGGGCCACCATAGCTGGGTGAGGGTCGCTAGGCCCTCGCTTAGATCTAGGTGTGGGTGCGGTCGGTGAGGGTCGTTGACCCTATCCAAGGCCCTAACGACCCCCATTGGCCTTTGCCAACCCTTCATTAGTTTCTGATAAATTTTATCGTCAAATTACTAAGTTAGATGATAAGTGACAGTTGACGGGTGTATCGATTTGTTAGAGGTGTACTAGTTTGGGGTATTTTGTGGTGTCAGTCCAATTTAGTAGAAACTAATGAATGGCGTATTTGTAACAAATGTACCTATTTTGGTGTGAATGCATTCGGGTGACTTTCTAAGATGCAGAAGTAGGTGCTCGCCCTATGACACCCAGAACGTCACCCGACATGTCATTCTTGTATTATTACTCTTTTTTAACATACATAAGTGTAATTAAACATTTATGAGTATTCTTTTAATAATTAAAGCCTTACAAATATAACCAACATACTTATGCTTTTTTTTATTTATACCACATATGAGTTCACAAGTTCATTACATCACGAGCAAAAGACAGAAGTTTGGGTAGGGGTAGGGAGGTCTATCTCCATATTTTGTTATACTATACTTCCAAAAGTCTACCTGTACAAATATCTAGACTGAAGTTACGGGTCGATAACTTCTTTATCTGCCACGTCCTCATCGTCTAGATCGAAGCCACTCAACGGACCAACAAACTTTCCGTCAAGATTTCGGTACTAGGCGATGAATAAAAAAGGAACCCACTTTGCGAAATCTCCTATATCAACCCATACCATAAAACTACACTTGATATATATTATTCCAGACTATGGTTCAAGCACACTTTCATAAAAGTTTCATAATACATAGAGACTCTATAGCGTAAAGGTTGAAGTGTGTCCATTACATGTCTGAAAAATGAAAAGAATGAGTCAAAGTTTAGTTAATGAAATCTTTAGTTTTATATTAGAAAAATCCTCTAACTACTTCACCTAGTATATACAAAATGAATGCATAATCATTTAATGAGTGTGATACAAACCCAAATAGACTTTATCTTCTATTTTCATTTACCACGGAAATTGTTAACCAACAATATGTCCACCTAGATTCATGTATATGTGCACCATATTTCACACGAACAAACTATTTAAGCAATGTTTAGTTCTACACGTAACAATATATTTTATTCATTAATATTTTCTTCTCCCGAACTCTTTTAGGGCATCCAAACTATTGGGTATCTCAATTTCGAGGCATCCCGCAAACTTTCATCATAGGATATTCCTCATAAAGGGGCATATCGACTTTCAAGATATCTCGAAAGACTTCTTGGAGCATCCCAACCACTGGGGCATTCCACGAACTTCCACCACAAGGTATCGTCAGTCACCTCTATACAAGTGATGGAATCACGTTAATCTCATTTAAGCAATGATATACGTATACTCACAAGCATAGTACACATATCTCAACTCAATTTAATAATTAGTCAAATAACCGCATATGAAATAAGACATAATCATATTTTGGTCGTTGCAGTTTGAATATCCAAATGAGTACATTCTGAATCTGGACATTGAGTAGGTTTTACATATTAAAAACTAATAAATCAAATGAATATATACCAAGTTTGAACAAACAAGTACATTATGGTAGTAAAGTTTGAAAGATCAAAATGATAAATTTTGGCTTTAAAAAAGCTTATGGAATAAAAGAACAAATCCAACAATTGACAGATTTACAAATGAACAGATTCAGTGATGAATAGGATCAACAAATGAATGGATTCAACAAGGAATATATTCATTTTCAATAAAGTCTATTTGAACCAATTGATAGATTTATTAACGATCAGATTCACAAATTGATAGATTCAAGAAGCAATAGATTCAAACTTAATAAAGTTCGTTTGAACCAATAAACATATTTATCAATGAAGAGATTCACAAGTTGACAAATTCAACAAGTAAATGGATTCACAAATGAATAGATTCTTTAATCAGAAATCCTAAAAGAAACAAGTGAAATGAACAGATTTTGACTAGTAGAATTCTAGCAAAATAAAACAGAACAAATATGCAATGAGTCATCGAGGTAAATATGACAGAACGATCAGATTCTAACTACCTAAAATGAAGTAGGATGAAGTAAAACGAACAAGCGATGGGCTATTAAGATAAATATGGTAGAACATCAGATTCCAACTATCCATGATGAAGTAGAAAGAAGCAAAATGAATATGCAATGAGTTATTAAGATAAATATGGCCGAACATTGAATTCTAACTACCCGGAATGGAGTAGAAAGAAATAGAATGAACATGTAATGGGTTATCAAGACCAATATGACCGAACGACCATATTCTAATTACTCAGAATGAAGTAAAAAGAAGCAAAACAAACATATAATGGGTTATCAAGACAAATATGGTTGAACACCAGATTCTAACTATCCAAAATGAAATAAAAAGAAGCAGAACAAATATGTAATGGGTTATCAAGACAAATATGGCTGAACAACCAAATTCTAATTATCTAGAATGAGACAGAAAGAAGCAGAATGAACATGCAATGCGTTATCATATAAAAATAGCAAAATGAACATGCTTTGGCTATCCAAAACCACACAGAACGAACCGGAACGAACCAAAGCAAAGTAGAATGAATTTGTAAGAAATTATCAAAGTTACTTAACAATTACCATATCCATGACATGCACATGAAGACTTTACCTCTCACCCAACCAATCAAGATAAAGTAACTAAGTAGATTTAAACTAACTTAAGACTAGAAATTTTACTTACCTTGACACAACCGCAAACCACAAACTATCAATTGCCTTCACTGCCTTTGTAACTCTTGAAAATGAAGTTTTGTTCTCTAATTTCTTGAATTGAAAAGTGAAAATAACACATGCAAGTTTCCGTTTGAATTTTGGAGAAACGAAAAGGGGTTCTATAGCAAGATAGAATGAGCCTTTGTAATTCTTGAAAATGAAGTTTTGTTCTCTAATTTCTTAGATTGAAAAGTGAAAATAACACATGCAAGTTTCTGTTTGAATTTTGGAGGAACGAAAAGGGGTTCTACAGCAAGATAGAATGAGTTTTTATCAAAATGAATAAAGATAATTTGATTTCTTTCATTATTAGGTGTAAATTTGCATGCTAATCTTTAGCTTGACGTGGCACAAATGTAAGGTGAAGTGCCAATGGAAATGCAAGAAGAAAATGAGTCATTTTGAAATAATAATCATTTAACTAATTATAAAAAAATTGGCCACAAAATATCATTTTGTAAGAACACATGACCATGCAATATATAATATAAGGACAAGTAGCACTTAAAATTATAATTAATAAATTTTGCAAGGGAAATGTAGCAAGCATAACGTAATCTTCTTCTTCTAACATTATTAACATAAGTTTTTTTTTTTTGGTAAAATGTAATAATAGAAAGAGGTAAGGTCAAAAGTACAAAAAATCACGGCACCAAAAATTTACACTCAAGATGAATAAACATAATGAGTGGAAGTATGCCATGATGTAAAACACAAGGCAACGCCTAAAAGAATACTTAATAGAAAAAAGACTTTTTTTTTTCATTGTACAACGAACGATATTAAAAAAAATAATAGGATTACTTTTTTATTTTCTTTTATTGATGAAAACTATTGATAAAAATAATTAGATATAATAGCTTCGACTTTGTCAACAAATAGTGAAAGAACGAAATTTGAATAAATACCAATAGCTATTATTGGTAGAAGAATAGAGATGGAAACAAATAACTCTCGCAGCCCAAAATCAAAAAAATAAGAGTTTGGAACATTAAATAACTTGTAGGCAAACAACAAACTAGATAGACACGTCATAAACAACCGACAAAGAAACAAACACCTCAGCGAAGGAGGAGAGACGTCATTTCTGAAGGTGCTAGCTCTATCCCTAACCGCCTTAAGAAGATGGTTCTTCATAGCCGGGACGGTAAGGAGTTGTTCTCTGAATAGGATGCTATTCCTATTTTTCCAAATAATGTGACAAAGAGCCCCAAGGGAAAAGCGAGCAATGCATTTAGAGAAGTCCTTACCCTTCAAGAAAGAGGTGGCCCACCGGAGATTCTCTCCCCAAGACATGTTCCGCTAAGGCAGATTGCATCTCGCCACCCAAAAGAAAGCAACACCGGCCGTGACAGAGCAATAAAAAAACAAATGATTTATGAAATCAGGCAACCCATTACAGAATGCGCAGGATCCCCTCTCTATTTCACCATGAGCCAATAATAGAGATTGTGTGGGTAATCTGCGCTTGGCCATAAGCCAAAGGTTAAGCTGATACCTTGGTGTGATTGCATTATCCTAGATGAAATCATGCCAAAAAATGATGTTTCGCTTGCTCCTGATGGTTTCCCAAGCATTTGCTACCGTGAACCGGCCCGATGGGTTCTCCCGCTAGCAACAGCAATTGTTTTTGTTCCCTAAAACTTATGGAGTAAGACATGGGTTTTTGGAATTCATTTATTTCTTTCAGGAGTGGCTTGCTTTGGGTGAAAAAAATAAGAAGATTCCGTTAATTATTTATAGATTGGCTTATGATAGATAAAGGGATTAAATTGTATAATTCTTTTGTTTTGACGCTACTTGAGTAGGGGTTGGAAGAGGATAATCCCACGACTCAAGGACATAAGTTATTCACTACTATTATCAATTAACTACAACCTACACAATTAGTATCAATTGTCACTACTACGATTACAGTAAATTAATTAATACTACCCTAATATTAGTGTACACATAATTCAATTCACACGTTAGATTTAGGATGATTTACGTTTATAGAAAAATTAGCCGCCGTGTCTTTCAAAACTTACGATTCGACTAAAACTTCTACGCACTTATCTGAATACTAAGGAAAATAATACATAGCTTAAAATCTAAGTATCATCATGATATACAAGAATTTTCGAATTTTCGAATTTTACATAATTACAAATACGGAAATTCCAGATGTCACATGCCCTCTACTGCGGGTTAATCCGGGCAGCCCACTCCAAGTCCCTCGATGACCACTGACACATTGAATCGATCATCACAGCTGAGTTCCGTCATTACACACACCGATCTGGAAGAACAAGAATCGCCCATTATGGATAGGAATGTTACAAGCCTCTACGTACGATGGTTAAGTATAAATAGGCCTAGCTGAGTAATTGTTTGCCTCATTCCTTCCTGGTGGAGCCTATAGGTCAGCTTGTTTTGCTCTTGGTAGCCCTTGCTGTCCAACTTGCACTCCTTCGAATATAGGAAAATCCAATTTCATTATTTCTTACTGTGCTCCTGGTGGAGCCTGCAAGTGAGCTTGTGTTGCTCCTAGTGGCCCTGTTGTCCAGGTTGTTGTCCTAGCCTTCCTCCGAGTATAGGAAAATCCAAGTCCATTATTTCTTGTCGTGCTCATGGTGGAGGCTACAGCTTGTTTTGCTCTTTATGGCCCTTGCGATGTAGCCTGTTGTCTTAGCCCTCCTATAAGATATCGATCAAGACCAGTTAATTAAACCTGCTTACCTTCCGCTTCTTGGGTCAATCGATTCAATTATGAGATAATCGAGTTAATTCTTTAATTTTTTTATTTATTTTAAGTCCCAAATAAAAGATGGAGAGCTTGATTTTAATGAAGATAACCAAAGGGAGGGAAAGAAAAAGGCAGTATATCAACTTGGACTGATCAATTGAACTAGCTTACCTTTTGCTTCTTGGGTCAATCGATTCAATAAGGAGATAATTGGGTTAATTTTTGACTTTTTCAATCTTAAGTACTGAATAAAAGATGGAGAACTCGATTTTGATGAAGACGACTAAAGGGAGGAAAAGAAATAGGCAGTATATCGACCTGGATTGATCAATCGAAGCGGCTTACCTTTTGCTTCTTTGGTCAATTGATTCAACTAGGGGATAATCGAGTTAATTCTTTGACTTTTTTAACCTTACGTTTCGAATAAAAGATGGAGAACTTGATTTTGATGAAGACAACCAATGGGAGGGAAAGAAAAAAGGCGATATATCGACCTAGACTGTTCAATTGAATCGACTTATCTTCTACTTTTTGGGTCAATCAATTCAATTAAGAGATAATCGAGTTAATTTTTTGACTTTTTTAATCTTAAGTCTTAGATAAAGGATGGAGAGCTTGATTTTGATGAAGACGACTAAAGTGAGGGAAAGAAATAGGTGATATATCGACTTAGACTGATCAATCGAACCGGCTATACCCATCAAATGGGTGGGTCGGGTCGGGTCGAAAGTGGGTCGACCCATATTTGACCCATTTAACCCGTTTTGACCCATATCCTTGTAGTGTAAATCTAGTGACCCATACTCGACCCGACTCATATTGCTAAAACCCACTCTTATTCTAGAAAAATCCGTGCTCACTTTAAGCTATATGTTAATTGGATAAAAACCTCAAATTAAATTAAAAATAGTAAATAAAATAATTTTTTTAAAAAAACCTATAAATTGAAATATTTATGAAGAATTAGACTATGCACATGCTTCTCTTATTTAAAGTGAGCATACATTGAGTAACTGAAAACTGCAACGTGAAACTAAGTATTAGCTATTTGAACACTATCTAATGAAACATCCGCGAAGGCAAGAATGAAAATTGTCTTTTGTAAGTCGGATTTACGTGAGCTTCATCAAATCTGGAATTGAAAGTAAACACTTCTCTTAATAAGAATCTCATTTGCTTGTTCAAAGAAAATAATTATATAGCTACATCTGTAATTCAAACAAAACTGTCCACTCTCCTGGAAATCCTGGAAAGATAGACAAAAAGATGTAATGCTTAGAAACTTCTTCACATATAGTTATCACCCTTCCCTCCTTCCAGACTAAGTCGACTTCATACAGGTCAACCGAGTTCAGAACATGACCAAGTCCCAAATATGATGATATCTTCAATTCTGGAGGTAGAAAATTCTAAATACAGTTCATCTTTTAACAATGAGATGAAACTCTTCTTCTGATTAACACATAACTTTTCATGGGAAGAAAATACTTACATATGCCTCCCCAACTTGCAAATCCCCATAAATCTTCTCCCCCTCCATGTCATGATGAAACAATGTAAAAATGTTCACATGGACTAATTAAGCATAGTACAACTTGTTTATGGTTGGCCACCCTAATTAGCTTCCTAAACTGTGAAAGCTTCTACAGATATCTGCAATTTACCAAGAAGTCAACTGCCATATCAGAGGAAAAACATGGAACAAGTACAGAGAAGGCACCTTATAACCAAAAAGCTCACAACATGCTCGTTGAAACACTGAAATTCGGTCTGCAAAGACAGTCTTGGACCTATGCCATATTGTATCATCCATGAGACAATGAATATGGAATATTGAGAACAAATGTATCATGTAACACAAACCTTTCTTTACGCTTCTCAAGTGTTGCAATTTGTTCTTTCATCTGAGTTATCTTTTCAAATATTTGGCAATCAACAGATTTTGCAGCATTGCCTACAATTTACACGTGCAACAACACAACAAGAACAAAAGAGCATTTAGTTATGCACCACCAAGCTATAGCTTTTCAAATAATGTAAAATCATTCACAACCCCAAATCAAAGCTTCATCATACGGAATGCAATAGGCACATGAGTTTCATTATTATGTTGCATCAGCATTTAATGTTCGGATATATATATATCCGTGCGCACACACATTGATCCTTAAGAACCTACAATATTGCAAGAACAAGACAAGAACCATTTTAACATGTTAGTCTGAATCTGGAGATAAAAGAGATAAATCAATAGTGAACTTTACAAATAAAAGAAAGTACCTAATGCAAATAGTCTTAGAAGTCGACAATGAGAGACTCGTCCTCAAAATCTTCCTCAGGCGGAAGTCCAAATGACCAATCTCTGGTGCATAGCTCAGCCTCCACATTTTCAGGCGAAAGGAAACTACGATATTTATATAGGATGCGTCCTCCAATGCTAAAGGCTGACTCTAAGGCAACAGTAGTGATAAGAATACTCAATATATCACGTGCCATGAGAGATAACTCGGGATATCGATGTGAATTAGCTTTCCAATAATCGAGGACATTAAGATTAGGGAATTTTTTTTTCTATCAACCTTGGGCTCCTCTTAATACAAATCCAATTGTGACTTAGTAGATTACGAGCCAAAGTGTTCACTCTCAAATGCATCATACTCATCAAGATTGTCCCCAATGTTTTCGATAGTGTCCTCAACTGAAATGTTACCTCGACTAATTGAAGATATAAAGTGATCATCTCTCGATGTAGAGGTCACATATTCATCAAAAAACATATAAGCTTTTCTCGAATGCTTCGTACAAATTCCACATGATCATCCATCTCCAACTTCGAATAGCAAAATTCTAACAAGTGTAGCTTATAGCGAGGATCTAATACAGCAGCAAAAGATAAGACAACACTGTAACACTGCCAATATTTTTCAAACTTCTTTAGCATTGCCATAGCCATAGATCTAATAGCTACATCCTCACTATTCCTTGCATTTATCAAACGAAGCTGAATCTGCCATACTCCATATAAATATAAATTCGTCGTGGGATATCTAACTCTGGAGAAGAGAGTAGAAATATCATAGAAAGGTTGCAACAAGAATGCAATTTTCTTGGCTTTAACCCAATCCTCAGGTAATGGACATGTAAGAAAGTTAGAATCAATTAGCTTCAAATGGGAAAATGCATGTTCAAAAACCAAAGCACCTTCAAGCATTAAGTACGTAGAGTTCAATCTAGTACCACATCTTGATGTACTTTTTTACCCGTCTTCAAGCAAGACTGTGTTATACACTCAACAAATTTTGCTCTCCTCCTTGTGTAGCTCTCACATATTTGACAGATTCTCTAATATTTTGCAATGATCCATCAATCATCTTTAGACCTTCTTGGACAATAAGATTCAAAATATGTGCACCACAACATACATGAAAAAACTTCCCATCACACAACAAAGAGGATCTCATAAAATGTGTACTTTTCCAAATATCAACCATACTGTCATTGTATGATGCATTATCTAATGTGATACCGAAAATTTTCCTCTCAATGCCCCACTCTCTCAACAAAGTCAGCAATTTTTCCAATAAAATGACACCATTGTATGGTCAACCGGCTTCCCTTTTGCTTCTTGGGTTAATCGATTCAATTAGTAGATAATCAAGTTAATTCTTTGACTTTATTAATCTTAAGTCCCAAATAAAAGATGGAGAGCTTAATTTTGATGAAGGCGACTAAAGGGAAAGAAAAAGGCGGAATATTGACCTGGACTAGTCAATTGAATCGGCGTACCTTATGCTTCTCGAGTCAACCAATTCAACTAATAGATAATCAAGTTAATTCTTTGACTTTTTTAATCTTTAGTCTCAAATAAAAGATGGAGAGCTCAATTTTGATGAAGATGACCAAAGGGAGAGAAAGAAAAAGGCAGTATATTAACTTTGACTGGTCAATTGAACATGTTTACCTTACGCTTTTTGGGTTAATCGATTCAACTAGTAGATAATTGAGTTAATTCTTTGACTTTCTTAATCTTAAATCCCAAATTAAAGGTGGAGAGTTCGATTTTGATGAATAGACCAAAGGGAGGGAAAGAAAAAGAGCGGTTTATTGACCTAGACCAGCTGACTTACCTTATGTTTCTTGGGTCAATCAATTCAATTAGGAGATAATTGAATTAATTTTTTAATTTTGAAATCCCAAATAAAATATGGAAAGAGGTGAGCTCACTAAAAAGTGGGCCCTCGACTAGACAGGTGGCAACCAATTGATGGAGAGGAATTTGGCCTACGTGACAGTTTGAGACTACCCAAAATTTTTTGGCTTGACATGACCCACAAATAAAAGATAGTTATATTATTTTGTAAATAAACTTTATACATCTTTAAGCATTATTGGCACTACTCTTTGATAGATTCATCCAAGTTTGCGATAGACATTTGCTACCCAAATAAAAGGAAGAAAAAACTATTTTGACATGTCGATTTTATGCAAATTGCAATTATTATTTCGTGGGTGTGATCGTATCAAGATTATTGTATTGGCTTTGACGAATTATCATTATTAGAGTATTGCCAGAGGAAGAGAATGAAAATGGGGTCAATGGAGAGTCTGGTGACATATTTATGTCTGTCAATATGGAAGTTGGTAGTTAGTTGACAACTAGAATAACAAGACGCCTAACAACTTTGAAGCTTGGGCGCTCTCAAGCAATGCTTACTTTAGTTGAATTACTCTCCATTTATGGAAAAAATTAATTTTTATTTTCTATGAAATTCATTATTTCGATAACTATAATTACTAAATTCTTTAGCTTTACCTAGCTTTGTGTGCTCTCCATGAGAATAGCTCGTGACCATGATCAATCATACAACCAATTGTAGGCAATTTTTCTTCCAAGTAAGAAGACTAAAAACAAATGTCCAATATTAATTATTCTCTAATTACAATTAGGAGTTCGCAAAGTATGGGTTGATAAATTTCTAAGCAAAGGAGATCATCATTAATGATATAATGTATTGAGCTTTACTACCAAAAGACTCATGTTCTTTCTTTCTTTGTTGTTATCGTCAATGCTTCATGAGATGAAATTTGATATAAGCTTGTTTTGTATTGGCATTTCTATGACTAGTGATCTTACTGTGGACTTTGCATTCAACTTAAAGCCTCTTCACTCTTGCTTATCATTTTCTCTATTTACTCTACCCAGTAGATTATACTCTAATCTCCACGGTTCAAACCATTTAGATAAAAAGACCCATTTCAAAGGACTGATGATGCACAAAGTACACGGAGCGATTCTAATTGTGAATTCTCAAATTGCTAGTTTCGGAGACTTCAAACAATTTTCACTACGGGAAACAAAAGTACCGATTTGGCTAATTGGATATAGTGACCACATATCTTCGATCGATCATGAAGACAGCAAGAGGAAAAAATGAAGCAACTTTGCAACAGAGACCGTATTAAACTATTCCCAAGCAAAAGGTCATTGCCATTTAAAGGATTCAAGCCCCACAAACGATGTTCAAGAAACATTTTCAGGTTTTAGTCGAACATTGGAAAATATTTTCCGAAACTTTTTTAGGTTTTAGTCGAACACTGGAAAATATTGTCATTTTCCTAGAAAATGACTTTTGGGAAAATGTTTTCCGGAAATGGCCAATTTTCCGCGAAACAAACGGACCCTAAGAATGCAAACCTTTTCCAGATTAATATGTAATAATTTATACAATAGATGTCATAGTAAGTAACCATTCCACCATTGCCGATGATGTATTTTTTTTTCACAAATATCGTAATTAAAATCCAGTGTCAAGTTTATTACTTGATCGACCGACGTATTGGCATGTTCCTCTTTCATTTCGAAGAGTAACTATTGATTATAGAAAAGCGTTATCTTCAATGGATGAGAAGGCTTGAAGGAGCAATCGACATCAAGCGGTATCATCGGCTATAGGACGGTTGATGTGAACCATAATGACTAACTCGGCCGATGGCCCTCTTGTCGAAGGTTGGCGAGTAGCACTTATGAGCTCATTGATGTGTTAACAAGGTGTAACTCTTTCACGAACCGGACACTTTTGAAAGCATAAATTGATGCGAAACCATAATTTCACTGTAGGGATCGGTTTTCGAACCCAATTTTCAAATCTCCGAGATAAAATGGTAATCAGAGTGAAGTAATTATTCAGGGACACGTCTCAAGACCCTACTTGTCATGACTTGACCAAGCATTAGCATCATCAAGATCTTGGCATTTGCCACGGCGAATCCCCTCACGTGGGCCCAAAAAAGCCCATCAACAACAACAAACGAACGAGCCCGAAGTCCACGAAGAACGCGCCCTGCCAATTTTTTCGGTCAGAATAGTTAAAGATACGAAAAAGAGAGATTCAAAACGACAAACACTCACCCATCAAAAGATTCAAAACGACGCGTCGCGCCCGTCCCCACCATGTGGGACGGTTCCGCCACTCAGCACCCCCCTTCAAAAAATTTCAAACGACGACCACGCAAAAAAAAAAGCGGTGGGGACCACCACCCCCGCAAAAACGCCGTCGCACTACCCCTCTCTCACGCTCTCTTCCCAACCGATCGGACAGCGACAGCCGTGGCACGTGCACGCGCCCAGAGCCGCACGTGCCGGCCCTGCCCCCCCGTCTCTCTCTCTCTCTCTCTCTCTCTCTCTCTAACTTCAAAATTCGAAAATTGAAGCAGAAGGGCATCATCCTGCATCCTCCATCATCAATCTTACCAAGTCGTCGTTTTTACTCCTTCTCGCATTGCTCTCTCTCTACTTTCTCTCACTACTTTCTCTCTCTACTTTCTCTCACTATTCACTCCAATGGTGGCACCCTCGTCGCTCCCCGTAAAGGCAAAAGGAGAGAGCGCGACCACCAGCAGGACAGCACCTTCCATGTGAAAAAGATCTTTCACTGCATTTAACTCCCCCATATCTCTCTCTCTCTCTCTCTCTCTCTCTAAAACCTGCACTTTCTCGAGAGGGCGAGGGCTTCGTGAGCTCCTTCCGATCGGGACTCGCGGGACGGCGGGCGGGCGCGGCGATTCCCGTTGCCGGCGGCGGCGGCGGATTGGGGGGCGGTTGTCGGAGCTGAGGTGATTTTCTTGGGTTTTGTCGCGGAGGGAGAGAGAGAGAGAGATGAGTACAATGGGGAGGCAGGTGCAGAGATCTGGTGCGACGGCGGTGCACCACCAGCGGCAGTACTCGGACAACTTCTTCGAGAGCTCGTCCAACGGGAGGTGGCTCCAGTCCGCGGGCCTCCAGCACCTGCAGTCCTCCTCCAATCCGTCCGGTCCTCCTCCTCCTCCTCTTCAGGTAACTCCTTATCGATTTCGTCTACGTCTGGTTTGCCGGATCGAATGCTGTGGCTGTAATCGAAGGGAATTGGAGAGGGAAGTCCGGAATTGAATTTGTCGGCGTAGATGGATGAGGGCGATTGCGATGACCTCGGGTCTTTGGATCTCGATAGATCCGGCTCTAGTTTGTGACTGGGGCGGCTGTTTTTTGACGATGCTTATGGTTTTAAAGTTATGGGAGCTACCTTTAGTGATTAAGGGCGTTTGTATATGTATGTATTGTGTTGTGTGGAATGGGATATTGCGATGACCAAGGGTGTCTCTAGTGGTTTAGATTCTTCCAAGGAAAAGGGAAAATTAAGAGCGGGGTTATTGAAGAATTGAGTTCATTTCAAGACGCATTTGGTGGCATGACGATTTTGTTTTCTTCTTTCCTTGATGAATGCTTGAGCATTCCTCAAAGTGCTAGTGTAATGGTGAAGAAGAAAATATTCAATTGTTGTTTTTATATGGGAAAGCGAGAGCATTTGCAGCTTGTGGTTTTGGAAGAGCTCTCTTTAGTTGGAGGATCACGTGCAATTGTGCGGACTTAGATTATTCATGCTTTTCACTTTGCTTTTGGCTTTGCAACTTGATCAGGACTTTGGTTACTATGGTGGCGGCGGTGGAGGCCAGGGATCACGAATGTATCGGAATGCCCAGAGGAGCTATAATGGAGGGAATGAGTTCTACATGGAGCCTTCAACACCTCCCACAAATACAAGGTCATCAAACCAGAGAAAGAATGGGGAGGATTCCCCAAGTGAGTTTAGTCCTGGGCTCCTAGATCTACACTCTTTTGATACCGAACTTCTTCCTGAGGTGGGCTTTTCATCTTATGAAGAAATCTTGCACTTTATTGGGGGCTTTGATGTTTGCTTAAGACTTTAGTTACATCTTGCATCATTAGTCATTACAATAAGTTCAAGGTACTCTTCTCTAGGATATCTGCTCGTAACCTGCTTTTACATTCTACCGGTAGAAATTGCTTGACAATTGAGAGAAGAATGCTTGCTTTGACATCCAACCTGTCTGAAATACCAATCCATTTATCTCAGATGTGGTGCCATAATGATGTAAAAACATTTTGAACTAGGAGATTAAATTGGGAAGACTATCATTTCACTTCAACAATTTTATTGTGTCTATCATTGGAACAGCTGCCAGTTTCTAGCCTCCAGGATGGCCCTTCTATATATCATCCTCGTGGTAGAAGCTTTGATGATTCTGAACCATACATGCGAAACAACAAACAGGCTGGGAGAGCTCGTGCCCCACCCGAGAATAACCTGTTGAAAAGTTTTGCTGCAGACAAGGACAAAACTAGTTCTGTTGCAAAGATCAAAGTTGTGGTGTGTTCTCCAACTCCTTTATCTATTTCATCTATTTGAAGCCAAACCAATTTGTAATACCTGTCAATTAGCCAATGGCTTATTTTGAGTTGACAATGTTCATATCTGCTTTTCTAGTCTAGAGCACTGTTCTTTCTTCTTCTTCTTTTTCTTTCCAATCTGAGTAAGTCTCTTTGGCTCCAGTGCTTATAATATCTCTTTCCTACACGCAGGTGCGAAAGAGGCCACTTAACAAGAAGGAATTGGCTAAAAATGAAGAAGACATAGTAGAGACACATTCTAATGCCCTTACGGTCCATGAGACTAAACTCAAGGTGATTGTTACCGCTTATTAGATACACAAGTAATATTACATGTTCAAACCATGAACACATTGTAATTGAAGTTCACATCTTCAATGACTATATAAGCGGGTGATGGTGATTCCTTTTCTTTTTTGTTTCTTCTCTTTTCCCGTTTTTTTTTTTTGGAGGTGGGAAAAGAAGGGGGGGGGGGAGAGGTTGTCATTCATCTTTTCATGTGTATATTCTTCTTCATTTTCAGCCTTTGACTGAAACACAGCCGTCATTTTGCTGAGAACTGACCTTATTAAATTATATGTTCAGGTTGACTTGACCGAGTACGTGGAAAAACATGAATTTGTTTTTGATGCTGTACTAAATGAGGAGGTGTCAAATGATGAAGTGAGTACAGGACATTGTCGAAGTACTACCAAGAGATACCGACGAAATTGCTTCTTAGATTGCGATCTTTCGCTTATGCTCTCTGGTTTTCTATTTTGGTTATGCAGGTTTACCATGAGACTGTGGAGCCTATAGTTCCTATAATTTTTCAACGAACTAAGGCTACTTGCTTTGCATATGGACAGACAGGTAAACCGTGGTTTTGGACATCTTAATGGACTTGGTCACGTTCCAGTCACATGCTGCATTCCATTCAAGAAATCACTTATTTCTGCTTTTCACCATTTGAATGTACTGAGAGTACAAGTTTCTCTAATTCACCTATCTGTTCATCAGAATTATTGTTATGTGTTGCTTCCCTTGTTCATTTGCTGAGAGAATGTGCATTTTGCTATTTGTTGTCATTCAAGAGCATTTTGGTTTCCCTCTAGAATTTGGATATAACTCAACTGTAGGTAAAAGGTATTCTGATTTGCTATACTTGTGAAATTTGTGTGTTACGAGTGGTAGAACTCAATTGTAGATAATACCTGAATACCTGAGTGTTATTTGTGTAATTCTCACTGTATCTTGTTTATGTCATATTTTCTTCAGGAAGTGGAAAAACTTACACTATGAAACCATTGCCCCTTAAAGCATCACGTGACATTTTGAGGTTGATGAACCACACTTACCGCAACCAAGGCTTTCAACTATTTTTCAGCTTCTTTGAAATATATGGAGGAAAACTATATGATCTTCTGAGCGATCGGAAGTAAGCTGCATAGGTTTTCTGATTATATATCTGGCATTTCTGGCCTAAAAATATACTAGAGTTTAAAAGCTTTGGTTATACATTTGCAGGAAACTCTGCATGAGAGAGGATGGCAAGCAGCAAGTATGCATTGTAGGTTTACAGGAGTATAGAGTCTCTGATGTGGAGACAATTAAAGAACTAATTGAGAAAGGCAGTGCAACTAGAAGTACTGGCACAACTGGTGCCAATGAAGAATCGTCCCGATCTCATGCCATACTTCAGCTTGCCATCAAGAGGTCAATTGATGGCAGCGAGTCAAAGCCTCCCCGTCTTGTGGGCAAGCTCTCCTTCATTGATCTTGCAGGAAGTGAACGTGGTGCCGATACTACCGACAATGACAAACAGACAAGGTAATTTACCCTCTGTTTCATGCTACATGTTAAGATGTTCTCTCTTTTAGACAATTATTATCAAGTCATTGAGCGTGTATGGACACAGAAAAGCGACAATACTATTCTATCACATTAAAACAATATTTGTGATATTCAGATGGGATGAAATGATGATTGCATAGAAGTTGATATTTAAATACTTGGACTTATTCGTTAGAGGTGCTAGCTAACAATCTGAAGTTACATTCACAGAACCTAATCCAGTGGGAATGGTGGTTGTCTGACTTAGACATATTTAGGTTGATGGGTTGTATGTGTTCGGTCTGTAATTTCTGTATCCTGTGGAATTGACTCTGCTCATGAAATATATGGGTTACTCATCGAAGTGATTCACAGTCACCAATGGAAAAGTACTATTGTTATTTTCTCATCCATGCTATTTTGAGATAAAAAATTCCGCTGTTTCTAACACTATCCATCTGCCAATCTGTGGATAACTTTTCTGATGTCATAGTTGTACTAGAGAATGCTGTTCCATTTCGTTGTTGTATTGACTGCTTTATATGTGTGAGCAGAATGGAAGGTGCAGAAATCAATAAGAGCCTACTTGCACTCAAGGAATGCATTAGAGCTCTGGACAATGACCAGGGTCATATTCCTTTCAGAGGCAGCAAATTAACCGAAGTTCTCAGGGATTCCTTTGTCGGCAACTCTCGCACTGTCATGATATCCTGCATTTCTCCAAGTTCTGGTTCTTGTGAGCATACTCTCAATACCTTAAGATATGCTGACAGGTAAAATATCCGAGCAGAGAATTGCAGCTTGTAAAGGTTATGTGGTTGTTTTCAATTGATTGTAGCTTCATACAAATTGTTCTCCAGGGTGAAGAGCCTCTCAAAAGGAAACAATCCGAAGAAGGATGTACTATCTTCAACTACGAATCTAAAAGAATCAACTACCTTACCTTTGTCATCTGTTGCATCAAATGCTTCCAACTTTGAGGAAGACATAACCACCTCGTGGCCAGAACAAACAGGTGGAGATGATTATGATGTGTCGGAAGAGTTTTATGAACCAGAGAGAACACAGTGGAAGAGGAACAATGTGAAACTTGAATCTTTGAATCGCGCTGCTCCAGAAGAAAAATTACAGAAACCTAGTTTTGCCCAGACAAAGTGGAAGGACCAGCAGAGATCAGATGCTAATAACTCTCGTTTTGGTGATGATTTAGACGTTCTTTTACAGGTAAGTGCGCTGTGACAGTTATGCTTGACTACTCTTAATGGAAGTTTGTCAGGTTCAAAAGCTTCTGTATGTGCTTTCAGGAAGAGGAAGATCTGGTAAATGCTCACCGAAAACAAGTGGAAGACACAATGAATATTGTCAGAGAGGTATTATTTGATTGATTTAGCAATTTTTGATAGCTCAGTGAATGCTGAGATTGATACTCTGCATTTGCCTGATGCACTTTAAGCATGGAGTAGCTAGTCCAAAGATGGAGTTTGTGATGCAACCAGATGTTTTAATGCCTTTGATTACATTATTGGAAGGCACAATATTCTCATATGGTCATTTGGAATTATGTCACAATTTCCACCATCTGATTTTCCTTATCATGCATGCACTGTTGGTGGTTCTTGTTAAATTTGCGGAGCATGTACCCTCCTATATATATTAAGTATGCGAATGAATGGTTAATTTAATATATCAAATGAATGGCCATTGACTGTTATAATTTTTTCAGGAGATGGACTTACTAGTTGAAGCAGACCAACCTGGTAATCAGCTAGATGATTACGTCACTAAATTGAATGCCATCCTTGCTCAGAAGGCTGCGGGCATTCGTCAACTGCAAACCCGCTTGGCCCATTTTCAAAAGCGTTTAAAGGATCACAATGTCTTAGTTTCTTCATCTGGTTACTAGTTTCCTGTGGAAATTACCAGCCCATTGTTCCTTCCAAGTTACATAAGGCAGGATATTGGCTCAACCGATGGTTTGGTCATCCAATGTTTGGTCAATGTACTCAGAATATGGGTAGGAAGTTGGGAGACCTTTTCTTTTATTGGTCTCTCCTGCAGCTCATTGCTGCCCGGATTGGATTTCTGTATCTCTGATTTTCTTCAACCAGATTCGAGGTTGGAGCGTCTTTCAGGGTTAAGCATTTGATAATTCTGTATCTCTGATATACAGGGAGTTTGAGCATGTCCTAATGTACTTGAGGTATGGCCTGCTCTGTAAAGATTATCAGTTCTCTTATTTGATTATCAAATGATTTTTTTGTAGCATTCACAAATTGATTTGAGAGAACTGTATATCGATGCCAATGATATTGGCCTGTTTAGCATTCATTCAGTTCCTTAAAAACCATGAAGATCTATTGCGGTAAATGTCAAGTGCCAGGCATGTGTCACGGGTCAGTTATTTTCGATCGATCATGTACCTGTGCGGCCTTAGGATTATCGATCCCAAGTTAGCCTTTTACACACACGCACGAACACAAGGGTCATATGAGCAAGGAGCGAGTATATTCACTTGTGAACGAAATGAACATAATGAGGGGAAGGACTCCTATTTATACAAGTTTGGGTCATATCCTAGCCGTTGATCGTCCCTCTGATCCAATGGTGGTGTTTGAATGTGTATCATCATTACAAGTCGACATAGGAGACCACTGAATGGTTCTAGCTCTTGAGAAAGCTCATGGGCGTGTGTCAAAAGCAAGATTAGGACAGTAGGGCCATCTAACACGTAGTAGGTGAAAGGCTGCAGGTTGCACGTGGGCTGGCCGAACATTGCTCACGAGTCGATCATGGGCCTTTGTCCGTATCACGCATGGGCTGGCCATGCGCGGATTGTGGATTGTTCATAGATTGGTTGCGGGCTGCTTGTGGACAGCCCTTGTGCGTGACACGGCCTCATCACGGACGGTCTTGGATCATGCTTTGTCTGTTGGGCGTGTCATATGGATATAACAAAACCTCAATAAGCTTATGTGGTGAGATGTGATGAGATCAGATGAAAATATAGAGCGCTTGTTATCAGATGTCAGATTCATCGGTTTGATCGTCACAAAACGATGCCTTTTTCATGTCTTGGAGCTGAATGAGCCAAAGGACTTGCAGCTGATTCTATTGATTATAGCGCACGATTTATGCAGTCAATTAGCCCGACTTGCAATGCTGAAACGAGGGTCCCATATAATTGTTAGCCATCGGCACTTGCTTTCGTGGTGGCTCAGCAGTTCAAGAATTGGATGCTTTAAGTGCATGGAACAGGCTTGATAACCTTTGTGTTCAAGAACTAACTCGACATTTCATGCCAAGTTCATCCTTTTGCATTACAAGTTACTAATCACGTTGAAAAGTGACTAGGGTATATGGAAAATTCACTTTCTACCATCATGGGTTTTCTAAACTTACTATTTTATATAAGATTTACCAACACAAATTTAAAAATTACCAACTTTTAAGCATGATTGTCTGAAATTCCAAAGGTGCCTCGAAAACTAGAAGATCGAATAGGCCACAAGGGAGAAACTTCTTTTTCTAGCATAGATGACAGATCGAAGCAATAAAATTTGGAATGAGTAAAGATCTAAGAGTGCCAGATGACAAACCAAATTGCAAGGGTCGCAAATCCCACATTCAAATGACAAGATAAAATCCAAAAAGAAAAAAAAGAAGGCTAAATCAAAATCCTATGCACAAGAAAGGAGAGGGCCAATCATGATATAACGAGCCAATCTAAAACCTGACGGACCCAAGTCTCTTTTTGGATTTGGTGGTGCGAAGAGAGGGTTGTTGTTGTGGAGTGGGAGAGAAATCAGAGTACATGTCCGTGAAGAACTTGTCGACAATCTCCACATAGACAGGGCTCTTGAGACGGGAGTAATAGTGCAGCGCCTCCTCTATATCCAGAACATGATCCACATCGCTCACGTCCATCATCTCCAGCTCTTTCATTCTCTTTGCCAACACTAACCCGGCTGCATTCGACCTCTCTGTTTCCTCTGTTTCCGCAGACTTGGAACCAACCACTTTCTTCTTCTTCTTCTTGTCTGTCTTTTCTCTATCTCCTTCCACTTCTTGTTGCTTGTTCTCGACAGGGCTCTGGTGATTCACATGCTTCGTAGCTGTGTCACTGCATGAATCTTCACCATCCTTCACCTGCACTTTGGCATCCTTCTGAATTCTGGTCCTGCCTTTGTCAAGATCACACCCCCACTCGTTGCAGAAATCAGCATAGAACTTTTCTATCTGAGGGTCTTTCTGTCTGCTGCTGCCACAAGAAAATGGGTGGAAAGAGGGTGGCTTGGGCAGCTTTTGGTAGCCTCCGAAGAAGAAAGACTTGAGATTCACGAGGGTCTTGTTGAAGAAGTTCTTGGTCTTCTCAATGGAGTCTCTTAGCAACATTTTCTACACCGGACTGGTCGGTTTCTTGTTTCTGCTTCTGTTCTTTTCAGTGTTTTATATGAGTACGGTGATAAGGGAGAGGACAGAGATGAGAGAAGACGACAGAGGAAAATTTC
This sequence comes from Eucalyptus guilfoylei, assembly GCA_016097605.1. Lineage (NCBI taxonomy): Eukaryota > Viridiplantae > Streptophyta > Magnoliopsida > Myrtales > Myrtaceae > Eucalyptus > Eucalyptus guilfoylei. The sequence continues at coordinate 39,724,751 of CM027869.1, read as the reverse complement.
TCGGGGTTACTTGGAGACAGAAGCAATAGGAGTCTTTAAGAGATTTTTCGTTTTCTGGGCTCTCTTTTTTGTCCCCACACGAGAATTTTGTCTGTTTGCTTTCTCATTCTCTCTGTCTATAAAAAATGCCCCTTCTTAAATTGTTGGTGACCGTCTGATCAATCTGATGAGAGATCACAGTACCGCATTTATGAAGGCTTAAAGGCCTAAGTAGTACAGGCCACCAAGCAGAAGATTGCTTTAGTAAATGTTATGGGCACTGTATTATATTTTAGCAAAAAGATACAAGAAATTTAATGTTAAAGAGGCTTGGGAGGTCTCCGGCAGTAATCATAACGTCTTTTGTTTTTGACCGCTGGTTTGTCTAAAGCTCGGTGGCATTGATGAAGATGCAAAGGTAAAGGCAAGAGTTGGCAAAAGCTAATTATACAAAAGCATTGTCTTTATCTTAAATAAATACATACATACTCACTGAATGAATACATGAATTCCAGCACTTCATTGCTGGGATCCATTTTTTTGGACCCAAAAACATACTCACTGAATGGTCATCATCAAGAATTGAATAGGCCTGTCATTTGCTGATATGGTTACTTGGCCCGAGGGACAGCCTTGAAGTTAATGAGTTACAAGTCGAGCAATGGAATGCTTCCAAGATATAGATATGATCTTTCATCTACAAAACAACACGTGGCATGAGATGGTCATCAGGTAGGGAAATTCAGTTGTTGGATATAATTTATGTTCTTACTCCTTCAGGCTAAATAATTATGAGGAGGTTGTGATAAATTCCAGAACACGAACCTCTTGGGACTTGGTGGCAAGAATTGGCATTATATTTCTTAGTTGCTGCCGTCTAAGCAGCAGCACTGAAAGTGAAAATTACTGCACTTTATCGTAATGAAGGTCCATGAACCCTAGTTGGGACCAAATCCTAGTTGATTTGAGGATAAACCCATTATTAACGTCATGCATAATGGTCACTTTCTCAACAGTTGCCATGCTGAAGTTCTCTAACGCGGGCTAGCATGTCATCGTGACATGCTGCAGAATTATGTAAACAATGATCTTGAGACATCTCTTTGAAGTAAGACATGAAAGTTGCATGCAATCATGTCAAGTGATCAAACTTGCATCTTAAACCTTTCTCATAGCGAAATAATTTTGCTAGCCAGACCTAGGTTGCGTAGACCCAATTTATTAATTACAGTTGTCTGGGATAGCTTTATGTGAATCCCATATGACCCAACAGCGCCGGACGAAGTTCATGCTTGAATCAAGCTTTCTTGGATTAGATGGCACAGCTTTGATCTTGTGCCAAAGAAAAAGGCCATTGCAGTAAATGGGCTATTAATGCTAGCCTTTAACGAGGAAGCAAGAAAACCCAGAGAGAACACTGAACTGACTGATATCTGCAACCGAACACAGCGAAGCCTTTATTTATTCTGCAGTCATTTCACCTCAACAGCATTACTTTTCCTTTCCAGGCTTCAGAGAATGCACGTGCAGTGATGGATACAACACTTTCTCGTTCATTTGTGTTCACTATTGATAAATAAACGCTTTGCGTTTACATTTACCCTCTCTGACATCAGATGATAAGCAAAATAAGCGAAGTAAAGGTAGGGTTTACGCAATAAATGCTTAAAATACGTACTCTGACAAGCTTTGTAGCCGCAAGTCCATCCACTAGAGCCAGCCTATTATCTCTAGCATAACATGGCTCTTGGAGGAAGTTGACATGATGGCCAAAGAGAACGTTTAGATGGGGCTATATTTTTCTCGGCAAATTTAAGTGCAAATGAAGAACGAGGCAGAGCGACCAAAAGTTGCATGGTGCTGGCCTTTATGATATATTGGACAATCTCAATCCTCAGTAGTAAATCATACTGGGGTTGGAAAGTTCCTTACAGCTACATCAGTGGCTCCTTGACTACATTGGCTTCATGTTTTGAGAGGAGAAAGAAAGAGCTTCTCTACTCTATTTAATGAAACAAGTTATTATCTGTGACTATTATCAGTGTGAGAGATCCATTGCCACTGGTATTTTCTTTCCATTGCATCATCCAAGAGTTGCCAAAGTTGCTGGCAGAATCATGTCGTAGCAGCCAAAACCCAACAGGCACAAGATATCCGGAGTATATGCTATGTACACAATCAATTCAAGACAGCATTTGAAAAAGTAGGCAGCAGCATGTCATTTATTCTTATGACCACCTCTACTCTTGTTGAACTTGAAAAACTGATGTAGCAACCTATGAACTTCACCATAGTTGTTTGTCCTTGGGACGAGACTGTCCTTGATCCATTTTGGGAGCCTGTCAGTTGGGCATGGATTACTTCTTCTTGAGGGATCCGACGCATATCGTTTGTCAACCAACAAAATTGCTGCATAGTCATCTGCATGTCGGATGGCCCTACCTAAAAGATGGTGAACAAAGATGTAGAGTCAGTTCTGGATAGAATTTCTCAGAGTTGTATAAGCAAACAAAAGAGGTTTGCCTTTCCCATCACCAACAAAAAACCGGGATTGGTATGATTCTTCAAAAGAATTTGCTAAAGGGGGCGATGTGAAGCAGTGCAACTTCATCGAGGACCAGAAAATGCAAGCAGAATCATCTTATATGGTCTCTGACATAGAGTCACAGACATAAAACAGGACCTTCTGATAAGCACAATAGAATCTGGAATGAAGATGAATATTATCTGAATATTTATGGTACTGAAATACTATCTTTGATGTTAAATGAAGAATACAGTCCATAAAACTTCTTCAATCTAGAAATACAATAAAGGACCATGAAGCTTGCTTAGACATCATTGCAGTTCAGCAATTGAGCTATTTTTAGAAGAAAGAGGAGTTAGAACATACCAATTGATTGATTTATAGCTTTGAAACAAAGATTTTCATAGTACTCCTTTCCTCTGTGGCCACAGCTTCTCAGAATGTTGAATCCAGCTTGAACATCTCCCATGTAAAGCTCATCATTGGACAAGCTGAGATTTGAAATAGCATTGCCATCTCCTAGACCCTCAATATGTTTCACCCTCTCCATTAATTCTATGTCGGATGGGTTAGGGTAAGGCAACCCAACCATAACAATGCATCTACCCATCCCATCACTGAAGTTGATGCCCTCTGATACCTTTCCACCAACTATGGCGAAGAATAGTGCACCATTTTGAGGAGCTGCATCTACTGAATTGCACTGAGCTAAATTATTAATACTCTCCTTGTATTTTTGGAGAACCAATTCTACATCTGTGTTTTTCCTCGGCTCCCTAAATACGCACTTTTTCTTCTGTATCCTGTCAAGAATGCCAGAAACCTTCCATGCATTATAGACCTTTTCTTCATATTCAAATGAAGAGAAGAACACGACAATTCCTTCAGGAACTACAGAGATCAAATTGCAGAGTAATAGCCCCAGCTCCTCCATCTGAAAATTAGAAGCAATCAACACAGTTTTTAACAGCAGCCACTAAGAGCACCTTCCAGGAATAAAGCAGTCAGATAACTGCAAAGAGACTGGAAATTCTTAAGCACCATGATATTTTTGCTAACTCAGGACAAAGTTCGAAACATCACTGATTTATTAGGCAACAGGAGTATGACAACAGTACATCCTTCAACTAATTGACGGAGATACTTAGATCACTAGCACATGAAACCAATTTCATTGTGAACGACCAATGGAAAGCATCAAGTATACTTACCGTGGCCAAGGAGCTTCTTGTGCTGTAGCTGAAATCCAAGACCCGACCAGAAGGGCCACGAGAGACTGCAACTGGTAAAATGCTTTCTGGAGGAACAATATGACTGCAAGAAAAGAAGTTCAACATCTCCGAGGATAACCATGGAAACAGGCGTTCTCTTGTTTCTTCTATTGGTTGCAAAGTTCCTCCAGCCAATATGACAGCATGGGTCTGATCTGCAATCTACAAAGGTAATAAGTTTAGCTTTGTGGCATCTAAATATTCACCAGGAAAATCAGGCATTCAAAGCTAGCAATTTAAAGCAGACCTCAGAGAATATCTTCTCTCCAGTGAGCATCACAAATTTGATATATCCACCTTGTCGCCCAGATAGTGTTTTTTTAGCCTTTGACACAATTATCCTTCCATCAGCGTTCTTATTGGTAAGAGATAGCAACATATCTGCAAATGCTCGGAAATTGGATAAAGTGCTCATATCCTCTCCACAAGATGCACTATCATCGAAGGTGGAGCTTGCTTGCAGAGTTGCCATTCTATTGCCATACCCACAGACCTAGGATAATATATCAATAAAATATGAGAAAAATCTACTAGGGAACAAGGAAAAAGAAAGGCACCAACAAAGCAAAACAAGAAGCTAGGGACTAAATTTTCACCTTGTGAATGATATTGCTTTCCTTCAAATAATGCTGCAACTTAACGAAGTTTATGTTGTCTATATTTAGAGTGAATAGGAAATCATTGATGGCCATAGAAGAAGCGATGGTAATTTTTCCTGCAGGAAGATTATCCGCATTTTCGGGTGTACCCAAATTATTTCTATTCTTCTCATTTAGAGCTCCCATGAAAGCCCGAGTAATGACCATTAGTGTTTGGATATATCTCCGATTGCCGGGTCCCAGGAGATTGAAGAATCTTTCTAGGTACATCTCTAGATGGCAATGCACATCCTCCAGCTGTAAAAGACGATAAACTGCGTAAATTAAGTTGCTATGCAGGTAAAAGAAAAACTTTGAAAAGCTTCCCATGAAAAGAGTTCCATTGAGGCTATTTTGGCTTCGTTATTAGATGTCTATTCTATGTTTGGATATGCAAGTTGCTGATCTCCACATATGCATACTGATAAGCAAGGCCGTTTGTCAACCTATCACTAATAAAGCAAGGTTGATTGTTGCCTTAAGGTTGATAAGAAAATGACAGTCAATCTATGTAGAAACAATGAACTTTTAGTCATGATCTGGAGGTACAACTAGAACCTATGTTGAGTAATTGAAGTTGCGGAGTAACAGCCAAGGTTCTTTATTCACTCACCTGTGACAAGGTCACTTTTGCATCATACATGCTGATGAGGGAATCGGCCAAATTGTGAGCCTCGTCTATAATAACAACATTATTCTTCAAGTTTAGTCCAAGAGACTCTCGAGAAGATTTTGATAGAAGAGACTGATATGGGAGAACCACAAGATCAGCAGCAGGGACCATGCTTCTGGCACCATAATATGGACAAGTCCCCAGAGAACTTCCAAGGTTAACTAGTTCTTCAATGTCTAAGGCCCCTCGTTGAGACAACTGTTCCTTAAATTGCCTCTGTAGCTTGTGTTTCCTAAGCAATGGGCATCCAGAAACTGCCTTTGTCCGCCTCACTCTTCCTGCGCCTAAGTTCTGAAATGTTATAAAACAAGCAATGTTGTGGTTCAGCATGCTGGAATAGTTTATGCTACATTGAAATAACAGCTGAAAAAGAAACGGACTAACAACAGAAGTGATGGCTCTCAAACTTTGGGAAACTATGGTCAAAGAAATTCTGGCTTTTGACAACTGTAGCTTTTGGAAAGATGATGTAAAGATTCAAAGCTTAGCAGGAAATATGCAGACTTTTTCTTCCTTCTTGTAGAATCTCAAGATGTGCAATGCAGCTAATTGATGGATGAGCTAGATCCAAAGACATCAATATGAGAAAAAGAAAGTACAAAATCGTACAGACAAATGATACCTTGATTTTAGAGACATCATTTTTCCTTTTCTTTTGAAGCTCCAAGCAGCGTTCATTGATACGAGTAGAGTTCCCGAGTTTTAGAACCTCTGAAAGACCCTCCATCAGATAAGCATACGGTACGAAGCACAAAATGGTCTATTCTATATATTATCATGCTAAGTACCTTCATTGATGCAGAAGTTCTTCCTGGAGCCTAAGCACACAGCGCTTATCTCATCTGCAAAAGCAGTCTTTCTTAGCTCTTTTACAAACTGTGAGAGTTGAGAATGCGTCCGACTACAAAAGTAAATCTTAAGACCCTCTTCCTCCTCCTCATCAGAACCTTTTGCTGCTTCATCCTCATCACTTGAGGAACTAATAGAAACCCCACCAACCTTTCTCTTTGATCTTACACCACTAATGCTCTCTTCCTCTTCACTCTCATATTCCTCCAACAAAAACTCGTCATCATTTGATTCCACTGCAACTTTCCCACTCTGCACTTTCTCACACCTTTTCATGGTCTGGAATCTTTCCTTCTCAGCACCCTCAGAGATAAACTCTCCAGAGCATTCACCATTCCCTCTCTTACCATCTCTGGAAAGTAAGTCTCTGTTACTTTCTCCCTTCCGTCTTTCACCTTTTTTGCCGAATCCCACTCCAAATTTCTCTTTCTTCTTATCCTCTCCTTGGTTTTCCGTACTGTGGACAAAATTTCTCATCCAGTCGGGTTCATCGTCTGAACCAGGATTGGACACAGACTCTGCTCCATTTTTATCAGATCCGACTTTAACTTTGGACTTCTGCTTCTCTTTCTGATCGACTAGCCACTGCAATGCACTACAAATGATGCTTAAGGTTTTACCAGTTCCTACGAGCACCAAAAATTCTTATCAGCAACCCAAAACTGTTAGCAGAAAATGAAGTTAGAGAAGATAGTATTAGACTCATAAGTATCACTACCTCACAGACATAGGCAAGTAAATTCCTGAACACACCCATCAAAAGAACATAAGTGCCGCTGTCTAACCTAACTAAACTAGCTGCAGATTAATTTTAACCAGATGAAAGAAAAAGTTAATAAAAAGAATGTAAAAATAAGATCTTGACAGGGCTTTCAGATATCACATCTCGTACTCAGGAAACATGTGAACATTGCAAACGCGTCCAGGCCAGCTACACTAGAAAGGTGAAGAATCAGCATTCCTTTCCTAATCGATGAAAGGGGTATGAGGTAAGTGAAACAACATTTCACAAGACAATTAGCTCATCGCGAGCTCTATCCGCAATCGCAAAATCGAAGATCATCACAACAACCTCAGCTCACGCGCGAATTCCTCGCCCGAACAACGAATCACGCCGTCGCTCGCAATCAAACATCGACCGAGACGATTAAAACATCGCGCCAGCTCCAATCCGAGCGGCTCGCACGAACAACCGCGAGTAACGCACGCTCGAAGTTGACGATCGCAAAACGAGGAGAGAGAGAGAGAGAGAGAGAGAGAGACTGTGGGGCTCTCGAGCATGGAGATGCCGCCCCGCTCGAGGGAAGAGTAGAGAGCGTTCATGAAATCGACCTGAATCGAGTACGGCTCGTACGGGAACGCCGGAAACCTCCCATCTCCTCCTCCCTTCTTTCGCATCTCCGCCGGCTGCTCCGCCGGCTGCTCAGCTCCCGCCGCCGGCGAACTCATCGATCCAGATATCCCCCGCGACGGCGACAGAATCGCGCGCGCTTTGGAGGTCTTTTCTTTTTCTTTTTAAAGAGACGTTGTCTCTTCCCGCCAGAGCGAGAGCGGGCCCATCAAGCGTTAAATGGGCCAGACTCGAGCCCAAAAAATAATGGGCTTACGCGCGGCCCATTTATAGGCCCATTGTCTTCTCAATCTCTCCCGCTCCGATGGCCCAGCTCAGCGACCGATGCAAACCCTAAAGACCTCCCCACTTTCGCCTGATGAGATATAAAAGCTCCTTCGCCCGCCGCTCTTCGCCAGACAGATTAGGGTTTCTCCTTCGTTCTCCTCCTCGTCGGCGCCATGGTGAGCTCCTCTCTCTCTCTCTCTCTCTCTAGCTTGAGCATGGAGTGAGATCTATGTCGGCTAATGGCGAATCACTGAGAAAGCGAACGCTGCGGATGCTTTGTCTTTGCAGGGTAAGGGAACGGGGAGCTTCGGTAAGCGAAGGAACAAGACGCACACGCTGTGCGTGAGGTGCGGGCGGCGCAGCTTCCACCTCCAGAAGAGCCGGTGCGGTGCCTGCGGCTTCCCCTCCGCCCGCAAGAGGAAGTGTATGTACACGTCGTATTCCCTTCTCTTTAGAATTTGATCGGAGCAAATGGCGGCGTGCGCTTTCGATCGGTGTTTGCATTTTTCCTTTCGTCATGTGGAGCTTCATTAGTGTGCGTAGAGCACGAGCTGTATCTGGTCTTGATTAGTTGCTTATCGATGTATGGGGAGACATGGAGGGAGGGAGGTTCAAATGTAAGGTACCGAGGAGAGAATCAGTCCGGCGTTTGAGTTGATTTGTTGCGCGAATTATCTGATTCTTCATGCGTATAGGCTTATTGTAGTTTGCTTGCGAGGCTGAAGGAACATTTGGCGGGTGGAGCTATGTGTGAGTGGAATTCATAGTCGAGAGTTTGTAGGTGTGTATGAGTAGAGACCTTGTCATAATCATAGTTGTATGAAAAGTTAAGTGATCGAAAAATCAGAAAAACATCAGTCCAAAGAGAGAATAAGCGTGAAATTATCGGTTCCCTTTATGGCGAATGGACTATCTCAGAGCTTTTTGTTTGCACTGTGGTAGTCAAGAACTGTCTCAACTGAGAGTGTGTTAGTCTATTGTGTTGCTTCATTGTAATTCTATTCTCATCTCTGACTTCCATATGTAGAAATCTTGCTTCACCTTGATGTATTCTCCCATTCCTGGGGTGGGAGAAGAACAAAAGGGAATTGACTTTCGGCTGGGTTTTGCACAAATAAAAGAGAGATTGTGCTCTTAAAATGGTTCTCTGAGAAGGAAATTATGAATATAGAAATCATCATGTACAAATTCTTTGACCTAGGTTAGGTTCTGTTGTTTGCTTTAAGACCCTGCTCTCGCTTTCTCTTTCCACCATACAAGTTGTGAGCTTGTGATGAGGTTACTTATTGTTTACTTCCTTGCAATAGCATATGGTGGGTGCAAATCTTCTTTTCTTACCTTGAGTTGTGTTTAATTGCTATTTTTAGATAACTGGAGTGTGAAGGCAATCCGAAGGAAGACCACAGGAACTGGTAGGATGAGGTATCTCCGCAATGTTCCTCGCAGGTTCAAGAGTGGTTTCAGAGAAGGTAATTGGCTTCACTCTTACGATATTTGATTGTCTTTGCAGATTATGTTTCTTTTTGCACTTGGTTGGAATTTTTTTGGTTTTTTTGCTGATTTATGGAGCTGATGGTTGTGATGCAGGTACTGAAGCTGCACCAAGGAAGCATGCAGGAGCAGCTACTGCTTAATTATTATGATCATTTTGGGGGCATAATCATGTTATTTTGAAGGATTTAGTCATTCATATCTGGGCGCAGGAAACTTTTTGGCTTATACAGTTGCCCCTTTAATTTGCTTTGTTTTTGTTTCATCTACTGTGGCATTGTTTACAATTTTGAATGAGCAGAGATTAAGCCTACTGTTTTTCTAGAACTCAATTTAGTGTTTCTTCAGTTAGGTTCTTATTATCATATTCATCTTCCTGTGCAAATGAATAGGATATCGAAATCAAAATACTAGAGTGGCAGTTTAACCCAATGTTTGGTTTTTGCAAGAATTGTGACATTTAAATCAGTAAGTGGGCCGTCTCTCATTCAACAGATGACATGTGGTAGTGGCGAATGCCCTCTTTGGTTCGGATTGTCACTAGTAAATATGTTTAATTTTGGAAGATATAGTTTTAGGGTTTAGGGTAAGGGCCATTAAAAATTCACAACCACCAACCCGATCCATGTAGTGCTTGGTGTTTGCCCTTGTTACGGTGCACCGCATGTTGCACTTGGAGGGTATTAGGTTTTGCTAGGAGGGTGATAACAAGGTTGTGTCGTGTAATGAAAGAAAGATGCATTGAGAGATAATCGATGACCTTGATCTTTTAGCTTCTTTTTACCCAGGTGGCTTATGCAATATCGTTTTTAATGGCGGTTTTACTTGTGTTCGATAAGAGGCTAGCGTTTATCAAATTGTCCATTACTCAAAAGATGTGTAGGGTTTATGAATTTTTTTTCTCCGGTTGCATATCCTGTACTAGAAACTCGTCGCAGAAACAAGATATAATTGATTTGCGCGAGTGCTACTTCAGCATTGTTCCTCATTCTCTGTCGACCGGACAATAGCTTGGTCCATTCACGTTTCCGAGCACGAATTTGCTTGGTCATCACCGTCTTGAACTATGATAGTGTTCTTAAGCCCCACCATCGTGGGCCCGAGAGCACATGTCTGATCGACCTTTTAAGGGACTTGATCATGGAGACGAGTTGAAAGATATACATTTAAGTCCAGAGGGCAATTCGAGGATAACGACACTGGAAAACTTCGTGAGCACAACCCAACCGCGAGTCCATATGTGTTGAATACATTTGATCCCACCCTGTACGACACTAGCACAACAGCATTTTATATTTAACTTATGCATAGAGAGTGCGAAGACAGATAAATTATAGTGGTCCAACAAAAAATTATTCAAGATGCCCTACTTGCGCAAATGCAGTTCTAAACTTGTTAATTTGATCAATTTCATTTTAAATCTTTTGATTATTTATCAATTTTAATTGGAAATCACTGATGACTTGAACAGTTTTCAAATTTTTAAAAAAGATTAATCTTTTTTCCCTTTTTTCTTTCCTTTTTCTCTTTTCTTTTTTCCTTATTTCCCTCCATTGGTCACCCATAGGTGAGGCTTGGCGAGGGTTGTATTGAGCAACTAGGGGTGAGGGTTGCCCTCACCAATCACCCCTCGCCTAGATTTGATGAGCACCATGATTGATGAGGGCATCCCAATTGTTGCCAAGACGAAGGATATATGAAAAAGAAAAGAAAAGAAATGAAATATAGTAGAAATCCAAAACATTTTAAAAGAATTCGTAACAATGTGATTTTCGGCAAAATTAACAAATTATCAAAAGGTTTATGGCTAGATTGATCAAATTAAAATGTATTGGTTGTTGTACAATATGTTTAAGATCTTTTAGACAGTCTTTGTAAAGGTCCAATTATGTTACACTGTTGGGTTGCTAGCGAACAGATAACTTGGTCTTCTCTAACACTTGAAAACGACTTGAAAATGAAAATGAAGCAAAAAATCGAAAAGCACCCAAAGAATATTATCCATTACAACAAATTTGAGTACTACCGTCGTTAATGCTTGAATCCACTTTTCTAAAATCGTAGTTGAGATGGGACCAGGGCTTCAATCTATGGAAAGTCACATTCTGAGTGTGTTTGGTCACATATAATCCATAGAATATGTTGTCCAGCTAATACTGTGTACCAAAATAATGCTAGAATATGATAAGATGCTCCATCACTTAGTCCTAATAGATTTCTTTCGGTCAATGGAAAAAGTGCCGCAAGTCAAGTTGCTATTGATCATGGAATAAAAGACAGGTTGGGACAAATCTTGATCTTTTAATTGCGTCAATAAAATAAGATAGATGGATGCCTGAATCAGACATATGAGATGAGCCCTAAACTCCTCGTTCTTTGAGTGATGCATTGTTAGCTGTCTTTCATTTAGCTCTAATTTGCATACATCGCATAATAGAATCATCGCCACAACTCATTACCTTCTAATAAATATGATGTTTTCTAGATTAGATAGTAAATATACACTACAATATATGAAGTTTCGTATTATAAATGTATATTTTACCCCTCAATTAGGGCATTACAAGTTCTTTTATCTCACTCGAGTAAAGTTCTTACATTTGTCTTCGCTTCAATTGGTATGAAACTATCATTTAATCATAAAAATATGTTTTTTATTAAACACATATATAAAAACACGGGTGAAATGACTCGTACTTATGTTTATTTTTGTGTAATAAATATTAATTGACAATTTCGTGAAAAGCAGATCATTTGACTAGGACGCTTGTTAGAGTGTTGGTATGATTCATATTTAAAAAAAAAAAAAAAAAATTCATTTCTTTAGTAGTGTTTAAAAATATGATTTCTTTACCTCAATGTTGAACGTTCGAGATCATTTAAAATTTTCATAACTTTTTAAACTTAAAATAATGTTGTTTTGGATATCCAAAAATTTTCAGAGAAAAGGTGAAAAAATTGTCGTTTCAATTCCACTTTTTTTTTCCCTCTCAAAATAAGCTGCCGATTTTGATGAAATGTCCACAAGAAAAAAATATCTTTCCACGTGATAGAAGAATGATTTAAATCGACGCACTGGGATCCAAATCGTACGGGTTGTCTTGTCAGAGACGAAGTACGTGCCTCCACGTGGACGTGGTCCATCCTCTGCCCCTACCTTTTCCTCTTCCAGACAAGGCTTTCCCGACATTCAACGTGATGGAATCTTCGACATGAAAACGCCGCCGTTTTTTCCGTGAGTGCGTCTATTGTCCATCTCTTTTGTCCCACATTTCGATCCCCTCTATTTCGCCAAACATAAATTATTTAAGGTTTTTTTAAATAATCATTTATACCATGCATAAAAATAAAAAAAATATTTCATCATTCATAAAAATATTTAGATATAAATTATTATAAATAATGAAAATAATTTTTATTAACCGATTAATTTTAGATAAAATAAATATCAATTTTATTTATTTTTGAAGAAATAAATGGACCTTTAATTACGCTTTTATGTGTAACTCCAATTTTTTTTTTTAATTACCAAGTTGTCGACATTACATATGCACACAACAACGTTAACATATAGATCAAACACATTCTTGTTGCTATTAGAGGTTAGATGAAAATCGTAAATTCGAACTATCTCCAAATTTGATGGACTTCATTTTTCAAGAGGTGGAAATGCTTGGGGTAAGAACTAGAAGTGAGCGGTTTTAGATTTCTTATATGTTCCATGATTCTTTATAGGTTCCACTTGGAATTTGGAACCTCCCCATCAAAATCTAAAACTTGGAATCCACTCTGTTACAGATTACAGGATCCAATAAGTTTTTTTTTTTTTTGGGTTTCATTTTTAGTTAAACAAAAAGAAAATGAATGCAACAATAATGAAGAAGCTGGACATGTTTGGCTTCTTAAAAATGATTGAACAGTGGCAAAAGAACTTCTTAAAAGAAAATTATAGAAACCCTATTGATTGTCAACTTCAAAATTTTTTTAGCATTTGGATAATCATTCATCTATGAATTCTCCATGGTTATTTCATTCATCCCACATTCTTTTAAGAGAAACCATAAGTATGTTGTAGCCATAATCATGAAAAAAAAAACAAAGGAAAGAGAACAAAGATGAATCTTGGTCCTTGGAAACTATCCAAATATTTTATTTAGAAAATACTTGCTTGGGGAAGAATGATAAAGCAATGGGAAGACAACAAATTTTACTCTTTAACTTGGTGGGTATCTCACTAAATTACATAACAACTTATGGGAAATGAACTCGAATTCATATTTTGTTTGTCTTTACAAAGAGCTCACTAAATTGATCCACAAATATGCACATTCAATTAAACAAATGGATGGAGTCCATTAGGGTTATGTTTCGTGAATTCTATGATAGAAATCCCATAAGAACCAAAACGCATTGATAAAAGGCAAAAAGAAAAGCAAAAGGTAAAAGAAAAGTAAAAGGGAAAAGAAAAGCAAAAGGTGTAAATAATTTTAGGTTTAGGAATCCAGTCCAATTTTGGTTCCGGTTCCTATAGGAAGCAAGAATTGAACCGGGAACCATTGGTTCTAGAAAAAGAGGAACCAAGAACCAAAATCTCCCTCCATAGAACTGAGAAGAGAATTGAGCTGTGGATTTGGTTCGGCTCCTGGTTCTACTCAAGAATCATGCTTATCCCTAATAAGAACAATACAAGTGTCAATTTTTTTTTTTGTTCATTTGAGAGTTACAAATTTAAAAAATCAATTACTTGGATATCATTTTCCAATTTGCCCTATTGGAAAAGTCGACGTGACCGTCGAAAAATATTATTTTAATATTTTTAAATATTTATTATTTTGAATTTATTATTAATTTTCTTTTTTTTTTTTTTTTTTTTTTAGGGCCAGTGAGGGTCATCGGCGATCCTCGCTGGCCACAAAATCCTCCTCGACTGTGAAGTCCTTGGGTGAGGCGTTGGGGCCTTGTCAGTTGCTGGTGAGGGTTCTTATCGCCTTGCTCTTGCTACGAAGGCTTTGGCCAACGGCGTCGGGGCCTCGCTTGTAGTGGGCGAGATCATGAGGACCCTCACTTGTGGTTGCCCAAAGCCGACAAGGCCTCGAGGGCCTCACCTAGGGCTACAGCGGTCGAAGGCGAGGTGGCTGGCAAGGGTTTCATGGCCGAGGAGGGTTGTTAGTGACCCTCGTCAGCCCTAGAGAATTAAAATTTTTAAAAAATTAAAAAAATCAACGTAGGATGCTTGGCTGGAAATGACACTTAAGTAAATAATTTTGCTTCAACGTGGCACTTAAGTGAGCAAAAAAAATTTTGATGCTTAATTAAACGTTGTACAAAAGTTTTGACATTCCTATTATTTTTATCTCAAAATGCTCGTCACATTATTAATAGAGAATGCGCGTTCCTCCCCTTGACGCATGCCACCAACCAAACCGAAAAAACAACTTTCGTTCAACCTTAGTTTTCTAAGTTTTGGGGTTACACTAAAACCAGAAAAATATTATAAATAATAAGATTCAACTCCGGCGGAGCTACATCATTCAGCGCGGAACCCACTTCTTTTTCTTTTCTTTTTTTCTAAATACTTACCACCATAAAATATTCCTCCCATTTCTCTCTCTCTCTCTCTCTCTCTCTCTCTCTCTTACTAGCTTTTCAGTTCTCACTTCAGTCCACACCAAACACAACCTGCCAAGTTTTCCCCAGAAACTTCTGTAATTTCCACTTTCCTCAGCCAACAGAGAAGTTAAGGAAAACCCCCGGGGCAACCTCGGACTCATCGAGCTCCCCGGCCCCCGATGTCGTCCTCGCCGCCGGCTCCCGCTCCGGCGGCGTCGGGCGGCTCCAACACCACTTCGCCGCTGCCTCCCCCACCGCCGGCGACGACGACCAACTCCACCTCTCCCCCGCCTCCCCCTCCGCCGGCGGCGACGGGGCCGGTGCCTCCGAATGGGTTGCCGCCGGGGGCGCTGGCGGGGCTGATAGTGGGGATTGGGATTGGGGGCCTGATCGTGCTGGTTGGGGTCGGCATTTTCGTGATTTTCTACCGGAGGAGGAAGAGGAGGAGGCTTGAGCTGGGGAATTACCCTATTCAGGGGCCTAAAGGTGAGTTTTTATTCTTGAATGCGAGGTTTTGAAGTTCGTCATTTGTTCTTCGTTTTATGGTCGGTCGGCTAGCTAGAAATGAACTTGGGTTCTGAAATGAGGATTAGTCATCGGGGTTTTTGAACTCGCTAAGACTTCGCTAGAGGCTGAAAAATTGGATCTCTTGTTGTTTTCAAGACCCTGAGTTGTGAATCCTGCGCGTTGACATATGCTTCCACGATTTCATTTCAGCTAAATTCGCTTAAAGTTGCTGTAAATTTTGGGAGTGCTACTTGCGTGTCTCCCTGAATGTATCGATGCCAATTGCTCGATCATTTTCTCTCTAATATCTGTATGTGTTTCAGGATAATTTGATGCCAATTGCTTTGTGGGTTACGATTTTTCAATGCATATAAGAAGTTGGGTTAAAATTACATAATGTTCCTTGCAGATGACCCTCCTGCTGGCCCAGCTCAGCCTTTTCAACCCAATGTTGCTCCATCAATTGACAAAGTTACAAATTGGCCAAAGCCTACTCCTCCGCCACGAATTTTGTCGAGTCACCAAGGTCCGACTTCTTCTGAACAGTTCTCAACAACAGATATGGGTTCAGCAAGACCTTCAATACTATCTCCCGGCATGGCATTAAGTCTTTCGCAGAGCACATTCACATATGAAGAGCTAAAAATAGCAACAGATGGTTTCTCCAATGTCAACCTACTCGGGCAAGGTGGTTTTGGCTATGTTCATAAGGGAGTGCTTTCGAGTGGGAAAGTCGTTGCAATCAAGCAGTTAAAAGCTGGAAGTGGACAAGGGGAGAGAGAATTTCAAGCAGAGGTTGACATCATTAGCCGCATCCATCACAGACACCTTGTTTCCCTTGTTGGTTACTGCATTTCTGGTGCTCAGAGAATTCTTGTATATGAGTTTGTTCCAAATGGCACGCTGGAATTTCATTTGCATGGTGAGTATGCGTTCAGAGGTATAGATGTATTCTTTCATCTGATGATGCCGTTTCTAATATTAATTGCCTCTCTCTCTGTGTTACCTTCTCTCCAAGATCACACTTGAACTTTTCGTCTTATGTATGGATTCTAGCTACCATACAACTTTGATATTTTATGGTTAATGCCTTTTTGAAGTGCTCTTGGAATAGTGAGACCTGTTTATAAACTCCCTTCATTCTGGAATGAGGGAATTTATATATCATTGCTGTTTATCTAGCAGCAAAAATCTCTTAACATGGAAAAGGGGGTGGGTGGGGGATTGGACAACAGACCCTAACATTGCAGCCAGCTAACACTTTTGTAGCAATGCCATAACAACCAAATGGCTTGATCACCACTGTGCATAGGCAACACAGGCCGTTTGATTATTTTGGAGCTGAAAAGCTAATTGAGAACATTATAGTTGTTATAACTAGCAAATGTTGTTGCAGGGAAGGATCGCCCAACTATGGCTTGGCCTACGAGAATGAAGATTGCTTTAGGTTCTGCAAGAGGGTTGGCATATTTGCATGAGGACTGTAAGTAGAGTCTTTTATACCTTTTTACTACCATAAGTTTCGCGGTTCATCTTTATTGTATTCACTTCTCAGGTAATCCCAAAATTATTCATCGTGACATCAAGGGTTCTAATATTCTTCTAGACTTCAATTTTGAGGCAAAGGTATGATGTGCGATTGCTTAATCATTATATGATAATATTGGTCATCTAGGATGTTTATTGAATTCACTACCACATTATATAGTTAGTCATTAAGTTATTGATTTACTTCATTTTTTCAAAAGCATTTTGCATCCCTCCTACATCCTCTGTATAAGCCGAAGATTAGAGAAACGGCAAAAGATCTTAGGGCTGCAAAAGTTGATTTCTTGATGAAATCATTAGGGGAACCAACTTTTCGTTTGCAGCTATTTTTGGAGTTGTGATGAGCTCTACAATGCTTAATTTAATATTGTCGTGTGAAGCTAGTTGGATGCGAAATATAAAAGTCGGCATTACTGATTCCAGGTTGCAGATTTTGGACTTGCAAAGATTGCTTTTGATACAGATACTCATGTATCGACTCGAGTAATGGGAACTTTCGGGTAAGGCCATTCCTTATGCATGTAGTTTGTCTAATTTGGTATGGATGATGGTTCAGTTCACTTGTTTCCTCTTAGCATACATTGGTTGTGTCATCTTTCGCTAAGGTAAGTCTAATTAATGCAGCTACCTGGCTCCAGAGTATGCCTCTAGTGGGAAGCTCTCTGACAAATCGGATGTCTTTTCTTTTGGAGTTGTGCTTCTAGAGTTGATAACCGGGCGTCGTCCAATTGACAAGACTCGACCCTTTGTTGAAGATAGCATGGTTGATTGGGTCAGTAGTTTATCAACAATATATTTACTTGAGGCCTGTTATTATTAGTGATCTTATCTGATAGGGAAAAGCCAATTTTAGGACTTTGAGCTTCTAATCCCCCTCTCCCCCTCCCTTTATTTATTTATGCTTCTCCTCCATGTTTCCGTCTCTCCACCTTGAATGTTGTCAAAGAATTGGCTACTCTAATGAAATTTCAGGCAAGGCCTTTGCTCACACAAGCTTTAGAAGATGGCAAATTTGATGCCATTGTTGATCCAAAATTGCACAAGGATTACGCTACCGAGGAAATGAATCGGATGATTGCTTGTGCTGCTGCTTGCGTTCGTCATTCTGCACGACACCGTCCACGAATGACACAGGTACATTGCTAGTTAAAAATCCTTTGTTTCAATATGAGAATGCATGTTTCCTTTTTTTCCTTATATTATAGAGATAATCTATGCTCTAGTTAGTGGTTTTGATCCTTTTACAAGTCATGGGTTATCATTTCATTTGAGCTGGAAAAAAGAAAATTAGTTTCAGTGTCTCAGTTTGCTACAACTTGCTTTCCAGTATGACCGTTCATGGAAAATGGTCTACTATTGTGGAATAAGATTGGAACTTCATGTAATCAGGTTGTTCGAGCATTGGAAGGAAACCTCTCTCTGAGCGATTTAAATGAAGGAATTGTGCCTGGACATAGCAGAGCATATAGTCCTTATGGAAGCACAGATTATGACACCAGTCAATACCAGGAGGATTTAAAGAAATTTAGGATGATGGCCTTGGAAAGCCAAGAACAAGCCACAAGCGAGTTTAGTGGCCCCACTAGTGAGTATGGCCTTCATCCATCCACCTCAAGCAGTGGGTTTCAACAGACTACCCAAGAGATGGACTTGGGGAAAATGGCAGAGGATGGTCGTCATGCTAATGAAGGCTCGTAGTATTAATATTATCTGGGAGGCTAGGCCCTAATTCCACAGTTCCACGGTATGTCTGCAAGATTCGTGCTTCGAGGAGAAACATCTTCCGGAAGAAGAAAGTTCATGCTCTGCTTTGGCCTGTCTGCATGGTGTGAGTTGTTACTTGCAGATTGAAATGGATTAGATTTGGGAAAGGCAAAAGGTACATCAAGTGTCGGTACGTTTGTGTTGCTGATTTGAGTAGTATAGCTTGAGGTATTCTAAAGATTGTCATCACTGCTAGAGAAATGTATAAGAAAGGAAGGACGAAACTCAAAGTAGGAGGCTCGAAAGTTGGGAAGCAATGGCGGTCCCGGTTCAATTCAATACCCTCAGATGAGTTTCTATGATTGTCATCAACCCGTACTCTTCCCATTACTTTCTCGAAGAATGAATCTGCAAAATTTATTTAATCCAAATTGCGTAGTTGCTTAAATTCTTTACACGCTGGTCCAAATCAATGCGATAATTTATGTGGAGTTTTGTAGACTCGTCAAATGAGTGGGTCAAATGAGTGGGTTGAGTTAGGTTTGGGTCGGATCGAAAAAATTTCAACATATTTAATCTGTTTTGATTCATATTTTTTTAATGTAAATTTAATGACTCATATCTGATCTATACCTGACTTGATTTATATTGCTAGACTTGATTAATATTTTAGGAAAATCCACGCTAACTTTAAGCTATATTCTAATTGAATAAAAACTTCAAATTAAATTAACAAAGAAAATTAAATAATTAAAAAATAGTAAATAAAATAAAATAAAATGAAAGAAAACCTATAATGAAATATTTATAAAGAATTTGACCAATTAATATATATTTATAAAGCTTGTTTAAATTTGCCTCGTATCTTACTTGATTCATTTTAGTGAGGCGAGCTTAGGGTTTACTTGTCTAAGGAAGGCATTGTTTAGAATATTAAATGTCAGTTAGGAGTAAGAATTCTCTTTTTTTCCTTTCAAATGTATACAATCACGTACCATCTCATATCACACCTTAGCAAACAACAATCACCATAAAATAGATTTAAAACACATTGAATAGGAACTTGAAAATAGTAAGAATTGTACTACTCACAAGACTTCGCGAATAAATCGAGTGAGCTTGACATTTTGAAAGCAAACTCTGACAACTACATTATAGGATACAAGGAGGAATCTTTAACTTGAAAAAGACAGAAATTGAGATGGGAGTAAATTTCAACGTTACAAGCATAAGCATTCAACATTTTCCATCTTCAATTGCATTCAAAAGGTATAGCAAATTATACGTCATAAGCACGCACATGATCTTTCATGCTTTTACTCAAACTAGCTTCAAATTTCAGCCCAGAGCTTAAAATCTCTCACTATACGCCAACTTAGAACACTCCTCTGAACACCCATTCAGCAACAAGCAAGACCCAAATGAGATAGAAACGTGAAATCTTAATGCAGAGGCGGAATCTGTAATCGGAACAAGAAATCACACTGGGGTCGCTACTTGCGCTAAGGAAGAACCCAATCAAGGGGATATTGAAGGAGTGAGGGTAGAGACAGTGTTAACAATTAGCAGCCATCTTCCTATCTTTATTGTTGAAATGAGAAGAGAATGACTCACCGATAAAAAATGGAAGGCTCCAAATTCGGACTCGAAGCAGCACCCCCAACTCACTGATAAACCTATTTGAGGCTTCGGCAACCATGAATCGAGCTCCTTCTTTGATCAAGCATTTTGGTTCGCCTCAAATGAAGGTCGCGGAGGTGCGGCATTGAAGCAGGAGGCGGGAAGGATCTGTGTCAAGGACAGGGACATGATGAAGATCGAGACAAGGGAAAAAAAAAGACAGATGGAAATTGCTTGACCTAAGTGAGGAGAAGAGAGACGTGACGGAGGCGGTGCGGAGGCGAGCGGCCGGCTGCTTGCATCGTGGAAGCTTTAGTCATCGACGAGGACGAGGAAAATAGTTCGTCATCTCCCCTGCTTTTTTGTTAAGTGGATTGCATAATATTTTAAATGGGTCGAAAATGGATCATAAGTTCTGATCCATTTTTGACCTGGTTAAATCAGACTCACTTTTTAGATCCAGTTTTAGTTGGGTCTTTAAAAAATCTGACCCATATGTAATCCATATAAATAAAATACGAGTCCAAGAATAGGTCCGTGACCCATTTTACGCCCCTAGTTTTGTTCTTGAAACTACTTATCAAGTTGGTTGAGGTCGTGACAGTTTTGACTTGTAGAGTTTCTTATGTAAAATTTTCTTGAAACTCATTTTTTTTATTTTTTTACAGAAATTAATGCGGAGGGCGTGCAAGATTTTGTGAAAACAGATTCATATTCTCCGTTTAAAAGAAAATTATTTCCGTTTTCGTCGGGGGCTTTGGCAGACCCTTGCTTCAGTCAGACAATGAAAGCAATGAACACAAAAGCTTAGTGCTAGCGCCAAAAATTCTTCCATTTTATTACTCAAGCCAAGCCGACGTGCAACTTCCTTAGATTTTATTATCGAGATCGACTTGGACCTTTATAAGTCTTGAACTAGAGAGATGAATTTAATCAGGGCATAACTTCCTAAGATCGGTTTGCTCACGACTGGTTATATTTGTTCCACAAGCCGCTATAGTCAATATTGGATAAGAAAATATAATAAAGCATGAAACTACGAACGAAACAGAGAGCCAGTGAATTATCATTCCTCTTAACATTGGATCAAATTTTCACTAATGAATAATTTAGGCAGATGAGCCGAAAAAAGTAAAGCTTTTCATTAGCTGTTTCAATTAATTAGCTTTAGTTAACTCATACCTCAATTCCAGGCATCAGTATAGCTCATACTAATGTGTGAGTGTATCCATTTATCTTCTCATGAAAAGGGTTACTGGACTAGACACTGAACTTGAGGCTTGTTCTTCTGCTCTTTCTTTCATAGCTTTACTTAGAGGGGAAAAAAGTATCCGCATCTTTTATTGCGATGAACATGTCTGCAAAAAGCTACCAGAGCACTTAAGTCCAGCTACTTGCTTTTTTTTCTTTTGAAGCTTGAACGGCAACCCAGATCTTGGCCTGCCAGATCGTTGCCTACAGAAGAATGAAAATCCCATCTCCATCCCGGTCATTGCATCGGTTTCAGCCTTCTACGGTGCTCTTGTGGGCTCTGGCTACAATTTGGTTGATCAAAAGGAAACAGATCAGAGGTGACTTCTTCTTCTGCTTCTTGTCGATAGATGTTTGATGACATTTCTAGGATAGTTTCATTAAGAAAGACAAGGTGGCAACTTGTCTGTTTTTACCTTCGCGAGAGTCCACTGTGTCCCTTGAAACCATGTTTTCCTTGTAAGTTCTGGCAAGTCACAAAGTGATTAGACAGACAAGAATTGCAGCCATAAGCATGATAAACAGATAGTAAAGCCGTTATCTTAGGGAGATTTACCTTGAAAGTCTGCTTGGCGAACTTCAAAAGTTGTGATGCAGTACTCATTGGTAACATTTGGGGAATCTTAAGAAGAGACGCAGCGATCCAGATCATTTAAATATAGCAAGCAATTATCTGCATAGTTAAAGGAGATTTTGCAAATATTGCAGGTTTGGATTGTCCGCATACTGGCTGGGAGCCGCCCATCATCCACAGAGACCTCAAGGCAACAAACATGTAAATTTTGGCAGAATTGGACACCCACAAGTTGTTCTTGTCTCTGTGATAGAATGTGATTGATTAAGTACTGCTATCAATTTCTTCCTTCAACTTTTTTATGTGCAAGTAGGCCTCATAACTTACTTTATTTTGTCCAATGACATCGTTCTGTCCCTTGTCGTACTTTCTCCATTCCCTGATGGAACGTGGCTTTAGTTCAGTGCAACTGGTTCTATCTGCACAAGATTTGATATCTCCCCGCTCCATGATATTATAGTACATGAAATGAGCATCATCCGCCCGTGCGCACGCCCATATTTGTACGCATGAAGCAGATTTGTTATTGATCTAATGATTAGACAATCATCAGCCATCCATATATGTTCCCACACTTTTGCCCTTACGGTATGATCATGGCCATTTATTACTATAAATATGCCAAGGAAATGCGAGTAGTCCCATTGTTCTACGAGAATATATAATTTTCATATGATAAAAACTAGAGACGAGCACTGGTCCCCAGTCAAACTGAGAACCAGATTGAACTGGCCAATTCTGGGTGATTCTCACGAGAATAATCGGTCTAGTTCCTAGTTTCAACTCTTTAAAATTGGGAATTACCGATCCGGTTCCCAGTTCCTAGGATGAATTGGACTGAATCGGTCCAGCTCGAATCCTCAGATTGAGGAGGCAGCAGCTAACTTGTCTAGTTCGGAGCATTGCGGGACAAGTTGTTGCCATCTTATGTACTTGCCTGGTTGTATGATGATGGCATGCTCTATTAAGTACAGTTTAGCTTTCATGGATCAGACCATATCAGGTTTTCACGGCTTAATAAGACCGTTGTGCCGGCTCTGTGACTCTCTGGTAGCTCGCAGATGGGGGGGGGGGGGGGGCATCGGTGTTCTAATGGTGTTATGAGTCTTTAGTATTATTGATCAATCAGTAAGAAGTGTCATTTGGCTTGGATGAACAGTTGAGCGACTTCTGCAGAAGTCGCTGGATGATTGATTGACTAGTGAAGTCAATTGCGTCGGACTTGGCGGAATACGAAGGGCTGGGAATCAGATCAACATCGTGTCTACAACGTGAACAGGGCTGGTAATCAGATCAACATCGTGTCTACAACGTGAACTGCGACTCCTGATGGCCCACACTCTCGTTTTCCACTTCAGGACAATATGGTTTTCCATGGCGAAAACAATGGTCCAGCTGACGCGCTTTTGTCTCATTAGACAACAACCCGAGACAGAGAGAGTGTAACATCCTGGGTCTCCACTGTATACATATTCCCGCTTTGACACTAAGTTCTCACGGTTTTGTTTTTTCGGGGCAGCCCATACTACCCCAAGAAAATGCGTATGTATAGTTAGAGGGATTCAAGCCTTATAAGCTAGCCCATGACTCCCTCCCTAAGTGATGTGAGACAAGAGATGCGCCCCCTTCTTGCGCACGTCCGGGGACCAAGGTGCGAACGCATTGCCATCCCTCCTCCCCGCGCACTGTTGCCTGGGCCGTCACACAGAGAGAGAGAGAGAGAGAGAGAGAGAGAGAGAGAGAGAGAGAGATATGACAACCTTTCGTAAGCGGACAGCAAAGTGGCTATAGAGAGAGAGAGAGAGAGAGAGAGAGAGAGAGAGAGAGAGAGAGAGAGAGAGAGAGAGAGGCATCATTAGGTGCGCTCGGGTGGTCGTTCTCCTTTTCATTTTGTATCCATGTGCAAGTCAAGTCTCCTCCTCTGTATATAAGCAGAATATCTTGGCAAAGTCTCCGTCCATGAATACATTTGTTCTTGAGAGATGACAACCTTTCGTAAGCGGACAACAAAGTGGCTATCGTGAGAGAGAGAGAGATAGAGATGGCAACCTTTCGTAAGCGGACAACAAAGTGGCTATCGAGAGAGAGAGAGAGAGAACGGCATCATTAGGTGCGCTCGGGTGGTCGTTGTTCTCCTTTTCATTTTGTATCCATGTGCAAGTCAAGTCTCCTCCTCTGTATATAAGCAGAATATCTTGGCAAAGTCTCCGTCCATGAATACATTTGTTCTTTAATCGGATTTCCGCTACCCTTCGAGCACGAGACTTATTATGAATACAGTTAGAGGGACCTAAGCCTTATAAGCTAGTTCATGACTTCCTCCCTAGGCGATGTGGGACAAGAGACGCGCCCTCTTCTTGCGCACGTCCGGGGACCGAGGCGCGAAGCCGTCACAGAGAGAGAGAGAGAGAGACGACAACCTTTCGTAAGCGGACAACAAAGTGGCTATCGAGAGAGAGAGAGAGAGAGAGAGAGAGAGAGAGAGAGGACAACCTTTCGTAAGCGGACAACAAAGTGGCTATCAACTCTCTTTCGTAAACGGACAACAAAGTGGCTATCGATGGCGCGAGAGAGAGAGAGAGAGAGAGAGAGAGAGAGAGAGAGAGAGAGAGAGAGAGAGAGAGAGGACAACCTTTCGTAAGCGGACAACAAAGTGGCTATCGACTCTCTTTCGTAAACGGACAACAGAGTGGCTATCGATGGCTAGAGAGAGAGAGAGAGAGAGAGAGAGGACACAACAAAGTGGTGAGAGAGAGAGAACAACATTTCGTAAGCGGACAACAAAGTGGCTATCGATCGTAAGAAGACAACAAAGTGGCTATCGAGAGAGAAAGAGAGCGGCATCATTAGGTGCGCTCGGGTGGTCGTTGTTCTCCTTTTCGTTTTGTATCCGTGTGCATGTCAAGTCTCCTCCACTGTATATAAGCAGAATATCTTGGCAAAGTCTCCATCCATGAATACATATGTTCTTTAATCGGATTTCCGCTACCCTTCGAGCAATAGACTTATTATGGTCCACATCAAGCTCAACAGTTGAGCGACTTCTGCAGAAGTCGCTGGATGATTGATTGACTAGTGAAGTCAATTGCGTCGGACTTGGCGGAATACGAAGGGCTGGGAATCAGATCAACATCGTGTCTACAACGTGAACAGGGCTGGTAATCAGATCAACATCGTGTCTACAACGTGAACTGCGACTCCTGATGGCCCACACTCTCGTTTTCCACTTCAGGACAATATGGTTTTCCATGGCGAAAACTATGGTCCAGCTGACGCGCTTTTGTCTCATTAGACAACAACTCGAGAGAGAGAGAGTGTAACATCCTGGGTCTCCACTGTATACATATTGTCCGCTTTGGACACTAAGTTCTCACGGTTTTGTTTCTTTCGGGGCAGCCCATACTACCCCAAGAAAATGCGTATGTATAGTTAGAGGGATTCAAGCCTTATAAGCTTTGGCCCATGACTCCCTCCCTAAGTGATGTGAGACAAGAGATGCGCCCCCTTCTTGCGCACGTCCGGGGACCAAGGTGCGAACGCATTGCCATCCCTCCTCCCCGCGCACTGTTGCCTGGGCCGTCACAGAGAGAGAGAGAGAGAGAGAGAGAGAGAGAGAGAGAGAGAGAGAGAGAGAGAGAGAGAGATATGACAACCTTTCGTAAGCGGACAACAAAGTGGCTATCGAGAGAGAGAGAGAGAGAGAGAGAGGCATCATTAGGTGCGCTCGGGTGGTCGTTCTCCTTTTCATTTTGTATCCATGTGCAAGTCAAGTCTCCTCCTCTGTATATAAGCAGAATATCTTGGCAAAGTCTCCGTCCATGAATACATTTGTTCTTGAGAGATGACAACCTTTCGTAAGCGGACACCAAAGTGGCTATCGTGAGAGAGAGAGAGAGATAGAGATGGCAACCTTTCGTAAGCGGACAACAAAGTGGCTATCGAGAGAGAGAGAGAGAACGGCATCATTAGGTGCGCTCGGGTGGTCGTTGTTCTCCTTTTCATTTTGTATCCATGTGCAAGTCAAGTCTCCTCCTCTGTATATAAGCAGAATATCTTGGCAAAGTCTCCGTCCATGAATACATTTGTTCTTTAATCGGATTTCCGCTACCCTTCGAGCACTAGACTTATTATGAATACAGTTAGAGGGACCTAAGCCTTATAAGCTAGTTCATGACTTCCTCCCTAGGCGATGTGGGACAAGAGACGCGCCCTCTTCCTGCGCACGTTCGGGGACCGAGGCGCGAAGCCGTCACAGAGAGAGAGAGAGAGAGACGACAACCTTTCGTAAGCGGACAACAAAGTGGCTATCGAGAGAGAGAGAGAGAGAGAGAGAGAGAGAGAGAGAGAGAGAGAGAGAGAGAGAGAGAGACAACCTTTCGTAAGCGGACAACAAAGTGGCTATCGACACTCTTTCGTAAACGGACAACAGAGTGGCTATCGATGGCTAGAGAGAGAGAGAGAGAGAGAGAGAGAGAGAGAGAGAGAGAGAGACACAACAAAGTGGTGAGAGAGAGAGAACAACATTTCGTAAGCGGACAACAAAGTGGTGAGAGAGAGAGAACAACATTTCGTAAGCGGACAACAAAGTGGCTATCGATCGTAAGAAGACAACAAAGTGGCTATCGAGAGAGAAAGAGAGCGGCATCATTAGGTGCGCTCGGGTGGTCGTTGTTCTCCTTTTCGTTTTGTATCCGTGTGCATGTCAAGTCTCCTCCACTGTATATAAGCAGAATATCTTGGCAAAGTCTCCATCCATGAATACATATGTTCTTTAATCGGATTTCCGCTACCCTTCGAGCAATAGACTTATTATGGTCCACATCAAGCTCAACAGTTGAGCGACTTCTGCAGAAGTCGCTGGATGATTGATTGACTAGTGAAGTCAATTGCGTCGGACTTGGCGGAATACGAAGGGCTGGGAATCAGATCAACATCGTGTCTACAACGTGAACAGGGCTGGTAATCAGATCAACATCGTGTCTACAACGTGAACTGCGACTCCTGATGGCCCACACTCTCGTTTTCCACTTCAGGACAATATGGTTTTCCATGGCGAAAACTATGGTCCAGCTGACGCGCTTTTGTCTCATTAGACAACAACCCGAGACAGAGAGAGTGTAACATCCTGGGTCTCCACTGTATACATATTGTCCGCTTTGGACACTAAGTTCTCACGGTTTTGTTTCTTTCGGGGCAGCCCATACTACCCCAAGAAAATGCGTATGTATAGTTAGAGGGATTCAAGCCTTATAAGCTAGCCCATGACTCCCTCCCTAAGTGATGTGAGACAAGAGATGCGCCCCCTTCTTGCGCACGTCCGGGGACCAAGGTGCGAACGCATTGCCATCCCTCCTCCCCGCGCACTGTTGCCTGGGCCGTCACAGAGAGAGAGAGAGAGAGAGAGAGAGAGAGAGAGAGAGAGAGAGAGAGAGAGAGAGAGGCATCATTAGGTGCGCTCGGGTGGTCGTTCTCCTTTTCATTTTGTATCCATGTGCAAGTCAAGTCTCCTCCTCTGTATATAAGCAGAATATCTTGGCAAAGTCTCCGTCCATGAATACATTTGTTCTTGAGAGATGACAACCTTTCGTAAGCGGACAACAAAGTGGCTATCGTGAGAGAGAGAGAGAGAGATAGAGATGGCAACCTTTCGTAAGCGGACAACAAAGTGGCTATCGAGAGAGAGAGAGAGAGCGGCATCATTAGGTGCGCTCGGGTGGTCGTTGTTCTCCTTTTCATTTTGTATCCATGTGCAAGTCAAGTCTCCTCCTCTGTATATAAGCAGAATATCTTGGCAAAGTCTCCGTCCATGAATACATTTGTTCTTTAATCGGATTTCCGCTACCCTTCGAGCACTAGACTTATTATGAATACAGTTAGAGGGACCTAAGCCTTATAAGCTAGTTCATGACTTCCTCCCTAGGCGATGTGGGACAAGAGACGCGCCCTCTTCCTGCGCACGTCCGGGGACTGAGGCGCGAAGCCGTCACAGAGAGAGAGAGAGAGAGACGACAACCTTTCGTAAGCGGACAACAAAGTGGCTATCGAGAGAGAGAGAGAGAGAGAGAGAGAGAGAGAGAGAGAGGACAACCTTTCGTAAGCGGACAACAAAGTGGCTATCAACTCTCTTTCGTAAACGGACAACAAAGTGGCTATCGATGGCGAGAGAGAGAGAGAGAGAGAGAGAGAGAGAGAGAGAGAGAGAGAGAGAGAGAGAGAGAGAGAGAGAGAGAGAGAGAGAGGACAACCTTTCGTAAGCGGACAACAAAGTGGCTATCGACTCTCTTTCGTAAACGGACAACAGAGTGGCTATCGATGGCTAGAGAGAGAGAGAGAGAGAGAGAGAGAGAGAGAGAGGACACAACAAAGTGGTGAGAGAGAGAGAACAACATTTCGTAAGCGGACAACAAAGTGGTGAGAGAGAGAGAACAACATTTCGTAAGCGGACAACAAAGTGGCTGTCGATCGTAAGCAGACAACAAAGTGGCTATCGAGAGAGAAAGAGAGCGGCATCATTAGGTGCGCTCGGGTGGTCGTTGTTCTCCTTTTCGTTTTGTATCCGTGTGCATGTCAAGTCTCCTCCACTGTATATAAGCAGAATATCTTGGCAAAGTCTCCATCCATGAATACATATGTTCTTTAATCGGATTTCCGCTACCCTTCGAGCAATAGACTTATTATGGTCCACATCAAGCTCAACAGTCCTCTCATCCTTTATTCAGATATTTCTACATAGATTAGCATGGCATAACTAAGGGGCTGTTTGTTTAAATCTGTTTTTGTTCCTCGAAACACAAATTTTTGTTTTTTTGTTCCGGGAAACAAAAAAAAAAAAATAGAAACGCGTTTATTTATACTTTTGTTCCTAGGAACAAAAAATCTATTTTTTTTTATTCCCGGGAATGGATTTGGAATAGAAATAAGAAGTAGAAAAAACTTTTTTTTTGTTCCTGGGAACAATTCCGAGAAACATTTTTTTTCTCCTTTTTTTTTTTCTTTTTTCTTTGGTCAGTCGCCGGCTTTGGCCATGGCCGGTGACCTCACCGGAGCGTCGCCGGCCCCTAGCGAGCCTTGCCGTGGCTGGGCGAGGCCGCCGCCCTCGTTGGCCGAGGCCGGCGACCGGTCAAAAGGAAGAAAAAAGAAGAAAGAAAAAAGAAAAAAAGGAAAAATAAAATAAAAATATAAAAAAATAAAAAAAACAAAAAAATTATACAAGTTTACCAAACGTGTTTCTGTTCTTTTTCTATTCCGGAACATAAATTTTGTGTAATTACCAAACACGTTATTCTGTTATTTTTGTTACGGGGAACAATTTTTAAACAAAAATGTTACCAAATGCAGCCTTAGGCTGCTCAGTTAATCAGATTTAGTTTGTCGACAGATTATTTATTGAATTATTATTCCTCCAATTATCAATTTAAGTTTTTGGACTAAATTTTCTAATTTGGCATAAGAGCTTTTGTTATTTGTCGCGTTTATCACCGCGTTCGCAGCTGTCTACCGACAGTTCCGCAGCCTTCAGATATTATTTCGACACTCTTCCGCATAATTTTTATTTGTACCGATGTATTTTATTTTCTGCTGCAATCACTGTACAATGATGGGGTTTGTTAATGTTAACTAATCAAAAGAGATGTGATTTTCAACCTTTATGATACAGAAACATGTCGCCAAATTTATTTTATAGCGTCGCAAATATATCGTTGTAATGAAGTGCAAAAACAGGGCGAACTAAAACATTCCACGACAATAATCGCTGAAATTTTTTTACCTGCTTACTGTTTTCCTACGATCATTTTCCCGTCATCTATTGGAAAAGAGCATTCTACATGCCCAGAAAAACAAAAACGGTTAAATCTCTTTAGAAAACTTCATAAAACAGCCAAAATGACTCTCCTTTCTCGCTAAAAGGCCGATTGGAACAGCTCATGTTCGACATTTTGAATCATTTTCGCTAGGAACAAAAAACATACCCATGGAATTACAAAATCAGCATTTTATTATTCCCATGCAATTCATCTTAGTATACAAAATACCACGACCCGGACATAATCATTCAAAAAGAAATTAATAAATCATGACAAGAAACCAGGATAATGGATGAAATTACGGTTAGACATTACATATATTGACTTACCCCAAATTATTACAATTTTTTCTTTAATTTTAGTTTATTTTGCGAAAAATGAATAATTTGAAAAATATATTTCCTAAAAATGATCGCTCATATTACTTGAGAGTCGACCAATTGATCTACACTATACTTTTTGAATTTATTATTATTATTATTATTTTTTTATTTTTGCTTTTTTTCTTTAGGGCTGGCAAGGGTCACTAGTGACCCTCGTCGGCCGCAAAATCCTTGTCCTCGACTGTGAAGTCCTTGGGCAAGGTCGTCGAGGCCTTGCCGGTGGTTGGTGAGGGCTCTCACTGCGAAGGTTTTGGGCAACAACTCAGGGCCTTGCTAGTAGTGGGTGAGGCCACGAGGACCCTCACCTGAGGTCACCCAAAGTCGACAAGGCCTCAATGGCCTCACCCAGGGCCGCCGCAATCGAGGGCGAGGCAGCCAACAAGGGTTTCATGCCCGGCGAGGGTCGTCAATGATCCCCATCGGCCTAAAAAAGAAAGAAAAAAATTCAAAAAAATTTTAAAAATCAATATAGGTTGTTTGCCCGGAAGTGGCACTTAAGTAAATGATTTTGCTCTGATGTGGCACTTAAGTGAGCGAAGAAAAGTTTTGATGCTTAATTGAGCATTTTACAAAAGTTTTGATACTTCTACTATTCTTATTTCGGAACGCTCCTTTCATTATTAATGGAGAACGGGCGTTCCTTCTCTTGACGCATGCCACCAACCAAACAAAGAAAAACAACTTCCGTTCAACTTAATTTTTCTAAGTTTTGGTGTTTTACTAAAACCAGAAAAATATTGTAAAAAATAAGATTCAACTCCGGCGGGCCTACATCATTGTAGCGCGGGACCCACTTCTTTTTCTCTTTTTTTTTTGAAGCTTGAACGGCAACCCAGATCTTGGCCTGCCAGATCCTCGCCTGCAGAAGAATGAAAATCCCATCTCCATCCCGGTCGTTGCATCGGTTTCAGCCTTCTACAGTGCTCTTGTGTGCTCTGGCTACAATTTGGTTTAAAAAAGAAAAAAGATCAGGGGTGACTTCTTCTTCTGCTTCTTGTCGATAGATGTTTGATGACATTTCCAGGATAGTTTCATTAAGAAAGACAAGGTGTCAACTTGTCTGTTTTTACCTTCGCGAGAGTCCACTGTGTCCCTTGAAACCATGTTTTCCTTGTAAGTTCTGGCAGGTCACAAAGTGATTCTACAAGAAAGCGAGAGAATAGACAGACAAGAATTGCAGCCATAAGCATGATAAACAGATAGTAAAGCCGTTATCTTAGGGAGATTTACCTTGAAAGTCTGCTTGGCGAACTTCAAAAGTTGTGATGCAGTACTCATTGGTAACTTTTGGGGAATCTAAAGAAGAGACGCAGCGATCCAGATCATTCAAATATAGCAAGCAATTATCTGCATAGTTAAAGGAGATTTCGCAAATATTGCAGGTTTGGATTGTCCGCATACTGGCTGGAAGCCGCCCATCATCCAGAGACCTCAAGGCAACAAACATGTTAATTTTGGCAGAATTGGAGACCCACAAGTTGTTCTTGTCTCTGTGATAGAATGTGATTGATTGAGTACTGCTATCCATTTCTTCCTTCAACTTTTTTATGTGCAAGTAGGCCCCACAACTTACTTTATTTTGTCCAATGACATCGTTCTGTAACTTGTCGTTACTTTCTCCATTCCCTGATGGAACGTGGCTTTAATACAGTGCGATTGGTTCTATTTGCACAAGATCTTATATCTCCCCGGTCCATGATATTATAGTACATGAAATGAGCATCATCCGCCCATGCGCACGCCCAGATTTGTACGCATGAAGCAGATTTGTTATTGATCTAATGATTAGACAATTATCAGCCATCCATATATGTTCCCACATATTTGCCCTTATGGTATGATCACAGCCATTCATCACTAGAATTATGCCAAGGAAATGCGAGTAGTCCCATTGTCCTACGAGAATATATAATTTCCATATGATAAAAACTGGGGACAAGCACTGGTCCCGGGTCAAACTGGGAATCGGATCGAACTGGCTAGTTCTGGGTGGTTCCTGTGGGAATAATCGGTCCAGTTCCCAATTTTAAATCTTTAAAATTGGGAACTACCAGTCCGGTTCCCAGTTCTTGAGGATGAATTGGACTGAATTGGTCCAGCTCGGATCCTTAGATTGAGGAGGCAGCAACTAACTTGTCTAGTTCAGAGCACTGCGGGACAAGCTGTTGCCATCTTATGTACTTGCCTGGTTGTATGATGATGTCATGCTGTATTAAGTACAGTTTAGCTTTCATGGATCAGACCATATCAGGTTCTCACGGCTTAATAAGACCATTGCGACGGTTCCGTGACTCTCTGGTAGCTCGCAGATGGGGGGTATCGGTGTTCTAATGGTGTTTTGAGTCTTTGGTATTATTGATCAATTAGTAAGAAGTGTCATTTGGCTTGGATGAACTGTTGAGCGACTCCTGCAGAAGTCGCTGGATGATTGATTGACTAGTGAAGTCAATTGCGCCGGACTTGGCGGAATACGAAGGGCCGGGAATCAGATCAACATCGTGTTTACAACATGAACTGCGACTCTTGTTGGCCCATGCTCTCGTTTTCCACTTCAGGACGATCTGGTTTTCCACGGCGAAAACTACGGTCCGGTCGACGCGCTTTTGTCTCATCGGACGACAACCTTTTGTAAGCGGACAACAAAGTGGCTGTCGAGAGAGAGAGAGAGAGAGAGAGAGAGAGAGAGAGAGAGAGAGAGGCATTATTAGGTGCGCTTGGGTGGTCATTGTTCTCCTTTTCATTTTGTATCCATGGGCAAGTCAAGTCTCCTCCACTGTATATAAGCAGAATATCTTGGCAAAGTCTCCATGCATGCATACATCTATTCTTTAATCGGACTTCTGGTACCCTTCGAGCACTAGACTCGGCATTATTAGGTGCGATCGGGTGGTCGTTGTTCTCCTTTTCATTTTGTATCCATGTGCAAGTCAAGTCTCCTCCATTGTATATAAGCAGAACATCTTGGCAAAGTCTCCATCCATGCATGCATTTGTTCTTTAATCGGACTTCCGGTACCCTTCGAGCACTAGACTTATTATGGTCCGCATCAAGCTCAACAATCCTTTCATCCTAGTGTGACAGCCCAAGCGATAGTACGCGAGGAGGAGGGATGGCAGTGCGTCTGTGCCTCAGTCCTTGGATGTGCGCAGGGAGCGGGCATGTCTCTTGTCTCACATTGCCTAGGGAGGGAGTTCTAGGCTGCCTTATAAGGCAATGGGCCCTCTAACTATATACATGCGTTTTTTGGGATATTATGAGTTGCCCTAAGAAGAATAAAACCGTGAGAACTTAGTGTCCAAAGTGGACGCGTCAAAACCGTAAAGATTTAGTGTCCAAAGCGGATAATATGTGTATCGTAGAAACCCAGGGTGTTACATAATAAATATCATCTTAAAGCAAACATGTTTATGTTAGCATTTTTGAAATTCATCGTACACTAATGCACGCAAGAAACATTTAGGTACTTTCATAGCGTAATTTTAATCCACCTAAGTCAATCATCACATGTGCCTAACGTTATGAATTTCCTCATTTTGATATAACTTCTCATGTGGTTATTGACTTGAAGGGACAAGAATGTCATCTTTCGAGAGCAACCATAAGTATCTTTGGACATACTCATTTTGAAAGGAATAAAGTACTTGCTACATCCTTGGCTCCTATTTGGGTCATGTGGTTCGCTATCATTTTTTTTTTTGGTCACAGTTTCACTAGCACTTGCAACATCCATAATTTGCTAAATTTTACTAAAATCCATTCACAAACTCATCAATGCTATTAAAGTGCCAATTACCAAATCAGCCTTTGTGATTTGATATTTCAAAAAAGTGAAACATAATTCAAATCACAATGATTTAGATATTTGGATCCAAGTATGAACAATTACCGAATTGAACTCACATTTACATGATACACAACATAAATCGTACAACTAATGTTCGACTACACATCTATCTATGACTTATATGTATATCCAAGGCAACGAGCCTAGGGGTAAGAAGAAATAACTAGAGAGGAAGACTGACCACCGCATACGGGGCTACTCCCTATAGCTTGTGCGAGCAGGTGAAGGTTCATGAAAATCAAGAGAAAGCATAATATTCTGATAAGAGAGGAGGAGGGAGAGAGCAGTTTTGCCATTGGTTTAAGTTATTTGGAGCGCTTTCCTATCTTTTCATGTCTATGTATATGTGACCACCACAAGAATCATTAGTCCTAACGTTGTATGAACAACAGCGTCGTACTGAATTACTTGGGACGCAACGCCCGTGACTCTGGGCCTCTCTGGCTTTTGAACAGGTCAACAGCTAAATGCGTCAGAGACGGGCTGAAAGAGTGAACCCCGCCAAGTGCTCTCACGTCAATCTCATCCTGTTCAAACTCGGGCCACGTTCACAAAGCACTCCCAAAACACTATTAATTTGATCTTATATAACAAAAGAACGTCCTTCTTTTTTTTTTTTCCAAAATATTAATTATATATATCATGGAAGAAACAAAGAAGCCGAGATCTAGGGATATAAAAATAAAATAAAATAAAATAAAATGAACCACTCAAACTGAAAATTCCGAGTTAGACTTCCTTACGTTTCGGGTAATAAGTAAAACAATGGGTTTCTGACGGTTCAGTTCAATCGCAAAGTTAACTCGAAACACCTAATTAAATGAAAGAATGACGGTGCAATCCGCACCACATATTTTGCCAGGGACTTTGGATGACTTGCTTGTCTGGTCCAGTAGGATATCAAGAAGGATCCCTCTCAATGAAAAAGACATTGGCTACTAGAGGCCGCCACATCTGACTTTTGTTATCATTCTGTACTGCTCTGCTTTGCTCCCGCTACTCTCTTTCAATTTCTTCTCTCGATGGAAATGAAAGAAATAAATGAACGAAGCACAGAAAACATAATACAAAAAATCTCAAGTTGGTCGCAACTTCAGAGTGCCAAATGAAACTATTCTGATTGATGAAGAAGAAGAAATAAACTCCCCTTGCCTTTTTTTATTTCAATCACACCAACGAACTAAGAAAAGACAAAAAAAAAAAAAAAGAACTTCTTCCCTTCTCAATCTCCAAACTCTAAAATTGTATTCTAATAGACTTGTATGATCTCAGAATTTACATAAAGAAAGAAAAATCATATGTATTTCCCCTTGCTTGAATAGCTCGACCAAAAATCAGAAAAGACAACAAAAATTAATGGAAGAAAACGAATGCTAGTCAATAATTTACTCGAGCCGAGAGAGAGAGAGAGAGAGAGAGAGAGAGAGAGAGAGAGAGAGAGAGAGAGAGAGACGATGCAATCTGCACAACATATTTTGTCGAAAACCTTGGATGACTTGCTTGTCTAGTCCAGTAGGATATCAAGAAGGATCCTCCTCGGTGAAAAAGACATTGGCTACTTGAGGTTGCCATGTTTGGCTTTTGCTATTACTTTGCACTACTCTACTCTGCTCCCGCTGCTCTCTTTCAATTTCTTCTCTCAATGGAAATGAAAGAAATAAATGAACGAAGCATAGAAAACATAAAACAAAAAATCTCAAGTTGGTCGCAACTTCAGAGTGCCAAATGAAACTATTCTTATTGACGAAGAAGAAGAAATAAAATCCCCTCACCTTTTTTATTTCAATCACGCCAACGAATACAGAAAAGACAAAAAAACACAGCTTCTTCCCTTCTCAATCTCTCAACTCAGAAATTGTATTCTAATAGACTTGTATGATCTCGGAATTTACATAAAGAAAGAAAAATCATATGTATTTCCCCTGGCTTGAATAGCTCAACAAAAAATCAGAAAAGAATAGCAAAAATTAATGGAAGAAAACGAACGCTAGCCAATAATTTCCTCGAGCCAAGACTATATGAGAGAGAGAGAGAGAGAGAGAGAGAGAGAGAGAGAGAGAGAGAGAGAGAGAGAGAGAGAGAGAGAGACCTTGGATGACTTGCTTGTCTGGTCTAGTAAGATATCAAGAAGGATCCCCCTTGGTGAAAAAGACATTGGCTACTTGAGGCCGCCACATCTGACTTTTGCTATTACTTTGCACTACTCTACTCTACTCCCATTACTCTCTTTCAATTTCTTCTCTCAATGGAAATGAAAGAAATTAATGAATAAATCACAGAAAACATAAAACGAAAAAAAATCTCAAGTTGCTCGCAACTTCAGAGTGCCAAATGAAACTATTCTTATTGATGAAGAAGAAGAAATAAACTCCCATTTTTATTTCAATCACACCAACGAACTCAAAAAAGACAAAAAAAAAAAAAAAAACTTCTTCCCTTCTCAATCTCCAAACTTTGAAATTGTATTCTAATAGACTTGTATGATCTTAGAATTCACATAAAGAAAGAAAAATCATATGTATTTCCCTGGCTTGAATAGCTCGACAAAAAATCAGAAAAGACAACAAAAATTAATGGAACAAAACGAATGCTAGCCAATAATTTCCTCGAGCCGAGACTGAGAGAGAGAGTCCTTGGGGAGGTGATAGCCTGTGCTCTATGATTCGATGTTTGCTCTAAATCTTTTAGGCTTTGTTTATTTTAAGGAAAATATAGCATTTTTGCAAAATGCGTTTTAGAAAGTCATTTCAAAATAATCATATTTTTTGCTATTTGATTGAAACTTGAAAATAAAGTGTAAAATATTTTTCGTTATTCGGTAAGAAAAATCTCTTCCTCCATGCATATGGCGTGACTCCATGGGCCTCGTGCGAGCAGGTGAAGGGTCATGAAAATCAAGAGAAAGCACAAAATTCTTCTTTTTTTCTTTGGGGGAGGACAAAAGCAGTCGTGCCATTTTACCTTGAATTCCTCGATGCGCTCTTTCCTCTCCCTCTCTCTCTCTACGGACCACGAGATGGCCAGTCAATACACTCCACAAACAACAGCAACAACAACATCGTACTTAAAGAGTTAACCCCACTAAGTGCTACTTAAAGAGTTAACCCCACTAAGTGCGCAAGAGCTGGGCTGAAAGAGTGAACCCACCAAGTGCTCTCACTTCAATTTCATCCCGTTCAACCTCAGGCCACGTTTACAAAGCACCCGCAAGACACTATTAATTTAATCTTATTTAACAAAAGAACGCCTTTTTAAAAAAAAAATATTGATTACAGATATCACGGGAATAAAAGAAGCCGAGATCTAGGGATATAAAAGAAACCAACTGTCCGAATAAAAAATTTCGGGTCGAAAATAAAACAATGGATTTCTGACGGTTCAGTTTGGTTTTTGAATCATAAAGCTGACCTGAAACACATAACTGAATATGCTTCAAAACCAAAATAGTCGAAGTAAAATGCTAAGCACGTTGACGAACATAGAGAAAGGAACCATAACTTTCTTACCGGCTTGTCCAATTTTCGACCCTCCATCTGCTGTCGTCTCCATTGTCGCCTTTGATCCCGTCGAGTATGCCGTCGTCTCCATCGTGGCCTTCAATCCCATTGGATATGCCGGTGTCGTGGCCTCTACCGTCATCCTCACTGCCTCTGTTGTAGCTGATGTAATATGAACGCGGAAGCTAACCGAAACGCAAGTCTCGCTGGCTTCTTCTTGTTCTTCGTGCGGGGGCTCCTAAAGGAGAGCTGCTGTAGGGTTGGTTAGCCGCGCGTGTGAAGAAAAAGAAAGCCATCAGAGAAAAA
This sequence comes from Eucalyptus guilfoylei, assembly GCA_016097605.1. Lineage (NCBI taxonomy): Eukaryota > Viridiplantae > Streptophyta > Magnoliopsida > Myrtales > Myrtaceae > Eucalyptus > Eucalyptus guilfoylei. Next base: position 39,687,056 of record CM027869.1, on the reverse strand, counting down.
TAAAATTTATTTCAAGACCACTTCTCACCGCTACAATTAAATTCAGATCGGTTTATTTCAATGAAATCTTCATGATAGAGAAAAATATTTTCTTGAAAATTATTTTGAAGAAAAATGGTTAGTTTCTGTAGGGAATATCGGATTCCCAAAAACCGGATTCGACACTAAATCGAACCTCTAAACTTGTGCGGAAGACGAGCTCGGGAAAAACACATGCATCACCGATCCTAAGGCACATCACAGAATCAAACGTACCTTGTTAGCCACAGATTAAGCACCGACGCCGATATGAGGAAGAGAATCTGATCCCGTTCAATCCGATGGTGCCAATTTGCCTTGAAGGGAAGATGAGTGTCGCCTCTTGCTTATTGTTCTTTCTTTTGGAAGTGTTTTTGAGGGAGAGAGGGAGGAGGAACGTACGTTGCTACAAAAGGTGCGTTCCTCCCTCTTTATTTCCTCCTTATATACGTCCCCTCCAAAAAGAAACGTGTCCCTTCATCATATCCCTCTATCCATGAGCCTTAATATTGTGGGCCGGGCTTTTAGGCCCAACTTGGGCGGACGGGCCAACTTAGGCCCATCACAATAATTAATAAAACTATCATCTCCCACTCGCACATGGTGGGCCAAACATGATTCTCTTTACCTCTCTTCAACATTCATATCGATGAATAATCCGTGCGACCATCATACTTTGAGAGCTCGTTGCCATACATCTGTTAGGAATATATAGCTACTCATAATGGGTATCACACTCTGAGTAGATTTAGTATGCAGTACCCTAGATCGATCGATCACATTTATATCTCTCTTGATCTTCTTTTAAACAGTGATATATATTGTATTCACAATTATAATTATTCCAAAGACAGTCATAATTGGTCGACCAGTGAATACAAAACTACAATGTGATTCTCCAAATTCGATCTTCCTCTTTCCTTCAAACTCTCAATCTCAGTTTAGTTTGCTTTTCTAGAAATGTCTCATTAGATCAAATCAACTCATGATCATTGGTAACATCCTAAAATAGCAAACACTAAATAGAAACCTTGAGAATAAGTAAGAGTCATGAGGGCACTCAAATTGAGGAACTCTTTTCCTCAAGAGTCTCACACGGCATAAAAGTTGAGATCAAACTTTTGCCACTCTTATTGGTCGTCTCATGCATACGTAGTATGAAATACGTATTACGGTATTAACTCATTTTCCATGGAGCGTATGTATACACCTTCAATACTGTACAGATGATAGTTCAGACATACCCAATGTCTAACTTGAGTTCACGTATCTACTCATTCACAAAATTCATCAAAACTCACATCTGGCATTTTAGACAGATAAAGTAAACTATGTGGGTTATTTTACTTTCGGACATAGTCAATATCATGTCTTCATCTTAACACTTAGTTAAGGCGACATATATATTTTAAGCTTGAGCTCTCGATTATCACCTAGATAATAAGCTTAAAAACCGTCTCATCTCTATTTATCACATAGTAAATAGAGGCGATTACCCGTGTGAGTGGGCCAATCTTATATCTGTCCGACATACTTTCTCAACTTAAAGTAATGCACTGAGCATTAAGATGCATAAAGATCAAATAAAGATTCATAGGCATTAATGATGAAAAACACAAATTCATTAAATGTGAACACTTCAGGGAAATTACAATATTCAGTACATCAGCCTCTACGCAGTCCTAGAGATTTTACATGACCACAAAACACATCTCTAGGTATTGGCTTTGTCATAGGATCTGCTACCATTCTATGCGTAAATATGTACTGTAAGTTCACATTCTTTCGTGCAACCATATATTTGACAAAGTTATACTTGGTATCTATATATTTGGTCTTGCCATGATATTTTGGATCTTTGGTGTACGCTATAGCTGCTTGGCTATCATAGTTAACCAATAATGGATTTGCAACTTTCTCAATAACACCTAAATGATCCAAAAATCTCTTAAGCCAAACTCCTTCTTGTACCGCTGCTGATAATGCCACGAACTCAGCTTCCATCGTGGACAAGGCTATACACGTTTGCTTCTTACTTGCTCCATGATATGGCGCCATTGTTCGTAAGAAAGCAAATCCAGAGGTAGATTTCCTTTCATCTAAATCTCATCCCCAATCGATCTCGAATAGCCTTCAAGTCGCAGATCCTTTCCTTGGTAATTCAGCTTGTAATCGCAGCTTTCCTTCGATACCTCAGTATTCTCTTAACGGCTTTCCAATGTGCTTGACCTGGATTGGATTGGTTTCTACTCACCATTCCAACTGCAAAACATATGTCAGGTCTTGTACACATCATAGCGTACATCAAGCTCCCAACAGCACTAGCATAAGGAACATGTTTTATTTGTTCCTTCTCTTGTGGAGTCCTTGGACACAGTCTATGGCTCAACCCTTCACCTTTTGCAATATGAGTATCTATGGGTTTACAATCTTGCATACGAAATCGTTCAAGAACCTTATTTATATATGTTTCTTGCGAAAGAGATAATGATCTCTTTGAACGATCTCTTGAAATCTTAACTCCAAGGATGTATGCAGCCTCACCCATATCTTTCATCTCAAAGTTAGAGGATAACTAACTCTTGATAGTATGAACAAACTCCTTATTGCTTCCGGCTATTAGTATATCATCAACATATAATGATATGATCACAAATTGATCTTTGGATCTTTTGATATATACACAATAATCCTCATCAATCATCATAAAATCATATGCCATTATGGCATTATGAAAACGTATATACCATTGTCTCGACGACTGCTTAAGGCCATATATCGATCTCAAAAGTCGACCTACCTTTTCTTCTTGGCCTTTCATAATGAAACCAGCAGGTTGTTCTATATATATTTCTTCCTCTAATTCTCCATTGAGGAAAGCAGTCTTTACATCCATTTGATGTAACTCAAGATCCATACTTGCCACTATTGCCAGAATAATGCGAATCGAGGTAAATCTCACTACATGAGAAAATGTTTCTTCATAATCAATTCCTTCCTGTTGATTATACCCCTTCGCCACAAGGCGAGCCTTATGCCTTTCTATCGAGCCATCAGCTTTTCGCTTTATTTTGAGAACCCACTTGTTCCCAATAGCTTTGTGTCCTTTTGGAAGATCAACCAGTTCCCAAACTTGGTTTGACTTCATTGACTTAATCTCCTCTTCCATTGCATGTATCCATTTTTCCTTACTAGGGCAACTTAGAGCCTCATGTATATTTCTTGGCTCATCCTCATCTTGCGGAGTAATCATAAAAGTTTCCCCTTCAATGTCAAAACGTCGATGGGGAATACTTTTGCGACTTGTTCGCCGTATGGGAGATTGTACACTGTGCACATCATTTCCCATTATGCTCCCACTAGGATTAGATAATGATGATGTCATCTCATCATGTGGTTGTAATTGAGAATGAGTTGAATTTAATTCATCACTTCTCATGTTACTCCCACTTGCACAAACTCTACTAATATCATGATCTTGATCCAAGGTTTCAAATAGGGAGTAATCTTCACCTATTTCGTCCTTCTTAGGAAATTCATTCTCTAAGAATGTGACATCCCGTGATTCAAATTCAGTTATACTCCCACTTTCCTGCTCACCTATGAACACATACCCTTTCGAGTGTTCGGAGTATCTTATGAAAATACTATTCTTTCCTCTAGGACCCAATTTCCCAAACTTGTGAGAGGGCTCATGAGTATAGGCAGCACAACCCCATGGCTTAAGAAAACTTAAGTCCGGTTTTCTACCTGTCCATAACTCATATGGAGTGGAAGTAACTGATTTGGAAGGCACCTGATTAAGTATATAGGCAGCAGTTAATAACGCATTACTCCAAAAAGTGATAGGTAAGTTAGCATGTGCCATCATGGACCTAACCATTTCCAGTAGGGTTCTGTTCCTTCTCTCCGCAACACCATTTTGTTGAGGAGTATATGGAATAGACAACTGTCTTTCTATTCCTTTTTCATCACGTAATTTTCTGAATTCATCAGATAAATATTCTCGACCTCGATCGGATCTCAATGCTTTTATTTTCTTGTCTAATTGATTTTCTACCAAGTTCATAAACCTTTTGAAACAACTTAATGCTTCAGATTTATGAGAAATCAAATAGACATATCCGAATCGAGTATAATCATCTATAAAAGTGATGAAATAAACAGCCAAATGCCTTCCTCTCACATTCATTGGACCACAGACGTCAGAATGGATTAAATGCAGATGAAATTAAGCTCTTTTACCTTTTCCAAATGGTTTCCTTGTCGTTTTCCCTACTAGGCAATGCTCACATATGGGCAAATCGAGTTTTTCAATGTTGCCCAACAAGCCCTCTTTGGCTAGTCTATTCATACGTTGTTGGCCAATATGACAAAGTCTAGCATGCCACACATTCACATCATTATCATATGAATTAGGAGACGTGAGAAGGGGATAACAAACATTTGTATTAACATAGTCAATATCTAATACAATGAAACCATCCAGAAAATAACCACAACCATAGGAATTTGTATCCAAAAACAAATCCACATCTCTATTATGGAAGTTCATATTAAAACCTAACTTGACCAACACTAAAACAGACACTAAATTCTGACGAATCTTCGGAGCATAAAATACATCATGTAGGAACAAAGTGCGTCCACCACGCATGTTCAGTTGGCAGGTGTCAATTCTTTTTACTTCAGCTCTGGAGTTGTTTCTCACATAGATCCATTTAGTTCCAGTTGGTACTGGTCGGAATTCCACGAAGGATCCTCTATCCTTCGCTACATGGTCTGTCGCTCTTGAATCTACAGTCCACAAAGGATTAGACTCAGTTAAAAATACAGAACTTGACACATAAGCAAAGTTCTTAAAAGTATAAGGGGTGTATACCTTCTTTGGCTCACGATAGTCGCGAGCATAGTGACCCTTCTTGTCACAATTGTAACACTTCACCCTTGTAAGCTTCTTCATTTGAGGACGCTTTTCTCTTTCATGTTGGTTAAGCTTAGGTTTCTTCCCTGAAGGACCTGTTTCCTTGCCTTTCCCTTTATCAAACCAGTTAGGTTGTTTGCGCTTGGAGCTCGAAGCTCCATGTGAGCTAGAACCAGCATGATAGATTTCAGCTTTCGGCTTAGCCGCCAAGAGACGGTCCTCTTCCAGCTCAAGATGACGCACTGCATCCTCAAAGGTTTTGATATTTTCATTATGGGTCAGGTGCACCTTTATATGCTCCCAACTCTGAGGCAAGGAATGAATCACTGCTTGCACTTGCTGTTCATTAGTCAGGACATGGCCAGCATCTTTCAGCTCATTAATCATGTTTGACATCTTTCTAAGATGTTGCTTCATGGTCTGACCATGAGGCTTCTTATAAGAGTCAAACCTAATAGTGAGTTGCCTCAGTCTGGTCACCGAAGTATGACCAAATCTTGCTGCCAATGCTTCCCACATTTCCTTGGCATTCTCAAAACGCCTAAACTCTCGCATGACGTCATTTTCCATGCTACTCAGCAACGTAATGCGAGCAAGAGAGTTCTTTCTTTTCCATACAGCAAATGCTTCCTTATCTCTCTTGTGCTATGTAGTGTTTCTTTCTTCAGGTTCTACCATGGTCAGGTTAAGAGCTTCTAGTGCCTCTTGCTTTTCCAGCACATATTGGATTTTCATGTGCCATATTTCATAATTATCGCCATTGAGCTTCTCACCTTTGTTCAGCTCAGCAACAATGCTCTTTGTGGCTGAAGCCATTGATCTGAACATATCAGACATATATGCACGAATTATTAATGCCTATCATTTATGCATCCATTTTGCACAGACCCATCATATTAATGAACAATTTCAAGTAAGGTTTCAGAATCAAAAGGTCACTATGTTTCCAATCATCCTCCAAAAATCCTAACTTAAAACTATCATTAATATAATTGTCTTATGCAAAATAAATTCTATGAAGCTACAAAAACTTCTATGAACTACCCACAGCAATCAATAACAGAAAGCAAATAATATTTGACATCTAATAGAATAATAATGCTTTCACATAATACAACTAACATATCAGTTGCCACACCAACAATAACTAGGTAGAAAAGCATTACATAAGATGTCCATAAAGCACACTAAACAAAGACTAGCCAATACATCTAACACCAAGTCAATACACGAACTGAGAAAGATCCTCTTTTGTTCAATTTCTTGATCTTTTCCCTTGTAACAATCCAGTAATAATCATCTATAAAATCCATCACAATTTTCCTATATGAAGCGGCTTTGTTGACATCCCATATGCGATTCAACACTCCTTGCCATTCTTGTGGAAGAGTGTTAATGAAAAATCGCACCATCTCAGACTGTGGCATGGGTCGACCATTCCATATGACCTTTTGAATTTTCCCGTTGACTTCAAGAACGTGATCAATTAAGTCGCCACTCTCTCATCGATAATCATTCAGCTCAGCTATCAAGCTAGAAAGCCTTTTCTTTTGATCATCGGTAATTGGGCGAATAGGTGTGCGCAACCTAAGGGAAGGCATTGTTCCTGCAACAAATGCAAAATAAATCAGGGATTACATATAATTCATATAGAATTACTTGGCCAAAGAAACACATTCTTTTGCTTCTCTCTTTCCTTTTTTTTTTTTTTTGGGTCAACGGTCATAGTCAACGGTCAACGGTCGTCAACGATCAACGGTTGAGGTCAGCCGGGTCGGGCTGGGTCGGATGAACCGACCTGGCACATGCGCGCGTCGGCCGTGCGCGCGCGCGCGCGATGCACACGCTTGCCCCTGCGAATCGGCTCGTGCAACGCACGTGCCGAAGACGCCGGTTCGTTCCGGCTGCGCGTGGGGGCGCGTCCGGCGGCCTTTGGCGGCGTTCCGCCACTCGTCGCGCTTTTCTTGACGAGACCTTCCATCTAACGCCATCAGAAATGGATTTCGACTTACAGAAACTTGAAAAAATGGATGAACAGTGCTCGGGTGTCGGGATTTTTCCGCCCCGATCGGTGTCGGCCAATTAATTTCACGAAAAATCAATAAGAAATCATCCATAAACATGAAAGGGGTCAGGAAAAACATGGAAAAGGATCGGGAAACAAGAACTAGGGCTCTGATACCAACGTTGGGAATATCGGATTCCCAAAAACCGGATTCGACACTAAATCGAACCCCTAAACTTGTGCGGAAGACGAGCCCGGGAAAAACACATGCATCACCGATCCTAAGGCACATCACAGAATCGAACGTACTTTGTTAGCCACAGATTAAGCACTAACGCCAATATGAGGAAGAGAATCTGATCCCGTTCAATCCGATGACGCCAATTCGCCTTGAAGGGAAGATGGGTGTCGCCTCTTGCTTACTGTTCTTTCTTTTGGAAGTGTTTTTGAGGGAGAGAGGGAGGAGGAACGTACGTTGCTTCAAAAGGTGCGTTCCTCCCTCTTCATTTCCCCCTTATATACGTCCCCTCAAAAAAGAAACGTGTCCCTTCATCATATCCCTCTATCCATGGGCCCTCATATTGTGGGCCAGGCTTTTAGGCCCAACTTAGGCGGACGGGCCAACTTAGGCCCATCACAATAATTAATAAAACCATCAGTTTCTATTATTTGGTGGTATATAGACAGTAATTTCCTTCTTGCCAAAATGGGAAGTTGTTTTCGCCCATATCGAGCCGATTGCCGAACATAGGAGGGAATATTCTCGCCAAACGGTGACATACTTCACCGAAAGGAGAATTCGATCCGGGTAGGGAACGAACGAGGCTAGCCAAAGTATATTTTTATGCCTGCAATACAGTTTGAGGAGATGTGATAGTGACTCTCGCCATGGCTAAGGAATAACATCCTCTCTGATTTCGGGGACATAGCTATATTTGCTCAAATAGAGTGCCAGAAGTGCAATAAGATGAGCCGCTCTAACTCAAGCCAGCCAGCTGCGGCATAATTGCACGTAAGAAAGCAATATCTATGATTCACGACTACGTATATAAATTGACCTTGGTCGAATTGGCATACTACGGCAAGTTTCTTATGAATGATTTTCATCGTCATGTAAAAATTATTCTTGGAGAAAAGACGTAAAAGAAAGAGCCCTCATATGGGAGGCGTAATTTCTGCTCATGTAGTCTTTTTAATTTTTAACATTATGAGTAGGGGGCTCGAGGAGAATGACTGCCATCCACAGGTATATAGCCATTCGCATGTGTATCGCCACGATGAAAATCTTTCTGTCCTTGTGCTGCAACAATCCATGCCGCGGCGCAAGTCAGAGAAACAGAGAGAGAACTTGCCGGAGTAGGGCAAGACTGGAACCCACGGAACGGCGGAACTTCGAGGGAGGGAGCTGAAGGTCATGACCAACATGGAGCACCAGATGAGGATGACGATACGGGAAGAGGAGGAAGAGCCTTTCTGATTGCCATCCTTCACGTTGAGCTTGTTATAAACTTTTAGGATGCGAGATGGTAAAGCACCCTTTGCAATTTGCCAAATGAGATTTATTCCTTATTTGAGTGGGGTACGAGTTTGACGAAGAAGCTAGGTGGTTTAGATACCGACCGACTACTTAGTGAATTGATTACAACTTTGACCCATGCTCGTGTTGGTTTTTTTTTTTAAAACTGTTTAGCATTCTTTTTGGCTCTATTTTAAGATACTATTTGTTTCATGAAAAATAAATTATTCAAAAAATATTTTCCTGAAAATTACTGCTTATATATATATTATTTACGCCAAACACAACCTGTCAAGTTTTCCCCAGAAACTTTTGTAATTTCCACTTTCCTTAGCCAACAGAGAAGTTAAGGAAACCTTGGGGCAACCTCGGACTCATCGAGCTCCCCGGCCCCTGATGACGTCCTCACTGTTGCCTCCCACTTCGGCGCCGTCGGACAGCCCAGCACCAGTCCGCCATCACTTATATATAATATCTACAAACATAAATGAATGAAAAATATTTTTGTCGTTCACGAAAATATCTAGACATAAATTGTTATCGATAACAAAGACATTTTTCATCGATTAATATCATCAGTTGAATCAATCCATGTACTTTGGCTAGAATTGTTCTTGGCATCTACTGCATACTAGAAGGTAAACATAATTTAAATAAGGGTCCGTTCGTTTCGCGGAAAATGGACAATTTCTGGAAAATATTTTCCCAGAAGTCACTTTCCAGGAAAATGATAATATTTTTCGGTGTTCGGCTAAAACCTGAAAATGTTTTGGAAAATATTTTCCGGTGTTCGGTAAGGAAAATATTTTCCGCTCACCAGATTGGCAAGCGCGAGCATCAAGCTCGAGGCTCGCCAGATTGACAAGCGCGAGTTTGAAATTGACGAGCTTGAGGTTCACTTGGTTCGACGACTAGCCAAGAAAGAAGAAGATAGGAAACAAAGAAAAGAAAAAGAAAAAGAAAAAGAAAAGGAAAAGGAAATTGAAAAAAATAATTCGAATAAAAAGAGAAAAGAAGAAGAAGAAACGGCAGGAGGAAGTGATGATTTGTAGAGGTGTGAGATAAGAGAGATCAAGTGAGGAAAATGTTTTCCACTTTTAAAGAATAAGCCTGGCTTTAAGCCAGGAGACGGGGGCACACCGGATCGGGTCCCTGAGCGACCCCCTTAAATGGGGGGACTATACCCACATGAAGGTGCCGGGAGGCAGAAACCTCCCGGGTGGTGGAGGGGGCAGTGCGCCTTGCCGGGTGTTTTACGCCCACCCGATGGCTGCCGACACGGCAGCTCGGTTTAAGGTCTCCAGCTAGACCAATCCAGGCTCGGCTCATCCAGGGGTCTCGTCCCCTGCTTCGTCCAGCGCCTGACCTAGACGTTAATCTACGCAGGTTATGGTGACGGGACCCCTGGGTGAGCCGAGCCTGGAACTGGGCCCAAGTTGGTCCTAAGCAGGACCTTAAAAGGCTCCGTCCAGCGCCCGACCTGGACGTTAATCTACGCGGGTTACGGGGTTCTATCCTCAGGGGTCCTCCTAAAAACCCCAAGGAACAAGCCCAAAGAAGGGCAATGAAGGCACCTAGGGGACGGGATCCCTGGGTGAGCCGAGCCTGGAACTAGGCCCAAGTTGGTCCTGAGCAGGACCTTAAAAATATTGCAACTTTGCATTGTCCGCATAGTGGCTGGGGGCCGCCCATCATCCACAGAGACCTCAAGGCAACAAACATGTTTATTTTGGCAGAATTGGACACCCAAAAGTTGTTCTTGTCTCTGTGATAGAATGTGCTTGATAGAGTACTGCTATGAATTTCTTCCTTCAACTTTTTTATGTGCAAGTAGGCCCCATAACTTACTTTATTTTGTCCAATGACATCGTTCTGTCACTTGTTGCTACTTTCTCCATTCCCTGATGGAACGTGGCATTAGTACAGTGCGATTGGTTCCATTTGCACAAGATCTGATATCTCCCTGGTCCATGATATTATAGTACATGAAATGAGCATCATCCGGCCGAGCGCACGCCCAGATTTGTCCGCATGAAGCAGATTTGTTATTGAACTAATGATTACACAATTATCAGCCATCCATATATGTTCCCACATATTTACCCTTATGGTATGATCATGGCCATTCATTACTAGAATTATGTGAAGGAAATGCGAGTAGTCCCATTATCCTATGAGAATATATAGTTTCCATATGGTAAAAACTGGAGACGAGCACTAGTCCCTGGTCAAAGTGGGAACTAGATTGAACTGGTCAGTTCTGGGTGGTTCTTGCAGGAATAACCGGTCCGGTTCCTAGTTCCTGAGGACGAATTGGACTGAATTGGTCCAGCTCAAATCCTCAGATCGAGGAGGCAGCAACTAACTTGTCTAGTTCGGAGCACTGCGGGACAAGTTGTTGCCATCTTATGTAAATTTTTTCCAGATCCTTTATTTTCTGCTTAATAAACGGAATTTGTTTAGGATGGATTGATCCATCGCGATTGTCTTGTGACCTCAACCGAGCTGGACTTGGAGAAAAATGATCATGTTCCCATTCACAAAATGGACAGATTCTTGATGTCCCACGCTCCCACGTTCCACGTTAGAAAATCTTGACTTTCCACGGCGCGCGACGCACTTCATCACATCGTCCGACAAAGTAAGAGAAGAAAAAGTGGGTTTAGAAAAATTGGGAGTGCATAACACCGGGGTCGTTGACCAGACAGCAACTTGGCTCATCATTTCATGTTTAAGAGTACAAATTTACTAAAATATTAGCTTGCTTCCAGAAATTGGTTCTACGTTAACTGTTGGCTACGACAAACGTTAAATATAATTTGTGCTTCAGTGATCAAATAATAAAATAAACAAAACAAAAGAATAATTAGAACGCCGGATTTAAGTGGTTAGATTAGTGTGACCGATTTTACAATAAGGATACCGCATGATTCTACTATTGATCGAGTAATAAAATAGACATTACAACCATATTTAAATCAGCCAAATGCCCTTGGTATTTCTCTGTCCCTAATTGCATTATTTGGTCCTCTCAATTCCTCATTAAACTTAATCACCCAATCTTGCAAAGGAATTCATGCGAAAAATGTCCAAAAAATCATAAATTTAGTTCTAAATATTTTAATTTTCTCAATTGAGTCTAAATTTTTTTGCACTTTACTAATTGAGTCCATTTAGCCAATTTTGGTTAAAATTTGCCAATTTTGACCAGAAACTGCTAACGATACGGTTAGCGTTAACATGGACAATTTTTAATCATGTTTCCTTTCATCATTTCCAATCGTCTATTAGAAAGGAGCATTCGGCACGCCAGATTAACAAAAACAGTTAAATCTCTCCAGAGCAAGCTTCATAAAATGGTCAATATGATCATTTTTATAAGCGAAATAAATAATCATTTTTTCCAGATCCTTTATTTTTCACTTAACAAATGGAATTTGATTAGATCCTTCATTTTTCACTCAACAACGAAATTTGATTAGGATTCATTGATCCATCGTGATTGTCTTGTGACCTCAACTGAGCTGGACTTGGAGAAAAATGATCATGTTCCCATTCACAAAATGGACAGTTTCTCGATGTCCCACGCTCCCATGTTCCACGTCCAACGGCGTACGACACACTTCATCAGATCGTCCAACAAAGTAGGGAAGAAAAAGTGCGTTTAGAAAAAGTGGGATTGCATAACACGGCGGTCGTCGTTGACCAGACAACAGCTGGGCTCATTTCACGTTTAGAGTACAAATTTACTAAAATATTAGCTTGCTTCTAGAAATTGGTTCTACGTTAGTCATTGGTTAGGACAAACGTTAAATATAATTTGCACTTCAGTGATCAAATAATAAAATAAACAAAACAAAAGAATAATTAGAAAATCGAATTTAAGTGATTCGATTAGTGTGAATGATTACACGACAAGGGTACCACATGATTCTACTATTGATCGGGTAATAAAACGGACATTACAACCATATTTAAATTAGGCAATGCTCTTGGTATTTCCCTATCTCTAATTGCATTGTTTGGTCCTCACGATTCCTCTTTAAACTTAATCACCCAATCTTGCAAAGGAATTCATGCAAAAATTGTCCAAAAAATCGTAAAGTTATTCAATTTTTGCCAATTCAGTTCCAAACATTTCGATTTTCTCAATTGAGTCTAAACCCTTTCATATTTTGCCAATTAAGTCCGTTTAACCAATTTTGGTTCGAAATTGCCAATTTTGGCTAGAAACTGCTAACGTAGATGGTCGGCTCGACATTGATAATTTTTAATCATATTTTAATATTTCATGGAATTTTTATTTTTATTTTTGAATTTCTTCTTTTCCTTTTTTTGTGCTTTTTTTTTTTTTTTGGGTTGCTGTAGTGAGGCCCTAGGTGAGGACTTCACAACCTCGCTAGCTGCAGGAGAGGATGAGGTAGCCCTCGCAAGATATGGGTGAGAACCACCTTGTCCGCAGCTAGTGGGGTCGCGATGGTCTCATCTAGGGCCTTTGTGGCCTCGCCGGAGACGATGGAGGCCTCCACAGCCAGCGAGGGTCATTGGTGAGACCCAAAAAAAGCACAGAAAAGAAGTAATATTAAAAATTGTCCATATTAGTGCTGACCTATCGCGTAAGACGATCGGCGTTCATATCAGTTATTTCTAACCAAAATTGGCCAGTGGACTTAATTGATAAAATTGAAAATTTTAGGACTAAATTGGTAAAGCTACAATAGGTTTAAAATTTCTTGGACAATTTTCCTGGAATTCACAAATCTTACTAGAAAATTGATTGGCTTAAAAACTTGCAAAAATCTTCAGTATGTAAGTCCCAAGTATTCAACACAATTTATGCTTTGCTCCTCAAATCCAATCTCGATTCTTTCCACTTTTCTTTCCTGCCTCCCTTATAGTTTCCCAAAGAAGATAGCATAACAAGCCGTGGAATTAGATTTAGCAAAGGCATAAGTTGATTAATCCGTCTTTACTCTTAACTAGCCATGTCACAAACAGTCGATGCTCGGCTTAAGAAAGTATGCAATATTGCAAAATTCTCATCTAGTAGCCTAATTTAGACCATAACTGTTTGAGGTGAAATACGATTTTAACCTTCAAGACTATATATATATATTATTTTTTTATAGAGAAAATGTCACAAATGGTCCTTGAACTTTCATCTAATGTTCAATTTCATCCCTGAGCTTTTGATTTGCTCAATTTGGTCCCTGAACTACCACATAATGTGCAATCTCGTCCCTAGACTTTTAATTTGTTCAATTTGGTCCCTAAATTATCGATAAATGTCCGATATAGTCCCTAACTATTTAAAAATTGACCAATTTCGTCATTCTGTTAGTTTAAGTTAACGAAATTGGCTTCTATGGCTTTTAGTCTCTTAAATATAAAATAAAAAAGGACATGTGGAATATCCACATGGAAATTACCTTTAAAACAACTCAAAAATTGTGGCCACCGTCCAAAAAAAAGATACAGAACCACTTCTTCTCTTTGCTTTTGTGATCAGTGCTCTGATCTTTAACTGACCCCTAATTTGTTTTTATTTTTTAAGATATATATTAACTCATAATTCTAGTAATCCAATTTAGTTCCACGTCATCAATTAATGCTTCACATCATCACTTAACGGTTTGAACAAACGGAAGGACTAGATGGAACATTTGTTAATAGTTCAGGGACCGAATTGAGCAAATCAAAAGCTCAGAGACGAAATTGGTCAATTTTCAAATAGTCAGAGACTAAATCGGACATTTATCGATAATTCAGGGACCAAATTGAACAAATTAAAAGTCTATGGATGAGATTATACATTAAGTGGAAGTTTAGGGACTGTTTGTGATATTTTCCATTTTTTAAATGATACGATTCCTACAGTCTGATTTTTGTAAAGATACGAAATTTTAGAACATATTTATGGGATGCTCCTCCCAGCTTTTGCCCTCACTTTTCCGGCTATCAGTCATCCACTCGAACTACATCCGTCCCAAACTTCCCCAAAAATATTTGAAAACAATTTTCATTCCACTCCGGGCAACGTCGTACGCATCGATCTCGTGGGCCTCTGGTGGCCTCTGTTGAAGTCCCAACAGCGAGCCAGGTGGCTCACTCGTCGATGACAGTGGTGTATCCCACAGGTGACGCCTCGACGGCAAGTCCTCCCCCACCGGTGCGTGGGTATCCCACAGACGCCCCGCCACCAAGTCCTCCCACAGTTGACGACCCCTTTCCAAGTCCTCCCACGGTCGATGTCGGCCCCAGTAGACGCCCCGGCGCCAAGTCCTCCCCTAGTGAACCCCCCGCCTCCCGCGGTTGACGCCCCGGCGCCAAGTCCTCCCCTAGTGAACCCCCCGCCTCCCTTAGTCAACCCCCCGCCTCCCGCAGTTGACGCCCCGGCGCCAAGTCCTTCCCTAATCGAACGTCCGCCGCCAAGTCCTCCCCCACCGGTGAGTCCTCCGACTACTTCCACCTCTCCTCCACCGGTGTCTCCGAATGTGGGCTGGCCGCTGTGGAAGCTGGCGCTGACAGTGGGGATTGGGATTGTGGGGCTCATTGTGCTGGTTGGGGTGTGCATATTCATGAATTTTTATAGAAGGAAGAGGAGGCGGCTTGAGTTGGGGATTTACCCTCCACAGGGGCCTAAAGGTGAGATTTCTATGCTTGAATGCGAGCTCTTAAAGTTCCTAAGTTCTTCGTAATTTTATTGTGTCGAGTTCCTGAAGTCTAACTCCTTCTGAGCCATTCTCAATAACAGATATGCGTTCATTAAGACCTTCGGTATCATCTCCAGGGATGGCATTAGGTCTTGCACAGAACACATTCACGTACGATGAACTAAAAATAGCAACAGATGATTTCTCCAATCTCCACCTACTTGGCCAAGGTGGTTTTGGCTATGTTCATAAAGGAGTACTTTCGAGTGGGAAAGTAGTTGCAATCAAGCAGTTAAAAGCTGAAAGCAGACAAGGAGAGAGGGAATTTCAAGCAGAGGTCGAGATCATTAGCCGTATTCATCACAGACACCTTGTGTCACTTATTGGTTACTGCATTTCTGGTCCTCATAGAATTTTGGTATATGAGTTTGTTCCAAATGGCACATTGGAATTTCATTTGCACGGTGAGTATGACTTTAGAGGAATACATGTACGTCTTTCATCCGATGATGCCCTCTCTCTCTCTCTCTCTTATGGACTCTAGCTACCATACAACTTTGATATTCTATGGTCAATGCCTTTTTTAAGTGCTGCTGGAATTGTGGACTCGTCTATATGTTCCCTCTATTCTGGAGTAAGGGATTTGTATATCAAAGTTGTTTATCTGGCGGTATGCTGGAATTATGTTGAATTTCATTTTTCACTTAATCAAATTGGATCACTGTTTCCAAATGCTGTTGTTAGTGACGACGACAATTGCCTAGCCTTTTCCAGGTAAGCGGCAAAAGTCCACTAAAAAGTATAAAAAAGGGAAAAAAAAAATCTCAGGTGATTTTGGTGGAATCTCATAATAATCAGCTAACTTGATCTCCACTGCAATGCGCATGCGTAGGCAACAAAGTATGTGTAGTTATTTTGGCTTATTGAAAACATTATAATCGTTGGAACTGGCAAATGTCATTGCAGGGAAGGATCGCCCAACTATGACTTGGCCTATGAGGATGAAGATTGCTTTAGGTTCTGCAAGGGGGTTGGCATATCTACACGAGGAATGTAAGTACGATCTTTTAAACCTTATACTTATGATAAGTTTCACAGTTCGTTTTTTATTGGATTCACTTCTCAGGTAATCCTAGAATCATTCATCGTGACATCAAGGCTGCTAATATTCTTCTGGAATCTAATTTTGAGGCAAAGGTACAATGCACAACTATTTAATCATTACATGGTAATATCGATCATCTAAATTGTTTATGGAATTCACTACCACATTATTCAGTTAGCTTCTTAAGCTAGCGAACTACTCCATATCTTGAAAAGCTTTGCATCCCTCCAACATCCTCTTATAAGCCGAAGCCAAGAGAAATGGCAAAAGATCTTTAGGTTCCAAAAGTTGATTTCTTGATGAAATCATTTGGAGAGCTAAATAATAGAGTTTTAGTCTTGAAATTATTTTTGGAGTTATGATGAACTTTTAATGCATAATCTAATCTTGTAGTGTGAAGCTATTTGGATATGAATCTAAAGGTTGACATTCTGATTTTAGGTTGCAGATTTTGGACTTGCAAAGTTTGCTTCTGATACAGATACTCATGTATTTACTCGAGTAATGGGAACTTTTGGGTAAGGCTATTTCTCTTGCATGTGGTTCGTCTAAATTGGTTCTAAATGTTGTAAAAAACAAGTAATAATAATAAATAGCACATGGAAATAAATCAGATACTGACTTTACATGGTTTGGTTAGGTTCTGTTGGCAGGACCTATTTCATGGGGAGACTAATATAGAATTTTACTATAAAACAAGCGATATAATGGTAATCACAAATATAGTTGAGTCACTCAAATACACTCTAAAAAAAATCTCTCATAATTTTTTACGAAACAATCTTTCAATCTTTTCATTGGCTTCACGACACTTGTAATTTCTTTAAGATATAATTCACAAGCACACGACATGATCGATTATTACGACCTAAAGTTCCTTTGCTCATTCTAATGTGCACAAGCCAAAATCCATCTTATATATATTTGAATCCAAACTAGAAATCCCTTTTAGCTGACTAAAACTAGGAAATCTACTCAAGCTAGGAAACCACTCAGACTAAGAAACCTATTTAAATTAGGAAACTCACTTGGATCGAATTTCCTATATAGGCTCAAATATGTAACTTATTCTCAACAATCTCTACTTTTGCTCAAGGTTTGGGCCAATCACAATCGCTTTGATGGAAACTTATCACCGCTACTCTTCCACAGCCCCTCATGGGCTCACCCATCACAAGAATCTTTTAAGTCCAAGCCACGCTTGAACTCCATCATAACAATGAACCTTATCGAGATACTAACTCTAATTGCTAGGGGTGAGGAAAAGAATCAGATTGAATTGGGAATCGGACCGTATCAATTAGTTTTGGGAAGTTCTCGAAATTAGGAACCGATGACTATCTGTTCAGTTCCCGATTCTATGTGTGAACACACCCACTCGAACCACTTGGATGAGACTAATTTTTAAATTCTTATTATTCCATATTTCCAAAATCAAATCCTCATTCTTTTCTTGCTTAGACTCAATCATGCACGCTCATTGGTCACGACTCTCACTCTCACTTCTCTTAGTCTCATACACGCAGTGCTGCCTCCATTGCGACTTGATGCCTATCAGATGTGGTTCTTGATGATCATTATAACTTTGTTCACGGAGATGATAATTATGTTTAGACTCATGTATCAATTTAAACTATGCAATGACACTTGAAATATTGTGGGGAATGGGGGGAAAAAAAAAGAGCTGGTTTCTTGATCCACCTAAGAATTGGATCGGACGGATCGGACCAGTTAGTTTGGTTCCTAGTTGGGTCTAGGACCAGTTGGACTAGTTCACGGTTCCACAAACTAGAAACTAGCCTGCACTAGAATCTATCACCCCTAATATTTGCACCTTTAAACACTTCACAGGAATTTTCCAATAAAATCTTCTCAACCACAAATAAAGCAAAACCTTTGTTGTCATTATATATCATAGGAGATCGAATATGCACATTGTCAAATTCAATAACTAGAACAACCGCCATTACCTCTGAAAGTTCCACCTTGTTACAAGCAGAATATGTGTTATCTACTACGCAAGTACTTGCTACCTCAAGAGTTTCGGGTTGCAATTCCATCTTGAGTTGAACACTAGCCAAATCTACAAAAATACTACCACAATTATTCCTACATAACACTGTTGGATTCTCATCAATATAATTTTACTATCAGCAATAAGTGAATATAATTCTAGGTACCACATATTGATAGCCCCGCTCACCTTATGCATAACCTAGGAATATATACTTTCTTGCCGTGCCATTGATCTTATCGTCACTCACTTGAATATAACATATGTAACCAAATATTTTAAGAACAAAATAATCAATTACCTAACCATACTTTTTCAGGAGTCTAGTATCAAATAGTAGTTGATGGAGATCTATTCATCCAGTAGCTCGCCGTATTAAGCGCATTTTGTTGAAAATTTCTTAGCCATTTCAACACTAGAAAGCATTTTATGGACTATTCCTAGTAATGTTCTCCTCATTAACTTTGCAACTTGTTGTTCACTTGCACTAATGCAAAGTCTCACCGTGCCTTCCTTCGCGTAGAATTTGTTCAACTACTTTGAGTAAAACTCCATGTTACTATCGGTCCACATATACTTGATTGTTGTACCAGCCTTCATTTCGCTCAAAGCTCTCAACCATCTAATCTTGACAATATTATTCAACTTGCACTCCACACAAACACTCAAATCTTCGTTGAGTAGTGATCTGCAATTGTTAGCATCAATTGGTACTCTTCCTCGAAGGAAAATATGATAGCTTGCACACATTTAAGTGAATCAACTCTACAATCTTTGTGGTTTCTCTGCAGTCATACGGAATTGCACTTTTAGCCATTTGCCTAAGCTATAGCACCTGCATATATTTAGTTTTTTTAGCCACATAACCACACATCAAATTCCTTTTATTCAAAACTTCCAGGCTTTTCTCCGTAGTGTTCCCTAAATGCATAGGCAACTAATCTTGTACCGATTCATCCAATGTCCGTGGTGAAATTTGTTACCGTCTCCCCTTGATCCCATATAGGCAATAGTGCTCTATTCGTTTTATAATTACCATGGCAACAACTATCAAAACTCTACTTTTTGAAGTACATCGATACCCAGTTGAATGTAGAGCATGCAAGAAATCACGTTCGGCTTCAATTCTGGAATGTGTCTCACAACATCGCAGTCAGCATTATTCCTTAACATCATTTCACCACTATCCGTGCACTAATAAGTAGTAATATAGTTCATGTTTGCTATAGCATGAAATAAGCAACTAGATCTATAACCTAACCATCAAATAACAAATCCTCAGTGACAAGCACAACATAATCAGCACTATCTAAGTTACCATAAGCTATTGTAGCAATATCATTGATAGACTAGACTCTAATTCCTTTACTGCTCTCATTCTTTGGCTAGGAAATCCATTTTGAGGTACACTCTCTTGCCACGATTCCAATAGACAATACAACAATTCTAGACTGATTCCGTCTATTCTGGTTCACATTATTCCTACTAACATGAATATTAGTTCTTCTTCTACCTTAACTTATTATACAATTAGGCAGGGGTTCGCCCGATTCTCTTTTATGGATGTCTTTATTTAAAATCAATTTGTGAACCTCATCAAACATTAAGTTTCTTGAACCAAATTAATTGCTTATTGCAATGATAGTACTATTCTAACTAGTGGGCCACGAGGATAATAGAATTAAAGCACGTATCTCATCATCAAAGTTAATTTCAACCGAACTCAGTTGACAAGCAACCACATGCTTCGCAACTAACACACATTTGCTTATTTTTAGCTAGAACAAATGTCACACCAAGTTGATCTTGCTTATCATAGAGGACTTTTGTAAATGTTTGACATGGCATTAATCAAGATTGTAGCGGTCTCTTTCAATATTAAATGCAACATTATGAGCCCACTTTAGCTAAATAACTACTAACGCTTGTCTATCCAACAAATTCAAATCAGCTTGCTTCATCTCCCCTTATAGGAAAAAGTGCATATTCCTTTGATATAATCAACTACATTTTCTAGAAACTGAAACCATTCCCATCAAATCAAATGACTTTTGCTCTTCAACTCATTTAAACCTAGCTATAATATTAGTTGTTGCAAAAAACATACACTCAAACACAATAATAAAGATAACAGTGAAATAAATTAGATACCAAATTTACGTGGATTTGATCAGTGGGACCTACTCCAAAAGAAGGGTTGCATTACATTCAACTATAGATCAAGTAATATAATTGAGATTACAACTACAGTTGAATAACTCAAACAGTCCTAATGTTTCCTAACCCCCAATTATACTCGATAGTTCATACATTGTTTAATCGTCACAATTTCTCGAGAAACAATATCTCAATCAAAAAATTTACAACTCGGATGAATAAGATTTATTGGTTCACTATACTCACAATTTACTCAAAATGTGATTGACAAGCATGCGACACAATTGATTGTTGTGGCCAAAAGCTCCTCTATCCACTCTAGTGTGCGAAAACCAAAATCCGCCTCCTTTAGACACATATATATCCAAAGCAGGAAATCTCCCTTGGCCAACTAAAATTAGAAAACTCACTTAGACTGGGAAATTTACTCAAACTAAAAAATCTACTTCGACGAGGTTTTCTTTACGGGTTTAAACTCGAGAAATATTCTCTACACCAATGATAGTTGAGTTTAGTCATTTCCTGTCTAAGCATATATTAGTTTTGTTATCTTTTGCTAATATAAGTTTACCTAATGCGCAGCTACCTGGCTCCAGAGTATGCCTGTAGTGGAAATCTCACTGAGAAAGCAGATGTTTTTTCTTTTGGTGTTGTGCTTCTAGAGTTGATAGGAGGGCGTCGTCCGGTTGACAGAACTCTACCCACTGATGAGCATAGCTTGGTTAATTGGGTTAGTGGTTTGTCAGCAACATATTTACTTGTGGCCTATCATTATTTATCATTTCCCTCCATGTTTTCCTCTCTCCACTGTGAATGTTGTTATAGAATTGACTCTTCTAATAAAATTTTAGGCAAGGCCTTTGCTCACACAAGCTTTAGAAGATGGCAATTTTGATGTCATAGTTGATCCAAAACTGAACAAGGGCTATATTACTGAGGAAATGACTCGGATGATTGCTTGCGCTGCTGCTTGCGTTCGTCATTCTGCACGACACCGTCCACCAATGACACAGGTACATTGCCTAGTTAAAAGTACTTTATTTTAATACAAGAATGGGTGCTTCTTCTTCTTTTTTCCCCCTTGTTTTAGACACATTTTTATGCTCTACCCAATGGTTTTGCTCATCCTACAAATGAAAAATCATGGGTTATCACTTCTTTTGAGCAAGAAAAAGGAAAAGAAAAACACTATTTTCAGTGTCTTAGTTTGCCACAACTCACTTTTTGACATGACCGATTAATGCAAATTGTTCTACAAGTGTGGAGTAATATATAAGCTTTGTGTAACCAGGTAGTTCGAGCATTGGAAGGAAACCTTTCTCTGAATGATTTAAATGAGGGAATTATGCTAGGACCTACCAGAGCATCTAGTCGTTATCAAAGCTCAGATCATGACACCAGCGAAGACCAGGAGGATTCAAAGAAATTCGGGATGATGGCCCTGGAAACCCAAGAACAAGCCACAAGTGAGTTCGGTGGCCACAATAGCGAGGATGGCCTTCAACCATCTATTAATACGAATATGGTAAAGGATGGTCGTCACGCTAGTGGAGGCTCTTAATATTAATACGAATTGAGAGGACAAGCCCCACTTCCACAGTTCCATGCGCTTTGACGTGGGGCAAAAACCACATCAGATTTCGTTATGTCTATGTTGTTGATTTAAGTAGTATAGTTTGACGTATTCTAAATAACAGTCGTCGCTGGTTCGGTAATGTGCAAGATTGAAACTCCAAAAATTTCAAAGCAGGAGGGATGTTTCTCGTGATTGAAACTACAGAAAACGGCCAAAATGACTCCTTTCTCGCTAAAAGGTCGATTGTAACGACTCATGTTCGACATTTTTCCGCATTTTCGCTACGAACAAAAGGCAAACCCATGAAATTACAAAATCAGTATTTTATTATTCACACGCAATTCATCTTAGTATACAAAACACCACAACCTGAAGATAATCATTCAAAAAAATAAATCATGACAAGAAACCAGGATAATTGATGAAATTACAGTCTCTTTTTGGTCGAAATGAAATTATGGTTAGAGATTACATGTATAGACGTATGAAGTTTACAATCAAATTGTTGTTATTTTATCTTAAGTTCTGTTTATTTTGTGAAAAATGAATGATTTGAAAAAAATATTTTCTGAAAAGGATCACTCATATTATTTGAAAGTTGACTAATTAATCTACACTATAACACAACTTTAAGAGTAAAGTTTATAGATATATAAAACCAGTGAAACAAAGTTTCTTGATTTGTCTCTCTAAACAAAAATTCTTGGCACAGAATTAGATAACGTTCTTGTCCGATAAAGTACGCTTCTTTTATTTTTTATTTTCTTTTTCCTAGGGGCCCGAAAGCTTTGTCAAATTCATTACCATAAACAAAGAGAGCAATATTCGGGCTAGTCAAGCAATTCACAATTTACTTTTCAAGATGCCAAGCCAAATCAAGCTTCAAGGCAAAATCCTTTAAACCAAATGCATTTTGAATGAGTGACGCAGTCCCTTTTTGTCGATGTGCACATATTAACAACATAAGAAAGATTTGATCCTACGCTCCATTTGTTCCATGGAGAGTGGATAATTTTGAAAATATTTTACTAAAAATAATCATTTGTATTATTTGAAATAATCAGTAAAAAAAAAAGTTTTGATTATTGACTATAATTAATGACTGAAATTTTTTTCGTTCACTTATTTTTATAAACGATATAAGTAATTATCTTTTTAAGAGAATATTTTTCGAATCCTTCATTAAATAAACGGAATTTGATTAGGATTGATTGATCCATCATGGTTGTCTTGTGACCTCAATTGAGCTGGACTTGGAGAAAAATGATCATGTTCACATTCAGGAAAAGGACAGATTCTTGATTACCCACGCTCCCATGTTTCGCGTTAGAAAATCTTGATTTTCCTTGGTGTGCGACAGACAGCTTGGTTCATTTCACGACGGTCGTCATTGACCAGACAACAGCTTGGTTCATTTCACGTTCGAGAGTACAAATGTTACTTTAATACAGATTGGTTCCAGAAATTGGTTCTACGTTAACCATTGGTTACGGCAAATGTGCTTCGGTGATCAAATAATAAAATAAACAAAACAAAAGAAAATATAGAACACCCGAATTAAGTGATTCGATTAGTGTGACTAATTCCATGAGAAGGGTACTACATGATTCTACTATTGATCGAGCAATAAAATGGACATTGAAATCATATTTAAGTCAGTCAAATGATCTCAGTATTTTCAGTCCCCAATTGCATTGTTTGGTCCTCACAATTCCTCATTAAATTTAATCACCCTATCTCACGAAGGAATTCATGCAAAAATTGTCCAAAAAGTTCTCAATATATTGCAAATCTTTCAATTTTCTTAATTGAGTCTAAACATTTTCATATTTTGCTAATTGAGTCTATCCGATCAATTTTGATTGGAAATCACAATTTTGGTTGGAAATCACTGACGTAGACCGTCGTTGCTAATGTGGACAACTCATATTGTAATATTCCTTTTCTATATAGTCAAGCCAGTCACCCCCTTCATTTCAGAATGAACCTCCTGCTCCTGCAAGTCTAGGATTATCTTAAGACTTGTCGAGCATTGTGTATATGCCATGATTGCATCCAGTTCATTCCATGTTCACATAAGGAGGGATAAAAATACCGTGATATTTTAGATAGCACGAATCAATGACAAAATTACGTAATTACACAAGACAGCGATTTTCATATAACATCTTGTAATTTATCTAGTCTTTGTTATGATACGCAAGTTTTTTCTTGTTTCTAATTTAATAATAAAAGACCATGAAAACATCTTCCTAAAATTATACAGTAATAATGTCGAAGTTCTTTCATCGAAACGTGTAAGGAGAACGATGATCCATGCAACGCGAATCGAGTCAAAGAAGCGAACTTCTGACTTCTATCAGCTCTGAAATCGCGCGGCAGTTTGGTGCTCTGGGGGCGCTCTGCTGAACTCGACGGGGGATGGGATGGAACGACGATGGAGTGCGCTCGCGGGGGCGGAGGACGGGACAGAAGAGCCACCCATTCTCGGTCAAACGGACAGTTCGCGATTCCATCCCTCCTCCGAAACCGTCCCAGGTGTCGTCACGCCAGCAGTGGCTAAAATGTCGACCGCAAAATCTGCAAATCCCAGCCGTCTCTTTCGCATTCCTCTTGTAGTCATCGACGGGGAAGACGAAAATTGTGACATCCCAGATTTTCAATTCTGTTTTCTATTGAATAAATCGGATATTTCATTGACGTGTTTATAGGGCTGTTCTCAGAGCCAATCACTCTCGAGATAACTAGACTATCTGGGGAAGCCATTAAGGATTTTAAGGCAAATAAACTTGAGAATTCGACTAGGAATCGGCTTCTCAACCGTGCTCATCTTTAGAGGCTATTATGGCACAGTTACAAATCGATTTGAGATCAGAGATAGGTCGGTTCGACTGAGATGTATGACTAATCGTGGGTGACACCACTAAATTGGAAAATTCTCGTCGGTCGGCACTAGACTAATTTTTCTATCGTTTTGGTACTCTGTGTCCGTATTTGAATCCTCAAGAATTTCACGACAACCGAGAGTCGCTAATGTGTCGAGTGGGTTTATTGTGGCTCGAAGAAAATCGACCACAGGTCATTTGCACTAAAAAATTCTGAAAGTTACCCGATAGCCTAGGTCATGCTAAAATCGCGCCGAATGAAAATTAACCGTGAATTTGAGTCCGATTTCAGAAACTGAAAGTTTTTTCATGTTACAATTAATTCTAGGAGCGTCAACTTAGTCTCAGAATATTTGTCTGCAAACCGAGACTTTTTGGGAAAAAGTCGTCCTAGGGCCGTTTTTGTCCAGAAAAAGTCAGGGATCGTTTTTTATCGCAAAATTGGGAAGCAAGTGGGACCAATTGGTGAGGAAAAATACCAATTGGATCAATGAGGTGTCGGTTGATTTTATATAGGTCGGTTTGTGATGAATTAAGAAAGAATGAAGTTCAATTGGAGGGGAAATCCTTGCAAATTCGTAACACCCCATGGACCCAACCTTTTGGATCCTTTCAAGACTTCTTGAGGAAGCCAAGGATACTGGAATTGTGTTGTGGAAGCCAGCCATGGAAGAAGGATCGGTCAAGGAGACATTTGGAGAGAAAAAGTGACCAAGTGGCCCCCCCTTGCCTCCTCTCTCCTTCTTCTCCCCCTCAACCCATTGACACTCCTTCCCCCTCCTATCTTCTTGCTGCTCGACGTCCCAACAGCCCAGAAAATTCACCGGAGAAGCTAGCAGCTCAGGCGGAACCGTCGCACGCCATAGCTGGAGTCGCCACCGTTGCACGCCGTTTCCGTTCGCCATGCGGCCTAGTCGGTGTTCCTCAAGTATGGTCGAGCTTAGCCGGAGCCCGTGCACTGCCATATCACCGCCGATCAGCCCTGCCTAGGCCGCTGCAGCTCCGCCGGTCCACCGTCAGCTTTGTCTCCCCCAATCAGCCACCGAAGCAGCCTCGATCTCCACAGCTTAGAACCGAAGAACAGTGGGTATTCAAGGCACTGTTTGGCCCGTTTTGAGGGCTCTCCCGACCCCAAAAGTTGGGCCCGCTTTGGAGAGAAGTGAGCCCCGTCGCGTCCCCATCAATTTGAGCTGATTAGATCGCAAAACAAGTGAGTTTAACTCACTAATCCCCACTTAGTAGGTTAATGACGCTTAAGGGTGATTAGATTAAATTAAGCATGGTTTAATGTGGATAGATTAGATTAGATTAGTTAATTTAATTATCTGCCGATGCATGTTAGGTGGTTAGTTAGTGCAATTAGAGCCTAGACGAGCTCTAGTATTTATCTAGAGTGACTCGGAAATTTTTCGGGTTCGTTTCGGCGCTCAATTAGGCTTTTCCGAGCCTAAGTTGATTTATTAGCATTTATTTAATATTTTATGTAATTATTTAATTAATTAATTATTTTCCGGAAATTAGACCGGGATAGCCGGTGACCGGAATTTTATGCTGATTATTGTGGTGTGGTTCCTTTATTTAATTGAGTTCTAATTTGTGTCGAATTGATTTAATTGTGATTTTAGGATTTTATTCCTAATTTAATTAATTTTTGTAATTGTTTGGAAAATAACTGAGCATCGGTTTAAAACGCCAAAAACATTTTGGTGGACTATAGAAAATGGTGGGATTCATGGCAAGGAAATTATTATATTTTGGCTAAGGCCAATCGTGTACCCACACACGGCTAGTTCATCGGGTATGATAAAAAGTGAGAAATTGTTGGAGAACGAACGTTGGCTCGATGACTTGGTATATCATATCGGAGAAAGGCATATATTATGTCGGCTCGATGACTCGGTATGTCATCTCAGAGAAAGACATTATACTATGTCGGCTCGATGACTCGATATGTATCTTAGAGAAAGACATTATATTATATCGGCTCGGTGACTTGATATGTCATATTGGATAATGAATAGTATATTATGTCAGCTCGGTGACTCGGTATGTCATCTTGAAGAAAGACACTATATTATACTAGCTCAGTGACTTGATATGTCATCTTGGAGAATAGATAGTATTGACTGGAATGACCGAGGAATGGTCTGATTGACATGTAATCGACTAGGTCGATTGATCGATGAGTCGATTCGAATTGATTGAGTGTCATGATTGCGAGTTTATGAATTGAACTGACTTGTAGGAAGTAATAGAGGCAAAGGTAAGACCTCCAACTCATGGTTGTGCTTAGGCAGCCCTTAAAGCGTATTTTCTTCATAATTGATTTTTAAGGGGTTGAACTTGCTGAGACATTGTCTCACTAGTTATTGTATAACCATTTTTAGGTCCTTAGATGGTGTTGGTGGAGGACCAGAAGCCTTGGAGTTTAGGAGGTGAAGCCCAAAGAATCGGCGATCTTGTCCGACTAGTTAGCTGTAGGACAATTCTCTTTTGTTGGGAGCCAATCCCTTTTGTAAACCTTTGTGTATAGACCTGTGTGTTTATAAAAAGGTATTTTGTGAAAAATTGGCCCTACTTTCCTATCCCATTGTTTTATTATCTAGGGATTATTTATATACTTCCGCATGCGTGTTAAAAAGAATGGGTCGGCGATGCGTCCAGGGACGTCGCTTTTTAATCGACCAGTGAGGGATGGGCGCGCGCTCGAGGATCGGGGTGTGACAAAAATAGGTCGTCATCTCCCCTGCACTTTTGTTTAGTGGGTCGCTTAAAATTTTAAATGGGTCGAAAATGGGTCATAAGTTTTGATCCATTTTTTACTCGTTTAAATTAGACTCACTTTTTAGACCTAGTTTTAGTTGGGTCTTAAAAAATATTTGACCTATATGCAATCCATATAAATAAAATACGAGTCCAAAAATAGGTCCATGACCCATTTTTCACCCCGAGTTTTGTTCTTGAAACTGTTTATCAAGTTGATTGAGGTCGTGGCGGTTTTTACCCGTAGAGTTTCTTACGTAAAATTTTCTTGAAACTCCTTTTTTTTTTTGTCTTTTACAGAAATTAATGCGGAGGGCGTGCAAGATTTTGTGAAAACAGATTCTCCGTTTAAAAGAAAATTATTTCCGTTTTCGTCGGGGGATTTGGCAGACCCTTGCTTCAGTCAGACAATGAAAGCAATGAACACAAAAGCTTAGTGCTAGCGCCAAAAATTCTTCCATTTTATTAGTCAAGCCAAGCCGACGCGCAACTTCCTTAGATTGTATTATCGAGATTGACTTGGATCTTTATAAGTCTTGAACTAGAGAGATGAATTTAATCAGGGCATAACTTCCTAAGATCAGTTTGCTCGCGACTGGTTATATATGTTCCACAAGCCGCTATAGTCAATATTGGATCAAGAAAAAAAAAAAAAAGCATGAAACTACGAACGAAACAGGAAGCCAATAAATTATCATTCCCTTAACACTGGATCAAATTTTCAGTAATGAATAATTTAGGCAGATGAGCCGAAAAAAGTAAAGCTTTTCATTAGCTGTTTCAATTAATTAGCTTTAGTTAACTCATACCTCAATTCCAGGCGTCAGTATAGCTCGTACTGATGTGTGAGTGTATCCATTTATCTTCTCATGAAAAGGGTTACTGGACTAGACTTTGAACTTGAGGCTTGTTCTTCTGCTCTTTCTTTCATAGCTTTATTTAGAGGGGAAAAATCATCCGCATGTTTTATTGCGATGAACATGTCTGCAAAAAGCTACCAGAGCACTTAAGTCCAGCTACTTACCCTTTTTTTTTTTTTTTTTTTAAGCTTGAACGGCAACCCAGATCTTGGCCTGCCAGATCGTTGCCTACAGAAGAATGAAAATCCCATCTCCATCCCAGTCATTGCATCAGTTTCAGCCTTCTACAGTGCTCTTGTGTGCTCTGGCTACAATTTGGTTGATCGAAAGGAAACAGATCAGGGGTGACTTCTTCTTCTGCTCCTTGTCGATAGATGTTTGATGACATTTCTAGGATAGTTTCCTTAAGAAAGACAAGGTGGCAACTTGTCTGTTTTTACCTTCGCGAGAGTCCACTGTGTCCCTTGAAACCATGTTTTCCTTGTAAGTTCTCGCAAGTCACAAGGTGATCCTACAAGAAAGCGAGAGAATATACAGACAAGAATTGCGGCCATAAGCATGATAAACAGATAGTAAAGCCGTTATCTTAGGGAGATTTACCTTGAAAGTCTGCTTGGCGAACTTCAAAAGTTGTGATGCAGTACTCATTGGTAACATTTGGGGAATCTAAAGAAGAGACGCAGAGGTCCAGATCATTCAAATATAGCAAGCAATTATCTGCATAGTTAAAGGAGATTTTGCAGATATTGGAGGTTTGGATTGTCCGCATAATGGTTGCGAGCCGCCCATCATCCACAGAGACCTCAAGACAACAAACATGTTAATTTTGGCAGAATAGGACACCCACAAGGTGTCATTGTCTCTGTGATAGAATGTGCTTGATGGAGTACTACTATCGATTTCTTCCTCCAACTTTTTTATGAGTGAGTAGACCTCATGACTTTATTTTGTTCAGTGACGTCGTTCCATCATTTGTTATCACTTTCTCCATTCCCTAATGGAATGTGGCTTTTGTGCAATGCGATTGATTCTATCTGTGCGGGATTTGATATTTCCCCGATCCATGATATTAAAGTACATGAAAAATGAGCTTCGTCCTCCTGTGTGCACGCCTAGATCCAGATATGTTATTGATCTTATGATTAGACAATTATCATTCATCCAGATATGTACCGACATTTTTGCCCTTACGGTATGATGTGGTCATTCATTACTAGAATTATGCCAAGGAAATGTAAGTAGTCCTATTGTCCTACGAGAATACATAATTTTCATATGGTAAAAACTAGAGGCGAGCATCGGTCTCATGTTGAACCGGAAACCAGACCAAACTGGTTAGTTCTGGGTGGTTCCCGTGGAAATAATTGGTCCGGTTCGCAGTTTCAAATCTTTAAAATCGGGAATAATCGGTCTGGTTCCTGGTTCCTGAGGACGAATCGGACTGAACTGGCCCGACACTCAGATTGAGGATTCAGCAACTAGCTTATCTCTAATTCAAAGCTCTTTGGGATGAATTGTTGCCGTCTTTATGTATTTGCCGTGTTGTACGATTATGGCGTTCTCTAACTGAGTACAGTTTAGCTTTCATGGATTGGACTGACCATAGCAGGTTCTTATGTTTTAATAAGATCGTCGCCTTGGTTCCTTCGCTCTCCGGTAGCTCGCGGATGGGGGGTATCGGGGGTTCTGATGGTGTTCTGAATCATTGGGATCATTGATAGGTCGGTAAGAGGGTGGTCCATTGGCTTGGATGATCCGTTGAGCGATTCCTACAGAAGTCGATGGATGATTGATTGACTAGTGAAGTCAACTGTGCTGGACTTGGAGGGCGGGAATCAGATCGACATCGCGTTCCCAACATGAGCTCTCACGCTTGATGGCCCACGCTCTCGTTTTCCATGGCGGAAAATGTGGCGCTGACGACGCACTTTTATTTTATCGTACCGCAAAAAGTGGCTTTTGAAAAAGAGAGCGCGTATTATGTGCGCCCGGATGGTTGTTGTTCTGCTTTTCACTTCATGTCCAAGCGCAAGTCAAGTCTCCTCCATTGTTTATAAGCAGAACAAATTGGCAAGCCTCCATGCATACGGTGCTCTCCGTGGTTGTTGCGCGTCGGACATTGTAACTAAGTTCCGTCGACACCGGCAGAGAAGTATCGTCATTTACCCATCCATTTTCTCTTCTAGTGACATTCGGACTTATGATATCGTTGGAGCACTCGACTTATTATAGTTCGCGTTAAGAGTGACAGTCCTCTCATCCTACTTTTGGATATTCCTATACATATCGAATAATAATTGCCTTTCTACCATAGCAGCCACACGGCTCAATTAAGTTTGACAATGGGATTTATTTGCTATTTATATTCTTCCAATTATTAGTTTAAGTTTTTAGATTAAATTTTCTAATTTAGTATTGGAGCTTTTGTTATCTAAAAAGCACCCAAGGGGCCTATCCCTCGATGGTCGTAGCAACTTCAGCCGCACCGGTCGCGTTTATCACCACTCGAAGCTATCCTTCAACAAATCCGCAGCCTTTGGATATTATTTCGACACTCTTCCACATAATTCTCATCCGTACCGATGTTTTTTATTTTCTGCTGCAATCATTGATTATCATGATGGGTTTGTTAATGTTAACTGATAAAAAAGAATCGTGATTTTTCGCCTTTATGATATAGAAAATATCATAACACGTCGCCAAAATTATTTCAAAGCGTCACGAATATATTACGTAATGAAGTGCAAAAACAGGGTAAAAAAAATGCCATGGTGATAATTTTAGAAATTTTTACCTGCTTAATGTTTTCCTTCGATCATTTTCCGGTCTTCTATTGGGAAAGAGCATTCTACACGCCCAAGAAACAAAAACAGTTAAATCTCTCCAGAAAACTTCAGAAACAGCCGAAATGACCCTCCTTGCTAAAAGGTCGATTGGAACGACTCATATTCGACATTTTCCCCCATTTTTGCTAGGAACAAAAAACAAACCCATGAAATTACAAAATCAGCATTTTATTATTCACGCGCAGTTGTTCTTAATATACAAAATACCACGACCCGGACATAATCATTGATAAAAAAAAAGTCATGACAAGAAACCTGGATAATGGATGAAATTACGGTTAGACATTACATATATTGACGCCTGAAATTTACAATCAAAATGTAATAATTATTTCATAAATTCCGTTTGTTTTGTGAAAAATGAATGATTTAGAAAATATAACACATCTTTAAAAGTAAAGTTTAAAGATATATGAAAACAGTGACACAAAGTTTCTTGATTTGTCTATCTAAACAAAAATTCTTGGCGTAGAATTAGATAACGCTCTCGTCCGATAAAGTACGTTTTTTTCTTCCTTGGGGGCCGAAAGTTTTGTTAAATTCATTACCATAAACAAAGAGAGCAATATTTGGGCTAGTCAAGCAATTCACAGTCTACTTTCCCAGATGCCAAACCAAATCGAGCTTCAAGGCAAAATCCTTTAAACCAAATGCATTTTGAATGATCAATGCGACCATTTTTCTCAATATGCACATACTAACAGCATGGGAAAGATTTGATCCTATGCTCCTTTTGTTATGTAGAAAATGAATAATTTGGAAAATATTTTACTAAAAATAATAGTTTATATTATCTGAAATAATTAGTGAAAGAATTTTTTTTTGATTATTGACTACAGTTAATGTCTAAGAAATTTTTTTTGTTCATTCATTTTGTAAACGATATATGTAATCATTTTAATTAGGAAAAATATTTTTTAAATCTTTTATTTTTTGTGAAATAAACGGAATCTGATTTGGATGGATTGATCCATCATGACAGTCTTGTGACCTCAACTGAGCTGGACTTGGAGAAATATGATCATGTTCGCATTCACAAAATGAACAGATACTTGATGACCGCGCTCCCATGTTCCACGCTAGAAAATCTTGATTTTCCTTGGCGTACGACACACTTAATCCTATCTTCCGACAAAGTGGTGTAAAAAAAAAGTGGCTTTAGAAAAAGTGAGAGTGCATAACACGCCGGTCGTCGTTGACCAGACAACAGCTTGGTTCATTTCACGTTTGAGAGTACAAATTTACTATAAATATTAGCTTGGTTCCAGAAATTGGCTCTAAGTTAACTATTGGTCACGACAGACGTTAAATATAATCTGCGCTTCAGTAATCAAATAATAAAATAAACAAAACAAAAGAATAAATAGTACACCGAATTTAAGTGGTTCGATCAGTGTGACCAATTCTACGACAAATGTACCACATGATTCTACTATTGATTGAGCAATAAAACAGACATTACAGCCATATTTAAATCAGTCAAACGCTCACAATATTTCCCTGTCCTCAATTGCATTGTTTGGTCCTCACATTTCCTCATTAAACTTAATCACCTAATCTCACAAAGGAATTCACGCGAAAATTATTCAAAAAGTCGTAAGCTTATTGCACTTTTGCTAATTCAGTTTTTGACTTTTTGATTTTCTCAATTAAGTCTAAACATTTTCATATTTTGTCAATGGAGTCTATCCAGCCAATGTTAGCAAGAAATTGTCAATTTTGACTGGAAATCGCTAACGTAAATGGTTGATGCTGACATGAACAATTTTTAGTCATATTTTAATATTTCATTGAATATTTATTTTTTTTTATTTTGAATTTTTCATTTTCCCTTTTTTTTGTGCTTTTTTTGGGTCGTTGCAGCGAGATCCTAGGTGAGGGCTTTGCAACCCCACTAGCCGCGAGCAAGGGTGAGGCAACCCTTGCCAGAATTGGGCGAAAACCACCTTGCCCGTAGCTAGAGGGGACGCGATGGCCTCCTTTGGGGCCTTTGCGGCCTCGCTGGCCATGAGCGAGGCCTCCACGGCCAACGTGAGACCCAAAAAAAGCACATAAAAAAGGAATATTACAAATTTTCCATATCAGCACTAACCTTACTACATAAGACGACGGGCATATACATAAGTTATTTTTTACCAAAATTGGCTGGATGGACTCAATTGACAAAATTGAAAAGTTTATAATCGAATTAGCAAATGTACAATAGGTATAAGAGTTTCTGGACAATTTTCGTGGAATTCACAAATCTTACCAGAAAATTTATTGGCTTAAAAACTTGCAAAAATCTTCAGTATGTAAGTCCCAAGTACACGACACAATTTATGCTTTGCTTTTCAAATCCAACCTCAATTGTTTCCACTTTTCTTTTCTTCGTCCCTTACATTTTCCCAAAGAAGATAGTAGCACAAGCCGTGGAACTAGATTTAGCAAAGGCATAAGTTGATTAATCCGTCTTTATTCTTAACCAGCATGTCACAAACAGTCCATGCTCGGCTTAAGAAAGTATGCAATATTGCAAAATTCTCATCCTAGCAGCCTAATTTAGACCATGTCTGTTTGAGTTTAAATACAATTTTAACCTTCAAGAATTTTTCTTAAAATCATGCTATTCCTACAATTTGATTTTTGTAAAAATACGACAACTATTAGAACATATTCCATATATATATGTTTGTGTGTGTGTGTGTATGGGATGCTCCTTCCAGCTCTCTCCCTGACTTTTCCAGCTCTCACACATCCACTCGAAACACATCCGTCCAAAACTTCCCCATAGATATGTGAAAACAATTTTCATTCCACTCCGAGCAACGTCGTACGCATCGAACTCGTGGGCCTCTGATGGTGGGAGTGCCAGGGCCGTCAGGGGATCTGCATTGCATTGATGATCCGACGGATGCCATAAACCAATGTTATCCCCCGCCGGCAAGCAAGGTGCTTTCCCCGCCACCGAGTCTGGCGCCGGTGAGTCCTCCGGAGGTGCTTTCTCCGCTACCGAGTCTGGTTTCCCCACCACCGAGTCTGGCGCCGGCAAGTCCTCCGGAGGTGCTTTCCCCGCTACCGAGTCTGGTTTCCCCGCCACCAAGTCTGGTGCCGGTGAGTGCGGGGCCTCCCATGGGCCACGCCCCGTCATCGATTTCCACCTCTCCTCCACTGGCGTCGCTGAACGGGGGGTTGCCGCCGTGGAAGCTGGCGCTGATAGTGGGGATTGGGATTGGGGGGCTCATTGTGCTGGTTGGGGTGTGCATATCCGTGATTCTATATCGAAGGAAGAGGCGGCGGCTTGAGTTGGGGAGTTATCCTCCACAGAGGCCTACAGGTGAGATTTCTATGCTTGACTGCGAGCTCTTAAAATTCGTAAATTCTTCGTAATTTTATTGTGTTGAGTTCCCGAGTCAAGAGTCTGACTCCTTCTGAGCCATTATCAATAACAAATAAGTGTTCATTAAGACCTTCTCGGTATCATCTCCAGGCATGGCATTAGGTCTTTCACAGAACACATTCACGTATGAAGAACTAAAAATAGCAACAAACGGTTTCTCCAATCTCAACCTACTTGGCCAAGGTGGTTTTGGCTATGTTCATAGAGGAGTACTTTCGAGCGGGAAAGTAGTTGCAATCAAACAATTAAAAGCTGAAAGCAGACAAGGGGAGAGGAAATTTCAAGCAGAGGTTGAGATCATTAGCCACATCCATCACAGACACCTTGTTGCACTTGTTGGTTACTGCATTTCCGGTGCTCATAGAATTTTGGTATATGAGTTTGTTCCAAATAGCACGTTGGAATTTCATCTGCACGGTGAGTATGACTTCAGAGGAATACATGTACGTCTTTCATCCGATGCTGCCCTCTCTCTCTCTCTCTCTCTCTCTCTCTCTCTCTCTCATGGAACAACTTTGATATTCTATGGTTAATGCCTTTTTTAAGTGCTGCTGGAATTGTGGACTCGTTTATATGTTCCCTTTAATCTGGAATAAGGAATTTATATATCAAAGTTGTTATCTGGCAATATGCTGGGATTATGTAGAATTTCATTTTTCACTTAATCAAATTGTGATCACTGTTCCAAATGCTGCCGTTAGTGACGACGACAATTGCCTAGCCTTTTCCAAGTATGCGGCAAAAGCCCATTAAAAACTAGAAAAAAAGGGGAAACATCTCGGGTGATTTTGGTGGAATCTCATAATAATCAACTAACTTGATCTCCACTGCAATACGCATGCATAGGCAACAATGGATGCGTAGTTATTTTGGCTGATTGAAAACATTATAATCGTTGGAACTGGCAAATGTCATTGCAGGGAAGGATCGCCCAACTATGATGAAGATTGCTTTAGATTCTGCAAGGGGATTGGCATATCTGCATGAGGAATGTAAGTCTGCTCTTTTAAACCTTATTCTTATGATAAGTTTCGCGGTTCGTCTTTATTGGATTCACTTCTTAGGTAATCCCAAAATCATTCACCGTGACATCAAGGCTGCTAATATTCTTCTGGAATCTAATTTTGAGGCGAAGGTACGATATGCAACTGTTTAATCATTACACGATAATATCGGTCATGTAGGTTGTTTATGGAATTCACTACCACATTATTCAATTAGTTCCTTAAGCTAGTGGTCTATTCCATATCTTGAAAAGCTTTGCATCCCTCCAACATCCTCTCATAAGCCGAAGCTAAGAGAAATGGCAAAAGAGAAATGGCAAAAGATCCTTAAGCTGCAAAAGTTGGTTTCCTGATGAAATCATTTGGAGAGCTAAATAATAGAGTTTTCGTCTTGAAATTATTTTTGGAGTTATGATGAACTTTTGATGCATAATCTAATATTGTAGTGCGAAGCTATTTGGATGTGAATTTAAAAGTTGATATTTTGATTTTAGGTTGCGGATTTTGGACTTGCAAACTTTGCTTCTGATACAGATACTCATGTATCCACTCGAGTAATGGGAACTTTTGGGTAAGGCAGTTTCTCTTGCATATGGTTCGTCTAAATTGGTACTAAATGTTGCAAGAAACAAGCAATAATAATAAAAGGTTAATACACTGAAAAACCTCAAACAGATACACATGTGACAAATTTACCCAAAACTAATTTTTTGACCATGAAAAACTCTAAACTGGTACACTTATAACAAATTTACCCCAAACTAATTTGTTCGATTGTCAAAAACCCCAAACTGATATATTTGTGATAAATGTACCCTTCATTAAATTGTATTAATACAACAAAAAACCACAAAAATAATCGATTATGACAAACAGAGTAAAATCCTAAACTGGTACATTTGTGACGAATTTACCATTTTTTAGTTTCCGTTAAATTTTATTGTCAAATTGTTGAATTATATTATATGTGACAGTTGATTGGTGTACTAGTTTCAAGTTTTTGGAGGTCAAAAAAATAATTTGATTTTGTCATAGGTGTACCAGTTTAAGGTTTTTTAGGGTATTAACCTAATAATAAATATAACACATAAATAAATTGTATATTGACTTTACATGGTTTGGTTAGGTTTGGTTGGTGCGACCTATATTGTGGGGAGACTAGTATAGAATTTTACTATAAAATAAGCCATATAATGGTAATCACAAGTATACTTGAGTCACTCAAATACACTCGGAAAAACAGTCTCTCATTATTCCTTGCGAAATAATCTTTTAATCTTTTTATTGGCTTCATGACACTTGCAATTTCTTTAAGATATAATTCATGAGCACACCACAAGATCAATTATTATGACCTAAAGTTCCTTTGCTCATTCTAGTGTGCTAAAGCCAAAATCCACCTTATATATATTTGAATCCAAACTAGAAACCCCTTTTAGCTGGCTAAAACTAGGAAATCTACTCAAGATAGGAAATCACTTAGACTACGAAACCAACTTAAATTGGGAAACTCACTTGAATCGAATTTTCTACATAGGCTCAAATATGTAACTTATTCTCAACAATCTCTACTTATGCTTGAGGTTTGAGCCAATCACAATCGATTTGATAGAAACTTATCACTACTACTCTCCCACAGCCCCTCGTGGGTTCACCCATCACAAGAATCTTCCAAGTCCAAGCGATGCTTGAACTTCATCATAGCAGTGGACCTTATCGAAACACCAACTTTATCTGCTAGGGGTGAGCAAAAGATCCGGATTGAATAGGAAATTGGACCGAATTGGTCAGTTTTGGGAGGCTCTCGGAATTTAGAACTAGTGAATATCGGTTTGATTCTTGGTTCCAAGTATGAACGCACCTACTCGAACCACTTGGATCAAATTGATTTTTAAATTCTTATTATTCCAAATTCCCAAAATCTAATTCCCATTCTTTTCTTGCTCATATTCAATCATGCACGCTTGTTGCTTGCGACTCTCAATCACTTCTCTCAGTCTAGTCACGTAGCGCTCATGCCTCCCTTAAGACCCGATGCCTCTCAGACTTGGTTCTTGATGATCATTATAACTTTTTTCATGGAGATGATCATTATTTTTAGACTCGTATATTAGTTTAAACTATGCAACAACACTTAAGTATTGTATGGAATAGGCAAAAAAAAGAAGAAAAAAGAGGAGGTAAGGCCGGTTTCTGGATCCACCTCAAAACCGGATCGAGTGGATCGGACCAGTCAGTCTGGTTCCTGGTTGGGTCTAGGACTAGGTGGGCCAAATCACAATTCCATAAACTAGGAACCGACCTACCTTGGAATCAATCACCTCTAATATTTGCTTCTTTAAACACTTCACAAGAATTTTTCAATACAATCTTCTCAACCACAAAAAAAAAAAAAAACTATTGTTGTCATTTTATATCTTAAGAGATCGAACACGCACATTGTCAAATTCAGTAACTAGAAC
Organism: Eucalyptus guilfoylei; assembly: GCA_016097605.1. NCBI lineage: Eukaryota > Viridiplantae > Streptophyta > Magnoliopsida > Myrtales > Myrtaceae > Eucalyptus > Eucalyptus guilfoylei. The sequence goes on along the minus strand of CM027869.1, from coordinate 39,648,889 downwards.
AACCGCCATTACCTCTGCAAGCTTCACCTCATTACAAACAGAATCTGTGTTTAATACTGCACAAGTACTTGCTACCTCAGGAGTTTTAGGTTGCAATTCCATCTTGAGTTGAACACTATCCAAATCTATATAAATACTGCCACAATTGTTCCTACCTAACAATATTGGATTCTCATCAAATATAATTTTACTATAAGCAATAAGTGAATTTAATTCTGGGTACTACATACTGATAGCTCTGCTCACCTTATGCATAGCCTAGGAATATGTACTTTTTTGTCGTGCTATTGATTTTATCGTCATTCACTGGAACATAACTCATGTAACCAAATATTTTAAGAACAATATAATCAATTACCTGACCACACTTTTTCATGAGTCTGGTATCAAATAGTGGTCGATGGAGATCTATTCACCTAGTAGCTCGCCGTATTAAGCTCATGTTGACACCTAAATTTTGATTAGGTTATTAATTAAGCCTTATTTTCTTTATTTATGTTTTTTTCCATTTTATTTTCGGATAATGAATACTAAATAACAACAACAAAAACCACAAAAACGAAAAAACAACAAAACAACCAAAAAAAAGGAAAAAAGAAAGCAGAAGCCTGCAGCTGCTGGGGCTGGGCCTTCAAGCCCAGCCCCTCCCCTCTTTCTCTCGCGCGGACCCCCATGGCCCGACCCGGGCGACCTAACCCTTCCCCCTCCTTCTTCCTTCTCCTTCCTTCTTCTTCTCTGTGCCTCTGTGCATCACGCGCGGCGGCTGGTGACGCGCTCAAGGGCAGCCTATGGTAAAGAGGAACGGAGGTAGGCCGCCGAAGGAGAGGACGACGCGCATGCGCCTTCAATGCGCGCCTTTAATGCTGAGATGAGACGCCAGTTCAGCCGTGGGGGTCCGGTCAGCAAGCCAAAGACCAGCGGCCGAGCCCCTCCGTCGACCGGACCCCCTCGCCTATAAATAGTGGAGCACCTCCGTCGACACCCACACACGAAGCCAGCAAGCTCCGAGAGATCCCTTGAGAGATTTCGGGGAACTTAAAGAGCGAGCAAAGGCGAAGCGATCGGGTCGCGAGCTCAACAACCTCCCTCCGAGAGACTTCGGGGGAGGCCGGCGGCGAGCGGACCCAGATCTGCGAGAACTCGAGTGCAGAGAGAGGGGAGAGATCCGAGCGGGTGGAGGCTGAGAGAGAGAAGAATCGAAGGACGGAGGGCCAGATTTGGGAAGCTGAACTCCGTTGCTACCGTTCCCCGCCCTGATTCCGACGCTGTTCCTGCTGTTGCGGCTGCCACCCGAGCTGTGCCGCCGACGCCACACTAGATCTGAGAGCTGAGGGGCCGTCGTCGCTGCCCCGTTGTCGTCACCGCCACATCACCCCGCTGTTGCATCTAGGTAATAGCCGTGCTCGCCCGCATCGTCACTGTCGCTTCGCCTTCCCCCCGAGAACCCAGCAGCTGCCCGTCGTCGTCGCCGCTCCTTGCGAATCCAGTAGCCGCTCGACGTCGTCCCCGAAACCCTAGCCGCGGATCGCCAAATCTCGAGGGTTACGAGCAGGTCGGGTCGGCGAGATCAAAGCGGGTCACGAATCCGGGTAGGGTTTTAGGAATTGGGTCGCGGCTGCAAGCCGGGTCAGCGGCTGAAAATCGGGTCGGGCGTGGGTTTGAACCGGATAGGGTTTCCGCCTGAGACGGGCCTGTGCGCATGGGCCGGGTAGCCTTCGGGCCGAGGTTTTTATAAAAATGGGCCAAAGTGGGTTTGGGCTTTTACATTTAAAAAGAAAAACAATCAAAAATCCGAGCCGGGCCCGCAATGCGAACCGGGTCGGTCCCAACCCGGGAACCCGACCCGGTTCGTTTTTATAATATTATAATATAAAATAATATTTTAATAAATAAAAATAAAAAAAATAAAAAAATAATTTATTTTCCAAAAAATCAAAAATATCAAAAATATTTCATATTTTCCAAAAAATGCCAAAAATCCAAACAAAAAAAAAAAAAAGCCAAACGACTTGTATTTTCTAAAAAAATACCCAAAAATCCAAAAATCCCTTTTATATTTAGGTTTTAATAAAAAAATGAGAAAAAGACCCAAAAAATGTTTTTCTCCTCCCCACAAATGCATGGAAAATCCCTTAAAAATCCAAAAAGCCTCAGGGTTTAAACAAGATTAGGTATCGAAAGGGCATTAGTGATTAACTAGTGTAATCAAGTCCCCGATCCTAATTTCTCTGGTTGTGCAAGAGCAAGTATTTCTCCCAATACTTCGCATGGGTTTCTAATCAACCTATCCCAAATCGATTAGTGGCGACTCCGTTTTAAAAATTGACTTGCAGGTTAAAAATTTAGACCATTAAGTCGTGAATTGGTGGACTTGGGAGAGTCCGGGCATAACTAAATTCAGCCGAGCCATTAGCCTCCGCCGGTGCTCGCACCCGATTGCGGGCACCGAAAAAAAGAGGTCGCGACAGCTTGGCGACTCCGTTGGGGAATTGAAGACTTAGGCCGTTTTATCTTGTTTAAATACTTTACTGACTTGTTTTTGTTTTTTTCTTATGCAGGTCAGTAGCTTAAAGGTTTATTTTATTAGAATGTTTTGTGATTATAAATTGTTGTGCATGCTTTACTGTTTTAGCACTACACATGGCACACACAACCCGGCTGCCGGACCTGGGCCGCCATAGGATATCTAGGATGGTGTTAAGAAAGATACGACCTTGAATGCGAGACTGCGATGTAGAGGTTGCCTTTCTTTTCCTCGAATTTCTTTAGCCGAGGTTAAGAAGGCACGTTGCTAACGCAAGACTGCGACGGGCGGATACCTTTTTAATTTCAACAAACCTTCTGAGTTAGAAATCGAGCCGCACATCTCATTTGTATGTCTTTGTGCTTGCCATTTTCTTTAAAAGCAAAGTAATTTCTTTACTTTTACTCAATCTTTTTTATTGGCCCATGGCAATTTAGGATAGGTTTTTCGAGTCCCAGTCTATATGCGATGGGAGAAGACGATATCTAGTTTATTCCTGCTCCCAAAGCAGAGCTCTTCAGATGGTGGGGTCAATTGGACCAGTATGCCCAAGAGCGCGTGAAAGCCAAAGTCGGTCATCTCCTATCGTTGATTCAAATCACTGTTCGTCCTGAAGTCATACAAGCTATGGCGTATTTCTGGTGCCCGAAGACAACTACTTTTATGTTTGATAGGTTTGAGCTAACCCCAACTCTGGAAGAATACAGCATCATAACTGGAATGCCTCTCGAGAATAAGCTTGTCATGCCATCAACAGGCATCATCCCGTTGCGTGGGTTAGCGCGACTTTTAAGAACTGAAGTTCATGTTATGAGGCAAATTCTTGAAAACAACCATAATACCTGCCCACTAGAATTTATGAATGCCTGTTTTCAAAATCAGCCTATGACCCAAAAAAGTGAGATTTTCCTCCTGGCCTTTTTCGGGTTCATCATTTTCCCCCATCAAAGAAATGTCATAAGTCCTAAGATGGCATGGATAGTCGATCAAATCTTGAGGGGGCAAAATTATGTCAACATGATTTTAACTGAAACATTCTTGTCATTTAATCGTTTTAAAGAAAATACGGAAAAAATCATGCGGGTCTCTCCGGAAATTTTACAAGTCTGGTTCTTTTCCCACCTAAGCGAATTCCAAGGCTTCATGCGATCGTCTGAAACAAATGATTTTGAAAATCCATTATAAAAATTTATGGTTTTAGGACCATACATTCCCAATCAAAGCTGTTTAAATTGGATAAACTTCCTAAGAGACCCGGCTCCTGAGGCATTCCAATGGTGTGCCGGTTGGTTCCATGAAAAGAGAGCTCGCTTTGCTTACAAACGCCGCCATCCAATTCCGTTGCTCAGCCTCACTGGCGCCATTTCCTATTTCCCATATCGAGTGGCACGACAATATGGAGCCCTTCAGGAGACCCCACCGCCTTTCAAAAGGAAGGTCCCTCCACTCCTTTTCACCCATCAAAGTCATGAATACGCATTCGAGATTGACATCATCGATGAAGCATGGAGCAGGTGCCATCGTAAAAGAATCATGGTACCTGAAGGGCTTGAGGGACAAGAAAAAGCCCACCACGCCTCTGAGTCCTACATCCACAACCATCGTATTCCGACAAAACTGAAGCCATTGGTCCCTCACCCAATCAGCGAGATTAGCCAGCACGAGCAAGCAGAGCTTATGCAAAGGGATTTGGGAATAGACTGGATACATATCTCAGAGCCAGTTCAAGGAAGCAGACATCCTCGCAAGAACAAGGCTCCCCGTCGCATATAAAATAGCAATCATGTGCCCCTTGGTGTTAATATCATGAAAGTTTTGTCCCATTGTTTAGGGACTTTTGTTTAATATCTAGTATTTCCTTCTGTCATTTCAATTTCAAGTTTTAGATGTCAGAAGTCTGTGGTCTATAAAATCCTCTTTTGATAAATAAAAAAACAGTTAGACCATTGCCATGGGTCAATCTTTGTTTACTTTCGTACTCATTCATTGTTTTCACGCCGACAGGTAATTATGAATCGCCGGCCACCAGTCGCCCGCAAATGGCCTCACGCAATAGGGCCCAATCAAAATGATGTACAAAATCGCCTCACTAACATTGAAGATGGCGTAGGACAGATGTCCATTGTCCTTCGACAACTCTCGAGGCAAATGGAATCCACTCAAGCCGAGCCCAACTCCGTAGCTGCTTTAAGCACCGTCATGACACCTGCGAATTTGCCAAATAATAACCAACACCATAGACAGTTTGAAAAGATCATGAAAAAGTTCAACCAGTTGCAGGGGCAGAGTCCCATGGACCTGTCCAATTATGCCGGCATTGAGATCCTTGAAGAGCTCAAAGCACCTGAATGCGAAAGGTATGCTGATACCTCTCGCCCAGAGACCTACTTGCAGGCCTACTTGGTCCGAAGGATGATTCAATTGTACCAATCAAGCTTGACTGGCCCCGCCTTGCGATGGTACATTGTCAGGAAGATTAGTCCCCTTAAGACCTGGGGGGAACTAATTCATGTTTTCCACCAACAATATAATATTGACATCAGCCCTGACATCGCCTTGCCCTACAAAGAACAGATGGTCGCGGAGCACGAGGAGCCGTTAGTCGCTGAGATAGGAGAAGAAGATGTCAATGAAGCCTCGCATGATAAATGGGCGACTGAGCAACATCCTATTGCTGAGAAGCTTCCCACTAGGAAAGGCAAGGAGCCCGCAAACGAAGTCAACACTACTCAGAGCCAAAGCATGATGAGACGACTTCTCAGGCTTACCGCAAGAGCTAAGGTCCAAAGAATGCCGACTCCCATCAACCTAGGGAGCGAGGCTCCACTATCCTTCACTCCCCTTGACAAAGTCCAACTGGCGAAACGAAGGGCCTTACTCAAAAGGTCTGGACCAGGAACCAAGAAAAGAAAGCCTAAACAATTCAATCCAACATCTGCCACTGAGTATAGGCAAAATCTGATAGCCAATGAGCCACCGTGCCAAAGCTTCGAGCATTCCATAGAGTACAACCCTAAAGACTTCCAGTCTCTAGGATACAATCCCAAGGACTACCAGTATTGTACAGATGAAATCGGCCATTTATCGTATAACTGCTTTCTACCCACACATAGGGTCGAAAGCCTGTCAGAAGAGGGAACATTCGTCCTTATCCGCTATGATCCTAATGAACTACTAAGCTTGTCACCTGACCATGAAGATGGCTTAAATGCCTCATCCTCGTTTGGCGATTTTGACGCGGAAGAAAGCAATGAGGTGAACTCGGGAGAATCTAGCTTCTTTGAAGCATCAGAGTTTACCACCGCAACGAATATGCAATGGGAAAATCAGTGGCCTAGCCAGGATACATCAGGCCCATCTTGCTCTCATAGGATCATGACCCCCAGAGGAATGTGGATACCTAATCTCCGCAAATATAATGGCATGACTTGTCCCGTGGCTCATTTGCAATATCTCCACGCTGAAATGAGTCGGTACTATAGCCCGATGCCATTCACAACTCAGGGCTTCCACGAAAGTCTTACAGGGTTTGCGTTGCAATGGTTCGTCACAGCGGATATCTACCTCATAAAGGATTGGAATGAGCTGTCTTCCGCATTCTTGCATCAATATCAAAGCCAGATTGGAACTGAACTGCCTTGCGAGAACTTGGTTCACTTTAGAAGAAGACCAATGGAAGATTTCCGAGCATATGCAAGGAGGTGGAATGCTTTTATGATGCAAACCTACCCTCAACTGGCCGAAGAAGAAATGATGAAGCTGTTCATAGGAGCTTTACCTCACAAGCATCGTTGTTGGTTATATGGTTTGCACTTCCGTAGCTTCAATGAAGTGATCCTCTCATGCGAATACTTCGAGTCTACTAGAGGCGAGGAACTCTCAGGCGCTTGATTTCAAAACCAACACTATCAAAGTGCTCATTTTTCATAGGAGTTTTCATGGGTTTTGCTTGTTTTTATAATTTCATGTTTCTTATCCTGTCTAGTGTGCTACTGTTGCATTTTCCATTCCAGTAATCTAATGTATAGTTCTAATATTTTGTTTTGAGAGCATGAAGCGGTATTCCAAACCAGCCCGGTGATGTTATCCAACCATGAAAAGAAAATATCATCCAAGGAGAATACTGAGGGCTGGGCTTCCTCATGCTTTCTTCCCTCCAAAGATATATACTTTTGAAAAAAAAAATATTTCATTACCAAAAGCTTTCGTCAAAATAAGATGTTAAATTTAATCATATCTATCTTTCTAACTCACCCACTTTGTGTCTTAGAATATCATCCCCATCCCCCCATTGACTTAGTGTGATAGGGGACATTTGAAGCTGGCACATCATGTGAACTCGCCAAATTCGAAGACACCCTGCCAAGAAAATAGGGGCAAACAGAAAGAATCATCCCATTTCAAAAAGGGTGAGTCTTATTCTCTGAATATGATTTTGGAAATGATGTCGTCTCTCTTCTATTTGCAGGAAACGAAAGATAGGACATAATAGGTACAGGCATACGGTTGAAATCAAGCCATCCCTAGGAGCTCTACGCACTACATCTCGTTCCTATCCGACTCCTTCTGAAAACGGAGCAACATCTTCTTCCCTCAACGTACCCGAGCAACTAGATGCTGTGATTTCATCAACGGGATTTTCAGCTTTGACAAGCCAAGAAGTGCAGAAAATGAATTTCTTCTCTCCCTTTGAATTGGCTACTGTCAACAGGGAGGAAATCCAAACAGTTGAAGTTGTCCCTAGCCCCCTATTCAGGATGATGACATTAGGACTTGGAAACCTAACTTCTTGTTCCAGACGCATGCTCTCCCAAGAAGTAATTGCCATAAGAAGACTGGAGATTTTGATTGTCCATCTCAGATTCCATAGAAGCTTGAAGTACATGACTTTGCTCATTGCTACTAATGCTCATATAGTCAAAGACAGAATTCCACAGAAGGAAGGCGTTGCAAATCATCAATCGTGTACGTAGGGCCACAAATGAGGAGGACCAATCAAAAGAGACATTGAACTATGTCAAAGACAAAAGGCCATCATTGACATTCAAATATCCCTAGGAGTCAGCAAATATAAACTCTGGGGAAGAGTAATTTGATATCGTTTCCAATACTCCCAGTATCTGAACTCACTTTTGACATATTTTCTCCTATTGACAGGAAGCATTGGGATTCAAGAACCAAGCTTAATGGTTAAATTGGGCAAATCAAGTGACCCATATCGATTTACCTAACTTGGTATGAAAAGACGTGTCGTCCAGAATCCGGTTCGGTTAAATGATAAAAGAAACGCCCTAAGGACACCACCAGCGCCTTAGCCTAAATGGAGAATAATTGACCTAACTAAGCAAGAGACATGGGACTTCGTGTCCCACTCGCACTTCAGGTCCATCTGATCATCTGCAAACTAGTGAAGGGATCACCTAACTGTCAAAAACACAGATAACAAATCAATGAGAGGCATGACAAACTCTCCCAAGCAAAATGGCGTCCCAAGTATTGCCAAAGCAAATGACAGAAAATCTTCAGGCCTCAACTCACATTTGATTTTGGCCAGACTAATTGATCTACTTGTACATCTTCTCTTCTGCAGGGACAAAAGCAGAGATGCCCAATCAGATTCCCAATCCTTGGCTGATCATTCATGTGTTATAGCCCTAATCAATAGGGACAACCATCGACACCCATTTGTGAATAACCCTTTTGATATTAAAGATTTAACATATTTGGAAACACCATTCTGTTGACCCTTAAAGTTGCCAACAAGGTCTTTTTGAGCAAAAACCATTCATTTGTTTTAAGAGTCCAAACTCCACCACATTTAAAACGTTGCATGCCTTTTCCAAATGGATTTTTGCATAATGATTTTGTCTATCTAGATCACTGATTTTGCTGAGAATTATTAGAATAGACAGCTAAGTGAAGAATACAAAGATTAATCGAGCATGCTGGATGAGGCGCGTCAGAATGATGAAAGGCAAGCCATATCCTACACACAGTCCCCCATCTATACACTTGTGAGATGAGTGCAGAAGATTCCATGACTACAGGGTAAAGAGTTCTCTCGCGAATGGTATGATAACCAAAACAGTGAGAGGCATTTCATTGCTCACCCCTTTGAGCTACATACACTGGTGAAGTTTATGTCTTACCCCCCCGTCAAGAACCACCCCATACTGGGGCAGATCGGAGGCGAGGCAGCATCGCAAGGTGAGAAGAGAGATAGAAATTTTCTTGCTCGCACTTGCATCAATCTTCAGGTGTCTTTATTGCATATGAACACTCGCGTTAATTTAAGTGCCTTAGAATGACGAAGAGCAATTCATTTTCTATGCACTTGTATGCATTGTACAACCCAAGTGAGTCTGTAATTTTACCCTCACATTGAGACAAAGCAAAAGTTATTGCCATAGCCTAGAGCGTCGGCTGAAGATGAAGACTCAAGAGTCTAAATAATGCTGCTTCGATTGAACTTGCCTACTTCAGTTCCTCAAGCAACAAAAATGAAAAACTAGGGGCATAAAAAAGCAGTGTACCTGGTAAAAGCAAGGTCAAATGCCCATAAATGAAAAGATGGGATAAAAATTAGGGGCATGAAAAAGCAGTGTGCCTGGTAAAAGCAAGACCAATGCCCCCAGTCAAAAATATAGCCAAGAAAAAGTTGCTGTTGTGGTCCATAGAACCTCCATCTGACAGTGAGAAGAAAGACCGGTGACAAATGCCAAGGCAATCACCAGCTCTCACCCTTTTTACACATGAGTCAAGCCTACATTGCGTCCCATTGTAAAAGTCTCTTCAGACTAGGGGCACTTCAATTAACGTAGGATTTCATATGTACATAAACATCGCTCGAAGAAGTACGAGCAAGATTATTCTATCTCTTTTCGCAGGATTCTTGACTTGCAAACCTGGAGATGAGCATGCGGCATCTTTTTCAGAGCCATGACCTTGTTGGTCCCCTTTGATAAAGCCATTGACCAAGCCTTCATCACAATTTCAACAAAGACCTCTCACATTGGTAAAGTCATACCACTTGCGAGAATACTCGGACCCTTGTTGACATGATGACAGTGAGATAGTGTGGTCCTTATAAATCCTGCATCAATGGTCAGGATAGCCTTTTCCATGTGAGTGAGCGGAAAGTCCTTTCAGACTGAAAGTCCCTCATCTGGCATGCTCAAGACATCTACGTTCTAAATGTCTTTCAAAATCTTCCCCAGTGGAATTCGGATGATAAAAAATTGACAAAGTTGTCATGCATGAATCCCATTTGAACTCATGAATTTACAGCATATATAATCAAGTGTGCATATTGTGCAAATAACAAACATACTCTCAGTGATAAGAGATATTGCCAGGTAAGCATATCCCTATCCCCATTGGTCTTAAAGTACCTACCACCGTTTAGGTACTCTCTTCTTGACACTCGACCTATTCGAGTCGTCCCTTGAGTTTGGGTGCTTGCAACTGCCTAAGTATCCCATTGTCTTTCAGTACCCACCACTTGCCGGGTGCTCCCTTTGTTGACACTCGACTTATTCGAGTTGTCCCCAGAGTATTGATACTTGTGACTGACCAAGTATCCCTTTATCGTTGAATACCTATTGCTGTCTAGGTATCCCTTTATCTTTGAGTACCGGCCACCGTTCGGATACTCCCTTTTCTTGACACTCGACCTGTTCGAGTTGTCCCCAGAGTATTGATACTTGTGACTGACCAAGTATCCCTTTATCGTTGAATACCTACTGCTGACTAGGTATCCCCATATCGTCAAGTACCCACCGCCGTCCAGGTACTCCCTTTTCATGACACTTAACTGGCCCGAGTTATCCCCAAAGAATATTAGTAGCTGTTCAAGCATTCCACTGCTTTGTGTGCCTGCGGTTACCTAGGTATGCTCTCTTATCATGACACTTGGACCTAGCTGAGTGGTCCCAGGTCGTATCATTAAATACTTGTGTTCATCCAAGTATTCCAGTACTTTGTACACCTGCGGCTACCCAGGTGTTCCGGCCCTTTTAAGTGCCTGCGGCAATCCAGGTAAGCCTCATACCACTTTCAAGTTTATATTACCAGGAGGTGAGAGACCTTCATGAATATCCAAGGTACGTCTTCGATATTCCCATTTACCAGGAGGTGAGAGACCTTCACGAATATCCAAGGTACATCCTCGATATTCCCATTACCAGGAGGTGAGAGACCTTCATGAATATCCAAGGTACGTCTTCGATATTCCCATTTACTAGGAGGTGAGAGACCTTCACGAATATCCAAGGTATGTCCTCGATATTTCAACTACCGGGAGGTGAGAGACCTTCACGAATATCTCAGGTACGTCCTCGATATTCCCAACTACCAGGAGGTGAGAGACCTTCATGAATATCCAAGGTACGTCATCGATATTTCGACTACCAGGAGGTGAGAGACCTTCACGAATATCTCAGGTACGTCCTCGATATTCCCAACTACTAGGAGGTGAGAAACCTTCACGAATATGCAGACCCATCCTCGATATTTCCACATACCAGGAGGTGAGAGACCTTCACGAATATCTCAGGTACCCTTTCGATACTTGTGATTATCCAGGTATCCTCTAAAAATTTGTACTTGTGATCATCCAAGTACCCTTTCGATACCTGCGAACGTCCAAGTATCCTCCAAGAGTTTGTACTTGTGATCATCCAAGTACTCTTTTGACACCTGCAAGCAATCAGGTACTCCTTCAACGCCTGCGAACATCTAGGCACCCTCCAAAAGTCTGTACTTGTGACCATCCAAGTACTCTTTCGATACCTGCAAGTAATCAGGTATTTTCCAGTATCTAGTACATGTGATCATATAGGTACCCCTTCGATACCTGTGAACGTTTAGGTATCCTCAAAGAGTTTGTACTTGTGATCATCCAAGTACCCTCTCGACGCTTGCAAAGGCCCAAATATCCTCCAGGTTAGTACTTGTGAATATCCAAGTACTCTTTCAAAATGCCTGTAAATGTCCAGGCACCCAACAAACAGATGCCTTGAGAAAGGTCGGCACATCCTCTCGAGAAAGGTAGGGTTCCTACTGGTGTCTTTGACAGAAGTCAGACATCCCAACAAATATGATGCCCTGAGAAAGGTTGGCGCATCTCCTGAGAAAGGTCGGGTACCAACTGGTGTCTTCGACAGAAGTCAGACACCCCACAAATCGATGCCCTGAGAAAGGTCGGCGCATCCTCCCGAGAAAGGTCGGGTTCCTACTGGTGTTTTTGACAGAAGTCAGACACCCCAACAAATATGATGCCCTGAGAAAGGTCGGCACATCTCCCGAGAAAGGTCGGGTACCAACTGGTGTCTTCGACAGAAGTCAGACACCCCACAAATCGATGCCCTGAGAAAGGTCGGCGCATCCCCCCGAGAAAGGTTGGGAGCCATCCGGTGTCTTTGACAGAAGTCAGACACCACAAATCGATGCCCTGAGAAAGGTCGGCGCATCCTCCCAAGAAAGGTCGGGTTCCTACCGGTGTCTTTGACAGAAGTCAGACTCCCCAGCAAATATGATGCCCTGAGAAAGGTCGGCGCATCTCCCGAGAAAGGTCGGGTACCAATGGGTGTCCTCAATACAGATCAGGCACCCACAAACAGATACCCTGAGAAAGGTTGGCGCATCTCCCATCAAGGCGACCGAAGAAAAGTTCGGGTCCTAGACAAACAACTTATTGCTCTAACGGGCGACCGAAGAAAGGTTTGGGTCCTGGGAAGGCAATTCCCCGTCAAGGCGATCGAAGAAAGGTTCGAGTCCTAGACAAACCACTTATTGCTCCAATAGGTGACCGAAGAATGGTTCGGGTCCTAGAGAAGCAATCTCCTCGTGCAACAGATAAGATGACGCCTTGATACTTGCCAAAACTCGGGGTTCACACCCTATCTCACTCACACCCGGTAAGTAACTACATGTATCTTATTATCTGTTTTAGTATGTGTAATGTTATATTGCTCTTTTTTTGCATAGGACAATAGGTCCCAAATAAGATATAATCTATTGCATATGTATAGACAAAATCTAGGTATCAGGTTTGTCTTTGAATGCAACCTCTGCGAACTCACCTTCAAAGAGGGGCAGCTGTTGACACCTAAATTTTGATTAGGTTATTAATTAAGCCTTATTTTCTTTATTTATGTTTTTTTTCCATTTTTTCGGATAATGAATAATAAATAACAACAACAAAAACCACAAAAACGAAAAAACAACAAAACAACAAAAAAAAGGAAAAAAGAAAGCAGAAGCCCGCAGCTGCTGGGGCTGGGCCTTCAAGCCCAGCCCCTCCCCTCTTTCTCTCACGCGGACCCCCATGGCCCGACCCGCGTGACCTAACCCTTCCCCCTTCTTCTTCCTTCTCCTTCCTTCTTCTTCTTTGTGCCTCTGTGCATCACGCGCGGCAGCCGGCGATGCGCTCAAGGGCAGCCTACGGTAAAGAGGAACGGAGGTAGGCCGCCGAAGGAGAGGACGACGTGCATGCGCCTTCAATGCGCGCCTTTAATGCTGAGATGAGACGCCGGTTCAGTCGTGGGGGTCCGGTCGGCAAGCCAAAGACCGGCGGCCGAGCCCCTCCGTCGACCGGACCCCCTCGCCTATAAATAGCGGAGCACCTCCGTCGACACCCACACACGAAGCCAGCAAGCTCCGAGAGATCCCCTGAGAGACTTCGGGGAACTTAAAGAGTGAGCAAAGGCGAAGCGATCGGGTCGTGAGCTCAACAACCTCCCTCTGAGAGACTTCGGGGGAGGCCGGCGGCGAGCGGACCCAGATCTGCGAGAACTCGAGAGCAGAGAGAGGGGAGAGATCCGAGCGGGTGGAGGCTGAGAGAGAGAAGAATCGAAGGACGGAGGGCCAGATCTGGGAAGCTGAACTCCGTTGCTGCCGTTCCCCGCCCTGATTCCGACGCTGTTCCTGCTGTTGCGGCTGCCACCCGAGCCGTGCCGCCAACGCCACACCAGATCTAAGAGCTGAGGGGCCGTCGTCGCTGCCTTGTTGTCGTCATCGCCACATCACCCCGCTGTTGCATCCAGGTAACAGCCGTGCTCGCCCGCATCGTCACTGTCGCTCCGCCTTCCCCCCGAGAACCCAGCAGCTGCTCGTCGTCGTCGCCGCTCCTTGCGAATCCAGTAGCCGCTCAACGTCGTCGTCGAAACCCTAGCCACGGATCGCCAAATCTCGAGGGTTACGAGCAGGTCGGGTCGGCGAGATCAAAGCGGGTCACGAATCCGGGTAGAGTTTTAGGAATCGGGTTGCGGCTGCAAGCCGGGTCAGCAGCTGAAAACCGGGTCGGGCGTGGGTTTGAACCGGGTAGGGTTTTCGCCTGAGACGGGCCTATGCGCATGGGCCGGGTAGCCTTCAGGCCGAGGTTTTTATAAAAATGGGCCAAAGTGGGTTTGGGCTTTTACATTTAAAAAGAAAAACAATCAAAAAATCCGAGTCGGGCCCGCAAGGTCTCGCGGACCGCGAACCGGGTCGGTCCCAACCCGGGAACCCGACCCGGTTCGTTTTTATAATATTATAATATTATAATATAAAATAATATTTTAATAAAAAAATAAAAAATAAAAAAATAATTTATTTTCCAAAAAATCAAAAATATTTCATATTTTCCAAAAAATGCCAAAAATCCAAACAAAAAAAGCCAAAAATTCATGAAAAAGCCAAAAGACTTGTATTTTCTAAAAAAATACCCAAAAATCCAAAAATCCCTTTTATGTTCAGGTTTAAAAAAAAAATGAGAAAAAGACCCAAAAAATGTTTTTCTCCTCCCCACAAATGCATGGAAAATCCCTCAAAAATCCAAAAAGCTTCAAGGTTTAAACAAGATTAGGTACCGAAAGGGCATTAGTGATTAACTAATGTAATCAAGTCCCCGATCCTAATTTCTCTGGTTGCGCAAGAGCGAGTATTTCTCCCAATACTTCGCATGGGTTTCTAATCAACCTACCCCAAATCGATTAGTGGCGACTCCGTTTTAAAAATTGACTTGCAGGTTAAAAATTTAGACCATTAAGTCGTGAATTGGTGAAATTGGGAGAGTCCGGGCATAACTAAATTCAGCCGAGCCATAAGCCTCCGCCGGCGCCCGCACCCGATTGCGGGTACCGAAAAAAAAAGGTCGCGACAAGCTCATTCGTTGGAAATTTCTTAGTCATACCAACACTAGAGAGCATTTTATGGGCTGTCTCTAATAATGTTCTCCTCATTAACTCTGCAACTTGTTGTTCACTTGCACTAATGCAATGTCTCACCGTGCCTTCCTTCACATAGAATTTGTTTAACTACTATGAGTAAAACTCTATGCTACTATTAGTCTGCATATACTTGATCGTCGTACTAGCCTTCATTTTGCTTAGAACTCTCAACCATATGATCTTGACAATAATATTCAACTTGTGCCTCAGCACAAATAGTCAAATCTTCATCGAGTAGTTATCTATAATTGTTAGCATCAATCGGTACTCTTCCTCGAAGGAAATTGTGATAGCTTGCGCAAATTTAAGTGAATCAGCTCTACAATCTCCGTGGTTTCTCTACAGTTATACGAAACTACACTTTCAGCCATTTGCCTAAGCTATAGCACTTGCATACATTTAGTTTTTAGCCACACAACTACACATCAAATTCCTTTTACTCAAAACTTCTAGGCTTTTCTCCATAGTGTACCTTAAACGCTAGGCCACTAATCTTGAACTGATGCATCCAATGTTCATGGTGAAATTTGTTACTGTCTCCCCTTGTTCTCATATAGGCAATAGTGCTCTATTTGTTTTATCATTGCCATGGCACCTCCAACAATCGTCAAAACTCTACCTTTTGAAGTACATCGATACCCTGCCGAATGTAGAGCAAGCAAGAAATCAAGTTCAACTTCAATTTTGGAATGTGTCTCACAACACCGTAGTTAGCATTATTCCTTAACATCATTTTACCACTATATGTGCACTAATAAGAATTTAGTTCATGTTTGATATAGCGTGAAATAAGCAACTAGATCCATAACCTATCCATCAAATAACAAATCCTTAGTGACAAGCACGACATAATCAGCACTATCTAAGTTACTATAAGCTATTGTGGCCATATCATCAATAGACTAGACTCTAATTCCTTTACTATTCTCCTTCTTCGGCTTAAGGCAATTCATTTTGAGGTGCACTCCCTTGCCACGATTCCAATTGACAATATAACAATTCTAGATTGATTTCGTCTATTCAAGTTCACTTTATTCCTACTAACACGAATATTAGTTCTTCCTCTACCTTGACTTACTCTACAATTAGGGGCAAGGGTTCACTGATTCTTTTTTATGGATGTCCTCATTTAAAATCAATTTGCAAACCTCATCAAACATTAAGTTTCTTGACCCCGAATTAATTACTAATTGCAATGACAGTAGTATTCTAACTATCGGGTCATGAGGATAGTAGAATCAAAGCACGTAACTTATCATTAAAGTTAATTTCAACCGAACTTAGTTGACTAGCAACCACATGCTTCACAACTAACACACATTTGCTTATTTTTAATTGGAACGAATGTCGCATCAAGTTGATCTTGCTGATCATAGAGGACTTCCGCAAATGTTTAACAAGGCATTACTCAAGATTGCAGTTGTCTTCTCTTTCGCGATATTAAATGCAACGTTATGAGCCCACTTCAGCCAAATAATGACTAACGCTTGTCTATCCAACAAATCCAATTCAGCTTGCTTCATCTCCTTGTATAGTAATAAGTACAGATTCCTTTGATATAGGTATTAATTAATCGACTACATTTTCTAGAAACTGAAATCGTTCCCATAAAATCAATTGACTTTTACTTTTCCTTCTTCCATTCCCATCTAATCTCTTCAACTCATTTAAACCTAGCTCTAATATTAACTGTTGCGAAAAACATATGCTCAAACACAATAATAAAGACAATAGTGAAATAAATCAGACACCAAATTTAAGTGGATTTGATTAGTATGACCTACTCCAAGGGAAGGGTTGCATAACATTCTACTATAGATCAAGTAATACAATAGAGATTACAACCATACTCGAGTCATTCAAACAGTCCCAATGTTTCCCAATCCCCTATTATACTCAATAGTTCATACAATGTTTAGTCATCATAATTTCTCGAGAAGCAATATCTCAATCTCACAAAAAATTTACAAATCAGACAAACAAGATTTATTGGTTTCACTATACTCGCAATTTACCCAAAATGTGATTGACGAGCATTCCGCACAATTGATTGTTGTGGCCAAAAGCTCCTCTACCCACTCTAGTGTGCTAAAACCAAAACCCGCCTCTTTAATACACACACACACACACACACACACACACACACATATATATATATATATATATATATATATATCCAAAGCAGGAAATCCCATTTGGCCAACTAAAATTAGAAAATTCACTCAGACTAGGAAATTTACTCAAACTAAAAAAAATCTACTTTGATGAGGTTTTCTTTACGGGTTCAAACTCGAGAAATATTCTCTACACCAATGATAGTTGAGGTTATTCATTTTCTTTCTAAGCATATAGTAGTTTTATTATCTTTTGCTAATGTAAGTCTACCTAATGCACAGTTACCTGGCTCCGGAGTATGCCTCTGTAGGGTCGAGTTCTGGCTACAGATGTTTTTTCTTTTGGTGTTGTGCTTCTAGAGTTGATAAGCGGGTGTCGTCTGCTTGACAGAACTCGACCCTTTGATGAGGATAGCATGGTTGAGTGGGTTAGTGGTCTATCAGCAACATATTTACTTGTGGCCTATCATTATTTATCCTTTCCCTCCATGTTTTCCTCTCTCCACTGTGAATGTTGTTATAGAATTGACTCTTCTAATAAAATTTTAGGCAAGGCCTTTGCTCACACTAGCTCTAGAAGATGGCAATTTTGATGTCATAGTTGATCCAAAACTGAACAAGGACTACGTTACCGAGGAAATGACTCGAATGATTGCTTGTGCTGCTGCTTGCGTCCGTCATTCTGCACGACACCGTCCACCAATGACACAAGTACAGTGCCTAGCTGAAAATTCTTTGTTTTGATACAAGAATGGGCGCTTCTTCTTCTTTTTCCTTGTTATAGACACAACTTTATGCTCTATCTAATGGTTTTGCTCATTCTACAAACGAAAAATCATGGGTTATCATTTCATATGAGCCAGAAAAAGGAAAAGAAAAACACTATTTTTCAGTGTCTTAGTTTGCGACAACCCACTTTTTGACATGATCCATTGATGCAAATTGTTCTACAAGTATGGAATAATATATGAGCTTTGTGTAACCAGGTAGTTCGAGCATTGGAAGGAAACCTTTCTCTGAATGATTTAAATGAAGGAATTATGCCAGGACACAGTAGAGTATATAGTCGTTGTCAAAGCTTAGATTATGAATCCAGCCAAGACCAGGAGGATTCAAAGAAATTCGGGATGATGGCCCTGAAAAGCCAAGAACAAGCCACAAGTGAGTTCAGTGGCCACAACAGCGAGGATGGCCTTCAACCATTTATTAATACGAATATGGTAAAGGATGGTCGTCACGCTAGTGGAGGCTCTTAATATTAATACGAATTGAGAGGACAAGCCCCACTTCCACAGTTCCATGCGCTTTGACGTGGGGCCACATGTTAGCATTTGTTATTTGTATATAGAACTGGATTAGATTTGGGAAAGGCAAAAAGCGCATCAGATTTCGTTATGTCTATGTTGTTGATTTGAGTAGTATAGTTTGAGGTATTCTAATAACAGTCATCGCTGGTTCGGTAATGTGCAAGATTAAAACTACAAAAAACTCAAAGCAGGAGGGATGTTTCTCGCGATTGAAACTACAGAAAACGGCCAAAACGACTCCTTTCTCGCTAAAAGGTCGATTGGAACGACTCATGTTCGACGTTTTTCCCCTGTTCCGCCAGGAACAAAAGGCAAACCAATGAAATTACAAATCAGTATTTTATTATCCACACGCAATTCATCTTAGTATACAAAACACGATAACCCGAAGATAATCATTCAAAAAAATAAATCATGATAAGAAACTAGGATAATTGATGAAATTACGGTCTCTTTTTGGTCGAAATGAAATTAAGGTTAGACATTACGTGTATCGATGTATGAAGTTCACAATCAAATTGTTATAATTTTTTCTTAACTTTCGTTTATTTTGAGAAAAATGAATGATTTGAAAAAAATATTTTCTCAAAATGATCACTTATATTATTTGAAAGTTGACTAATTAATCTACACTATAACACATCTTTAAGAGTAAAATTTATAGATATATAAAAACAGTGAAACAAAGTTTGTTGATTCGTCTCTCTAAACAAAAATTCTTGGCACAGAATTAGATAACGTTCTTGTCCGATAAAGTACGCTTCATTTGTTTTTTCTTTTCTTTTTCCTAGGGTCCCGAAAGTTTTGTCAAATTCATTATCATACACAAAGAGAGCAATATTCGGGCTAGTCAAGCAATTCACAATTTACTTTTCAAGATGCCAAACCAAATCAAGCTTCAAGGCAAAATCCTTTAAACAAAATGCATTTTGAATAATCAACACGGACCCTTTTTGTCGATATGCACATATTAACAGCATAAGAAAGATTTGATCCTATGCTCCATTTGTTCCATGGAGAATCAATAATTTTGAAAATATTTTATTAAAAATAATCGTTTGTATTATTTGAAATAATTAATAAAAAAAAGTTTTGACTATTGACTATAGTTAATGTCCATGAATTTTTTTCGTTCATTTATTTTTATAAATGATATAAGTAATTACCTTTTCCGCGAAACAAACGGAATTTGATTAGATTGATTGATTCATCATGGTTGTCTTGTGACCTCAACTGAGCTGGACTTGGAGAAAAATGATCTTGTTCACCTTCACAAAAAGGACAGATTCTTGATGACCCACGCTCCCATGTTTCACGTTAGAAAATCTTGATTTTCCTTGGTGCGACACACTGAATCATATCTTCCGACAAAGTGGTGTAGAAAAAGAAGTGGCTTTAGAAAAAGTGAGAGTGCATGACACGGCGGTCGTCATTGACCATACAACAGCTTGGTTCATTTCACGTTTGAGAGTACAAATGTTACTTTAATACAGCTTGGTTCCAGAAACTGGTTCTACGTTAACCATTGGTTACGACAAATGTGCTTCGGTGATCAAATAATAAAATAAAACAAAACAAAAGAATATATAGAACACCCAATTTAAGTGATTCGATTAGTGTGATTGATTCCATGAGAAGGGTACCATATGATTCTACTATTGATCGAGCAATAAAATGCACATTGAAACCATCTTTAAATCAACCAAACGCTCTTGGTATTTCCAATCCCCAATTGCATTGTTTGGTCCTCACGATTCCTCATTAAACTTAATCACCCAATCTCACAAAGGAATTCACACAAAAATTGTCCAAAAAGTTCTCAATATACCGTGCTTTTGTCAATTCAAACATAAATCTTTCAATTTTCTTAATTGAGTCTAAAACTTTTCATATTTTGCTAATTGAGTATATTCGGTTAATTTTGGTTGGAAATTGTTAATTTTGGCCGGAAATCACTGATGTAGACAGTCGGCGTTAATGTAGACAACTCATATTGTAATATTTCATCGAATTTTTATTTTGGTTTTGAATTTTTTATTTTCCTTTTTTTCTATGCTTTTTTTGGTCGCGGCCCTAAGGGAAGGCTTCGATTTCCACTAGCCATAGGCGAGGGTGAGGCGGCCCTCACCAAATCTGGGTGAAAGCCTCCTTGCCCACCGCCAGTGGGGCCACGGGGGCCTCGTCTAGGGCCTTTGTGGCCACAGCGGCCGTAGGTGAGGCCTCCATGGCTAGCAAGGGTTGCCGGCGAGACCCAAAAAAAGCACAGAAAAAAGGAATATTAAAAATTATTCATATTAGCATTGATCTTGCCACATAGGATGATCGACATCCACAACAACGATTTCTGATCAAAATTGGTTAGATGGACTTAATTGACACATTTAAAAAGTTTAGAACTGAATTGACAAAAATACAATAAATTTTAAACTTTTTGGACAATTTTTCTGGAATTCACAAATCTTGCCAGAAAATTTATTGGCTTAAAAACTTCCAAAAATCTTCACTATGTAAGGCACTAGTGTGCAACACAATTTATTGTTACAGCACAATTTTCTACTCACCGACGGGCAAAAATCAACTCCAATTTGGAAAATATTTCAGTAATTTCCTCCTTTGGGTGTCAAACCACAACTCCTAGTTAGAGTTGAAATCTCTACTTAGATTGGATTTTATGGGTTCGATTTGTGATAGAAATGGTGTCAGTCAAGTCTCGTGTATGGGACTGCGGTCTACACTATATTCCCTTTTTTCTCGCTTTTCAAAATTGATTGTATTGATCTCCATCCGCAACCGTGCATTTCCAAAGCATAACTATAGTCAAAATCAAACTGCTCATGCTTTGCTCCTGAAATCCAATCTCGATTCTTTCCACTTTTCTTTTCTTCCTCGCACTTATATTTTCCCAAACATAAAGCGCCACAAGCCGAGGAATTAGATTTAGCAAAGGCATAAGTTGATTGATTCGTGTTTATTTTTTACGAGCCACGTCACAAACAGTCAATGCTCGGCTTAAGAAAGTATGCAGTATTGCAAAATTCTCATCCTAGCAGCCTAATCTAAAACATATCTCTTCGAGGTGAAATACAATTTTAACATTCAATAATATATATATTAAATAATACGATTCCTACAATTTGATTTTCGTAAAAATACGAAAACTTCTAGAACATATTCTTTCTATATATATATATGGCATGCTCCTTCCAGCTCTCTCACTCATCCACTCGAAACACGTCCGTCCAAAACTTCCCCTAAAATACCTGAAACCAATTTTCATTCCACTCCGAGCGACGTCGTACGCATCGAACTCGTGGGCCTCTCATGGCAAATTGCGTTCGGCGGCCGGTGAATACCAACACCGTAAATTGTTCCCCTTCTCCTCCTGACCCAACGGTGGGTCCTCCCCCACCGCCGATCGTGGGAGGACCTCCCCCAACGGCAAGTCCACCTCCACCGGCGTCTCCGAATGGGGGGTTGCCACCATGGAAGCTGGCGCTAATAGTGGGGATTGGGATTGGGGGGCTCACTGTGCTGGTTGGGGTGTGCATATTCGTGATTTTTCATCGAAGGAAGAGGAGGCGGCTTGAGTTGGGGAGTTACCCTCCACAGGGGCCTAACGGTGAGATTTTTATCCTTGAATGCGAGTTCTTAAAGTTTGTAAATTCTTCGTAATTTTATTGTGTCGAGTTACCAGGGTCTGACTCCTTCTAAGCCATTCTCGATAACAAAAACGTGTTTAGTAAGACCTTTTTTCCGTACCATCTCCAGGCATGGAATTAGGCTTTTCACAGAACAAATTCACCTACAAGGAGATAAAGATTGCAACAGATGATTTCTCCAATCTCAACTTACTTGGCCAAGGTGGTTTTGGCTACGTTCATAGAGGAGTGCTTTTGAGCGGGAAAGTAGTTGCAATCAAACAGTTAAAAGCTGGAAGCAGACAAGGGGAGAGGGAATTTCAAGCAGAGATCGAGATCATCAGTCGCATCCATCACAGACACCTTGTTTCTCTCGTTGGTTACTGCATTTCTGGCGCTCATAGAATTCTGGTATATGAGTTTGTTCCGAATAGCACGTTGGAATTTCATTTGCACGGTGAGTATGACTTCGGAGGAATACGTGTTGATCTTTCATCAGATGATGCCCTTTCTAACATCGACCACCTTCTCTCTCTGTTACCCTTTTTCCAAGTTCAGACTTGAACTTTTGTCGGTATGTATGGATTCTGACTACTATCAACTTTGATATTCTATGGTTAATGCCTTTTTTAAGTGCTGCTTGAATAGCGGACTCGATTATATGCTCCCACCATTCTGGAACAAGGGACTTATATAACAAAGCCGCTTATCTAACAAATTGGCAATACGCTGGGATTTTGTTGATTTTCATTTTCGATTAATCAAATTGTTATCATTGTTTTCGAACGTTGTTGTCGATGACAACAACAACCGCCTGGCCTTTTCTAGGTGTGAGGCAAAAATCCACTAAAAATTAGAAAAAAGGGGATAAATCTCAGGTGATTTTGGGTGAAATCCCATGAGAATAAGCTAACTTGATCTCCACTGTGGAACGCATCCGTAGGCAACATAAGACGCAAGATTATTTTGGAGCTCAAAAGCTGATCCATAACACAATCGTTTTTATGACTGGCAAATATTATTGCAGGAAAGGATCAGCCAACTATGACTTGGCCTATAAGGATGAAAATTGCTTTAGGTTCTGCAAAAGGGTTGGCGTACCTCCACGACGAATGTAAGATTGCTCTTTTAAACCTTATTATTTTGATAAGTTTTGCAGTTTATCTTTATTGGATTCAGTTCTTAGGTAATCCAAGAATCATTCACCGTGACATCAAGGCTGCTAATATTCTTTTGGAATCCAATTTTGAGGCAAAGGTATGATGCGCAACCATTTAGTCATTACATGATAATATCAACCATCTAGGCTGTTTATGAAATTCACTCTCACATTATTCGGTTAGCTCCTCAAGCTAGTGATTTACTTCATATCTCAAAAAGCAATTTGCATCCCTCCAACGTCCTCTGTATAAGCCGAAGCTTAAAGATCTTTAGGCTGCAAAAGTGGGTTTCTTGATGGTATCATATGGTGAACTAAATAATAGGCTTTTCGTCTTGCAGCTATTTTTGAAGTTGTGATGAATTTTTAATACATAATCTAATATATTAGTGTGAAGCTATTTGGATGTGAATTGTAAAAGCCAACATATTGACAGGTTGCGGATTTTGGACTTGCAAAGTTTGCTTCTGATGCAGATACACATGTATCTACTCGAGTAATGGGAACTTTTGGGTAAGGCTGTTTTGCATATAGTTCATCAAAATTGGTACTAATTATTTGAAAAAAAGAAAAGAAACAAGTGATTTGAACACAATAATAAATAGAATAAGTAAATAAATCAGATACTGACTTTACATGGTTCAGATCTGTTGGCGGGACCTACTCTCTAGGGAGAGCATGATAGAATTCCACTATAAAACAAGCGATATAATAGTAATTACAAGTATACTTGAGTCACTCAAGCACCCTCGAAAAAACATCTTAATCTCACAAAGGAATCACAAATCTTACCGTAAGATCTATTGACTTCACAACACTTGCAATTTCTTTAGGATGTAATTCACAAGTACGCCATTGCAATTGATTATTATGGCATGCTAAAGCCAAAATCTACCTTATATATATTTGAATCCAACCTAGAAAACCCCTTTTAACTGACTCAAACTAGGAAACCTACTCAAGCTAGAAAATCACTCAGACCAGGAAACCTACATAAATTAGGAGACTACTTCGAACAAATTTTATGTATATACTCAAACTTGTGACTTATTCTCAACAATATCCATCTTTGCTTCAGACTCGAGCTAAATCAGAACCACTTGATGGAAATTGACCATCGTTACTCTCCCACAACCAATCATGGGCTCACCCGTCATAGGTATCTTCCAAGCCTGAGCCATCTCGAGCTTCATTCAGTGACCTCATCAAGACACCAGCTCTATCTGCAACTTTAATTACTCCATGAGAACATTTTGATATAATCTCCTCAATCACAAATAAAACAAAACCACAGTTGTATTTATATATGCTAGGAGATCAAACATACAACTTGTCAAACTCAACAACTACAACAACCGTAGCCTCTACAAGCTTCGCCTCATTCACGCAAGTACTTGCTAGCTCAGAAGTTTCTGGTTGCAAATCTACCTTGAGTTAAACATCATCTAAATTCATATAAATACTGCCACAATTTCTCATACCTAGTGGTATTAGATATCGTCAAGTATAATTTCTTTGTCAACAATAAGTGAATCTAATTTTGGGCAACACATACCGATAGCCGCACTCACCTTTTAAATAGCCTAGGAATATGTACTTTCTTGTCATGTTATCAATCTTACTATCACTCACTTGAACATAAAAATATTCTAAAAACAAAATAATCAATAATGTTACTTGACCACACCTTTTTGGGAGCCTAGTATGAAATAATAGTCGATGGAATCTATTTACCAAATAGTTTGCCGAATTAAGTGCATTCGCTAGGAATTTCTATTCGTTAACTCTACGACCTATTTCTACAACATGTTGTTGTTCATTCACACTAATATAGTGTCTCACTGTGCCTTCTTTCATGTATAATTCGTTTAACTGTTATGAGTAAAACTCCATGCCACTATTAGTTCGCATATAATTAATCGCCCTTACTAGTCTCCGTTTCACTTAGAGCTCTTAACCTTTGACTTTGACAATAATATCCAACTTTTATCTCAGCACAAACATTTAGATCTTCCTCGATTAGTCATCCACAATTGTCAATATAAATTGGTACTCTTTCTAAAAGGAAACTGCAACGGCTTGGACATATTTGAATGAATTAATTTTGCAATCTCTATGGTTTCTCTACAATCATATCGAACTGTGCTTTTGGCCAATTGCCTAAGCCATAACACCTACATACATTCAGTCTCTCAGCTACATAACCAAATATCGAATTTCTTTTACTCATAACCTTTAAGCTTATCTCTATAGTGTTCTTTCAACGCATATGGCACTATTCATAATCTCGAACAAATGCATCCAACGCGTTACTGTCTCCTCTTGATTTCATATAGGCCGTAGTGCTTTATTCCTTTTATTATTACCAAAGCACCTTGAACAACCTTCAAAAACTACATTTTCTGAAGTACATTGACACTTAGCTAAATTTAGGGCACGCAAAAGAATTGGTTTTTGCTTCAATTTTGGACGTGTCTCACTCAAATAAATTCTTATTCTAGCAATGCCAAGACTCACAACATCACACTTAGCATTATTCCTTAACGTTTGCGCATTGCTAAGAAGTAAACCAGTTATGTTTCATGTAGCATGGAATGAGCAACTAGAATCCATAACATATCCATCAAATGATAAACCTCGGTGACAATCATGACATAATCTGCACTATTCGAGTTATTATAAGCTATTGCAACAATATCATTAGTAGGCTCGATTCTAATTCCTTTAACATTCTTGTTTTTTGTGTTGAGGCTAACGATACGACCTAGAGGGAGGATGAATAGGTTATTTTCAAATTTGATGATCTTTTGCGAAAATTAGCTAATTGTCAAGTAAAGATCACCTCGACTTGATGTTTAAGCAAACACTCACTAACTGTATGCCAAAGTATATAAGAAGATGAAAAACTGTGGGACGTGGAAAGTTATAGTGGTTCGGCCTTATCCTCAAGCTTATGTCGACTCTTTAGACAAACAATATCAAGATGGGTTGGAAAG
Organism: Eucalyptus guilfoylei; assembly: GCA_016097605.1. Lineage (NCBI taxonomy): Eukaryota > Viridiplantae > Streptophyta > Magnoliopsida > Myrtales > Myrtaceae > Eucalyptus > Eucalyptus guilfoylei. Next base: position 39,622,942 of record CM027869.1, on the reverse strand, counting down.
TTACAATCGGTTAGCATTGATCTTTCATGTGATAGATCATGCTATCTAGACTCAGTTGTTGCTCTTACACTTATATACTTAATCTGTAGCACAATTGTCAAATAGTATGACAAACAAAACAGTAAAATAGAAAGCTTTCAACTAAGACCAACAGTACGTAAGCTACTTGATTTTTTATGTGTCACACCCTCTTTTGGTTCCTCAAATCCTTTTCTTTTATATTCTTCCTCAATTTATCCGTTGATATTGGTTTAGAAATGTAGGTGACCATTGGAGAGTTTTCCGTTGAGCAGTCTAGGAAGATACTGCTCATACAACTTCTTTCCTGGGAATTTTGCAGACTAACCAAAAATAGCAACTGCTGCTTTCTTCTCACTATGGTCTTTGACTGACCTGTTAGACACTTTAGCTACTCTCCTACATGCTTTATTATGATTTTACCGATGTGCGAATCTAGATCTTTCAATGGCTCTTTAATTGACCCAACAGACATCATTTGACGTACTTTGTTGTCACATTACCATCAACCCGATACCAATTTTAAGGGAAGAATAGAACAACATTTGACCATAGTTGAAGCAATAGAGATTACAATCATGCTCAAGTCACTCAAATACTCTCAATGTAACCTATCCCTCAATTACATCCAATAGCTCATATAGCGTTAGCCAACATAATTTCTCACAAAAGAGTCTCTCAATCTCACAAAAGAATATACAAATAAGACGAAAAAGATTTATTGGTTTCACAATACTTGCAGTTTATTTAGGATGTAATTCATGAGCATTCTATATAATTGATTGTTGTGGCCAAAAGCTCCTCTATTCAGTCTAGTGTGCTAAAACCAAAACTCACCTCTTTTATGCACACACGCATGCGCACGCGTGCACATCAAAAGTAGCAAATCCCCTTCAACTAACTAAAATTAGAAAACTCACTCAGACTAGGAAATTTACTCAAACTAAGAAATCTACTTGGATTAGGTTTCCTTTACGGGTTAAAATTCAAGATATATTCTTAACACCAATGATGGTTGAGTTTATTTATTTTCTCTCTGAGCAGATATTAGTTGTATCATCTTTTGCTGATTTAAATCTACCTAGTGCAGCTACCTGGCTCCAGAGTATGCCTCAAGTGGGTATCTCACTGAGAAATCAGATGTCTTTTCTTTTGGTGTAGTGCTTCTAGAGTTGATAACTGGGTGTCGTCCAGTGAACAGAACTCGAACCTTTGATGAGGATAGCCTGGTTGATTGGGTTAGTACTCTATTTACAACACATTTACTTGCAGCCTGTCATTGTTAGTGATCTTATCTAATAGCTTAAAGAACCAATTGCAAGACTTTGAGCATCCATACCCTCCTCCACTTCATGTTATTTATCCTTTTCCTCTTTCCACCATGAATGTCATCATATAAATTGAATCCTCTAACGAAATTTTAGGCAAGGCCTTTGCTCATAGCAGCATTAGAAGGTGACAAATTTGATGCCATTGTTGATCCAAAATTGAACAAGGACTACGATACCGAGGAATTGACTCGGATGATCGCTTGTGCTGTTGCTTGTGTTCGTCATTCTGCACGACACCGCCCACCAATGACACAGGTACATCATCTAGTTGAGAAACCTTCCCCCACTCCCCCGCGGACACTGCAGGCGTTATAGACATATTATATGCTCTATTCAGTGATTTTGTTCCACCTTCAAATCACAAGTTGCGGGTTGTCACTTCATTTTGAGCAAGAACAAGAAAAAGAAAACACTTTAGTGATTTTATTCCACCTACAAATGAAAAGTAGGGGTGTCACTTCATTTGAGCAAGAAAAAGAAAAGGAAAACACTATTTTCAGTGTCTTAATTTGCTACAACTCACTTTCTGGCATAACTGATGGATGCAAATTGTTCTACAAATGAGGATAATATATGAGTTTCTTGTAATTAGGTAGTTCGAGCATTGGAAGGAAACCTTTCTTTGAGCGATTTAAAAGAAGGAATTATGCCGGCACATAGCAGAGTATATAATCGTTGTGAGAGCTCAGAGTATGGCACAAACAAAGACCAGGAGGATTCAACGATATTCAGGATGATGGCCCTAGAAAGTCAAGAACAAGCCACAAGCGAGTACAGTTGCCCCTATAGCGAGTATGACCTTCAACCATACAACTCAAGTGGTGGGGGTCAACAGACCAGTCAAGAGATGGACATGGGGAAAATGGCAGAGGATGGTCATCATGCTAGTGAAGGCACTTAATATTATTGCCAGCCAAGAGGTCAGATCCTCCTTCCACGGTTCCACGTTGTGTGTGCAAGATCCGTGCTCTAATGAGAAACATCATATGGAAATAAGAGTTCATGCTGTGCTCTGGCCTGTGGCTGCATGTTTTGACTTGTTACTTTTAGATCGAAATGGATTAGATCTGGGAAAGACAAAAAAGCACGTCAGGTTTCAGTATGTCTGTGTTGCTGATTTAAGTAGTATAGTTTGAGAAATTAACAATTGTTGTCACTGCTAAAGGAACATGTAAGATCGGTACGATGAAACTATAAGTAGGTAAGATCTTTTCCTCATGATCTCATAGGAAGGGTGGGCTGCTGCAATTTTTGGCTAGAAGGTTCGGAAGCAATGGTCATTCGGATTCAATGCATTATGCTCAAAGAGTTTCTCTCGTAATCTTTCTAGGTGTAGTCAGGTGTATGATTGTAATCATCCTGTACTCTTTCCATTACTTTGTTGAAGGATGAACCTGTACATTTGTGTAATTCAACATACTGATGGTTGCTCATACCCTTCACATACTGGTCCAAATCAATGTAGTAATTAATGTGGAATTGTGTTCCTGAACTGCTGATGAAGTGGATTGAGGTCGTGGTGGTTTATACATGTAGAGTTTCTTATGAAAAACTTCCTTAAAACTCCTGTGTTTTGCGAAATTTATGTGAAGGGCCTGCATGTATAGTTTCTTGAGTAATAATATCACACAACATGCGTATTTTGCCCCCTCTAAGATATTACAAATTCTCTTATGCCGCTCAAGTAGACTTCTTGAATTCGTCATTGCTTCGATTGGGGTGAAACTTCCATTTAATTGTAAAGTATTTTCAATTGTAAACATAACTGAATAGACTCACCTGCAGTGGCTTCTCACTATGTTGGTTTCTATGTGATAAATTCTAATGGACGATACATGCAAAATTAAGCACATCATTCAAGGAGGCTATTTATTTTGATCCATAAGGAATAACTCTTACGTATAGTATGTCTGCGTTACTCTTAGTGTTGAATGTGCATTTCAAACATAGGAAAATACTCTTACGTATAGTATGTTTGTTCGGTGACGTTCCGTCATTTGTTATTACTTTCTCCATTCCCTAATGGAACGTGGCTTTTGTGCGGTGCAATTGATTCTATCTTCGTGGGATCTGATATCTCCCCGATCCACGATATTATCCAGATATGTTGTTGATCTTATGATTAGACAATTATCATTCATCCAGATATGTTCCCACATTTTTGCCCTTACGGTATGATCATGGCCATTTATTACTAGAATTATGCCAAGGAAATGCAAATAGTCCTATTGTCCAACGAGAATATATAATTTCCATATGGTAAAAACTAGGGGCGAGCACCGGTCTTGGTTCGAACTGGAAACTAGACCAAACTGGCTGGTTCTGGGTGGTTCCTGTGGGAATAATCGGACCGGTTCGTAAATTCAAATCTTTAAAATTGGGAATAATTGGTCCGGTTCTTTGTTCTTGAGGACGAATCGGACTGAACCAGCCCGGCACTCAGATTGAGGATTCAGCAACTAGCTTATCTCTAGTTTGGAGCTCTTTGGGATAAACTATTGCTGTCTTTACGTATTTGCCGTGTTGCACGATTATGGCATGCTCTAATAAAGTACAGTTTAGCTTTCATGGATCGGACCGACCGTAGCAGGTTCTTATGTTTTAATAAGATCGTTGCCTCGGCTCTGTCACTCTCTGGTAGCTCGCGGATAGGGGTATCGGTGTTTTAATGGTGTTCTGAATCTTCGGTATTATTGATCAATCTGCACGACGCTGGTCCATTGGCTTGGATGATCTCTCCAGCGATGATTGACTGACGCTTCCTCAGATGACTAGTGAAGTCGATTATGCCGGACTTGGAGGGCAGGAATCAAATCAACATCGCATTCCCAACATGAGCTGTGACGCTTGATGGTCCAAGCTCTCGTTTTCCATGGCGGAAAATATGGTCCCGACGACGACGCCCTTTTATTTTGTCGTAACACAACCTTTCGTGGAAGCCGACAACAAAGTGGCTTTAGAGAAGAGAGAGAGAGAGAGAGTGCATATTTACGTGCGCTCTGGTGGTCGTTGTTCTGCTTTTCATTTCATATCCAAGTGCTAAGTCAAATCTCTCATTGTTTATAAGCAGAATATAATGGCAGGCCTCCATGCATACGGTGTTCTTCGCGGTCGTTGTACGTCGTACGTCGTACGTCGTAAGTTCCATTGACTTCAGCAGAGAAGCATCGTCATTTACCCATCTGTTTTTCTTCCGGTGACATCAGGACTTACGATATCGTTCGAGCACTCGACTTATTATAGTTTGCGTTAAGAGTGACAGCCCGCTCATCTTGTATTTGGATATTACTAAACATGTCTAATGATAATTGCCTTTCTACCATAACAGCTACACGGCTCAATTAAGTTTGACCATGAGGTTTATATTCTTCAAATTATCAGTTTAAGCTTTTAGATTTTTCTAATTTTGTATCGGAGCTTTTGTTATCTAAAATGCGGCCAAGGGGCTTATCCCTCAGTGACCAACAACATCAGCCATACCAGTTGCGTTTATCTCCACTCGCGGCTATCCTCCAACAAATCAGCAGCCTTCGGATATTATTTCGACACTTTTCCGCATAATTCTTATCTGTACCAATGTATTTTTTATTCTGCTACAATCATTGATTATCATCATGATGGGGTTTGTTAATGTTAATTGCTCAAAAGAGTTGTGATTTTTTTTACGTTTATGATATAAAAAATATCACAAAACGTTGCCAAAATTATTTTATAGCGTCACAAATATTTTGTTGTAATTTAGTGCATAAATACGGTAAAATAAAAAAAATTCACGATAATAATTTTAGAAATCTTTTACCTGCTCACTACTTTCCTTCGATCATTTTCCCGTCTTCTATTAGAAAGGAGCATTCCACAAACTAGATGCAAAAACATTTAAATCTCTCCAAAGCAAGCTTTAGAAAATGGCCAATATGATCATTTTTTCTTTAGGAATATATTTTTCACATTCTTTATTTTCTGTGAAACAAACGGAAGTTGATTAGGATTGATTGATTCATCGTGTTTGTCTTGTGACGTCAACTGAGCTGGACTTGAAAAAAAATGATCATATTCACATTCACAAAATGGCAAGAATCTTGATGACCCACGCTCCCATGTCCCACGTTAGAAAATCTTGATTTTCCATGGCGGACAACACACTTTATCATATCGTCCGACAAAGTAGGGGGAAAAAAGTGGGTTTGAAAAAAGCGAAAGTGCGTAACACGGCGGTCGTCGTTGACCAGACGACAGCTTGGTTCATTTCGCGTTTGAGAGTGCAAATTTACTATAATATTAGCTTGGTTCCAGAAATTTGTTCTACGTTAACCATTGGTTACGATAAACGTTAAATATAATTTGTGCTTCGGTAATCAATTAATAAAATAAACAAAACAAAAGAATAAATAGAACATCAAATTTAAGTTGCTTGATCAGTGCGACTGATTCCACGAGAAGAGCTTCACAACCATATCAGATTAGCCAAATGCTATCGGTATTTCTCAACCGCCAATAGCATCGTTTGGTCCTCGCAATTCTTCATTAAACTTAATCACTCAATCTTGCAAAGGAATTCACGTGAAAATTGTCTTAAAAGTCCTAAACTTATTATACTTTTGCCAATTTAGTTATAAAAATTTTGTTTTTCTCTATTGAGTTTAAATATTTTCATATTTTGTCAATTGAATCCATTTAGCCAATTTTAATTAAAAATGGCCAATTTGACTGAAACTGCTAACGTAGACGGCTGGCGCTAACATGGACAATTTTTAATGATATTTTAATATTTCATTGAATTTTATTTTTATTTTGAATTTTTTCTTTTCCTTTTTTTGTGCTTTTTTTGGTCGTTGCGATGAGGCCCTAGGCAAGGGCTTCGCAACCTCGCTAGCCGTGGGCGAGGGTGAGGCGGTCTTTGTCAGATCTAGGCGAAAACCACCTTGACTGTAGCCAGTGGGGCTGTGATGGCCTTGTTTAGGGCCTTTGCGACCCTGCTGGCAATGGGCGAGGCCTAGTGGTGTGCAAAAGAACCGGGACTCGCCCGAAATCGGACTGGAACCGCTCGGAACCAGCGGTTCCTAAAGGAATCAGTCCCGTTCCCAGTTCCAATTTATGGGAACCGGTGGAGTGCGTCCGGTTCCCGGTTCCATGGGCGAATCCACCCACCCGCCCACCCGCTCACTCGGACCAGATTAGTTATATTATAACAATATATTAATTTTTAATATTAAAAAAATTCGAAATTAACAAATCTAAAATTTAGGGCTCCAATCACTATCTTGTCTCAATTCATTACTTTTCTACTCCATCTTGTCTCTCTCAATTCAAAATCTCCTCGAGCTCCCTCTTCCTCTTTGATTCACCTCCGGATCTACTCATCTCCTTTCGAGTCCTAGTTTGAACTCGGCGAAACAGTGAGTTGATTCTCTTTTCCTCCCTTGAACTTGAACTCTTTCTCCACATTGTCGCCACCTCCGCATTCACTATCACTATCGTCCTCTTCGTTATTGGGCTCGTCTTGATTCTACCTCCCCTCTTCTTCCTTCCCCTCCTCAAGCTTCTCCCCATCATCCTCATCTTCGGGGACGGGCGAACTCCAAGTCTAAGAATGGCTAATTGTCCCCATTGTCCTCCTCATTGTCGGTCTTGAAGGAGGAGTGGGAGACGGCAGAGGCAATGGCGAAGATGGTGGTGGTGGCCGAGACGGAAGCGGAGCGAGGGTCGCGACCGCCACCGCCGTGGACACCACCACGACGCTAGTACTTGAGGAGAATAAAGCTACCATAGTCGGGAGAGCTAGAATAAGCAGATGTGGGGAAGGCGAAAACGAGAAGGCATGGAGGTTGGACCGGTTCTATGGATCCACCCGAGAACCGGACCACTGATCTGGTCCGGTTCCCGGGTGGATCCCGATTCTAGGTCGAGAACCGCTCACCCGGACCATACACACTCCTAGCAAGGCCTCTACAGCCAACGAGGGTCACTGGTGAGACCTAAAAAAAGTACAAAAAAAAAAGGAATAATAAAAATTGTTCATATCAGCACTAACCCTATCACGTAGGAGGATCGAGGTCCACTCATGTTATTTTTTATCAAAATTAACCGGATGAACTCAATTGACAAGATTGAACAGTTTAGAATTAAATTAATAAAAGTATAATATGTTTAAGACTTAGTGGACAATTTTTCAGAATTCAACAGATCTTACTAGAAAATTTATTGGCTTAAAAACTTGCAAAAATCTTTGGTATGTAAGTCCCAAGTATGCGACGAAATTTATGATTTGCTCCTCAAATACAATCCCGATTCTTTCCACTTTTCTTTTCTCCCCCCTTATATTTTCCCAAATAAGATAGCATAACGAGCCCTGGAATTAGATTTAGCAAAGGCATAAGTTGATTGATCCGTCTTTACTCTTAACGAGTCATGTCACAAACAGTCTGTGCTCGACTTAGGAAAAGTATGAAAAATTGCAAAATTCTCATCCTACCAACCTAATTTAAAACATATCTGTTTGAGGTGAAATACAATTTGGACCTTCAAGATATTTTTTTTTTTTAAATCATACGATTCCTACAATTTGATTTTTGTAAAAATACAAACTTTTAGAACATATTCCATATTAATAGCTCCTTCCAGCTCTCTCACCGACTTTTCCAGCTCTCACCCATCCACTCGAAACGCATCCATCCGTCCAAAACTTCCCCAAAAATATTTGAAAACAATTTTCATTCCACTCCGAGCAACGTGGTACGCATCGAACTCGTGGCCTTCCGATGCCGACATTGACGCGGTATTGCGCTCAGGAGCCCGCGGGTCCCTCCATCAAAGGGTGTCTCTTGGTGCCTCCCTCGCAGGGGGTGCCTCCCCCGATGGCGAGTACTCCCCCGTCGTCAAACTCCCCCACTCCGTCGACTAACTCCACCTCTCCTCCACCAGCGTCTCCCGAGGGGAGGTTGCCGCCGTGCAAGCTGGCGCTGATAGTGGGGATTGGGATTGGGGGGCTCATTGTCCTGGTTGGGGTGTGCATATTCGTGATTTTTTATCGAAGGAAGAGGAGGCGGCTTGAGTTGGGGAGTTACCCTCCACAGGGGCCTAGAGGTGAGATTTTTATGCTTGAATGCGAGTTCTTAAAGTTTGTAAATTCTTCGTAACTTTATCATGTCGAGTTACCAAGGTCCGACTCCTTCAGAGCCATTCTCGATAACAAAAACGTGTTTAGTAAGACCTTTTTCCGTACCATCTCCAGGCGTGGAATTAGGCTTTTCACAGAACAAATTCACGTACAAAGAGATAAAGATTGCAATAAATGATTTCTCCAATCTCAACTTACTTGGCCAAGGTGGTTTTGGCCACGTTCATAGAGGAGTGCTTTCGTGCGGGAAAGTAGTTGCAATCAAACAGTTAAAAGCTGGAAGCAGACAAGGGGAGAGGGCATTTCAAGCAGAGATTGAGATCATCAGTCGCTTCCATCACAGACACCTTGTTTCTCTCGTTGGTTACTGCATTTCTGGTGCTCATAGAATTCTGGTATATGAGTTTGTTCCAAATAGCACGTTGGAATTTCATTTGCACGGTGAGTATGACTTCGGAGTAATACATGTGCATCTTTCATCAGACGACGCCCTTTCTAACATCGATCATCTTCTCTCTCTATTACCCTTTTTCCAAGTTCAGACTTGAACTTTTGTCGGTATGTATGGATTCTGACTACTATCAACTTTGATATTCTGTGGTTAATGCCTTTTTTAAGTGCTGCTTGAATAGTGGACTCGATTATATGCTCCCACCATTCTGGAACAAGCGACTTATATAACAAAGCCGCTTACTAACAAATTGGCAATACGCTGGGATTTTGTTAATTTTCATTTTCGATTAATCAAATTGTTATCATTGTTTTCGAATGTTGTTGTCCATGACATCGACAACCGCCTCGCCTTTTCTAGGTGTGTGGCAAAAATCCACTAAAAATTGGAAAAAAGGGGATAAATCTCAGGAGATTTTGGATGAAATCCCATAATAATAAGCTAACTTGATCTCCACTGCAGAACGCATCCATAGGCAACATAAGATGTAAGATCATTTTGGAGCTCAAAAGCTGATCGAGAACACAATCGTTGTTATAACTGGCAAATATTATTGCAGGAAAGGATCAACCAACTATGACTTGGCCTATAAGGATTGAAATTGCTTTAGGTTCTGCAAAAGGGTTGGCCTATCTGCATGAGGAATGTAAGATTGCTCTTTTAAACCTTATCATTTTAATAAGTTTTGCGGTTTATCTTTATTGGATTCAGTTCTTAGGTAATCCTAGAATCATTCACCGTGACATCAAGGCTGCTAATATTCTTTTGGAATCCAATTTTGAGGCGAAGGTATGATGTGCAACCGTTTAGCCATTACATGATAATATCAGTCATCTAGGCTGTTTACGAAATTCACTATCACATTATTTGGTTAGCTCCTCAAGCTAGTAATTTACTTCATATCGCAAAAAGCAATTTGCAACCCTCCAACGTCCTCTGTGTAAGCCGAAGCTTAAAGATCTTTAGGCTGCAAAAGAGGGTTTCTTGATGATATCATATGGAAAACTATCGTCTTGCAGCTATTTTTGAAGTTGTGATGAATTTTTAATACATAATCTAATATATTAGTGTGAAGCTATTTGGATGTGAATTGTAAAAACCAACATATTGACAGGTTGCAGATTTTGGACTTGCAAAGTTTGCTTCTGATGAAAATACTCATGTATCTACTCGAGTAATGGGAACTTTTGGGTAAGGCTGTTTTGCATCTAGTTCGTCTAAATTGGTACTAATTATTTGAAGAAAAAAAAAGTGATTTGAACACAATAATAAATAGAATAAGTAAATAAATCGGATACTGACTTTACATGGTTCAGTTCAGTTGGGGGACCTACTCTCTGGGGAGAGCATAATAGAATTCCACTATAAAACAAATGATACAACAGTAATTACAAGTATACTTGAGTCACTCAAACACCCTTGAAAAAACATCTCAATCTCACAAAGGAATCACAAATCTTACCATAAGATCTATTGACTTCACAACACTTGCAATTTCTTTAGGATGTAATTCACAAGCACGCTGTGCAATTGATTACTACGGCGTGCTAAAGCCAAAATCTACCTTATATATATTTTAATCCAAACTAGAAAAACCCCTTTTAACCGACTCAAACTAGGAAACCTACTCAAGCTAGAAAATCACTTAGACTAGGAAACCTACTTAAATTGGGAGACTACTTGGAACAAATTTTATATATAGGCTCAAACTTGTGACTTATTCTCAACAATATCCATCTTTGCTCGAGACTTGAGCTAAATTAGAACCACTTTGATGGAAACTGACCATCGTTACTCTCCCACAACCAATCGTGGGCTCACCCGTCATAGGCATCTTCCAAGCCTGAGCCACACTTGAGCTTCATTCAGTGACCTCAGCAAGACACTACCTCTATCTGCAACTTTAATTACTCCATGAGAACATTTTGATATAACCTCCTCAACCATAAATAAAACTAAACCACCGTTGTATTTAAATATATGCTAGGAGATCGACCACACAACTTGTCAAACTTAGCAACTACAACAATTGTAGCCTCTACAAGCTTCGCCTCGTTCGCGCAAGTACTTGCTACCTCCTCTGGAGTTTCTGGTTGCAAATCTACATTGAGCTAAACATCATCCAAATTCGTATAAATACTGCCACAATTTCTCATACCTAGTAGTATTAGATACTCGTCAAATATAATTTCTTTGTCAATATTTACCTGACCACACTTTTTTGGGAGTCTAGTATGAAATAGTAGTCAATGGAATCTACTTACCGAATAGTTTGCCGAATTAAGCACATCCACAAGGAATTTCTCTTCATTAACATGGCAACCTTTTTTTTTTCACTCACTCTAATACGATGTCTCATTGTACCTTCTTTCATGCATAATTTGATTAACTATTATGAGCAAAAATCCATGCCACTATCAGTCTGCATGTATTTAATCGCCTTACCAGTTTCCATTTCACTTAGGGCTCTTAACCGTTTGACTTTGACAATAATATCCAACTTTTATCTTAGCACAAACATTCAGATCTTCCTTGATTAGTCATCCACAATTGTCAATATAAATTGGTACTCTTCCTAAAAAGAAACTACAATGGCTTGCACATATTTGAATGAATTAATTTTGCAATCTCCATGGTTTCTTTACAATCATACAGAAATGTGGTTTCTGCCATTTGCCTAAGCCATAACACCTACATACATTCAGTCTCTCAGCTACATAACCACAAATCAAATTTCTTTTACTCATAACTTTTAAGCTTCTATTTGCAGTGTTTCTTCAATGCATATGGCACTATTCATAATCTCGAACAAATGCATCTAATGCGTTACTATCTCCCCTTGATCTCATACAAGCCATAGTGCTTTATTCCTTTCATTATTACCAAAGTACCTCGAACAACCTTCAAAAACTACACTTTTTGAAGTACGTCGACACCTAGCTAAATTTAGGGCATGTAAGAAAATCGGGTTTGCTTCAATTTTGGCCCCATCTCACTCAAGTAAATTTTGATTTTAGCAACGCCAACACTCACAACATCACACTTAACATTATTCATTAACATCCACGCACTAATAAGAAGTAAACCCATTCATGTTTCATGTAGCATTAAATGAGCAACTAGAATCCATAACATACTTATCAAATGACAAATCCTCAGTGACAATCATGACATAATCTGCACTATTCAAGTTATTATAAGCTATTGCAACAATATCATTAGTGGGCTCGACTCTAATTCCTTTACCATTATCATTCTTTGTGTTGAGGCCAAAAGCTTCTCTACTCACTCTAGTGTGCTAAAACCAACACTCACCTCTTTTGTACACATACACATCCAAAGTAGCAAATGCCCTTCAATTGACTAAAATTAGAAAACTCACTCAGACTAGGAAATTTACTCAAACTAAGAAATCTACTTGGATTAGGTTTCCTTTACGGGTTAAAACTCAAGATATACTCTCAACACCAATGATGGTTGAGTTTATTTATTTCCTCTCTGAGCATTTATTGCTTGTATCATCTTTTGCTGATTTTAGTCTACCTAGTGCAGCTACCTGGCTCCAGAGTATGCCTCAAGTGGGTATCTCACTGAGAAATCAAATGTCTTTTCTTTTGGCGTAGTGCTTCTAGAGTTAATAACTGGGCGTCGTCCAGTGAATAGAACTCGAACCTTTGATGAGGATAGCCTGGTTGATTGGGTTAGTAGTCTATTTACAACATATTTACTTGCAGCCTATCATTGTTACTGATCTTATCTAATAGGTTAAAGAACCGATTTCAAGACTCTGAGCATTCATACCCCCCTCCACTTTATGTTATTTATCCTTTCCCTCTTTCCACCATGAATGCCATCATATAAATTGAATCCTCTAATGAAATTTTAGGCAAGGCCTTTGCTCACACAAGCATTAGAAGGTGACAAATTTGATGCCATTGTTGATCCAAAATTGAACAAGGACTATGATACCGAGGAATTGACTCGGATGATCGCTTGTGCTGCTGCTTGTGTTGGTCATTCTACACGACACCGCCCGCCAATGACACAGGTACATTGTCTAGTTGAGAAACCTCCTCCCCCCCCCCAGGGGGGGCGCGGTGGGAACCACGGGCATTATAGACATAATTATATGCTCTATTTAGTGATTTTGTTCCACCTACAAATCACAAGTTGCGGGTTGTCACTTCATTTTGAGCAAGAAAAAGAAAAAGAAAACACTTTAGTGATTTTGTTCCACTTACAAATGAAAAGTTGTGGGGGTGTCACTTCATTTGAGCAAGAAAAAGAAAAAGAAAACACTAATTTCAGTGTCTTAATTTGCTGCAACTCACTTTCTGGCATGATTGATTGATGCAAATTGTTCTACAAATGAGGATAATATATGAGTTTCGTGTCTTCAGGTAGTTCGAGCATTGGAAGGAAACATTTCTTTGAGCGATTTAAAAGAAGGAATTATACTGGGACATAGCAGAGTATATAATCGTTGTGAGAGCTCAGAGTATGACACAAACCAAGACTAGGAGGATTCAACAATATTCAGGATGATAAAAGTCAAGAACAAGCCACAAGCGAGTTCAGTTGCCCCTATAGCGAGTATGACCTTCAACCATACAATTCAAGTAGTGGGGGTCAACAGACCAGTCAAGAGATGGACATGGGGAAAATGGCAGAGGATGGTCGTCATGCAAGTGAAGGCACTTAATATTAATGCCAGCCAAGAGGTCAGATCCTCCTTCTACGGTTCCACGTTGTGTGTGCAAGATCCTTGCTCTAATGAGAAACATGATATGGAAATAAGAGTTCATGCTGTGCTCTGGCCTGTGGCTGCATGTTTTGACTTGTTACTTTTAGATCGAAATGGATTAGATCTGGGAAAGACAAAAAAGCACGTCAGGTTTCGGTATGTCTGTGTTGCTGATTTGAATAGTATAGTTTGAGAAATTAACAATTGTTGTCACTGCTAAAGGAACATGTAAGATCAGTACGATGAAACTATAAGTAGGTAAGATCTTTTCCTCATGATCTCATAGGAAGGGTGGGCTGTTGCAATTTTTGGCTGGAAGGTTCGGAAGCAATGGTCATTCGGATTCAATGCATCATGCTCAAAAGAGTTTCTCTCATAATCTTTCTAGGTGCAGTCAGGGTGTATGATTGTAATCATCCTGTACTCTTTCCATTACTTTGTTGAAGGACGAACCTGTACATTTGTGTAATCCAACATACTGACGGTTGCTCATATCCTTCACATACTGGTCCAAATCAATGCAGTAATTAATGTGGAATTGTGTTCCTGAACTGCGTATGAAGTGGATTGAGGTCACGGTGGTTTATACATGTAAGAGTTTCTTATGAAAAACTTCCTTAAAACTCCTGTGTTTTGCGAAATTTATGTGAACAGCCTGCATGTATAGTGTATTTGCCCCCTCTAAGGTATCACAAATTCTCTTATCTCGCTCAAGTAGAGTTCTTGAATTCATCATTTCTTCAATTGGGGTGAAACTTCCATTTAACTGTAAGAGTATTTTCCATTGTAAACACAACTGTATAGACTCACTTGCAGTGGCTTCTCACTATGTTGGTTTCTATGTGATAAATTCTAATGGACGATTCATGCAAAATTAAGCACATCATTCAAGTAGGCTATTTATGTTGATCCATAGGGAAATACTCTTACGTATAGTTTGTTTACGTATAGTATGTCTGCATTACTTTTAGTGTTGAATGTACATTTCAAACATAGGGAAATACTCTTACGTATAGTATGTTTGTTCGGTGTTGTTCCGTCATTTGTTATTACTTTCTCCATTCCCTAATGGAATGTGGCTTTTGTGCGATGTGATTGATTCTATCTGCACGGGATCTAAATCTCCCCGATCCATGATATTAAAGTATATAAAAAATGAGCTTCGTCCTCCTGTGTGCACGCCCAGATCCAAATATGTTGTTGATCTGATGATTAGACAATCATCATTTATCCAGATATGTTCCCACATTTTTGCTCTTACGGTATGATCATCGCATTCATTACTAGAATTATGCCAAGGAAATGCAAATAGTCCTCTTGTCCAACTGGAATAAATAATTTCCATACGGTAAAAACTAGGGGCGAGCACTGGCCTCGGGGTTGAACTGGAAACCAGACCAAACTGGCTGGTTCTGGGTGGTTCCTGCGGGAATAATTGGTCCGGTTCTTTGTTCCCGAGGACAAATCGGACTGAACCGGCCCGGCACGCAGATTGAGGTTTCAGCGACTAGCTTATCTCTAGTTCGGAGCTCTTTGGGACAAATTGTTGCCGTCTTTATGTATTTGCCGTGTTGTACGATTACGGCATGCTCTAATAAAGTACAGTTTAGCTTTCATGGATCGGACTGACCATAGCAGGTTCTTATGTCTTAATAAGATCATTGCCTCGGTTCCGTCACTCTCCAGTAGCTCGCGGATCGGGCGTATCGGTGTTCTAATGGTGTTCTAAATTTTTGGTATTATTGATCCATCTGCAAGAAGGTGGTCCATTGGCTTGGATGATCTCTCGAGCGATGATTGATTGACGCTTCCTCAGATGACTGGGGAAGTCGATTATGCCGGGCTTGGAGGGCGGGAATCAAATCAACATCGCATTCCCAACATGAGCTGTGACGCTTGATGGCCCACGCTCTCGTTTTCCATGGCGGAAAATATGGTCCCGACGACGACGCACTTTTATTTTATCGTAACACAACCTTTTGTGGAAGCCGACAACAAAGTGGCTTAAGAAGAGAGGGAGAGGGAGAGGGAGAGAGAGAGAGAGAGAGTGCAAATTTACGTGCGCTCGGGGGGTTGTTGTTCTGGCTTTCATTTCATATCCAAGTGCTAAGTCAAGTCTCCTCCATCGCTTATAAGCATAATATATTGGCAAGCTTCCATGCTTACGGTGTTCTTCGTGGTCGCTGTACGTCATACGTTGTCCAAGTTCTATTAACATTAGCAGAGAAGCATCGTCATTTATCCATCTATTTTTTCTTCTGGTGACAATCGGACTTATGATATCGTTCCGGCACTCAACTTATTATTGTTCGCGTTAGGAGCGATGGTCCTCATCCTATATTTGGATATTCCTACACATGTCGAATACTAACTGCCTTTCTATCATAGCAACTACGTGGCTTAATTAAGCTTGACAATGAGGTCTATACGTTCTTTATATTCTTTCAATTATCAGTTTAAGCTTTTGGATTAAATTTTGTAATTTGATGGCGGAGCTTTTGTTATCTAAAAAGCGCCCAACGGGCCTATCCCTAGGTGGTCGTAGCAACCTCAGCCACACCGGTCGCCTTTATCACCACTCGCAGCTATCCTTCAACAAATCCACAACCTTTGGATATTATTTCGACACTCTTCTGCATAATTCTTTTCTGTACCAACGTAACTTATATTCTGCCGCAATCATTGATTATCATGATGGGGTTTGTTAATGTTAACTGATCAAAAGAGTAGTGATTTTTTACCTTTATGATATAGAAAATATTGTAACACGTTGCCAAAATTATTTTATAGCGTCACCAATATTTTATGTAATGAAGTGTAAAAAGAGGGTAAAATAAACAATGCCACGGTAATAATTTTAGAAATTTTTACCTGCTTACTGTTTTCCTTCGATCATTTTCTGGTCTTCTATTGGGAAAGAGCATTCTACAAGCCCAAAAAACAAGAAGAGTTAAATCTCACCAGCAAACTTCAGAAAACAGCCGAAATGACCCTCTTTTCTCTCTGAAAGGTCGATTGGAACGACTCATGTTCGACATTTTTTCTCATTTTTGCTAAGAACAAAAAAACAAGCCCACGAAATTACAAAATCAGCATTTTATTATTCATACGCAATTGTTCTTAATATAAAAAATACCACGACCCTGACATAATCATTCAAAAAAAAAAAAGGCATAACAAGAAACCAGGATAATGGATGAAATTACGGTTAGACATTACATATCTTGACGTATGAAATTTACAATCAAATTGTAACAATTTTTTTCATAAATTCAGTTTGTTTTGTGAAAATTGAATGATTTAAAAACTAGATCTACACTATAACACATCTTTAAAAGTAAAGTTTAAAGATATATAAAAATAGTGTCACTAAGTTTCTTGCTTTGTCTATCTAAACATAAATTCTTGGCATAGAATTTGATAACGTTCTCGTCCGATAAAGTACGCTTTTTTCTTCCTGGGGGCCGAAAGTTTTGTTAAATTCACCACCATAAACAAAGAGAGCAATAATCGGGCTAGTCAAGCAATTCACAATCTACTTTCCAAGATGCCAAACCAAATCGAGCTTCAAGGCAAAATCCTTGAAACCAAATGCATTTTGAATGATCAATGCCGACCATTTCTCTCAATATGCACATATTAACAGCATAGGAAAGATTTGATCCTATACTCCGTTTGTTCCGTAAAAAATAAATAATTTGGAAAACATTTTACTAAAAATAATAATTTATATTACTTGAAATAATTAGTAATTCTTTTTTATTATTGACTACAATTAATGTCTATGTTTTTTTTTTTCATTTATTCATTTTTGTAAGCGATATAAATCATCATTTTTTAGGAAAATATTTTGTAAATCCTTTATTTTTTTGCGAAACAAACGGAATTTGATTAGGATCGATTGATATTGTCTTGTGACCTCAACTAAGCTGGACTTGGAGAAATATGATCATGTTCACATTCGCAAAATGAACAGATTCTTGATGACCACGCTCCCATGGTCCACGTTAGAAAGTCTTGATTTTCCATGGCCTACGACCCACTTTATCCTATTGTCCGACAAAGTAGTGAAAAAAAAAAAGTGGCTTTAGAAAAAGTGAGAACGCGGACACGGCGGTCGTCGTTGACCAGACAACAGCTTGGCTCATTTCACATTTGAGAGTACAAATTCACTATAATATTAGCTTGGTTCTAGAAATTGGTTCTACGTTAACCATTAGTTACGACAAACATTAAATATAATTTGTGCGTTAGTAATCAAATAATAAAATAAACAAAACAAAAGAATAAGTAGAACACTAGATTAAGTGAGTGGATTAGTGTGATTGATTCCACGAGAAGAGTACCACATGATTCTACTATTGATTGAGCAATAAAAAGGCATTACAACCATACTTAAATCAGCCAAATGCTCTTGGTATTTCCCAGTCCCCAATTGCATTGTTTGGTCCTCACGATTCCTCATGAAACTTAATTACCCAATCTCACAAAGGAATTCATGCGAAAATTATCTAAAATGTCATAAACTTATTGTCAATTCAATCCTAACTTTTTTTATTTTCTCAATTGAGTATAATTTTTTTCATAACTTGGCAATTGAGTTTTTATGGCAAATTTAGATCAGAAATTGCCAATGTTGGCCAGAAATCGTCAACATAAATAGTTGACGCTAACATGGACAATTTTTAATCATATTTCAATATTTCATCGATTTTTTATTTTCTGTGCTATTTTGGGTCATCACAGTAAGGCCCTATGCGAGGGCTTCGCAACCCCGCCAGCCACGGGCGAGGGCGAGGCGGCTATCGCTAGATTTGGGCAAAAACCACCTTGCTCATGGTGGCCCCACTGGCCACGGGCGATCCGCCGCAGGCAAGGCCTCCATGGCTTACGAGGGTAGCCGGTGAGACCCAAAAAAGGCACAGAAAAAAGGAATATTAAAGTCATATAATCCTACAATTTGATTTTGCAAAAAATCGATAACTTTTAGAAAATATTCATACATATAATATATATGGGATGCTCCTTCCAGCTCTCTCGCTGAATTTTCCAGCTTTCACTCATCCACTCGAAATACATCCGTCCAAAACTTCCCCAAAAATCGTTGAAAACAATTTTCATTCCCCTCCGAGCAACGTCGTACGCATCGAACTCGTGGGCCTCTCATGGCGTCATTGGGGCCGGGTTGCACTGGGCCGCTGAGGGATGCCTCCATCGCATTGTGCTCCCCTACTCCTCCCCTGCCGGCGACTCCGGTGCCTCCCCCAGGCAACGCTCCATCGGCGAGTCCAGTGCCTCCCCCGACGGCGAGTCCTCCCCTGCCGTCAAACTCCTCGACTCCGTCGACTAGCTCCACCTCTTCTCCACCAGCGTCTCCGCCAACCTCTCCTCCACTGGTGTCTCCAAATGGGGGCTTGCCGCCGTGGAAGCTGGCGCTGATAGTGGGGATTGGGATTGGGGGGCTCATCGTATTGGTTGGGTTCTACATATTCGTGATTTTTAATCGAAGGAAGAGGAGGCGGCTTGATTCGGGGAGTTGTCCTCCACCGGGGCCTAAAGGTGAGAGTTTTATGCTTGAATGCGAGTTCTTAAAGTTTGTAAATTCTTTCGTAATTTTATTGAGTCAACTTACCAAGGTCCGACTCCTTTTGAACCATTCTCGATAACAAAAACGTGTTTAGTAAGACCTTTTTCCATGCCATCTCCAGGCATGGAATTAGGCTTTTCACAGAACAAATTCACGTACAAAGAGATAAAAATAGCAACAGATCATTTCTCCAATCTCAACTTACTTGGCCAAGGTGGCTTTGGCTACGTTCATCGAGGAGTACTTTCGAGCGGGAAAGTAGTTGCAATCAAACAATTAAAAGTTGGAAGCAGACAAGGGGAGAGGGAATTTCAAGCAGAGATCGAGATTATCAGTCGCATCCATCATAGACATCTTGTTTCACTCGCTGGTTATTGCATTTCTGGTGCTCATAGAATTCTGGTCTATGAGTTTGTTCCAAATAGCACATTGGAATTTCATTTGCACGGTGAGTATGACTTCAGAGGAATACATTTACATCTTTCATCAGATGATGCCCTTTTTAACATCCATCATCTTCTCTCTATGTTACCCTTTTTCCAAGTTCAGATTTGAACTTTTGTCGGTATGTATGGATTCTAACTACTATCAACTTTGATATTCTAGGTTAATGCCTTTTTTAAGTACTGCTTGAATAGTGGACTCGTTTATACCCCTCCATTCTGGAAGAAGGGACTTACATAACAAAGCCGTTTATCAAACAAACTGGCAATAGCTGGAATTTTGTTGATTTTCATTTCGATTAATCAGATTGTTATCATTAATTTCGGATGTTGTTGTCAATGACAACGCCTCGCCCTTTTCTTGGTGTGTGGCAAAAATCCACTTAAAATTAGAAAAAAGGGGATAAATCTCAGGTGATTTTGGTGAAAACCCATAATAGTAAGCTAACTTGATCTCCATTGCGGAACGCATCCGTAGGCAACATAAGATGCATGATTATTTTGGAGCACAAAAGCTGATCGAGAACATAATCGTTGTTATAACTGGCAAGTATTATTGCAGGAAAGGATCAACCAACCATGGCTTGGACTATAAGGATGAAAATTGCTTTAGGTTCTGCAAAAGGGTTAGCATATCTGCATGAGGAATGTAAGATTGCTCTTTTAAATTATTATTTTGATAAGTTTTGCAGTTTATCTTTATTGGATTCACTTCTTAGGTAATCCCAAAATCATTCACCGTGACATCAAAGCTGCTAATATTCTTCTGGAATCCAATTTTGAGGCAAAGGTATGATGTGCAACTGTCTAGTCATTACATGATAATATCAGTTATCTAAGCTGTTTATGGAATTCACAATCACATTATTCAATAAGCTCCTTAAGCTACTGATTTACTTCATATCTCAAAAAGCAATTTGCATCCCTCCAATGTCCTTTGTATAAGCTGAAGCTAAAAGAAACGGCAAAAGATCTCCAGGCTGCAAAAGTGGGTTTCTTGATGATAAGATTTGGAGAACTAACTAATAGACTTTTCGTCATGTATTTATTTTTGGAGTAGTGATGAACTTTCAATACAAATTTTAAGAATGAAGTACACTCCAAGTATCAAAATTTGGCACGAACGGACACTTAAGTGCCAAAAGTTAGGAAAGTGACACTTAAGTACCATATTCGGCAAACTCCATCAGAAATCCTACGTAGCAATTTTTTATTATTTTTCTCGCCTATGTGGCTCGCCGGAGAGCTGACTCAGCAAAAGAAAGCAAAAACAACATTGTTTTTGCCCGTATTTAAATTTTAATATAAAAATTAATTAT
The DNA here is from genome assembly GCA_016097605.1 of Eucalyptus guilfoylei. Lineage (NCBI taxonomy): Eukaryota > Viridiplantae > Streptophyta > Magnoliopsida > Myrtales > Myrtaceae > Eucalyptus > Eucalyptus guilfoylei. The sequence continues at coordinate 39,601,932 of CM027869.1, read as the reverse complement.
TATAAATAAATAAATAAATAAAGGGAAGGAGGAAGAAGGCGGCTAAGAGCTAAGCCCTCCCCGCCATTGCCTCCCCGCCATTGCTGGCAAGGGTCGGCGATGGTGGGGGGAAGGTCTGTCGGGGTCACCGAGCCCTAGCCAAGGGCTGGCGGTGAGGGTCCGCGAGCCCTCCCCTAGATCTGGGGCGAGGGTCGCAGCCTGCCCCTAGATTCGGTGAGGTCAGTGGCCCTCGCCTGGTTGGGCCAAGGGCCATTGCCCGTTGGCCCTCGCCGCTGGTCGGTCGAGGTCGCCGGCCCCTAGTAGGGCACGGCGACCTTGGCCGACGCTCCCTCCACCATCGCTAGCCCTTCTCGACAACGGCGGGGTGGCGACGGTAGCAAGGGCTTAGCCCTTAGCCACATGCCTCCTCCCTCCTCACTTTTTTTATTATAATTTTAAATTATTTAAATAAATTTAGTTTAATTAATTTTTTTTATTAATTATTTACCACGTCGAAAGCAAAACAACGTCGTTTTTGCATTTGTCTAGCCACGTCAGTGTGCAAAACGACGTCATTTTGCACCTATCTCACCGGAAAATCGCCATGTCAGCATTTTGGCTGGATTTTCTCGCCGTTGACACTTAAGTGATCAATTTTGCTTCGATTTTGGCACTTAAGTGTTAATTTCATAACTTTTGGCACTTAAGTGTCCCCCCGTGTCAAGTTTTGGCACTCCATGTGTCCAACACTCCAAATTTTAATATATTAGTGTGAAGCTATATGGATGTGAATTGTAAAAGCTGACATATTGATTCCAGGTTGCAGATTTTGGACTTGCAAAATTTGCTTCTGATACGAATACTCATGTATCTACTCGAGTAATGGGAACTTTTGGGTAAGGTTGTTTTGCATATAGTTCGTCTAAATTGATACTATTATTTAAAAAAAAAAAACAAGTGATCTGAACACAATAATAAATAGAATAAGTAAATGAATCGAATACTAACTTAACGTGGATTAGTTCAGTTGGTGAGATCTACTCTAGAATAAAACAAGCAATACAATTATAATTAGAGTATACTTGAGTCACTCAAGCGTCCTCAAAAAAACACTATGTCAATCTCCCCATGGAATCACAAATCTTACCATAAGATTTATTCACTTCATAAAACTTGCAATTCTTTAGGATGTAATTCACAAGCACGCTGCACAGCTGCACAATTGATTATAACCGCCTAAAACTCTTGCTCATTCTAGTGTGCTAAAGCCAATATCCACCGTATACATATTTGAATGCACACTAGAAAGCCCATTTTAGCCGACTCAAACTAGGAAACCTACTCAAGCTAGAAAATTACACAAACTAGGAAACCTAATTAAATTAGGAGATCTACTTGGATCAAATTTTATATACAGGCTCAAATTTGTGACTTATTCTCAACAATCTCCACCTTTGCCTAAGGTTTGAGCCAAATCATAACCACTTTGATGGGAACTAACCATCGTTACTCTCCCACAACCATTTATGGGCTTATGTGTCATAGGCATCTTCTGAGCCCAAGCCACCCTTGAACTTCATTCAGTGACCTCATTAAGACACTAGCTCTATTTGCAATTTTAATTGCTCCAATGGAACATTATGACACAACCTCCTCAACCACAAATAAAACAAAACCACAGTTTTGTGTGTGTGAGCCCAAGCCACGCTTGAACTTCATTAAGTAACCTCGTTAAGACACCAGCTCTATCTACAATTTTAATTGCTCCAATAGAACATTATGACACAACCTCCTCAACCACAAATAAAACAAAACCACAATTTTGTGTGTGCGCGCGCGCGCGCTTGGGCGCGAGCGTGCGTGTGCGTGTGTGTGTGTGTGAGGAGATCGAACATGCACCTTTTTAAACTTAGCAACTACAACAATTGTAGCCTCCACAAGCTTCACCTTGTTCGCTCAAGTACTCATCACCTCAGAAGTTTTTGGTTGCAAATCTACCTTGAACTAAACATAATCCAAATCCGTATAAATACTATCATAATTTCTCTTACCTAGCAGTATTAGATACTTGTCAAATACAATTTCTTTGTCAATAATAAGCAAATCTAATTCTGGACACCATATATCGATAGGCACACTCACCTTATAAATAGCCTAGGAATATGTACTTTCTTGTCGCACTATCAATCTTACCATTACTCACTCGAACGTAACGCATGTACCTAAATATTCTAAGAACAAAATAATCAATAATGTTACTTGACCACACTTTTTTGGGAGTTTGGTATGCAATAGTAGTTGATAGGATCTATTTACCAAGCAGTTTGCCGTATTAAGTGCAGCCGTTGGGAATTTCTCCTCATTAACTATGCAACCTATTGGTGTTCACTCGCACTAATACGATGTCTCACCATGCCTTCCTTCGTGCATAATTTGTTTAATTGTTATGAGCAAAACTGCATGCTAATATCAGTCCACATATACTTAATCGTCTTATTAGAATCCGTTTCACTTAGAGCTTTGCCGTTTGACTTTGACAACAACATCCAACTTGCATCTCAACACAAACACTCAGATCTTCCTTGAGTAGTCATCCATAATTGTTAACATAAATTGGTACTCTTCCTAAAAGGAAACTGCGACAGCTTGCGCATATTTAAATGAATCAACTTTGCGATCTCCATGGTTTTTCTGTAGTCATAAGGAACTGTGCTTTCCGCCATTTGCCTAAGTCATAACACCTACATACATTCAATCTCTCAGCTACATAACCACACATCAAATTTCTTAACTTAGAACCTTTAAGCTTCTCTCCGCAATATTCCTTACTTGCATATGCCATTATTCATAATCTCGAACAAATGCATCCAATGCATTATTGTCGACCCTTGATCTCATTTAGGCCATAGTACTTTATTCCTTTTATTATTTCCAAAACACTTCCATCAATCTTCAAAAACTCCACTTTATGAAGTACATGGACAACTAGCTAAATCTAGGACACGCAAGAAAATCAGGTTTTGCTTCAATTCTGGACTTGTCTCACTCAAGTGAATTCTAATTCTAGCAACGCCAACGCTCACAACATCGCACTTAGCGTTATTCCTTAATATCCGCACACCAATAAGAAGTAAACCGGTTCATGTTTGATGTAGCATGAAATGAGCAACTAGAATCCATAACATACCCATCAAATGACAAATCCTTAGTGACAAGTATGACATAATCAACACTACACGAGTTACTATAAGCTATTGCAACAATATCATCAGTAAGCTTGACTTTAATTCCTTTACCCTTCTCATTCTTTGGCTGAAGGCAATCCTTGTTTAGTAGCCTCTCTTGCCATAATTCCACCAATCAATGCCACAATTCTAGATTGACTTCGTCTATTCAAGTTCATGTTATTTCTGCTAACATGAATACTAGTTTTTCCTCTACCTTGACTTACTATATTAGTAGCCAGAGGTTCACCTGATTCTCTTTTATGGATGTCTTCATTTAAAATCAAATCACGAATCTCATCAAACAATGAATTTCTTGATCTAGATGAATTACTAATCGCAATAACAGTAGTACTTTAGCTATCAAGGAATAAGAATAATAGAATTAAGGCATGTACCCCATCATCAAAGTCAACTTCAACCGAATTCAATTGACTAGCAACCATATGTTTGACAACCGATGCACCTTGCCTATTTTAAGTGCAACAAATACCGCATCAAGTGGACTTTGTTTATCGCAAAGGGCTTCCATAAATGTTTGATAGGGCATTAATCAATTTTGCAATGGTATTCTCTTTCATGATAATAATGCGACATTACAAGCCCATGTCAGCCAAGTATTAGCTAACGCTTGTCTATCTAGCAAATCCCAATTAGTTTGCTTCATCTCCCCCATAAAGGAAGAAGAGCAAATTCCTTTGATATAGGTCATTCTCAACTGCATTTTTCAGAAACCAAAATCATTCCCATCAAATTTACTGATTTTTATTTTTCCTTCTTCAATCACCATCCATTTAAGTCAACTCATTCAAACCTAGCTTTGATATTAATTGTTACAAAAAACAAGTGATCAAACACAATAATAAATGCAACAATGGAATAATTAGATACCTGATTTATGTGTTTTGGTCAGTGGAACCAATTCCAAAGGAAGAGTAGCACAACATTCCACTATAGATGAAACAATACAATAGAGATTACAACTATACTCAAGTCACACAAATATTGTCAATGTTTCCCAACCCCAATTTCATCAAATAGCTCGTATTGTGTTTAGTCGTCATAATTTCTCACAAACAATCTCTCAATGTTACAAAGGAATATACAAATTAGACGAATAAAAGTTATCGGTTTTACTATACTTGCAATTTATTCAAGATGTATTTCATGAGCATGTTGCATTGATTGTTGTAGTCAAAAGCTCCTTACTCACTATAGTGTGCTAAAACCAAAACTCACCTCTTTTGTACACACACATCTAAAGTAGCAAATCCCCTTGAATTGACTAAAATTAGAAAACTCACTTAGACTACGAAATTTATTCAAACTAAGAAATTTGCTTGGATTAGGTTTCCCTTAAGAGTTAATACTCGAGCAATATTCTCTCCACCAATGATTGTTGAGTTTATTTATTTCCTCTTTGAGCATATATTGGTTGTATCGCATTTTTCTGATATAAGTCTACTTGACGCAGCTACCTAGCTCCAGAGTATGCCTCTAGTGGGTATCTTACTGAGAAATCAGACATCTTTTCTTTTGGTGTTGTGCTTCTAGAGTTGATAACTGGGCGTCGTCCAGTGAACAGAACTCAAACCTTTGATGAGGATAGCCTGGTTGATTGGGTTAGTAGTCTATTTACAACATATTTACTTGCAGCCTATGATTGTTAGTGATCTTATCTAATAGGTTAAAGAACTGATTTCAGGACTTTGAGCATCCATAGCCCCCCTCCACTTCATCTTATTTATCCTTTTCCTCTTTCCACCGTGAATGCCGTCATATAAATTGAATCCTCTAATGAAATTTTAGGCAAGGCCTTTGCTCACACAAGCATTAAAAGGTGACAAATTTGATGCTATTGTTGATCCAAAATTGAACAAGGACTACGATTACGAGGAATTGACTCGGATGATCGCTTGTGCTGCTGCTTGTGTTCGTCATTCTGCACGACACCGTCCCCCAATGACACAGGTACATTACCTAGTTGAGAAACCTTCCCCCCCCCCCCTGCAGGCACTATAGACATGATCGTGCACTCTATATAGTGATTTTGTTCCACCTACAAATGAAAAGTTGTGGGTTATCACTTCATTTGAGCAAGAAAAAGAAAAAAAACACTATTCTTGGTGTCTTAATTTGCTTGAACTCACTTTTTGGCATGACTGATCGATGCAAATTGTTCTACAAATGAGGAATAATATATGAACTTCGTGTAATCAGATAATTCGAGCATTGGAAGGAAACCTTTCTTTGAGCGATTTAAAAGAAGGAATTATGCCGGGACATAGCAGAGTATATAATCGTTGTGAGAGCTCAAAGTATGACACCAACCAAGATCAGGAGGATTCACAGATATTCAGGATGATGGCCCTAGAAAGTCAAGAACAAGCCACAAGCGAGTTCAGTGGCCCCAATAGTGAGTATGACCTTCAACCATCCAACTCAAGTAGTGGGGGTCAACTGATTTGCCAAGAGATGGACATGGGGAAAATGGCAAAGGATGGTCTTCATGCTAGTAAAGGCCCTTAATAGTAATGCAAACCAACAGGTCAGATCCTTCTTCCACAGTTCCATGTTGTTTGTGCAAGATCCATGCTCCAATGAGAAATATCATATGGAAATAAGAGTTCATGCTGTGCTCTGGCGTGAGGCAGCATGTTTTGACTTGTTACTTTTAGATTGAAATGGATTAGATCTGGGAAAGCAAAAAAGCACATCAGGTTTCGGTATGTCTGTGTTGCTGATTTGAGTAGTATAGTTTGAGGTATTCTAACAATTGTCGTCGCTGCTAAAGGAGCATGTAAGATTGGTATGATGAAACTACAGATCTTTTTCCCATGATCTCATAGGAAGAGTGGGTTGATGCAATTTTTGGCTGGAAGGTTCGGAAGCAATGGTGGTTCGGATTCAATGCATTATGCTCAAAAGAGTTTCTCTCATGATCTTTCTAGATGCAGTCAGGGTGTATGATTGTAATCATCCTGTACTCTTTCCATTACTTGTTGAAGGACGAACCTGTAGATTTGTCTAATCCAACATACTGATGGTTGCTCACATCCTTCACATACTGGTCCAAATCAATGCTGTAATTTATGTGGAGTTGTATTCCTGAACTGCTTATGACGTCGATTGAGGTCGCGACAGTTTATACATGTGGAGTTTCTTACAACAAACTTCCTTAATACTGCTGTGTTTTGTGAAATTTATTTGAAAGGCCTGCATGGAGAGTTTCTTGAGTAATAATACAACACAACACGTGTATTTTGCCCCCTCTTGGGTATTATAAATTCTCTTATCTCGCTCAAGCAGAGTTCTTGAATTCGTCATTGCTTCAATTGGGGCGAAACTTCGATTAAATTGCAAGACTATTTTCCATTGTAAACATTACTGTATAGACTCACTGGCGGAGGCTTCTCGCTATGTTGTTTTCTGTGTGATAAATTCTAATGGACGATTCATGCAAAATTAAGCACATCATTCAAGGAGGCTATTTATTTGGACGCATGAGGAAATACCCTTACGTACAGTATGTTTGCGTTACTGTTACTGTTGAATGTACATTTCCAACATAAAGATAAGGACGTATGTGGAAATCCGGTATGAACAATCTCCATAATGGAATAAAGGTTTGGATATTCTGCTGCTTTTCTCAGCTCATTCTGGCGAGATAATTATATATTCCTCTTACAAAAATTATTTTCATAAATTTATTAAAGAATTTATTTAAAAGCATTTACGAGGTTGTTTGCCCCAAAATTTAACCAAGTCCTGTAAATCGGCATGATGCTAGTCCTAGCAGACATGTGACTTAGAGGAGGGATGGCTATCGATAAGGCAATGGACTTGTGAACTCTTGTTGATAGCTAGCTATACAAACCAAAAGAGTCCTTGTTAATATTTATGTTTATCGATTACTATAATTAGCTATCGATATACGATAGTGACTGGTTGATGATTATCATGGTAAAACTGGTTGACGATTCAGACGTTTCCACGGTAATAATTTTAACTTTTTTACCTGTTTACTGTTTTCCTTCGATCATTTTCCCGTCTTCTATTGGAAAGGAGCATTCTAAACACCAAAAAACAAAAACAGTTAACGCTCTCCGGAAAAACTTCGGACAGCGGCCAAAATGTCCCTAAAAGTCAATTGGAACGACTCATGTTTGACATTTTTGGCCACTTTCGCTAGGAAAAAAAAGCATACCCATGAAATTACGAAAGCAGCATTTTATTATTCACACATAATTCATCTTAATATACAAAATACCACGACACGAACATAATCATTCAAATACTAAAAAAGTATAAAAAACCATGACAAGAAACCGGGATAATGGATGATATTTACAATCAATTTGTTACCCTTTTTCTCAATGAAAAGATATTGTCACGAACAATCTGGTGGGGAAAGATGGTCGCACGCTTTATTGACGACTTATATCTGCTAAACTCCGCCAGTTTGTCTACACTATAACACATCTAAAGAGTAAAGTTCAAAGATATATAAAAAAAAACAGTAAGAATTAAAGTTTCTTGATTCGTCTATCGAAGCAAACATTCATGGCATAAAATTAGATAATGTTCTCGTCCGATTAAGTACGCTTTTTTTTTTTTTTTTTTCTGGGGCCCGAAAGTTCTGTCAAATGCATTACCATAAACAAAGTGAACAATGTTCGGGCTAATCAAGCTATTCACAATTTACTTTCCAAGATGCCAAACCAAATTGAGCTTCAAGGAAAAATCCTTTATACCTGTTTGCACCAAAAATTGGTCAGGTCTGTCATACGGATAAGCATGTGACTACAGTTTGGAGTATTAAGCACGTGACCCAACGTAAACGACCGCAAAATTTATCATCGCTATTAATGCACATCGATGACCATTGCTGACCGGTTGTCGACAAATGGTGGTTAACGAAGTCGACAAATGTATTGATTAATAAGATTAACAAATTATTAAGGCATCGGGAGAAGTCGAACGCATAAGGGGCATCAAAATAAAGTCACAAGTCACTTGAGAATAAAGTGAGAGAGGTCGTGGAACAACCAACACGCAATTCTAAAGGAACAACCATTTGATGATGAGATCATGGTATCATGAGAATATTTGCACAAAATTTTTGGAGATAAAGGAACATGGCTTCCACCACACTGCTTAGAGACAGTTATGGCACAATATTATGTATACCATGATTCGTCTATTCGAAGCCTCCCATGCACAAACAAACAATCTTTTAGTTATCTTTACTTTCCTACATCGCAAATTTCAATTTCCGGACTCGTGTTGTCGATAAAATTTCGTCATTTATCTTAGCTATATTTTTCATATCCACATCGTCGATTAAATTTCGGCATGTATTGTTATCCTAAGTGTCATGTTGTCAATTAAATTTCGCTCGTAGTTGGCTAGGCCTTGGCGAGGCGGCCTTGCTTGCACCCGCCTTCGCCTCTCCCACATTTGGGCGAGGTTGGGTGACCCATGCCAACCACAGAAGAAAAAAGAAAAAGGAAAAAAAGGAAAAAGAAAAGAAAAATTAATAAAAATATTAATTTTTTGAAAATTATTTTAAAATTACCTACGTCGGTGTTGACCGGTGTCCACATTAATGATTTTCGCCCTAAATTAGCTAAAAAAGGAAGCAATTGATACGAGTGCAAAAGGTTTAGGACAAAATTAGGAAAATTGAAATATTTGAATCTGAATTGGTGCCATAATAATAGATTTATAACTTTTTTGCTATCTTCTCTGAAGTTTAATTAATCACCGGACAATTCCGAAAGTGTGACTTGATTGACGAAAAGTGTCAAAAAAAGTCTTAAACCTTTTGTAATTATACTAATTTAGTCATGAACCTTTTATTGGTGTCAATTGAGTCTTAAACCTGTTGATTTGGTGCCAATTCAATCTTTCTAGCTAATTTTGGTCGAATTTTGTTGATCAGGTGTCGGTCAGCTAATGTCGCATGGTCAATGCTGACATGGACAACTTTTAATAGTATTTTAATATTTTTTAAAAATTTCTTTTAGTTTTATTTCTTTTTCATTTTACTTTCTCCTCTTCCTCCTTCTAGCTGATTACTGGACCCCAGCGATCAACTAGAGGCAATGGCCGATGAGGTTGAGGTCGACCTCACCGCAACCTCACCGGCCTCTAGCAACTCTCATGGCCACTGGCGAGGCTCAAGTCCTCGCTAGAGGCTGCGGCGGTTACTCACACTAGGCAGCGAGGCTTGATCCTCGTCAGATCTAGCAAGAGTGAGCCTCGCTACCCAATGCAAGCAGCACTTGCGGCCTCTGGAGAGGGCTCGAGCCTCGCTAGTGGCCATGAGGCTTGCCAGAGGCCGGCGAAGTTGAGATTGCTGAGGTCCGGCGACCGGCTGGAGGAAGGAGGAGGAGAAAGGAAAAAAAGAAAAAGAAAAGGTAAACAAAAAAATAAAATAAAATCTAAAAAATATTAAAGTATTATTAAAAGTTATCAACGTCGCCGATCTTGTCATGTCAATTGATCGGCACCCAAATCAACAAAATCATACTAAAAATATTTGGCACAAATAAAATGTTTAGGACTAAATTGGTACAAATATAAAAGATTTTGGACTTTTTTGACACTTTTCCTAATTTGATTGTCATATTTGGTCAATGACAACCATATAATGACCATCGCAGTGCATGACAAAAATGCACTCCCACTTTTTCTAAAGCCACTTTCTTTTCCCCTACTACTTTGTCTTATGATAAAATTAATTGCGAACGTGAAACACGAAAGCATGGGTCATCAAAGTCTTTTGATGTTTTAAACGTGATGATGATCTGCTTCTTGCTTTTCATATTACTCTAAGTCTAGCACAATTGAGTCCACGAGACAATCACTGTGGATTAATCAAACCTACTAGTGAATAAAAATATTAAATATGCATTTGTATTACTTGCAATGATTAGTCAATAAAAAATATTTTCATTATCAATAATTATTTATATATAAATATTTTCGTAAACAATGAAAATAATTTTTGTTCATTTATCTTTATAAATTATACAAATAATCATTTTCGAAATTTTTTTTCAAATTATTTATTTTGTGCAAAATAAATGGAGCCAAGTTATACATTAATTTTGTATATCTTAAAGGTAAAAGTCACGAATCTTATTGGTTAACATTAACAAATCCCATCATGACAATCGATTATTGCAGCAGAAGATATGATCCATTGATCTGGATAACAATGACACGGAAGAGTGTCGAAATGAAATGAAAAGCAGACCAACGCCTATCCGAGCGCACGTAATAATGTAGTCTCTCTCTCTCTCTCTCTCTCTCTCTCTCTCTCTCTCTACCTCCTTTTCTAAAGCCACTTTTCTTGTGCGCGGGGGGGGGGGGGGGGGGGTGGTGTAAATTTCTAAAGCCACTTTGCTGTCGGCTGACAAAGGTGGTCGTACGATAAAAGAAAGTGCATGGGACCATATTTTCGCAGTGAAGAACCGGATGTCCTCCAGTGGAAAACGAGAGCGGGGGCCACCAAAGAGCCGCCCCTCGGATTCCGCCACGTCCAGCACAATTGACTTCACTAGTCAATCAATCATCCAGCGACTTCTGCAGGAGTCGCTCAAGCCAATGGAACACCTTCACACCGATTGATCTATAATACCAAAGATTCAGAACACCATCAGAACACCGATACCCCCTATCCGCGAAGGAATTCAGAGATCCTATCACAAGATTTATTGGCTTTAAAACATGCAATTTCTTCTGTCTGTAATTCATGAGTATGCTGCACAATTTATTGTTACAGCAAAAAAAAATTATGCTCATTGATGAGCAAGAGCCAACTTCAATTCAGAAATATTTTTATATTGTTTTGATCCAAATAGAGAGCTCCTTTAAACCGACTCGAAGTGGGAAACCAACTCCAACTTGAAAAGTACTTCAATAATTTTCTCCTTTGGATGTCAAACAGAGATAGCATCACGAGCCATGGAATTAGATTTAACAAAGGCATAAGTTGATTAATCCATCTTTATTCTTAAATGGCCATGTCACAAACAATTCATGTTTGGAAAAATTACCAAAAATGTACTAAATCTATTATACTTGTACTAACTCAATCCTAAATCTTCTAATTATACCAACGAGTTCAAAATCTTTTGACAATTTATCAATTTAGTCATTCCAATCAATTTTTGGTTGGAAATTATTGATGTAGACGATGGCCGTCCTACATGACACGACTGATGCAGTCATAGACAATTATTTTTCAAAAAAATTAATTTTTAAATATTTAATTATTTTATTTTATTTTTCCTTCTTTTCTTTCTTTCTCCACCCTTCGGTGGAGAGGGCTGACCTTGCTAGCCTCAAGCAAGGTTGGTGCTGGTAAGATCTCGGCGAGGTTGAGCATGCCCAAGACTGGCAAGCTCAAGCCTCACCAGCTTTGGATAAGGCTCGAGCTAGCTAGATCCCCTACAAGGTCGAGCTTCCTAAGGCCGATAAGGCTTGCTCACCCGAGGTCGATGAGATTGAGCCTCATCCGATCTCGACAAGGCTCGAGCTCACCATATCTTGGCGAGGTTAAGCTCGCCTAAGGCAAATGAGGCTTGACCTTGTTGGGCCTCTCTTCTGGCCAATCGTTGGGCTTGGCCCTCGCTTGTGGTTACTTGCCCTCCGTCTTAAAAAGTTTAAGATTGAATTAGTATAATTGAAAGGTTTAGAACCTCATTATCACAAATGTGATAGGTTTATGATTTTTTTTATAATTTCCCCATCCAAGATTGGCTTAAGAAAGAAATTCTCATCCTCGCAGCCTAATTACAAACATATCTATTTGAAGAGAAATACAATTTTAACCTTCAAGATTTTGTTTTTTAAAAAATCATACGATTCCTACATTTTGATTTTTGCTAAAATAAGAAAATTTTAGAACACTTTATATATATATATATATATGAATATATTATATAGGGGATATTCCTTCCAGCTCGTTCACTGACTTTTCCAGCTCTCACCCCTCCACACTAAACCCATCCGTCCAAAACTTCCCCAAAAATATTTGAAAACAATTTTCATTCCACTTCCTTCCCCAATAGAGGAATTAGGAACCCCGAGCAGCATCCTGCGCATCGAACTCACGGGCCTCCAACGTTGGTATCGAGCAGGCGGGCTGCCGTCGGCTGCTCCTCCTGTTCCTGCAGCAGAGTCTTAAGGAATCCGCCGCCCTGCGTCCCACAGGAAAGCCCCCCACCTCCCTCGAATTACTCCACCTCTCCTCCATCGGCACAACCGCCGGCCACTGCGGTGCCTCCCACGGGTGACGTCCCCTCGTCGAACTCCCCCACCTCTCCTCCACCTCTCCCTCCACCTACGCCCCTGCCAGCGTTTCCGAATGGAGGGTTGCCGCCGTGGAAGCTGGCGCTGATAGTGGGGACAGGGATTGGCAGGCTGATTGTGCTGATTGGCGTGTGCACTTTTGTGATTCTTCATCGGAGGAAGAGGAGGAGGCTTGAGTTGGGGAGTTACCCTCCACATGGGCCTAAAGGTGAGATTTGTATGCTTGAATGCGAGCTTTTGAAGTTCGTAATTTCTTCGTAATTTTGTTGTGTGAAGTTCCGAAGGTCGGACTACTCCTGGACCATTCTCAACAACGAATAGGGTTCGGTAAAACCTTCTTTGGTACCATTTCAGGCAGGGCATTAGGTCTTTCACAGAGCACATTCACATACGAAGAACTAAAAAGAGCAACAGATGGTTTTTCCAATCTCAACCTACTTGGTCAAGGTGGTTTTGGCTATGTTCATAAAGGAGTGCTTTCGAGGGGGAAAGTAGTTGCAATCAAGCAGTTAAAAACCGGAAGCAGACAAGGGGAGAGGGAATTTCAAGCAGAAGTCGAGATCATAAGCCGCATCCATCACAAACACCTTGTTTCGCTCGTTGGTTATTGCATTTCTGGTGCTCATAGGATTCTGGTATATGAGTATGTTCCAAATAGCACGTTGGAATTTCATTTGCACGGTGAGTATGACTTTAGTCGCCCCACCCCCCCCCCCCCCCCTCCCCGCCCTCCCTCTCTTCTCCCTCTCTCTCCAAGTCCAAAACTTGAACTTTTGCCGGTATGTATGGGTTCTGGCTACCATGCAACTGCAATATTCTATGATTAATGCCTCTTTTAAGTGTTGCTAGCTAGGAAGTATTGACACTCTCCCGAAGCCTTCGTGTCGTATCTCACATACAGCTAATAGGTGTCAAAAGATCCGACACGTGATCACCTCTCTCGACATGCGAG